>OX424535.1:22739195-23388554 GCA_949152445.1 Cerastis rubricosa | reverse complement strand
CCAAAATTATTAATTTCTATTAGTTTCTGCTTGTACCCAAATCCACCTTAGGGAGCTTGCAAAACATACAAACGTTGATATCTTCGCTTTAAAGGGTGCGATTTTGAAGCTGTTTTCAGCAAATTTAGACTAAAGTAGGCCACCGCTTACTCCCTGACCATTTTAAACCACCCTTAAACGCAATCCGAAAAAGTTTCCCTACCTACCCTTAGAAAATTACTATAATTTCAGACAAAATCATCAAAATTTAGTGTTCTTCCAAATTTTCCTTCAGATATTACGTTAGATTATAGTTTCAATAGTACTCACCTACCATCCCTGTGCTCTGGTCCGCGTTCCGTGTCCCGGAGCCCTAGTTGGGGGGTGTAAATCAAAATTTTTTGAGTCAAAACGGGTTTTTTGACCAAAAGTCAATTTTTTTATTCGGCACCTACCTTGTTTTGTTTCGTAGTTAGCTAGCCCCGCGCGAAGACGCGTCTCTGGACACCTCACTCGCGGGTCTAGCTCAAATAAAACTTGTAATTTTTCCAAAATTATTAATTTCTATTAGTTTCTGCCTTTGTACCCAAATCCACCTTAGGGAGCTTGCAAAACATACAAACGTTGATATCTTCGCTTTAAAAGGGTGCGATTTTGAAGCTGTTTTCAGCAAATTTAGACTAAAGTAGGCCACCGCTTACTCCCTGACCATTTTAAACCACCCTTAACGCAATCCGAAAAAGTTTCCCTACCTACCCTTAGAAAATTACTATAATTTCAGACAAAATCATCAAAATTTAGTGTTCTTCCAAATTTTTCCTTCAGATATTACGTTAGATTATAGTTTCAATAGTACTCACCTACCATCCCTGTGCTCTGGTCCGCGTTCCGTGTCCCGGAGCCCTAGTTGGGGGGTGTAAAATCAAAATTTTTTGAGTCAAAAAGCGGGTTTTTTGACCAATAAGACAATTTTTTTATTCGGCACCTACCTTGTTTTGTTTCGTAGTTAGCTAGCCCGCGCGAAGACGCGTCTCTGGACACCTCACTCGCGGGTCTAGCTCAAATAAAACTTGTAATTTTTCCAAAATTATTAATTTCTATTAGTTTCTGCTTGTACCAAATCCACCTTAGGGAGCTTGCAAAACATACAAACGTTGATATCTTCGCTTTAAAGGGTGCGATTTTGAAGCTGTTTTCAGCAAATTTAGACTAAAGTAGGCCACCGCTTACTCCCTGACCATTTTAAACCACCCTTAACGCAATCCGAAAAGTTTCCCTACCTACCCTTAGAAAATTACTATAATTTCAGACAAAATCATCAAAATTTAGTGTTCTTCCAAATTTTCCTTCAGATATTACGTTAGATTATAGTTTCAATAGTACTCACCTACCATCCCTGTGCTCTGGTCCGCGTTCCGTGTCCCGGAGCCCTAGTTGGGGGGTGTAAATCAAAATTTTTTTGAGTCAAAAACGGGTTTTTTGACCAAAAGTCAATTTTTTTATTCGGCACCTACCTTGTTTTGTTTCGTAGTTAGCTAGCCCCGCGCGAAGACGCGTCTCTGGACACCTCACTCGCGGGTCTAGCTCAAATAAAACTTGTAATTTTTCCAAAATTATTAATTTCTATTAGTTTCTGCTTGTACCCAAATCCACCTTAGGGAGCTTGCAAAACATACAAACGTTGATATCTTCGCTTTAAAGGGTGCGATTTTGAAGCTGTTTTCAGCAAATTTAGACTAAAGTAGGCCACCGCTTACTCCCTGACCATTTTAAACCACCCTTAACGCAATCCGAAAAAGTTTCCCTACCTACCCTTAGAAAATTACTATAATTTCAGACAAAATCATCAAAATTTAGTGTTCTTCCAAATTTTCCTTCAGATATTACGTTAGATTATAGTTTCAATAGTACTCACCCTACCATCCCCTGTGCTCTGGTCCGCGTTCCGTGTCCCGGAGCCCTAGTTGGGGGGTGTAAATCAAAATTTTTTGAGTCAAAAACGGGTTTTTTGACCAAAAGTCAATTTTTTTATTCGGCACCTACCTTGTTTTGTTTCGTAGTTAGCTAGCCCGCGCGAAGACGCGTCTCTGGACACCTCACTCGCGGGTCTAGCTCAAATAAAACTTGTAATTTTTCCAAAATTATTAATTTCTATTAGTTTCTGCTTGTACCCAAATCCACCTTAGGGAGCTTGCAAAACATACAAACGTTGATATCTTCGCTTTAAAGGGTGCGATTTTGAAGCTGTTTTCAGCAAATTTAGACTAAAGTAGGCCACCGCTTACTCCCTGACCATTTTAAACCACCCTTAACGCAATCCGAAAAGTTTCCCTACCTACCCTTAGAAAATTACTATAATTTCAGACAAAATCATCAAAATTTAGTGTTCTTCCAAATTTTCCTTCAGATATTACGTTAGATTATAGTTTCAATAGTACTCACCTACCATCCCTGTGCTCTGGTCCGCGTTCCGTGTCCCGGAGCCCTAGTTGGGGGGTGTAAATCAAAATTTTTTGAGTCAAAAACGGGTTTTTGACCAAAAGTCAATTTTTTTATTCGGCACCTACCTTGTTTTGTTTCGTAGTTAGCTAGCCCGCGCGAAGACGCGTCTCTGGACACCTCACTCGCGGGTCTAGCTCAAATAAAACTTGTAATTTTTCCAAAATTATTAATTTCTATTAGTTTCTGCTTGTACCCAAATCCACCTTAGGGAGCTTGCAAAACATACAAACGTTGATATCTTCGCTTTAAAGGGTGCGATTTTGAAGCTGTTTTCAGCAAATTTAGACTAAAGTAGGCCACCGCTTACTCCCTGACCATTTTAAACCACCCTTAACGCAATCCGAAAAAGTTTCCCTACCTACCTTAGAAAATTACTATAATTTCAGACAAAATCATCAAAATTTAGTGTTCTTCCAAATTTTCCTTCAGATATTACGTTAGATTATAGTTTCAATAGTACTCACCTACCATCCCTGTGCTCTGGTCCGCGTTCCGTGTCCCGGAGCCCTAGTTGGGGGGTGTAAATCAAAATTTTTTGAGTCAAAAACGGGTTTTTTGACCAAAAGTCAATTTTTTTATTCGGCACCTACCTTGTTTTGTTTCGTAGTTAGCTAGCCCGCGCGAAGACGCGTCTCTGGACACCTCACTCGCGGGTCTAGCTCAAATAAAACTTGTAATTTTTCCAAAATTATTAATTTCTATTAGTTTCTGCTTGTACCCAAATCCACCTTAGGGAGCTTGCAAAACATACAAACGTTGATATCTTCGCTTTAAAGGGTGCGATTTTGAAGCTGTTTTCAGCAAATTTAGACTAAAGTAGGCCACCGCTTACTCCCTGACCATTTTAAACCACCCTTAACGCAATCCGAAAAAGTTTCCCTACCTACCCTTAGAAAATTACTATAATTTCAGACAAAATCATCAAAATTTAGTGTTCTTCCAAATTTTCCTTCAGATATTACGTTAGATTATAGTTTCAATAGTACTCACCTACCATCCCTGTGCTCTGGTCCGCGTTCCGTGTCCCGGAGCCCTAGTTGGGGGGTGTAAATCAAAATTTTTTGAGTCAAAAACGGGTTTTTTGACCAAAAGTCAATTTTTTTATTCGGCACCTACCTTGTTTTGTTTCGTAGTTAGCTAGCCCGCGCGAAGACGCGTCTCTGGACACCTCACTCGCGGGTCTAGCTCAAATAAAACTTGTAATTTTTCCAAAATTATTAATTTCTATTAGTTTCTGCTTGTACCCAAATCCACCTTAGGGAGCTTGCAAAACATACAAACGTTGATATCTTCGCTTTAAAGGGTGCGATTTTGAAGCTGTTTTCAGCAAATTTAGACTAAAGTAGGCCACCGCTTACTCCCTGACCATTTTAAACCACCCTTAACGCAATCCGAAAAAGTTTCCCTACCTACCCTTAGAAAATTACTATAATTTCAGACAAAATCATCAAAATTTAGTGTTCTTCCAAATTTTCCTTCAGATATTACGTTAGATTATAGTTTCAATAGTACTCACCTACCATCCCTGTGCTCTGGTCCGCGTTCCGTGTCCGGAGCCCTAGTTGGGGGGTGTAAATCAAAATTTTTTGAGTCAAAAACGGGTTTTTTGACCAAAAGTCAATTTTTTTATTCGGCACCTACCTTGTTTTGTTTCGTAGTTAGCTAGCCCGCGCGAAGACGCGTCTCTGGACACCTCACTCGCGGGTCTAGCTCAAATAAAACTTGTAATTTTTCCAAAATTATTAATTTCTATTAGTTTCTGCTTGTACCCAAATCCACCTTAGGGAGCTTGCAAAACATACAAACGTTGATATCTTCGCTTTAAAGGGTGCGATTTTGAAGCTGTTTTCAGCAAATTTAGACTAAAGTAGGCCACCGCTTACTCCCTGACCATTTTAAACCACCCTTAACGCAATCCGAAAAAGTTTCCCTACCTACCCTTAGAAAATTACTATAATTTCAGACAAAATCATCAAAATTTAGTGTTCTTCCAAATTTTCCTTCAGATATTACGTTAGATTATAGTTTCAATAGTACTCACCTACCATCCCTGTGCTCTGGTCCGCGTTCCGTGTCCCGGAGCCCTAGTTGGGGGGTGTAAATCAAAATTTTTTGAGTCAAAAACGGGTTTTTTGACCAAAAGTCAATTTTTTTATTCGGCACCTACCTTGTTTTGTTTCGTAGTTAGCTAGCCCGCGCGAAGACGCGTCTCTGGACACCTCACTCGCGGGTCTAGCTCAAATAAAACTTGTAATTTTTCCAAAATTATTAATTTCTATTAGTTTCTGCTTGTACCCAAATCCACCTTAGGGAGCTTGCAAAACATACAAACGTTGATATCTTCGCTTTAAAGGGTGCGATTTTGAAGCTGTTTTCAGCAAATTTAGACTAAAGTAGGCCACCGCTTACTCCCTGACCATTTTAAACCACCCTTAACGCAATCCGAAAAAGTTTCCCTACCTACCCTTAGAAAATTACTATAATTTCAGACAAAATCATCAAAATTTAGTGTTCTTCCAAATTTTCCTTCAGATATTACGTTAGATTATAGTTTCAATAGTACTCACCTACCATCCCTGTGCTCTGGTCCGCGTTCCGTGTCCCGGAGCCCTAGTTGGGGGGTGTAAATCAAAATTTTTTGAGTCAAAAACGGGTTTTTTGACCAAAAGTCAATTTTTTTATTCGGCACCTACCTTGTTTTGTTTCGTAGTTAGCTAGCCCGCGCGAAGACGCGTCTCTGGACACCTCACTCGCGGGTCTAGCTCAAATAAAACTTGTAATTTTTCCAAAATTATTAATTTCTATTAGTTTCTGCTTGTACCCAAATCCACCTTAGGGAGCTTGCAAAACATACAAACGTTGATATCTTCGCTTTAAAGGGTGCGATTTTGAAGCTGTTTTCAGCAAATTTAGACTAAAGTAGGCCACCGCTTACTCCCTGACCATTTTAAACCACCCTTAACGCAATCCGAAAAAGTTTCCCTACCTACCCTTAGAAAATTACTATAATTTCAGACAAAATCCTCAAAATTTAGTGTTCTTCCAAATTTTCCTTCAGATATTACGTTAGATTATAGTTTCAATAGTACTCACCTACCATCCCTGTGCTCTGGTCCGCGTTCCGTGTCCCGGAGCCCTAGTTGGGGGGTGTAAATCAAAATTTTTTGAGTCAAAAACGGGTTTTTTGACCAAAAGTCAATTTTTTTATTCGGCACCTACCTTGTTTTGTTTCGTAGTTAGCTAGCCCGCGCGAAGACGCGTCTCTGGACACCTCACTCGCGGGTCTAGCTCAAATAAAACTTGTAATTTTTCCAAAATTATTAATTTCTATTAGTTTCTGCTTGTACCCAAATCCACCTTAGGGAGCTTGCAAAACATACAAACGTTGATATCTTCGCTTTAAAGGGTGCGATTTTGAAGCTGTTTTCAGCAAATTTAGACTAAAGTAGGCCACCGCTTACTCCCTGACCATTTTAAACCACCCTTAACGCAATCCGAAAAAGTTTCCCTACCTACCCTTAGAAAATTACTATAATTTCAGACAAAATCCTCAAAATTTAGTGTTCTTCCAAATTTTCCTTCAGATATTACGTTAGATTATAGTTTCAATAGTACTCACCTACCATCCCTGTGCTCTGGTCCGCGTTCCGTGTCCCGGAGCCCTAGTTGGGGGGTGTAAATCAAAATTTTTTGAGTCAAAAACGGGTTTTTTGACCAAAAGTCAATTTTTTTATTCGGCACCTACCTTGTTTTGTTTCGTAGTTAGCTAGCCCGCGCGAAGACGCGTCTCTGGACACCTCACTCGCGGGTCTAGCTCAAATAAAACTTGTAATTTTTCCAAAATTATTAATTTCTATTAGTTTCTGCTTGTACCCAAATCCACCTTAGGGAGCTTGCAAAACATACAAACGTTGATATCTTCGCTTTAAAGGGTGCGATTTTGAAGCTGTTTTCAGCAAATTTAGACTAAAGTAGGCCACCGCTTACTCCCTGACCATTTTAAACCACCCTTAACGCAATCCGAAAAAGTTTCCCTACCTACCCTTAGAAAATTACTATAATTTCAGACAAAATCATCAAAATTTAGTGTTCTTCCAAATTTTCCTTCAGATATTACGTTAGATTATAGTTTCAATAGTACTCACCTACCATCCCTGTGCTCTGGTCCGCGTTCCGTGTCCCGGAGCCCTAGTTGGGGGGTGTAAATCAAAATTTTTTGAGTCAAAAACGGGTTTTTTGACCAAAAGTCAATTTTTTTATTCGGCACCTACCTTGTTTTGTTTCGTAGTTAGCTAGCCCGCGCGAAGACGCGTCTCTGGACACCTCACTCGCGGGTCTAGCTCAAATAAAACTTGTAATTTTTCCAAAATTATTAATTTCTATTAGTTTCTGCTTGTACCCAAATCCACCTTAGGGAGCTTGCAAAACATACAAACGTTGATATCTTCGCTTTAAAGGGTGCGATTTTGAAGCTGTTTTCAGCAAATTTAGACTAAAGTAGGCCACCGCTTACTCCCTGACCATTTTAAACCACCCTTAACGCAATCCGAAAAAGTTTCCCTACCTACCCTTAGAAAATTACTATAATTTCAGACAAAATCATCAAAATTTAGTGTTCTTCCAAATTTTCCTTCAGATATTACGTTAGATTATAGTTTCAATAGTACTCACCTACCATCCCTGTGCTCTGGTCCGCGTTCCGTGTCCCGGAGCCCTAGTTGGGGGGTGTAAATCAAAATTTTTTGAGTCAAAAACGGGTTTTTTGACCAAAAGTCAATTTTTTTATTCGGCACCTACCTTGTTTTGTTTCGTAGTTAGCTAGCCCGCGCGAAGACGCGTCTCTGGACACCTCACTCGCGGGTCTAGCTCAAATAAAACTTGTAATTTTTCCAAAATTATTAATTTCTATTAGTTTCTGCTTGTACCCAAATCCACCTTAGGGAGCTTGCAAAACATACAAACGTTGATATCTTCGCTTTAAAGGGTGCGATTTTGAAGCTGTTTTCAGCAAATTTAGACTAAAGTAGGCCACCGCTTACTCCCTGACCATTTTAAACCACCCTTAACGCAATCCGAAAAAGTTTCCCTACCTACCCTTAGAAAATTACTATAATTTCAGACAAAATCATCAAAATTTAGTGTTCTTCCAAATTTTCCTTCAGATATTACGTTAGATTATAGTTTCAATAGTACTCACCTACCATCCCTGTGCTCTGGTCCGCGTTCCGTGTCCCGGAGCCCTAGTTGGGGGGTGTAAATCAAAATTTTTTGAGTCAAAAACGGGTTTTTTGACCAAAAGTCAATTTTTTTATTCGGCACCTACCTTGTTTTGTTTCGTAGTTAGCTAGCCCGCGCGAAGACGCGTCTCTGGACACCTCACTCGCGGGTCTAGCTCAAATAAAACTTGTAATTTTTCCAAAATTATTAATTTCTATTAGTTTCTGCTTGTACCCAAATCCACCTTAGGGAGCTTGCAAAACATACAAACGTTGATATCTTCGCTTTAAAGGGTGCGATTTTGAAGCTGTTTTCAGCAAATTTAGACTAAAGTAGGCCACCGCTTACTCCCTGACCATTTTAAACCACCCTTAACGCAATCCGAAAAAGTTTCCCTACCTACCCTTAGAAAATTACTATAATTTCAGACAAAATCATCAAAATTTAGTGTTCTTCCAAATTTTCCTTCAGATATTACGTTAGATTATAGTTTCAATAGTACTCACCTACCATCCCTGTGCTCTGGTCCGCGTTCCGTGTCCCGGAGCCCTAGTTGGGGGGTGTAAATCAAAATTTTTTGAGTCAAAAACGGGTTTTTTGACCAAAAGTCAATTTTTTTATTCGGCACCTACCTTGTTTTGTTTCGTAGTTAGCTAGCCCGCGCGAAGACGCGTCTCTGGACACCTCACTCGCGGGTCTAGCTCAAATAAAACTTGTAATTTTTCCAAAATTATTAATTTCTATTAGTTTCTGCTTGTACCCAAATCCACCTTAGGGAGCTTGCAAAACATACAAACGTTGATATCTTCGCTTTAAAGGGTGCGATTTTGAAGCTGTTTTCAGCAAATTTAGACTAAAGTAGGCCACCGCTTACTCCCTGACCATTTTAAACCACCCTTAACGCAATCCGAAAAAGTTTCCCTACCTACCCTTAGAAAATTACTATAATTTCAGACAAAATCATCAAAATTTAGTGTTCTTCCAAATTTTCCTTCAGATATTACGTTAGATTATAGTTTCAATAGTACTCACCTACCATCCCTGTGCTCTGGTCCGCGTTCCGTGTCCCGGAGCCCTAGTTGGGGGGTGTAAATCAAAATTTTTTGAGTCAAAAACGGGTTTTTTGACCAAAAGTCAATTTTTTTATTCGGCACCTACCTTGTTTTGTTTCGTAGTTAGCTAGCCCGCGCGAAGACGCGTCTCTGGACACCTCACTCGCGGGTCTAGCTCAAATAAAACTTGTAATTTTTCCAAAATTATTAATTTCTATTAGTTTCTGCTTGTACCCAAATCCACCTTAGGGAGCTTGCAAAACATACAAACGTTGATATCTTCGCTTTAAAGGGTGCGATTTTGAAGCTGTTTTCAGCAAATTTAGACTAAAGTAGGCCACCGCTTACTCCCTGACCATTTTAAACCACCCTTAACGCAATCCGAAAAAGTTTCCCTACCTACCCTTAGAAAATTACTATAATTTCAGACAAAATCATCAAAATTTAGTGTTCTTCCAAATTTTCCTTCAGATATTACGTTAGATTATAGTTTCAATAGTACTCACCTACCATCCCTGTGCTCTGGTCCGCGTTCCGTGTCCCGGAGCCCTAGTTGGGGGGTGTAAATCAAAATTTTTTGAGTCAAAAACGGGTTTTTTGACCAAAAGTCAATTTTTTTATTCGGCACCTACCTTGTTTTGTTTCGTAGTTAGCTAGCCCGCGCGAAGACGCGTCTCTGGACACCTCACTCGCGGGTCTAGCTCAAATAAAACTTGTAATTTTTCCAAAATTATTAATTTCTATTAGTTTCTGCTTGTACCCAAATCCACCTTAGGGAGCTTGCAAAACATACAAACGTTGATATCTTCGCTTTAAAGGGTGCGATTTTGAAGCTGTTTTCAGCAAATTTAGACTAAAGTAGGCCACCGCTTACTCCCTGACCATTTTAAACCACCCTTAACGCAATCCGAAAAAGTTTCCCTACCTACCCTTAGAAAATTACTATAATTTCAGACAAAATCATCAAAATTTAGTGTTCTTCCAAATTTTCCTTCAGATATTACGTTAGATTATAGTTTCAATAGTACTCACCTACCATCCCTGTGCTCTGGTCCGCGTTCCGTGTCCCGGAGCCCTAGTTGGGGGGTGTAAATCAAAATTTTTTGAGTCAAAAACGGGTTTTTTGACCAAAAGTCAATTTTTTTATTCGGCACCTACCTTGTTTTGTTTCGTAGTTAGCTAGCCCGCGCAAAGACGCGTCTCTGGACACCTCACTCGCGGGTCTAGCTCAAATAAAACTTGTAATTTTTCCAAAATTATTAATTTCTATTAGTTTCTGCTTGTACCCAAATCCACCTTAGGGAGCTTGCAAAACATACAAACGTTGATATCTTCGCTTTAAAGGGTGCGATTTTGAAGCTGTTTTCAGCAAATTTAGACTAAAGTAGGCCACCGCTTACTCCCTGACCATTTTAAACCACCCTTAACGCAATCCGAAAAAGTTTCCCTACCTACCCTTAGAAAATTACTATAATTTCAGACAAAATCATCAAAATTTAGTGTTCTTCCAAATTTTCCTTCAGATATTACGTTAGATTATAGTTTCAATAGTACTCACCTACCATCCCTGTGCTCTGGTCCGCGTTCCGTGTCCCGGAGCCCTAGTTGGGGGGTGTAAATCAAAATTTTTTGAGTCAAAAACGGGTTTTTTGACCAAAAGTCAATTTTTTTATTCGGCACCTACCTTGTTTTGTTTCGTAGTTAGCTAGCCCGCGCGAAGACGCGTCTCTGGACACCTCACTCGCGGGTCTAGCTCAAATAAAACTTGTAATTTTTCCAAAATTATTAATTTCTATTAGTTTCTGCTTGTACCCAAATCCACCTTAGGGAGCTTGCAAAACATACAAACGTTGATATCTTCGCTTTAAAGGGTGCGATTTTGAAGCTGTTTTCAGCAAATTTAGACTAAAGTAGGCCACCGCTTACTCCCTGACCATTTTAAACCACCCTTAACGCAATCCGAAAAAGTTTCCCTACCTACCCTTAGAAAATTACTATAATTTCAGACAAAATCATCAAAATTTAGTGTTCTTCCAAATTTTCCTTCAGATATTACGTTAGATTATAGTTTCAATAGTACTCACCTACCATCCCTGTGCTCTGGTCCGCGTTCCGTGTCCCGGAGCCCTAGTTGGGGGGTGTAAATCAAAATTTTTTGAGTCAAAAACGGGTTTTTTGACCAAAAGTCAATTTTTTTATTCGGCACCTACCTTGTTTTGTTTCGTAGTTAGCTAGCCCGCGCGAAGACGCGTCTCTGGACACCTCACTCGCGGGTCTAGCTCAAATAAAACTTGTAATTTTTCCAAAATTATTAATTTCTATTAGTTTCTGCTTGTACCCAAATCCACCTTAGGGAGCTTGCAAAACATACAAACGTTGATATCTTCGCTTTAAAGGGTGCGATTTTGAAGCTGTTTTCAGCAAATTTAGACTAAAGTAGGCCACCGCTTACTCCCTGACCATTTTAAACCACCCTTAACGCAATCCGAAAAAGTTTCCCTACCTACCCTTAGAAAATTACTATAATTTCAGACAAAATCATCAAAATTTAGTGTTCTTCCAAATTTTCCTTCAGATATTACGTTAGATTATAGTTTCAATAGTACTCACCTACCATCCCTGTGCTCTGGTCCGCGTTCCGTGTCCCGGAGCCCTAGTTGGGGGGTGTAAATCAAAATTTTTTGAGTCAAAAACGGGTTTTTTGACCAAAAGTCAATTTTTTTATTCGGCACCTACCTTGTTTTGTTTCGTAGTTAGCTAGCCCGCGCGAAGACGCGTCTCTGGACACCTCACTCGCGGGTCTAGCTCAAATAAAACTTGTAATTTTTCCAAAATTATTAATTTCTATTAGTTTCTGCTTGTACCCAAATCCACCTTAGGGAGCTTGCAAAACATACAAACGTTGATATCTTCGCTTTAAAGGGTGCGATTTTGAAGCTGTTTTCAGCAAATTTAGACTAAAGTAGGCCACCGCTTACTCCCTGACCATTTTAAACCACCCTTAACGCAATCCGAAAAAGTTTCCCTACCTACCCTTAGAAAATTACTATAATTTCAGACAAAATCATCAAAATTTAGTGTTCTTCCAAATTTTCCTTCAGATATTACGTTAGATTATAGTTTCAATAGTACTCACCTACCATCCCTGTGCTCTGGTCCGCGTTCCGTGTCCCGGAGCCCTAGTTGGGGGGTGTAAATCAAAATTTTTTGAGTCAAAAACGGGTTTTTTGACCAAAAGTCAATTTTTTTATTCGGCACCTACCTTGTTTTGTTTCGTAGTTAGCTAGCCCGCGCGAAGACGCGTCTCTGGACACCTCACTCGCGGGTCTAGCTCAAATAAAACTTGTAATTTTTCCAAAATTATTAATTTCTATTAGTTTCTGCTTGTACCCAAATCCACCTTAGGGAGCTTGCAAAACATACAAACGTTGATATCTTCGCTTTAAAGGGTGCGATTTTGAAGCTGTTTTCAGCAAATTTAGACTAAAGTAGGCCACCGCTTACTCCCTGACCATTTTAAACCACCCTTAACGCAATCCGAAAAAGTTTCCCTACCTACCCTTAGAAAATTACTATAATTTCAGACAAAATCCTCAAAATTTAGTGTTCTTCCAAATTTTCCTTCAGATATTACGTTAGATTATAGTTTCAATAGTACTCACCTACCATCCCTGTGCTCTGGTCCGCGTTCCGTGTCCCGGAGCCCTAGTTGGGGGGTGTAAATCAAAATTTTTTGAGTCAAAAACGGGTTTTTTGACCAAAAGTCAATTTTTTTATTCGGCACCTACCTTGTTTTGTTTCGTAGTTAGCTAGCCCGCGCGAAGACGCGTCTCTGGACACCTCACTCGCGGGTCTAGCTCAAATAAAACTTGTAATTTTTCCAAAATTATTAATTTCTATTAGTTTCTGCTTGTACCCAAATCCACCTTAGGGAGCTTGCAAAACATACAAACGTTGATATCTTCGCTTTAAAGGGTGCGATTTTGAAGCTGTTTTCAGCAAATTTAGACTAAAGTAGGCCACCGCTTACTCCCTGACCATTTTAAACCACCCTTAACGCAATCCGAAAAAGTTTCCCTACCTACCCTTAGAAAATTACTATAATTTCAGACAAAATCCTCAAAATTTAGTGTTCTTCCAAATTTTCCTTCAGATATTACGTTAGATTATAGTTTCAATAGTACTCACCTACCATCCCTGTGCTCTGGTCCGCGTTCCGTGTCCCGGAGCCCTAGTTGGGGGGTGTAAATCAAAATTTTTTGAGTCAAAAACGGGTTTTTTGACCAAAAGTCAATTTTTTTATTCGGCACCTACCTTGTTTTGTTTCGTAGTTAGCTAGCCCGCGCGAAGACGCGTCTCTGGACACCTCACTCGCGGGTCTAGCTCGAATAAAATTTTGCCCTCCCACCCGCCCTATTGTGTATAGGAAGGCCGGAGTGGGATTTTCGGCAAAAATTATTTTTTCATTTTTTGCTCATTTAGCTCTTTTTAGGCAGTAGACAGGGTTTTGGAGGGATTTTGCGAGTTTTAAATCCTTTGACTGAGTCTGCAAAGGCTCATTTTTAATTATTATTTGTATTTTATTTTACTCAATTATTAATTGAACCCATTTGGACGATTTTAATTAGATTTAATTTACTTATTTATTTTGTGTTCCCCTCTCTACAGGGACACAAAAGTACCAGTGTCCGAAAACTCTCCTCCCGAGTAGAAACGGTTGTACTGACCTCCTCTTTACAGGGGTCAGCCCGATCGATCACTCAGAACTAAACATGTTCCGCACCCCATCCAGCACCGTGATGAAACTGGTCTTCAGTGGCTCGCCGCGGTCGGCGGAGAAAGCAGGATCTTCGCCTGGTGATGCGAAGAGGAGAATCTCCTTCGGAGACGAGACTCCTTCTGCATCGCAGGCGGTCCCTGCCACTCCGGGGATGCGCCGAGCTGCTGTGGACGCCTCGGCACCGCTCAGGAAGCCTGAGGCTGGGTACCCCAGTCGTACTGCGGAGGCGAGAGCTTGCCTGAATAAGGCAAAGCTTAATTTAGGCAACTCTCGCAACCTCAAGACCGACATCAAGACTGCGGTACTCGGGGCCATTAACAGGCTTTTTGAGCTGGTGAAAGAGTCCGAGTGCGACAAGGCCCCTTCCGCACCCGCACCCGTAGCCGTACCGGTACCCGCGTCCACTGCTGACTGTGGCCCCCATCCCATTTCCGCCGAGGTTCTTGCTGGCCAGACTGAGCTCCTAAACACCATGAAGGAGCACATCTCGGAGTTAAGGGATAACTCCGAGAAACTCGAGAAACTCCGAGACAGTCTGGCTAGCAGGGAACGTGAGGGGGAGACAACCTACGCGAGTGTAGCGGCCGTCAGTAAGAGCCACACCAGGGCACAAGCCCTGGAGCGAACGACGCTGCACTCCGTGATTGTCTCCTCAACAAACGAGATGGATACAGGGGGCGAAATACTCGAGAGAGTAAGGAAAGCAGTGGACGCGAAGGAAGGCTGGGTGCGCGTTGAAAGAGTGCGGAAGGCAAAAGACCAGAAAGTGATAATGGGGTGCGCAACGAAGGAGGAGAGGGAAAAGCTAAAGAAGCGACTGGAATCGGCCGGAGAGAACCTCGTCATCGAGGCCGTCAAGAACCGGGACCCGCTTCTGGTTCTTAGGGACGTGTTGCTTATTCACACTGATGAAGAAGTACTGAAGGCCCTTAGGAACCAGAACCGGGAGGTGTTTCACGGCCTCGGCGACGATGAACAGAAAATGTCTATTAAGTTCCGAAAAAATTCCCGAAACCCGCACGTGAAGAGCTTGTGCTGTGTGTTTCTCCTGCAATCTGGAGGCGGGCACTCGATGTAGGCAAGCTTCGTATTGACCTGCAGCGAGTGCGCGTCGAGGACCAGACGCCTCTGGTGCAGTGCACCCGTTGCTTGGCATACGGGCACGGCAAACGCCTGTGCACGGAGCCAGCCGATCTGTGCAGCCACTGTGGCAGTACGCATCTTAGGGTGGACTGCCCGGCCAAACAGATCGGCGAAGCAGCGGCGTGTATAAACTGCACCAGAGCCAAGCTGGGGGAGCAACAGCACAATGCGTTCAGCACGGAATGCCCGGTACGCGGAAAGTGGGACGCATTCGCGCGAGCAACAATAGCGTATTGCTAAAGTTGTCGGTGCGCCCACTTCCGCATACTCAGAGACGACCATTTCGACACAGCCAGATTGCAGTCGCATTGAGCAAACCGCTGGGGTTGGCTTAATGGAAATCATTAATTGGAGCCACTTTCATGAGAAAGTGGCAAAAATTATTCAGGACCGTAAGTCAACTTTAGTAGAACCGTCAGGCTGTGTCGAAACTGGTGCTAAATTCTGCTTATACATTAAAAATAATAGTTTTAAAATATTAGGCATCTTAATTAATTCAAATAGGATATTAAATTATATACTAAGTATATCATGCTAATATCAATAAAAATGTAACCAAAATTTTTGAATAAAACAAAATTAAATACTTGATTTTAAAAGCGCAGAATTACTGTTAAAGCATTAGTGTAAGGGTTATAAAAATTTCCATAAATTAGGGTAAAATAGACATAAACACCGAAAAGATTTAGTAAATTATAAAAGAGACGTAATATTATTGGTGATGAAATTAAAATCAAATTGAAGCATATTTTAGGATTTAAAAAGTAAATAACGTAAATATACAAGTAAAAATAATGTTAGTAAAAAAGTAAATACAAGAATGTGTACTTAGGTGTAAGAATCGTAAAAAATATCATGCTAAAAACAAGAAAACAGAGCATGGTCTCCTCGGCCTTCTATGAATCAGTCGCTATACAAGGCAAACAGAAATGCAACAAAGGTCTCTGATCATGTCAGAGGGACACTGGTGGGGCAGGAGTGTGGTTTTAGCCGGTTCGAGTCCGGCACTACCTCGACTGTCTCACAAGTCGTGAGATAGTCGAGGTGTCCGTGGGGATTTCCCACTCCTGCCAAAACAAAAAAAAAAAAAAAAAAAAAAAAAAAAAAAACCTAACCTAACCTAACCTTTTTTTTTTTTTTTTTTTTTTTTGTTGTCGCTGGGAAAAAATGCATTACGCACACCCTCCCATCGGGGGATGGAAGGGTAGTGTGGGACTCCCCGGTCTGAGACCGGTATACCCACTAAAACGACCCAGCGGCATTCCCGCTTCGTCCTAGTGGCGGGGACTGGGAAACCGGCACAGCCTTTACTTCCAGTCCTCCGCCGACGATGACCCGCACAGCGGACCTCACGCCCCCCCCGTGGGGAGGGGGGCGGGCCCGGGAATGACAGACGAAGGTGGTGACGGGTGCAATGCGGGCGAAGGCACCCCCGCGCCTGTCGCCCGCCCGTCACCACCATGAAGAGGGAGACCGCGTCTTCTCCGACCTCTTCTTCTTCTGCGGAGCGGCACATCGGCCTGCCCCTCCCTGTCCGATAAGCGTATTTTCAGTGGCTTTCAGGACCCAAGATTTTTTCAGCCTGAAAACCAATCTGGTGGATTGGTCTCACCGAGCCAACCTCGGAAAGCCCAAGCACTGGTGCTTTTGGACCGGTGGTTGCGGAGATATCCTCTTGTAACCATTTTGGGTTTTTTATTTTTGCAAAAAACCAGATTTTCAAGTTGTGGTATCTTCGAGACCCCTTGGTGTAACGGTACCGAGTTTGGGTTCATCTGGGAGGGCTCGGGGAGCTCCATCCGCTGGTCGACAAATTGACTCTACATAGAGACCAAAAAATTTTTTGATTTTTTTTTGAAAAATTTTTTGATTAGAATCGGTAAATTTTCACAGAAAACGAGCCAATAGAGCCAAAACTTGTAATTTATAGGAACTATACCTGAATAATCTGCAAGAGACTGACTCTACGGAGACGAAAGTAATTTCTAACTTTTATTTTTATAGTTTTTAGGGTGTACCACGAAGGCTTTATTGAGCCTGACCATAATTTCTGTTCTTTTGTGACTCAACTAGCACCTGCCACTAGTTCTCTTGTTACTGTTTTTGTTATATTTTATTTTGTTTAGACTGCACACACTCTATACACTGTGTGCAGACTTTAGTAACTTCTTACCATTGTTTTTATACACTCACCTGACGTATTCCTCTGACAATGTTCTCCACACCACCTGCGAAGTCTGTAGAGGGAAAGGAGAAACAAAAATCCCCGCCAAAAACACAGACGCTCTCGTCTGGCGCTAGACGCATTGTTGAAACACAATCTTCTCCGCCAAGGTCGCAGGCGACCTCGTCTAGCGTCAGGCAGAGCATTGAAAAGTTAGAAGCCGTGGGAACAGAACCGCAAAACGTGACGCCAACCACCAATAAAATTGAAATTCCCCAGACACTCCCCAGACAGGTTTTTGAAACTCGCTTGGCCGAAGCCAAAGCTAACGTGGTGAAAGCCAAAACCAATATAAACAACTCAAGGAATATACGAACCGACATTAAGACAAGTGTATTAGAAGCGGTTGACAAATTATTCCAGATAATAAAAGAGGCTGACACGGAAATAAAACGATTAAAAAGAACTGGAGAGAAACCTGCATCTGAGACTGTATCCAACCGTCAGACGACACCTGTTAAGACACTTCAAAATACAACCGAGGACAGTCTTATTATAGCGCAATTAAAAGAACAGAGCCGACTAATAATTGAAAATGCCAGAAAGATGGACGACCTAAAAGATAAGTTGGATCAACAACACCAACTAATCAGCGTAAAAAGTTACGCAGAGGCAACGGCAGTCAGATCCACCCCGCACCCACCTCCACAAAACCCGCTGCACTCGGTAGTTGTCTCGTCCCAGGACGACAACGACACCGGGGATCAAGTCCTAACAAAAATTAGAGAAGCGGTGAACGCCAAGGAAGGGTGGATTAGGGTGGAGAGGACCCGTAAGGGTAAAGACAGGAAAGTCATCATGAGTTGTAACTCGGACGAGGACCGACAGAAAGTTAAACAGAGGTTGGAAAACTCCGGAAAGAACCTGGTAGTGGAAGAAGTTAAGAACCGAGACCCTCTCCTGAAGCTCGCCGACGTTCTGAATGCGAACTCTGATGAGGACGTCATCAGAGCTTTCAGAAACCAAAATCGGGGCATCTTCCACGATCTGAAGGAGAATGACGATAGACTGGAAATAAAATATAAAAGGAAAGCACGTAATCCGCTCACTAGCCACATTGTCCTGAGCGTTTCCCCGGCCATCTGGAAAAGAGCGACCGACGCCGGAGCGGTCTATATCGACCTCCAACGCATCCGGGTCTGGGACCAATCACCGCTGGTACAGTGCTCGAGATGCCTGGGATATGGCCATAGCAAGAGGTTCTGCACAGCACCAGCAGACCTGTGTAGCCACTGCGGAGGACCGCATCTCAGGGTGCAATGCACTGAATGGCTTGCAGGAGGCGAACCCTCTTGCAGAAACTGCACAGCGGCCAAGCTTGAACGCAACGACCATAACGCCTTCAGCCAAGAATGCCCAATACGCAGGAAGCGCGACGCTATAGCTCGCATGTCGGTCGCCTATTGCTAAGGGCGCCCAGGAGACCAACGGCAACCCAAGCCTCTATAAAATCGTGCAGGCCAACCTCCAGCGAAAAAGGCTGGCGACCAACGAGCTTCTGACCGAAGCGAACAAGCGCGGGGTCGCTATTGCTCTCCTCCAGGAACCATACGTCGGCGGGGCAAAAGTAATGAGGAGTCATAGAGGCGTTCGGGTCTTCCAGAGCACTGACACCGGTGAAGGGACTGTTAAGGCCGCAATAGCGGTCTTCGACAAAGACCTCATTGTCGAACAGTACCCAAAACTCACCACGAACAACATCACCGTGGTGGGGATCCGAACCAGTGCCTGGAGGATCACACTAGTCTCCTTTTACTTCGAGCCAGACCAGCCAATCGGACCATACTTGGAGCACCTCAAACGCGTTGAGATAGAGGTGGGTCCCGGGAGATTGATTCTTGGAGGAGATGCAAACGCCAAGAGTACGTGGTGGGGAAGCCTATCCATAGATCGCAGAGGTGAAGAAGTCTGCGGAGTCCTCGATGAGCTAGACCTCAACATATTAAACAGAGGGGAAATTCCGACCTTCGACACGATTAGAGGAGGAATAAGATACTGCAGTCATGTCGACATCACAGTATGCTCCACAGATATCCTCGACCTAGTGGACGACTGGAAGGTAGACGAGGAGTTCACGAGCTCGGACCACAACGCCATTGTTTTTAATATTAAACTTAAAAGATCGAAAGGTATACAAATTTTACGAACTACTAGGATTTTCAATACAAAAAAAGCGAATTGGCCCGATTTTCGTGTGAAACTCGGCCAATTACTGCTAGTAAATAAACTAAACAAAAATGAAATAGAAAAATTAAATACGTCCGAACAATTAAATTCAATTACAAATATCTACACTAATATAATAAAAGACGCTTGCACTTCTACAATGCCTATTAAGAAAATAAACGAAGTGTTTACCTTGCCGTGGTGGTCCGAGAAGCTCGAGAGGATGAAAAAAGAGTTCACCACCTATAAACGCAGAGTTCGGTGTGCTGCACCAGTCCGCAGAGCGAAGGTCGTCGAAGAGTACCTGAAAAAGAAAGTTGAATATGAGACGGAAGCAGCCAAGGACGAAACCGCGAGCTGGAAAGATTTCTGCTCAAGGCAGGACAAGGAAGGGGTTTGGGAAAGCATCTACCGAGTGATAGGGAGGACAAAGGGAAGAGGTGAGGATCAGCCACTAGCGAAGGATGGGGAGGTTTTGAACGCAAAAGGCTCAGTGGAACTATTGGCAAAAACTTTTTACCCGGAGGACCACGCAGACACCGATAGCACCTGCCACAGTCTTACTAGAAAAAGGGCCGACGAAGTGAATGCTGGAAAGCAAGGTGAACCGTGCGAGCCACCATTCACGATGGCTGAACTGATGGCAGCGTGTACGTCCTTTAACGCCAAAAAAGCGCCAGGAGCAGATGGTTTCACCGCCGATATCTGTTGCCACGCCATCAGTGGTGCCCCGGAGGTGGCCTTAGCTCTCCTGAATGGCTGCCTGAGAACTCACCTCTTCCCCGATATTTGGAAAGAGGCTACAGTCATCATCTTGAGGAAACCTGGGAAATCGGACTACAGCTCCCCAAAGGCGTACAGACCCATTGGCCTACTACCAATTTTCGGAAAAATCTATGAGAAGATGCTGGTGGCCCGCCTCAAATTTCATCTGATCCCAAGGATGAGTACTCGCCAGTATGGATTCATGCCCCAGAAGAGCACCGAAGACTCCCTCTATGCGCTAATGCAACATATACGCGGTAAACTTGATCTTAAGAAAATAGTAGTCCTAGTATCATTGGACATAGAGGGAGCCTTCGACAGCGCATGGTGGCCAGCCATAAGGGTTCGTCTGGCTGAGGAACAGTGTCCAGTCGGCTTGAGGCGGGTCATCGATAGCTATCTCGAAAACCGAAGGGTCAGGGTCAGGTACGCAGGCGAGGAGTGCTGCAAGGCCACAAGTAAGGGATGCGTCCAGGGTTCAATTGCCGGACCGTTGTTCTGGAACGTATTGCTGGACCCGCTGCTAAAGAGCTTGGAGGCTGGGGATTTCTATTGCCAGGCATTTGCCGACGACGTTGTGCTGGTTTTCGATGGTGACACAGCGTTGGAGATCGAGGGACGTGCCAGTGCCGCTCTCGGGCTTGTTCAGGCGTGGGGTTTTCAAAATAAGCTTAAATTCGCCCCGCAGAAGACCAATGCGATGGTAATAACGCGCAAATTAAAATACGACACCCCGCGCCTGAGCATGGGCGGTATCGGCATTGCCATGTCCAACGAGATCAAGATCCTGGGTGTCATCATCGACAGACAGCTAACGTTTAACGCACACGTCGCAAATGTATGCAGAAAGGCAATAGGTATCCTCAAGCAGCTAACTAGGGCAGCAAAGACCAGCTGGGGACTAAACCCCGAGGTCATTAGGATAATATATGTGGCCACCGTCGAACCGGTCATCCTGTACGCCGCCAGCGTATGGGCCCCGGCCGTCGACAAGCTAGGCGTCAGAAAGCAGTTAGGAACAGTACAGCGCGGCATTGCGCAAAAGCTGTGCAAAGGATACCGGACGGTGTCCTTGAACTCCGCGCTAGTGCTGGCTGGAATACTACCTGTCGACCTGCGAGTCCGCGAAGCGGCATCGCTATATGAGGCCAAGAGGGGGGTACCTCAGCCAGCACTTGGCGACAGGGAGGTCGAGCAGACCGCTTCGGCAATGGAAGCTCCACACCCCGCTGAGCGCGCTGAGCTAGAGCTCGTTAGCCTGGTGAACCAAGAGCAATTAGAAGATGCCCAGAGAGAAATTGAAGTTCGTATCTTCACGGACGGGAGCAAGATTGGGGGCAAGGTTGGAGCGGCACTATCCGTATGGAGCGGTGACGCCGAAACCAAAACCCTCAAGCTTGCTCTCCCACACTACTCCACAGTTTACCAGGCCGAACTTCTGGCAATATGCGTTGCAACCAGGGAGATACTGAAGCACAGTGCGCAATCGTTTGGAATCTTCAGCGACTCCATGGCGGCCCTCCAAACCGTAAGAAATTACAACCGCCACCACCCTCTGGCAGTAGAGACAAGGGCCAACCTAAGGTCCCTGTCGATCCAGAACAAGGTAATTACTTTGTTTTGGATCAAAGCCCACGCGGGGTTGGAGGGTAATGAGAGAGCTGACGAACTAGCCAAAAGTGCCGCTGAAGGTTCCAAACGGAAGCCTGAATACGATCTGTGTCCGGTTTCATACGTCAAGAGGTGCATTCGTACGGCCACTCTTGACGTGTGGAACCGGAGATACTGCGAAGGAGAAACCGCGTCTGTAACAAAACTGTTTTTCCCGGATGCGGTGGCGGCGTATGGGATAGTCAGGAAGATTAAAATCAATAACACAATGACGCAGATTATGACGGGGCACGGTGGGTTCTCGGAATACTTGAATCGCTTCAAGTGCAAGGAGAGCCCATCGTGCATCTGCGATCCTGACATTGCTGAGACGGTACCACATGTATTGTTCAGCTGTCCCGTATTCGACCAGGAGAGACTTGTGGCCGAGCACGTACTCGATACCAAAATGGACGCCGAAAATGTGTGGCAAATAATGAAGAGTAAAAAGAGAAAATTGTTTCTGGAATTTTGTGTAAAAGTTTGCGAAAAAGTAATTAAGAGAAACAGAACAGTATAAGTAAAAATGTTTGCATAATATTGTACATAATATTAGAGTCAAGCATTGAGAACAGAAGTTATGAAATAGCCAAAAGCCAGAAAAAAATCAAATAAAATCTATAAGTATTATAACAATTCTAACGTTTGCCATATCGTTGTTTAGAGCATAAGTAGCCATAAGAAACTATATGTAAGATATATAAATAAGATGGCCACTGAAAATACGATGTCCACAAAACTGTGTTAGAATTAGGATTGAAAATAGAAATAGTATTAAGGAATATGTGACTAGGAGTAAGTATAGTATAAGATTGCTGTAAAATAGATATAAGAAATATGTAATAGAAAATAAGTGTTAAAAGATGGTTGTATAAATTTGTAAACAAACATGTAAAGAAATAAGAAACTCTTTAGATGAATAAAATTATTGTGTCATGTGTTAAACCCGAATAAAGAACAAGAACAAAAATAGATTACAGAATAGGGAAAATAGAAGGGCATCCCACCCTTAAAGATAGAGAGAAGATAGAAAGATAGAAAGATAAAGTATGTGGAATAGAAGTGCGAGAGGAATAAGTGATAGAACTGGAATGAAAGAGAAGAATTAGATAGCATAGTCTCTGGCGTCGTCAGAGGAATTAGATTAAAAAAAAAAAAAAAAAAAAAAAAAAAAAAAAAAAAAAAAAAAAAAAAAAAAAAACCTAACCTAACCTAACCAAACAGTTGCAACAAAAGTGATCAACAGGAATAAATAAAAGTAAGGATCTGTGCTTTTTCAGATTTAAGCGATTCTCATCAAGAACAGAAATTTAGAATTAAGCATAGTAAAACGTAAAACATTTATTTAATTTTCAGTTATTAAATTCACTTTTATCTAAATTCTTAAGCACTTTTGCGATATAAAAACAATTAAAATCAGATTAAAATTTCAAGTTAAACTTTCATTATTGAAACGAATTATAAATAAAATAGTAGTAGAAACGAGAAATGTATTAAAAAGGTCTCTGACCATGTCAGGGGGTCACTAGGCAGGCAGGAGGTGGTTTTAGTCAGTTGGAGCCTGACACTATCCAGACTGGCTCGTTATGAGTCAGCCTGGGTGTAAGTCCGACCGGATTTCCCCTCCTGCCAAAAAAAAAAAAAAAAAAAAAAAAAAACCTAACCTAACCTTTTTTTTTTTTTTTTTTTTTTTTTTTTGTTGTCGCTGGGAAAAAATGCATTACGCACACCCTCCCATCGGGGGATGGAAGGGTAGTGTGGGACTCCCCGGTCTGAGACCGGTATACCCACTAAAACGACCCAGCGGCATTCCCGCTTCGTCCTAGTGGCGGGGACTGGGAAACCGGCACAGCCTTTACTTCCAGTCCTCCGCCGACGATGACCCGCACAGCGGACCTCACGCCCCCCCCGTGGGGAGGGGGACGAGCCCGGGAATGACAGACGAAGGTGGTGACGGGTGCAATGCGGGCGAAGGCACCCCCGCGCCTGTCGCCCGCCCGTCGCCACCATGAAGAGGGAGACCGCGTCTTCTCCGACCTCTTCTTCTTCTGCGGAGCGGCGCTGCGAGAGGGTCTTCCTCCCGCGCGCGCTCCGCCGCCTCCTTTTGCGAGACTACGTCCTCGCAAAAGGAGGCGACCGCTGACCAGGCCCCCTCACTCCCCAGCATTGCGTTGACCACACCGGGAAGCGAGAGGTCCCGTCCGATCTCCGCGATCAGACTGCGGCGCGGCTCGGACCAAGCTGGGCACACCTCGAGGGTGTGCTGCGCCGTGTCCTCCGGCGCGCCGCAGTCGTGGCACGCCGGGGCTTCCTCCCTCCCGATCCGGTGCAGGTACGTTCCGAAGCAGCCATGCCCGGACAACACCTGCACCAGACGGAACGAGAGGAAACCATGGGACCGCTCGAGCCAGGCCCGAAGGACCGGACCGAGCGCGTCCAACGTCCGGCGGCCAAAGGCAGCGGTGGCGAGGTCCTCCGTCCAATGGAGGACGATGGCGTCCCTCGCCTCCCGCCGCACGGCCTCCCGCTCCTCGGCGACGGGGCGCTCCCCGAGCGCCCTGCGATGCGAACCTTTTTTTTTTTTTTTTTTTTTTTTTTTTTTTTTTTTGTTGTCGCTGGGAAAAAATGCATTACGCACACCCTCCCATCGGGGGATGGAAGGGTAGTGTGGGACTCCCCGGTCTGAGACCGGTATACCCACTAAAACGACCCAGCGGCATTCCCGCTTCGTCCTAGTGGCGGGGGACTGGGAAACCGGCACAGCCTTTACGTCCAGTCCTCCGCCGACGATGACCCGCACAGCGGACCTCACGCCCCCCCCGTGGGGAGGGGGACGGGCCCGGGAATGACAGACGAAGGTGGTGACGGGTGCAATGCGGGCGAAGGCACCCCCGCGCCTGTCGCCCGCCCGTCGCCACCATGAAGAGGGAGACCGCGTCTTCTCCGACCTCTTCTTCTTCTGCGGAGCGGCGCTGCGAGAGGGTCTTCGTCCCGCGCGCGCTCCGCCGCCTCCTTTTGCGAGACTACGTCCTCGCAAAAGGAGGCGACCGCTGACCAGGCCCCCTCGCTCCCCAGCATGGCGTTGACCACACCGGGAAGCGAGAGGTCCTGTCCGATCTCCGCGATCAGACTGCGGCGTGGCTCGGACCAAGCTGGGCACACCTCGAGGGTGTGCTGCGCCGTGTCCTCCGGCGCGCCGCAGTCGTGGCACGCCGGGGCTTCCTCCCTCCCGATCCGGTGCAGGTACGTTCCGAAGCAGCCATGCCCGGACAACACCTGCACCAGACGGAACGAGAGGAAACCATGGGACCGCTCGAGCCAGGCCCGAAGGACCGGACCGAGCGCGTCCAACGTCCGGCGGCCAAAGGCGGCGGTGGCGAGGTCCTCCGTCCAATGGAGGACGATAGCGTCCCTCGCCTCCCGCCGCACGGCTTCCCGCTCCTCGGCGACGGGGCGCTCCCCGAGCGCCCTGCGATGCGCCGTCCACTCATACACCCTGGCCAGCACCCAAGCCTCCAACTCCCAAGGAGGGGTGCCGGCCAGAGCGCACGCCGCCGAAAAACCCACCGACCGGTAGGCCCTCGCCACCCGCAGTGCAATGGCCCTTTGGGGCTTGCGGATGGCGGTCGCGTTCTCCCTCCTGTGGAGGGAGTCCGCCCAAATGGGGGCCCCGTACAGGGCCATGCTCCGCAAGATGCCGGCATAGAGGCGCCGGCATTTCGCCTTGGGCCCCCCCAGGTTCGGGAGGAGCCACGAGAGGGCGTCCGCGGCCTTCAACAGGCGCGTCGACAGCCCGCTGAAATGCGGGCCGAAGCGCCACCTATCGTCCAGCACCAGGCCCAGATATTTCATCCGGGGCTGGACCTCTATACGGACGCCCTCCACGACGATGTGGGCGTCGGGTGGGCAGCGCTGCCGAGGCCCGCGAAAGAACACGGCCTCGGTCTTGTGCAGCGCCACCTTCAATCCCAGGCGGCGGATCCTCTCTGCAACCAAGGATCCGCCAGCCGAGGCCAGACAGGCCGCGTCCGCGAAGCTCCTCCCCCGTGCAGTGAGCAGGGTGTCATCCGCGTAGCATATGACACTCGTGCCCGGGAGGAGGGCTCCCCGCAGCAGCCAATCGAACCCGATGTTCCACAGTGGGGGCCCAAGCACCGACCCCTGTGGAACACCGGACTCTGCGCCGTACCGCCTCACTGTGGCCGTCTTGTCTACGAGGAGGACCTCTCGGTCCTCCAAGTAACTGGCCAGGAGGCTCCGCAGATATTGGGGCACTCCGTGATACCGGAGCGCCTCCAATATCGTCGAGTGGGGCACGGAGTTGAAGGCATTGGCAATGTCGAATGACACCGCCAGCACTCCGTCCCCCGCCTCGACTGCCTCCTTCACCTGGCCCTTGAGTAGGGCCAGCGCGTCGATCGTCGAACGCCCACGACGGAAACCGAATTGGGCGTCCGACAGATCCGGCCCCACATCCCGCAAATGGCTCCCGAGCCGGGCGGCGACTATCCCCTCGAACAATTTACCGACCTCATCGAGCAAAACGACGGGCCGGTATGCCGAGGGGGAGTCCACCGGGCGTCCCGCCTTTCGGAGGAGGCAAAGCTGCCCCTCCTTCCACAGTTTCGGGAACCTTCCAGCCGTAAAGCACGCGCTGAAAAGGTCCCGAAACCTGTCCTCCATTTCGGAGGCAGCTATTGCCAGCACCCGTGCGGGGACGCCGTCCGGCCCGGGGGCCGTCTTCTTGGCGCGGAGGCTGAGTACCCCCGCGTAGATCTCCGCCGCCGTCACCGGGGGGACCTCCTCCTCCGGCGAAGCCGCCCCTTGCGGGGGATCCATTGTTGGTGGGGCGAAGTCGGTCCTGCGCGGAAACAGGGACCGGACCACCCCATCCAGCAGTGCTGGCTCGAGGGTCTCCGACAGTGGGGGACAAAGAGGTCCGCGCGGGCTCCCCCCTCTGCCCCCGGGAACTCGAATAATCGAGCCCCGGCTTGGGTCCGCCGGCAAGACACACTGCCGATCCCCAGTTGAGTGGGATCGGCATTGCTACGCGCCCGCACTAAAATTGACGCGTATGTCTCCCCTCGCTCCGCCGCCTCCGCGGTGAGGGTCACAACGACGGCCGCGGTTTTTGGGGAGACTAGCTGCCCCTTTCCCCTCGCTCTACCTCTACCTCCCCGCTTCCCGCCCCCTTCTCTGCCGGTCGTCTGCGACCGGCTGGGAGCGGGGACGGCTGGGGCGGCAGCCGCCGACTTTTTGGCTTTGCCCTTTCCCCTCCCGACCACTTCCGTCCACTCATTGGACGGGGTGGTCGAGGGGAGAAGGGCGTCCTCCTGGACCTGGGATGAGGAGGACGGCCCCGGCTCGGAGCGGCCCTTATCCGCCGCAAGCGGCGGTCGGAGGCGCTTTTCCGGCAGGAGCCGGTCCTCTATTCCTGCCAGGCAGGCTCGCGTGAAGGCCCGCTCCTCCATTACCACCTTGCGGATTATGTCCTCAAGGTTGGAGTTGGAGGAGGGGCCCTCTGCCGCAGGACTCGTCTTCTTAGACGTCGACGTCGAAGGCGTTGATGACGTCCTCGTCGTCTCGGCAGGGGCCTGCTGCGGCCGGGCCGTGGCTTCAGCCAGCTTGCGATGAAGCTCACTGACTTCCACCTGCAGGCGATCCACCCTCGCCTGCAGTTGCCGTGTCTCGTCAGTGGCCTTCCGCTGCACCAGCTCCTTGACCACACCAAGCAAGCTCGCGGCCCGACATTTGAGGGCCTTCTGGAAGGTCCCCTTCAAGTTTGAGGACTTTGAGGCAACCTCCAAAATTTCCTCCTCGTCCTCCTCCGCCATTTGTTCCAGCTCCAGCAGGGAGTGGTCCGCGTAGAGCACACGGGACGCACCGTACCCGGACTTTGCCCGCGTGACGTTCGCCCGCCTCTCCCTCGCGGCAACCCGCTCCTCAAGCTCCTGCTGGAGCTGCGCCCGCTGCGCAAGATCCAACTTACGTTGGGCGTCCGCGAGCCCAACGACGTGGGTGTCCGCGGCCGTCGGCTTTTTAGCCTTTGTCAGCCTCGCCGACCCTGACGCCGAGGAGCCCTCGGACCCATCCCGCAGGAAGGCCCGCTTTCGCGACTGCGAGTCGCCTGCACCCGAGATGCCAACCATTGACTCATCGTCGGAGTCAGACAAATCCGACAAGTCCGTCCTTCCGAAGAAGCTAGCCGCAGACGGCGCGCGGCTAGCCTCTGACGCCGAAGCGTCGGTTTGGCCCTGAGAAGGGCCTTTGGGTTGGCCCTGAGAAGGGCCTTTGGGTTGGCCCTGAGAAGGGCCTTTGGGTTGGCCCTGAGAAGGGCCTTTGGGTTGGCCCTGAGAAGGGCCTTTGGGTTGGCCCTGAGAAGGGCCTTTGGGTTGGCCCTGAGAAGGGCCTTTGGGTTGGCCCTGAGAAGGGCCTTTGGGTTTAAAATACCGCCCGCAGGCATCCCGCGTTGGTTTAGGCATAATATCCTCCGCAGGTTCGTACTCTCAAGGCAAGATGAGCTACGATAATCACAGTGCACTTTGGCCGAGCCCAGTCTGCCACTCCGTTACGGTGGTCAAACTGGGTCGTTTCCAGGGGACGCGACGTGGACGCAAGCACTGTGGGGTGGTCCCCCAACCTAACCTAACCTTTTTTTTTTTTTTTTTTTTTTTTTTTTTTTTGTCGCTGGGAAAAAATGCATTACGCATACCCGCCCATCGGGGGATGGACGGGCTATGTGGGACTCCCCGGTCTGAGACCGGTATACCCACTAAAACAACCCAGCGGCATTCCCGCTTCGTCTAAGTGGCGGAGGACTGGGAAACCGGCACAGCCTTAACGACCAGTCCTCCGCCGACGAGTGCCCTTCAAGTGGACCCCTCACGCCCCCCCGATGGGGAGGGGGGAAGGGTCCGGGAATGACCAACGAAGGCAATGACGGGTGCAATGCGGGCGAAGGCACCCCCGCACCTGTCGCCCGCCCGTCGTCACCATGAGGAGTTAAAGGACCCCAACCAGGGCCATAGCTCCCCACGCGGCGGCCACGTATCCCGGTCCCCTCTCCAAGAGCGAGAGGGGAGGGGAGTCCGTGGGAAACCGCGAATCCAACGCCACCAAGCCGTCCCAGTCGCCCAGCCAACGGCAAGGGATCGAGTAAGGCTCGGCGACCAACAAGTCCACCAACCACTCAGCCATGGTCTGCATAGTGGTTGGGGTTCGCCTGAGGGATGCGATGTTCGACCCTATCCTTTAGTCAGACATCGCACTCCCCTCCGCAGCCGTCGCTGGAGCGGCGGTGCTAGCGACAGCATCAAACCCGGACGGCATCTGCGCTTTGCCCCGCTTAGGGGGAGGATTGCAGTTCCTCCCCCTCATAACGTGGCCTGCTGGGCAGCCACTGGCGGCACACACCGCGCAGTGCGGCGTGGCGGCCTCGCAGGAGGCGGCCTTGTGGCCCTCCTTGCCGCAGCGGTAGCACGTGTCCGTCCTGTCCACCGTGGACGGACACAGGGGCCGGGTATGTCCAATGCCGAAGCACCGGAAACACCGTAGAGGCTGGGCCTCGAGTGTCCGGACTGCACACGAGCTAAACCCGACCAAAAGACGTCCCTTGGCCAGGACGGCTTTGGCAGTGGCGATTGGGCACTCGAGGCGAATGGTGCCCATGCCGCCGCGGCCAGGCCTTATGTCCCGGCCTCGGACCGCCGCGACGCCACAGCCCCCTATCGCTGCGACCGCCGCCACCACCTCCTCCTTGGTGACGGAGTCATCGAGGTCCGTCACCTCTATGGCCGCCGACTTGACCGGTCGGGCCACCCTGGCCGAATCCGCGATGACCTCTTGCAGCTTCGCTGCGAAGAGGTCCGCATGGGCGCTCCCCTCTGCTCCCGGGAACTCGAAAATTCGAGCCCCGGCTTGGGTCCTTCGGCAGGACACACTGCCGATTCCCAGTTGAGTGGGATCGGCATTGGCACGCGCCCGCACCAAAATCGACGCGTACGTCTCCCCTCGCCCTTCAGCCTCCGCGGTGAGCGTCACCACGACGGCCGCGGTTTTTGGGGGGACCAGCTGTCTCCCTTTCGCTTTCCCCTTCCCCTTTCCCTTGCCGGTCGTCTGCGACTGGCTGGGAGCGGTGGTGGCGGGGACGGCAGGGACGGTCATTGCCGACTTTTTCCCCTTCCCCTTTCCTTTGCCGGTCGTCTGCGACTGGCTGGGAGCGGTGGCAGCGGGGACGGCAGGGACGGCCGTCGCCGACTTTTTGCCCTTCCCCTTACGGACCACTTCCGTCCACTCGTTGGACGGGGTGGTTGAGGGCAGAAGGGCGTCTTCCGCCTGGGAGGAGGACGGCCCCGGCTCGCACTGCCTCTTGTCCGCCGCAAGCGGCGGTCGGACGCGTTGCTCTGGCAAGAGCCGGTCTTCGATCCCTGCGAAGCAGGCTCTTGTGAAGGCCCTCTCCTCCATTACAACCTTGCGGATGATATCCTCAAGGTTGGAGGCGGGGCCCTCTGCCGCAGGGCTCGACTCGGCCTGTCGTGGCCGGGCCGTGGCTTCAGCCAGCTTCTGATGAAGCTGGCTGACCTCCGACTGCAGGCGATCTATCCTCGCCTGCAGTTGCCGCGTCTCGTCGGTGGCCTTTCGGTGGACCAGCTCCGCGACTACACCGCGCATGCTCGCGGCCCGGCATTTAAGGGCCTTTTGTAGGGTCCCCTTCAGGTTGGAGGACTTAGAGGCGACCTCCATAATCTCCTCCTCGTCCTCCTCCGCCATCTTCTCCAGCTCTGCCAGAGAGTGGTCCGCGTATATTACACGGGACGCACCGTACCCGGACTTGGCCCGGGCGACGTGCGCCCGTTTCTCCTTTGCGGCCACCCTCTCTTCCAGCTCTTGCTGGAGCTGCGCCCGCCGAGACAGATCCAGCTGGCGCTGGGCGTCCACGAGCCCAACGTCGTGAGTATACGCGGCTGCCGTCGGCTTTTTAGTCTTCGACAGCCTCGTCGACCCCGAGGCCGAGGAGCCCTCGGACCCCCGGCCCCGCTTCCGCGACCGAGAGTCGTCCGCGTCCGACACACTAAAAGGAGAGTCGCAGTCAGACGACTCGTCCGCCCCTCCGAAGAAGCTAGCCGCAGACGGCGCGCGGCTAGTTTCTGACGCCGGAGCGTCAGAGAGGCCCTGAGAAGGGCCTTTGGGTTGGCCCTGAGAAGGGCTTTTTGGTTTTAAAAACCGCGACTTGGACTTTGCGTCCGACTTAGAACCGCGCGGCCGCTTCCCCCGAAACTTGGAGGGACCGGCCGCAACAGATTGTGGTGACACTGTCACCCTCTCCAGAACCACCAGGGGCTCTGCTGGAGCAACTGCTCCCGTCTTCGATGACGCAGTGCCAGAATCTGACGCTGCGTCCGCCTTCTCTACAACTTTTTTATTTTTGATTAAATCCATAGAATTCCCACGAGTATGGGGGATATAAAACGTCCATCCGGGCAGTGCCCCCTGTACCCGGATAAGCCTTTAACATTTATAACCCGCCAGGGGGTCGGCCGGTACCCTGGCGGGGGTCGCACTAAAGACTGATTGTTCCATGGGAACACCCGTCAGCCATACATCCCCTCACGGTGCGCCGCCGCTTGAGATTCGGGGTAACTTTTTATAGAGGTTTTCTACCTCGCGGTCCGGGCGGTTAAGCCAAGACCCTCGGTCCCGATCGAAGCCGCGAGACATGATCCACGACACTCCGATGATGGGATTACGAGTACGACGGGGACAGAGAGGGAAGGCGTCCCTCACTGTCTGCTCGGAGGCAGGGTGAGTGCACTCCGAGCCCGTCCTTGCTCCTCCGCTGTGCCCTCTGCTTTTCAGAGGGTCACGACGAAAGCGCCCCTCTTGTCCAAGTTGGACCCCTCCTATGTCAGAATATTGGCCACAGGCAGTAACATTCCCCGAAGAATAAGAATCTCTTCCCATTCCTTGGGGAAGGCCACTGCCCGCGCCCAGGGTGCACCGTCCCAGCCAGCTGCTGTTCCCTCCAAACGTATCGAGAGGGACCAGCAGCCGTCAGGCCCACGAGGAGGTTTTCTGACCCAGCACCCCAACCTAACCTAACCTAACCTAACCTTTTTTTTTTTTTTTTTTTTTTGTTTTTTTTTTTTTTTGTCGCTGGGAAAAAATGCATTACGCACACCCTCCCATCGGGGGATGGAAGGGTAGTGTGGGACTCCCCGGTCTGGGACCGGTATACCCACTAAAACGACCCAGCGGCATTCCCGCTTCGTCCTAGTGGCGGGGGACTGGGAAACCGGCACAGCCTTTACTTCCAGTCCTCCACCGACGATGACCCGCACAGCGGACCTCACGCCCCCCCCTTGGGGAGGGGGACGGGCCCGGGAATGACAGACGAAGGTGGTGACGGGTGCAATGCGGGCGAAGGCACCCCCGCGCCTGTCGCCCGCCCGTCGCCACCATGAAGAGGGAGACCGCGTCTTCTCCGACCTCTTCTTCTTCTGCGGAGCGGCGCTGCGAGAGGGTCTTCCTCCCGCGCGCGTTCCGCCGCCTCCTTTTGCGAGACTACGTCCTCGCAAAAGGAGGCGACCGCTGACAAGGCCCCCTCGGCGTCCAGGGCCATGTCCCCCCACGCGGCGGCCACGTATCCCGGTCCCCTCTCTAAGAGCGAGAGGGGAGGGGAGTCCGTGGAAGACCGCGCCACCAACGCCACCAGGCCGTCCCGGTCACCCAGCCAACGGCCAGGGACCGAGTAAGGCTCGGCGACCACCGCCAAGTCCACCAACCACTCAGCCATCGTCTGCATCAGCAGATCTTGGGCTGCCCTGCAGTGGTTGGCGTTCGCCTGAAGGATGCGATGTTCGACTATATCTATCAGTCGGACATCGCACCCCCCTCCGCAGCCGCCGCAGGAACGGCGGTACCAGCAGCCGCAACAGGCCCGGTTGGCGCCAGTACTTTGCCACGCTTAGGGGGAGGATTGCAGTTCCTCCCCTTCATCACGTGGTCCGCTTGGCTGCCACTGGCAGCACAGACCGAGCAGTGCGGCGTGGCGACCTTACAGGAGGCGGCTTGGTGGCCCCCCATGCCGCAGCGGTAGCAGGTGTCTGACCTGTCCACCGCGGACGGACACAGCGGCCGGGTGTGGCCGATGCCGAAGCACCGGAAACACCTCAGCGGCTGGTCCTCGAGTGCCCTGACCGCACCCGAGCTGAATCCGACCGTCAGCCGGCCCTTCGCCAGGGCGGCTCTGGCAGCGGGAACCGGGCACCCAAGGCGGACGGTGCCCATGCCACCGCGGCCGGGCCTTATGTCCCGACTCTGAACCGCCGCGACGTCGCAGCCCCCTAACGCTGCGACCGCCTCCACCACCTCCTCCTTGGTGACGGAATCGTCGAGATCCGTCACCTCGAGTGTCACCAACTTTACCGGTCGGGCCACCTTGGCGGAGTCCGCGATGACCTCCCGCAGCTTAGCTGCAAAGAGGTCCGCGCGGGCTCCCCCCTCTGCCCCCGGGAACTCGAATAATCGAGCCCCGGCTTGGGTCCGCCGGCAAGACACACTACCGATCCCCAATTGAGTGGGATCGGCATTGCTACGCGCCCGCACTAAAATTGACATGTACGTCTCCCCTCGCTCCGCCGCCTCCGCGGTGAGGGTCACCACGACGGCTGCGGTTTTTGGGGAGACTAGCTGCCTCTTTCCCCTCGCTCTACCTCTACCTCCCTGCTTCCCTCCGCCGGTCGTCTGCGACTGGCTGGGAGCGGGGACGGCTGGGGCGGCAGCCGCCGACTTTTTGGCTTTGCCCTTCCCCCTCCCGACCACTTCCGTCCATTCATTGGACGGGGTGGTCGAGGGGAGAAGGGCGTCCTCCTGGACCTGGGATGAGGAGGACGGCCCCGGCTCGGAGCGCCCCTTATCCGCCGCAAGCTGCGGTTGGAGGCGCTTTTCCGGCAGGAGTCGGTCCTCTATTCCTGCCAGGCAGGCTCGCGTGAAGGCCCGCTCCTCCATTACCACCCTGCGGATTATGTCCTCAAGGTTGGAGTTGGAGGAGGGGCCGTCTGCCGCAGGACTCGTCTTCTTAGACGTCGACGTCGAAGGCGTTGATGACGTTCTCGTCGTCTCGGCAGGGGCCGTGGCTTCAGCCAGCTTGCGATGAAGCTCACTGACTTCCACCTGCAGGCGATCCACCCTCGCCTGCAGTTGCCGTGTCTCGTCAGTGGCCTTCCGCTGCACCAGCTCCTTGACCACACCAAGCAAGCTCGTGGCCCGACATTTGAGGGCCTTCTGGAAGGTCCCCTTCAAGTTTGAGGACTTTGAGGCAACCTCCAAAATTTCCTCCTCGTCCTCCTCCGCCATTTGTTCCAGCTCCAGCAGGGAGTGGTCCGCGTAGAGCACACGGGACGCACCGTACCCGGACTTTGCCCGGGTGACGTGCGCCCGCCTCTCCCTCGCGGCAACCCGCTCCTCAAGCTCCTGCTGGAGCTGCGCCCGCTGCGCAAGATCCAACTTACGTTGGGCGTCCGCGAGCCCAACGACGTGGGTGTCCGCGGCCGTCGGCTTTTTAGCCTTTGTCAGCCTCGCCGACCCTGACGCCGAGGAGCCCTCGGACCCATCCCGCAGGAAGGCCCGCTTTCGCGACTGCGAGTCGCCTGCACCCGAGACGCCAACCAGTGACTCATCGTCGGAGTCAGACAAATCCGACAAGTCCGTCCTTCCGAAGAAGCTAGCCGCAGACGGCGCGCGGCTAGCCTCTGACGCCGAAGCGTCGGTTTGGCCCTGAGAAGGGCCTTTGGGTTGGCCCTGAGAAGGGCCTTTGGGTTGGCCCTGAGAAGGGCCTTTGGGTTGGCCCTGAGAAGGGCCTTTGGGTTTAAAATACCGCCCGCAGGCATCCCGCGTTGGTTTAGGCATAATATCCTCCGCAGGTTCGTACTCTCAAGGCAAGATGAGCTACGATAATCACAGTGCACTTTGGCCGAGCCCAGTCTGCCACTCCGTTACGGTGGTCAAACTGGGTCGTTTCCAGGGGACGCGACGTGGACGCAAGCACTGTGGGGTGGTCCCCCAACCTAACCTAACCTTTTTTTTTTTTTTTTTTTTTTTTTTTTTTTTTTTTGTTGTCGCTGGGAAAAAATGCATTACGCACACCCTCCCATCGGGGGATGGAAGGGTAGTGTGGGACTCCCCGGTCTGAGACCGGTATACCCACTAAAACGACCCAGCGGCATTCCCGCTTCGTCCTAGTGGCGGGGACTGGGAAACCGGCACAGCCTTTACTTCCAGTCCTCCGCCGACGATGACCCGCACAGCGGACCTCACGCCCCCCCCGTGGGGAGGGGGACGGGCCCGGGAATGACAGACGAAGGTGGTGACGGGTGCAATGCGGGCGAAGGCACCCCCGCGCCTGTCGCCCGCCCGTCGCCACCATGAAGAGGGAGACCGCGTCTTCTCCGACCTCTTCTTCTTCTGCGGAGCGGCGCTGCGAGAGGGTCTTCTTCCCGCGCGCGCTCCGCCGCCTCCTTTTGTGACACTACGTCCTCGCAAAAGGAGGCGACCGCTGACCAGGCCTCCTCGCTCCCCAGCATGGCGTTGACCACACCGGGAAGCGAGAGGTCCTGTCCGATCTCCGCGATCAGACTGCGGCGCGGCTCGGACCAAGCTGGGCACACCTCGAGGGTGTGCTGCGCCGTGTCCTCCGCCGCGCCGCAGTCGTGGCACGCCGGGGTTTCCTCCCTCCCGATCCGGTGCAGGTACGTTCCGAAGCAGCCATGCCCGGACAACACCTGCACCAGACGGAACGAGAGGAAACCATGGGACCGCTCGAGCCAGGCCCGGAGGACCGGACCGAGCGCGTCCAACGTCCGGCGGCCAAAGGCGGCGGTGGCGAGGTCCTCCGTCCAATGGAGGACGATGGCGTCCTTCGCCTCCCGCCGCACGGCCTCCCGCTCCTCGGCGACGGGGCGCTCCCCGAGCGCCCTGCGATGCGCCGTCCACTCATACACCCTGGCCAGCACCCAAGCCTCCAACTCCCAAGGAGGGGTGCCGGCCAGAGCGCACGCCGCCGAAAAACCCACCGACCGGTAGGCCCTCGCCACCCGCAGTGCAATGGCCCTTTGGGGCTTGCGGATGGCGGCCGCGTTCTCCCTCCTGTGGAGGGAGTCCGCCCAAATGGGGGCCCCGTACAGGGCCATGCTCCGCAAGATGCCGGCATAGAGGCGCCGGCATTTCGCCTTGGGCCCCCCCAGGTTCGGGAGGAGCCACGAGAGGGCGTCCGCGGCCTTCAACAGGCGCGTCGACAGCCCGCTGAAATGTGGGCCGAAGCGCCACCTGTCGTCCAGCACCAGGCCCAGATATTTCATCCGGGGCTGGACCTCTATACGGACGCCCTCCACGACGATGTGGGCGTCGGGTAGGCAGCGCTGCCGAGGCCCGCGAAAGAACACGGCCTCGGTCTTGTGCAGCGCCACCTTCAATCCCAGGCGGCGGATCCTCTCTGCAACCAAGGATCCGCCAGCCGAGGCCAGACAGGCCGCGTCCGCGAAACTCCTCCCCCGGGCAGTAAGCAGGGTGTCATCCGCGTAGCAGATGACACTCGTGCCCGGGAGGAGGGCTCCCCGCAGCAGCCAATCGAACCCGATGTTCCACAGCGGGGGCCCAAGCACCGACCCCTGTGGAACACCGGACTCTGCGCCGTACCGCCTCACTGTGGCCGTCTTGTCTACGAGGAGGACCTCTCGGTCCTCCAAGTAGCTGGCCAGGAGGCTCCGCAGATATTGGGGCACTCCGTGATACCGGAGCGCCTCCAATATCGTCGAGTGGGGCACGGAGTTGAAGGCATTGGCAATGTCGAATGACACCGCCAGCACTCCGTCCCCCGCCTCGATTGCCTCCTTCACCTGGCCCTTGAGTAGGGCCAGCGCGTCGATCGTCGAACGCCCACGACGGAAACCGAATTGGGCGTCCGACAGATCCGGCCCGACATCCCGCAGATGACTCCCGAGCCGGGCGGCGACTATCCCCTCGAACAATTTGCCGACCTCATCGAGCAACACGACGGGCCGGTATGCCGAGGGGGAGTCCACCGGGCGTCCCGCCTTTCGGAGGAGGCAAAGCTGCCCCTCCTTCCACAGTTTCGGGAACTTCCCAGCCGTAAAGCACGCGCTGAAAAGGTCCCGAAACCTGTCCTCCATCTCGGAGGCAGCTATTGCCACCACCCGTGCGGGGACGCCGTCCGGCCCGGGGGCCGTCCTCTTGGCGCGGAGGGTGAGTATCCCCGCGTAGATCTCCGCCGCCGTCACCGGGGGGACCTCCTCCTCCGGCGAAGCCGCCCCTTGCGGGGGATCCATTGTTGGTGGGGCGAAGACGGTCCTGCGCGGAAACAGGGACCGGACCACCCCATCCAGCAGTGCTGGCTCGAGGGTCTCCGACAGTGGGGGACCATAGGGGCGGAGCTGGTTCCGCGCCGCCTTGTATGGCCTCCCATAGGGATCCCTGTCGAGACCCTCCAGCATTTCGGCCCTCGCCGAGTCTTCTGCAGCGCCCATTGCAGACTTGAGGACCGTCGTCGCCTCTCGATAGCAGGCGTATAGGCGGTCCTCTTCTGCCCGGACTCGGTTCTGGGCGCTGCGCCGTCGACTCCGCGCGTAAGCCCTTCTGGCCGCCACGCAGTTGGCCCGGAGTTCCGACAGTTCCTCCGTCCACCAATAAACGGCGCGACGGGGAGGCGGACGGCGAGACCGAGGCATGCTGGAATTGCACACCTCGGTCAGGGCCCCTCTGAGCCGAACCGCTGCGGCGTCTACGTCCTGTACCTCAACAGGGGGCGACAACCAGTCCTGGAGGAAAGCCGCCTCCTTGGCTGCCTCCCGGTCCAGGCGGGTGAGTGCCCACCGCGGGAAGGGAGATTGCCCAGCGCGGGCCATCCCCCCCCCCTGGGTGGAGATGTCGAACCGCACGTATCGGTGGTCCGACAAGGTCTCCACCATCTCAACCCGCCAGTTCACGACGCGAGCGGCCAGCGCAGGGGTGGCGAACGTGACGTCCACCACCGACCCACCCTGTTGCCGCACACACGTGTGGACCGTCCCCCTGTTGAGGAGGGACATACCGCTTGAGGCCGCCCAGAACTCAACGGCGCGTCCCCGGACGTTGCACCCGGCGGCCGGGTTGCCCCAGGCCGCCGACTTGGCGTTCAGGTCGCCCAACACCACGACCTGGCGAGGCGCCGCCCTCCCTACGACTGCAGTGAGGACCTCCAGGAAATCCTCAAAGTCCGAGAGAGGGCGGTTTGGGGAGAAATAGACCCCGACCAGGGCCATGTCCCCCCCCCACGCGGCGGCCACGTATCCCGGTCCCCTCTCTAAGAGCGAGAGGGGAGGGGAGTCCGTGGAAGACCGCGCCACCAACGCCACCAGGCCGTCCCGGTCACCCAGCCAACGGCCAGGGACCGAGTAAGGCTCGGCGACCACCGCCAAGTCCACCAACCACTCAGCCATTGTCTGCATCAGCAGATCTTGGGCTGCCCTGCAGTGGTTGGCGTTCGCCTGAAGGATGCGATGTTTGACTATATCCATCAGTCGGACATCGCACCCCCCTCCGCAGCCGCCGCAGGAACGGCGGTACCGGCAGCGAACCTAACCTAACCTAACCTTTTTTTTTTTTTTTTTTTTTTTTTTGTCGCTGGGAAAAAATGCATTACGCATACCCGCCCATCGGGGGATGGACGGGCTATGTGGGACTCCCCGGTCTGACCCGGTATACCCACTAAAACAACCCAGCGGCATTCCCGCTTCGTCCAAGTGGCGGGGGACTGGGAAACTGGCACAGCCTTAACGACCAGTCCTCCGCCGACGATTGCCCTTCATGTGGACCCCTCACGCCCCCCCCGTGTGGAGGGAGAAGGGCCCGGGAATGACCAACGAAGGCAATGACGGGTGCAATGCGGGCGAAGGCACCCCCGCACCTGTCGCCCGCCCGTCGTCACCATGAGGAGTTAAAGGACCCCAACCAGGGCCATAGCTCCCCACGCGGCGGCCACGTATCCCGGTCCCCTCTCCAAGAGCGAGAGGGGAGGGGAGTCCGTGGAAAACCGCGAAACCAACGCCACCAAGCCGTCCCAGTCGCCCAGCCAACGGCAAGGGATCTGGTAAGGCTCGGCGACCAACAAGTCCACCAACCACTCAGCCATGGTCTGCATCAGCAAATCCTAGTAGGCTGACCTGTAGTGGTTGGGGTTCGCCTGAGGGATGCGATGTTTGACCCTCTATCCTTCAGTCGGACATCGCACTCCCCTCCGCAGCCGTCGCTGGAGCGGCGGTGCTAGCGACAGCATCAAACCCGGACGGCATCTGCGCTTTGCCCCGCTTAGGAGGAGGATTGCAGTTCCTCCCCCTCATTACGTGGCCTGCTGGGCAGCCACTGGCGGCACACACCGCGCAGTGCGGCGTGGCAGCCTCGCAGGAGGCGGCCTTGTGGCCCTCCTTGCCGCAGCGGTAGCACGTGTCCGTCCTGTCCACCGTGGACGGACACAGGGGCCGGGTGTGTCCAATGCCGAAGCACCGGAAACACCGTAGAGGCTGGGCCTCGAGTGTCCGGACTGCACACGAGCTAAATCCGACCAAAAGACGTCCCTTGGCCAGGACGGCTTTGGCAGCGGCGATTGGGCACTCGAGGCGAATGGTGCCCATGCCGCCGCGGCCAGGCCTTATGTCCCGGCCTTGGACCGCCGCGACGCCACAGCCCCCTATCGCTGCGACCGCCGCCACCACCTCCTCCTTGGTGACGGAGTCATCGAGGTCCGTCACCTCTATGGCCACCGACTTGACCGGTCGGGCCACCTTGGCCGAATCTGCGATGACCTCTTGCAGCTTCGCTGCGAAGAGGTCCGCATGGGCGCTCCCCTCTGCTCCCGGGAACTCGAAAATTCGAGCCCCGGCTTGGGTCCTTCGGCAGGACACACTGCCGATCCCCAGTTTGGTGGGATCGGCATTGGCACGCGCCCGCACCAAAATCGACGCGTACGTCTCCCCTCGACCTTCAGCCTCCGCGGTGAGCGTCACCACGACGGCCGCGGTTTTTGGGGGGACCAGCTGCCTCCCTTTCGCTTTCCCCTTCCCCTTTCCCTTGCCGGTCGTCTGTGATGGGCTGGGAGCGGTGGTGGCGGGGACGGCAGGGACGGCCATCGCCGACTTTTTCCCCTTCCCCTTTCCTTTGCCGGTCGTCTGCGACTGGCTGGGAGCGGTGGCAGCGGGGACGGCAGGGACGGCCGTCGCCGACTTTTTGCCCTTCCCCTTACGGACCACTTCCGTCCACTCGTTGGACGGGGTGGTTGAGGGCAGAAGGGCGTCTTCCGCCTGGGAGGAGGACGGCCCCGGCTCGCACTGCCTCTTGTCCGCCGCAAGCGGCGGTCGGACGCGTTGCTCCGGCAATAGCCGGTCTTCGATCCCTGCGAAGCAGGCTCTTGTGAAGGCCCTCTCCTCCATTACAACCTTGCGGATGATATCCTCAAGGTTGGCGGGGGGGCCCTCTGCCGCAGGGCTCGACTCGGCTTGTCGTGGCCGGGCCGTGGCTTCAGCCAGCTTCTGATGAAGCTGGCTGACCTCCGACTGCAGGCGATCTATCCTCGCCTGCAGTTGCCGCGTCTCGTCGGTGGCCTTTCGCTGGACCAGCTCAGCGACTACACCGCGCATGCTCGCGGCCCGGCATTTAAGGGCCTTTTGTAGGGTCCCCTTCAGGTTGGAGGACTTAGAGGCGACCTCCATAATCTCCTCCTCGTCGTCCTCTGCCATCCTCTCCAGCTCTGCCAGAGAGTGGTCCGCGTATATTACACGGGACGCACCGTACCCGGACTTGGCCCGGGCGACGTGCGCCCGTTTCTCCTTTGCGGCCACCCTCTCTTCCAGCTCTTGTTGGAGCTGCGCCCGCCGAGCCAGATCCAGCTGACGTTGGGCATCCAAGAGCCCAACGTCATGGGTAAACGCGGCTGCCGTCGGCTTTTTAGCCTTCGACAGCCTCGTCGACCCCGAGGCCGAAGAGCCCTCGGACCCCCGGCCCCGCTTCCGCGACCTAGAGTCGTCCGCGTCCGACACACTAACAGGTGAGTCGTAGTCAGACGACTCGTCCGCCCCTCCGAAGTAGCTAGCCGCAGACGGCGCGCGGCTAGTTTCTGATGCCGGAGCGTCAGAGAGGCCCTGAGAAGGGCCTTTACGTTGGCCCAGAGAAGGGCTTTTTGGTTTTAAAAACCGTGACTTGGACTTTGCGTCCGACTTAGAACCGCGCGGCCGCTTCCCCCAAAACTTGGAGGGACCGGCCGCAACAGATTGTGGTGACACTGTCACCCTCTCCAGAACCACCAGGGGCTCTGCTGGAGCAACTGCTCCCGTCTTCAATGACGCAGTGCCAGAATCTGACTCTGCGTCCGCCTTCTCTACAACTTTTTTGTTTTTGATTAAATCCATAGAATTCCCACGAGTATGGGGGATATAAAACGTCCATCCGGGCAGTGCCCCCTGTACCCGGATAAGCCTTTAACATTTATAACCCGCCAGGGGGTCGGCCGGTACCCTGGCGGGGGTCGCACTAAAGACTGATTGTTCCATGGGAACACCCGTCAGCCATACATCCCCTCACGGTGCGCCGCCGCTTGAGATTCGGGGTAACTTTTTATAGAGGTTTTCTACCTCGCGGTCCGGGCGGTTAAGCCAAGACCCTCGGTCCCGATCGAAGCCGCGAGACATGATCCACGACACTCCGATGATGGGATTACGAGAACGACGGGGACAGAGAGGGATGGCGTCCCTCACTGTCTGCTCGGAGGCAGGGTGAGTGCACACCGAGCCCGTCCTTGCTCCTCCGCTGTGCCCTCTGCTTTTCAGAGGGTCACGACGAAAGCGCCCCTCTTGTCCAAGTTGGACCCCTCCTATGTCAGAATATTGGCCACAGGCAGTAACATTCCCCGAAGAATAAGAATCTCTTCCCATTCCTTGGAGAAGGCCACTACCCGCGCCCAGGGTGCACCGTCCCAGCCAGCTGCTGTTCCCTCCAAACGTATCGAGAGGGACCAGCAGCCGTCAGGCCCACGAGGAGGTTTTCTGACCCAGCACCCCAACCTAACCTAACCTAACCTAACCTAACCTAACCTTTTTTTTTTTTTTTTTGTTGACGATGTGGAAATCCGCACGGATGTCCTCCGCCTGGGGAAGGCGGAGGGGTCTGTCAGACTCCAACTGACTAAAACCACACCGGTGTTCCCTCGCACACTTGCGTCAGGGGGCAGCGGGAACGAATGTGACTTCCGCTGCCCCGGACTAGTGCCGGCCCGCTTGACCAGTGCGGGCCTCGTCCCTGGGGGGACTGAGGTGTACTCCCCCCGATACGTCATGAGAGGCGCGCGTGGAACACTACGCGCCGCCGTCTCGGGTCCAGTGAGATGGGGGGCGACGGATGTCCCCGAATCCGTCGCCCCTGGACCTGTTTAGGGGGGCCGGAAGAGGGCGTTATCCGCCCTCTGCCGACGCCCGGTGCGTCTGCTGCGGGATGGGAGGGAACTAGAGATCTCCCTCTCCCTTTCCGCAGCTTCCTTCTGCGACATGACGGTTTCGCAGAAGGACACCACCGCGTCCCAGGACTCTGTGCTGCCGACCATCGTGCGAACAACGGCCGGCAGCGACAGGTCTGCTCCTACCTGTGTGACAAGATCACGGCGCGGCTCATCCCACGCGGCACATTCCGCCAGCGTATGCCGCGCCGTATCCTCCAGACAGTGGACGCAGTGATGGCACCGAGCGTCCGGCTCCCTGCTTATGCGACACAGGTACTTCCCGAAGCAGCCGTGCCCCGAGAGCACCTGCGTCGCCCGAAACGTCAGGGAGCCGTGCTTCCTCCCGAGCCAGTCTTCGAGTACTGGCCGGATCGCCTCGATTGTGTCGAGGCCGGCGGAGGGATGGTCAAGCCTCCTCCGCCATTCTGCCACCATGACCTGTCGGAGCTGAGACCGGTGCAGCGTAATCTGTCGCTGCACCAGTCTTTCGCCCCGATCCCTGGCGTCCTCGCGCCACCGATGCAGTGTCGCGAGGGCTTTCGCCTCCAGGTCCCATGGTGGGGATCCGGCCAGTAAACAAGCCGCCTCGTAGGAGATCGTGCGATATCCCCGTATGACCCTGACGGCCATCGCTCTCTGCGGTTTCCGCAGGACTGCGATAGTGCGGGCCGTCAGGTCCGTCGCCCATACTGGGGCCCCGTAAAGGGCCATGGATCGCACGATCCCTACGTATAACCGCCTACAGGCGGTGCTCGGGCCCCCCAAATTGGGAAGCAGCGTTGACAGCGCGCCCGCCGCGCCCATCAACTTGGGCACCAGCCGCTGAAAGTGGGGTCCGAAGTCCCAACGGCTGTCGAGCACCAATCCCAGGTACTTCATGGTTGACTCGACAGCGATCCGGGCCCCCCCGACCACTATGTGTGATCCCAGCGGCGGCGCCCGTCGGGGGCCATGAAACGCAATGGCCTCCGACTTGTTGAGGGCCACCTCCAGGCCCAGGCGTCGTATGCGGCTCACCACCTGTGAGACCGCAGCCGTAGCCAGCAACGCTGCTTCCCTGTACGAGCTCCCCCGGGCAATGACCAGCGTGTCGTCCGCATAACACGTCAGGTTCACTCCCGGCGGAAGCTCGCACCGCAAAACCCAGTCGTAACCGATGTTCCACAAGGGAGGGCCCAGAACCGACCCTTGTGGAACACCGCACGACATCTCGCGACGGCCATCGCCGTCGCGTCCCATGTAGGTGACACACCTTCCCGACAGATAAGCCCCCACAATGTTGCGGAGGTAGAGAGGCACCCGGTGGTAGCGCAGGGCCTCCCTAATGCAACCCCAGGGCAGGGTGTTGAAAGCGTTGGAGATGTCCAAGGACACCGCCAGCACCACCCCGCCCCGAGACACTGCTTCCTCCGCCAGGACTCTTACCCTCTTACCCTCTTACACTCTTACCCGATCCCTGGCGTCCTCGCGCCACCGATGCAGTGTCGCGAGGGCTTTCGCCTCCAGGTCCCATGGTGGGGATCCGGCCAGTAAACAAGGCGCCTCGTAGGAGATCGTGCGATATCCCCGTATGACCCTGACGGCCATCGCTCTCTGCGGTTTCCGCAGGACTGCGATAGTGCGGGCCGTCAGGTCCGTCGCCCATACTGGGGCCCCATACAGGGCCATGGATCGCACGATCCCTACGTACAACCGCCTACAGGCGGTGCTCGGGCCCCCCAAATTGGGAAGCAGCGTTGACAGCGCGCCCGCCGCGCCCATCAACTTGGGCACCAGCCGCTGAAAGTGGGGTCCGAAGTCCCAACGGCTGTCGAGCACCAATCCCAGGTACTTCATTGTTGACTCGACAGCGATCCGGGCCCCCCCGACCACTATGTGTGATCCCAGCGGCGGCGCCCGTCGGGGGCCATGAAACGCAATGGCCTCCGACTTGTTGAGGGCCACCTCCAGGCCCAGGCGTCGTATGCGGCTCATCACCTGTGAGACCGCAGCCGTAGCCAGCAACGCTGCTTCCCTGTACGAGCTCCCCCGGGCAATGACCAGCGTGTCGTCCGCATAACACGTCAGGTTCACTCCCGGTGGAAGCTCGCACCGCAAAACCCAGTCGTAACCGATGTTCCACAAGGGAGGGCCCAGAACCGACCCCTGTGGAACACCGCACGACATCTCGCGACGGCCTTCGCCGTCGCGTCCCATGTAGGTGACACACCTTCCCGACAGATAAGCCCCCACAATGTTGCGGAGGTAGAGAGGCACCCGGTGGTAGCGCAGGGCCTCCCTAATGCAACCCCAGGGCAGGGTGTTGAAAGCGTTGGAGATGTCCAAGGACACCGCCAGCACCACCCCACCCCGAGACACTGCTTCCTCCGCCAGGACTCTCACCCTCATGATGGCGTCAATAGTAGAGCGCCCATGACGGAACCCAAACTGGCTGTCGTCCAGGTTCGGCCCTTCTGTACACAAGTGGCTGACGAGGCGGTCTGCGATTATTCGCTCGAGCATCTTGCCCGCCTCGTCCAGCAGCACTATGGGCCGATAAGCGGACGACGAGTCCGCCGGGCGCCCTGCCTTCCTGAGCAAGACCAGTCGACCAGTCTTCCACCGGGTAGGGAACTGGCCTTGCTCAAGGCATGCCGAGAAGAGTCCTCTCAGTGGGGGCTCCAGCTCCTTCATGGCGAGGACCAGAGCGCGGCCAGGCACTCCATCGGGCCCCGGGGCAGTGTTTTTAGCCCGGAGCCGCAATACGGCCGCGCCCATCTCTGCCTGTGTCACCTCTGGGACGGTTTCGCCTTCATCTTCCTCCGACTCTGCAGCTGTGTGCAGGACCATCGGCGGTGGCTCGTACTCGGCTCTCTCAGGGAAGAGGGCCGAGACCACTCGCTCCAGGAACTGCGGCTCGAGACTTTCCGTTAGCGGGGGCGCCCACGGCCGAAGTTTCCCTCGGACCGACCGGTAAGGGCGCCCAAACGGATCCCCGTCTAAGCTCGCCAGCATTTCCTCCCTGGAGCGTGTCTTCGACTCACCGATGGCCAGCCACAGAGCCAGCTTCGCCGCGCGGTACACCTCATACAGCGCGGCTTCTTCCTCAGGAACCCGTGGACGTCTTCTCCGGCACCGCGTGTACGGGCGTCTGGCGTCTGCGCACTCGACGCGCAGTCGCGCGATCTCGACGCACCACCAGTACAAGCGGCGCCGTGCGGACAGAGAGGAGACGCGTGGCATGCATGCGTCGCAGATCTGCGTCATCGCATCGCCAAACCACTGCGCCTCCCGTTCGACGTCGACGGGACCGACGGTAGCCGACTCCCGGATCCAGGCATGGACTATGGCGGCTTCTTCGAGAGCTTCCCTGTCAAGGCGTTTCAGCGCCCAACGCGGGCCGTCTCTTCGGGGCCCCGATTGGCTACGTCCTCCAGCGGTCTGGGTGGAGACGTCGAAGCGGATGTATCGGTGATCCGATAGCGTCTCCACCTCCACCTCAACGTGCCAATCATGGACACGGTTCACGACAGCGGGACTAGCGAACGAGACGTCCACTATCGACCCGCCCCGCTGCCGTACACACGTGTAGGCGGAACCCCGATTTAAGACGGCCAGGCCCGTCGTTATGGCCCACTCCTCTAGCACTTCGCCTCTCGGGTCCGTGACGGGGGAACCCCAGGCCGCAGACTTGGCGTTGAGGTCACCGAGAAGCAAAATGGGTCGAGGGTGAGACTGGCCGACGACGGCTCCCAACTCGACAAGGAAACTCTCGAAGTCGGCGAGACTCTTGTTGGGCGAAAAATACACCCCAATCGTGACGATCCCGTTCACAAGGGCCGCAACCCAACCGTGACCACGGGATACGTCGACGAGAGTCGCGCCGATGATGGCCACCAGGCCGTCTAGATCCCCTGCCCAGTTATCTCGGGGGGGGATGAAATACGGCTCAGCGACCACCGCCACATTTATCGACCACTGCGCCATGCTCTGGAGAAGGAGATCCTGAGCTCTGGTGCAGTGGTTGATGTTCGCCTGGAGGAAATGGTAGTGTGCCATCACTAGCACTCCATTTCCTCGGCGCTCCGTCCCACCACAGGCCGGGAGTCGGCCGAAGAGGTGCTAGGTTGCGGGGGGGGTGCATCCCCCGCAGCCTTGGCCCATCGCTTGCTGCGCTTTCTGGGCGCGCCGCAGGCTTTACCACCTACTCTGTGCCCCGCGGACTTTCCTGCAGCCGCACACAAACTGCAATGTGGGTCCGCGGAGCACTGGGACGCCTTATGGCCAGGCTGACCGCAGCGATAACATAAATCGCTGCGGTCTGTGTCACAGGTGCACACTGCCCGGACGTGCCCTTTCTCCAGGCACCGGTAGCACTGCATGGCCCTGGGTGCCAGCAGTGTAACTCTAGCTGACACCCAGCCCACCAGAAGACGTCCCGCATCAGCGACCTGCCTCGCCGCCGCCACCGGACACCGCACCCAGATGGTGCCAAGCCCGCCAGCGTTGACGCGGATGCCACCTGCCCGCACATTTTCGGCCGAGCAACCGCCGCTTCGGGCTATAGCCGCCACCACCTCCTCTGGGGTCACGGAGTCGTCCAGCCCGTCGACGCGAACTTCAGCCGTCTTGATGGGCCTGGAGACCCGAGCCTCCTCGGGGTTGAGGACTTCACGAAGCTTTGCTGCTAGAGCGTCCGCTCTGTCAGCACTGCTGGTCCCCGCTAACTCGAACATTTTGGCCCCCGTGGCTGCCGTCCTGAAACGGAAGCCGTCTGGGGTGCCAAAGTCAGCGAAGACCAGTTTGGCCCTCGCCTCCGCCAGTACCTTCTGGTAGGTGACGCCTCTGTCCTTTGCTTCGGGCTGAAGCGTCACCACCACTGCCTCGGAGCGAGGGACGCGGATTTTTGGGGATTTTTGACCGCCCTTGGCGGCCGGCCCCTTGGAACCCGGTTCGGGAGTGCCTTTGCGGCCCCTCTTGCGCCTCTTCTTCCGGCTTTCGGCCGTCGACCAAGCGTTCTCTTTGGGAGGCTGGTCGCTCCCTTCAGTTGGCTTTTTTGCCACTGTCTTCGGCTTTTTAGCCCCTTCTGCAGGCTTTTTGCCCGACGTCGGGGGCTTATTGGCCACCTGTGAGGGGTTTTTGGCCACCTGTGAGGGCGTTTTTGTTGTTGGCGGTGCACTAGTCACCTGTGCCCACGTAGGCCCACTTATTGGAGCGGGCTCCACCCCCTTTTTCCTCTTATCTGCCGCCAGTGGTGGGCGGACATTTATAGGGGGATTGAGCCTGGGCTCTATGCTGTCCAAGCGGGCGGTCATTATTGACAACAGCCGATGAAATTGATCCTCCCCCAAGGATCCATCCTGAGGCAGAGAATGACTAACCGAAGTGGTCGCATTCTGCTGCCGGCTGAAGTCCGCCCTCAAGGCGATGACCTCCCGCTGGAGCTCCTCCATCTTTGCGTGGAGACGGTTATTTTCTTCCTGCAGCTTTGCCGTCTCCTCCGAGGTCGTCCGGTCAAAAAGGACTTCCACCGCCTCCTTTATGCCATCAGCCGCCTCTTTCAGGGCCCGCGTAAACGTGCCCTTTAGGTTGCCCGACTTCGTGGCAACCTTCATGACGACGTCCACGCCGTCCAAGACCTGGCGGCTCAGAGCCTCAGCCGTCAGTCCCTCAGGGCCTGCGGCGGTCTGCAACCGCCGCTCCCTTGCCAGTCGAGCCATCTCAGCGACCTCATCAGTCGCGACGGCCTTCCGACCCTCTCGCCTGGCGGCGTTGAGCTCCGCCTTGGTGCTCACCAATCCGGTGGAGGCCGCGCCACCGGCCTGCTCCACCTGCATGGCCCCTTCGGAGTCACTCACTCCGCTGGCCACTGGCGTATCAGGTCGCTTCAGGAAACGGCCCCGGGTGTCGCGCGACTCTGCCGCTGGAGTGCTGGCACCGGAAGCTGTTCTGCGACCTCTGCCCCTCCTTGCAGTTGTCACTTTGATGGCCGGCAGATTCTCCTCGCTTGAAGAGAGACCCGCCGACAACGCGTCCGACTCATAGCGCGGCCGCTTCCCCCAAAACTTGGAGGGACCGGCCGCAACTATTTGTGGTGCTGTGCCGGATTCCGACAGAACACCCACCCTCTCCAGAACCACTAACGGTTCTGCTGGAGCCCCTGCTCCCGTCTTCAGTGACGCAGTGTCAGAACCTGACGCTGCGTCCGCTTTCTCCACAACTTTTTGATTTTTTAGTTTATCCATACTATTCCCACGAGTATGGGGGATATAAAATGTCCATCCGGGCAGTGCCCCCTGTACCCGGATAAGCCTTTAACATTTATAACCCGCCAGGGGGTCGGCTGGTACCCTGGCGGGGGTCGCACTAGAGACTGATTGTTCCATGGGAACACCCGTCAGCCATACATCCCCTCACGGTGCGCCGCCGCTTGAGATTTGGGGTAACTTTTTATAGAGGTTTTCTACCTCGCGGTCCGGGCAGTTAAGCCAAGACCCTCGGTCCCGATCGAAGCCGCGAGACGTGATCCACGACACTCCGATAATGGGATTACGAGAACGACGGGGACAGAGAGGGAAAGCGTCCCTCACTGCCGGCTCGGAGGCAGGGTGAGTGCACACCGAGCTCGCCGTTGCTCCTCCGCTGTGCCCTCTGCTTTTCAGAGGGTCACGCGGAACAGCCCCCCGTGGTCCAAGTTGGACCCCCCTCCTATGTCAGAATATTGGCCACAGACAGTAACATTCCCCGAAGAATAAAAATCTCTTCCCATTCCTTGGGGAAGGCTACTGCCCACGCCCAGGGTGCACCGTCCCAGCCAGCTGCTGTTCCCTCCAAACGTATCGAGAGGGACCGGCAGCCGTCAGGCCCACGAGGAGGTTTTCTGACCCAGCACCCCAACCTAACCTTTTTTTTTTTTTTTTTTTTTGTTGTCGCTGGGAAAAAATGCATTACGCACACCCTCCCATCGGGGGATGGAAGGGTAGTGTGGGACTCCCCGGTCTGAGACCGGTATACCCACTAAAACGACCCAGCGGCATTCCCGCTTCGTCCTAGTGGCGGGGGACTGGGAAACCGGCACAGCCTTTACGTCCAGTCCTCCGCCGACGATGACCCGCATAGCGGACCTCACGCCCCCCCCGTGGGGAGGGGGACGGGCCCGGGAATGACAGACGAAGGTGGTGACGGGTGCAATGCGGGCGAAGGCACCCCCGCGCCTGTCGCCCGCCCGTCGCCACCATGAAGAGGGAGACCGCGTCTTCTCCGACCTCTTCTTCTTCTGCGGAGCGGCGCTGCGAGAGGGTCTTCCTCCCGCACGCGCTCCGCCGCCTCCTTTTGCGAGACGACGTCCTCGCAAAAGGAGGCGACCGCTGACCAGGCCCCCTCGCTCCCCAGCATGGCGTTGACCACACCGGGAAGCGAGAGGTCCTGTCCGATCTCCGCGATCAGACTGCGGCGCGGCTCGGACCAAGCTGGGCACACCTCGAGGGTGTGCTGCGCCGTGTCCTCCGGCGCGCCGCAGTCGTGGCACGCCGGGGCTTCCTCCCTCCCGATCCGGTGCAGGTACGTTCCGAAGCAGCCATGCCCGGACAACACCTGCACCAGACGGAACGAGAGGAAACCATGGGACCGCTCGAGCCAGGCCCGGAGGACCGGACCGAGCGCGTCCAACGTCCGGCGGCCAAAGGCGGCGGTGGCGAGGTCCTCCGTCCAATGGAGGACGATGGCGTCCCTCGCCTCCCGCCGCACGGCCTCCCGCTCCTCGGCGACGGGGTGCTCCCCGAGCGCCCTGCGATGCGCCGTCCACTCATACACCCTGGCCAGCACCCAAGCCTCCAACTCCCAAGGAGGGGTGCCGGCCAGAGCGCACGCCGCCGAAAAACCCACCGACCGGTAGGCCCTCGCCACCCGCAGTGCAATGGCCCTTTGGGGCTTGCGGATGGCGGTCGCGTTCTCCCTCCTGTGGAGGGAGTCCGCCCAAATGGGGGCCCCGTACAGGGCCATGCTCCGCAAGATGCCGGCATAGAGGCGCCGGCATTTCGCCTTGGGCCCCCCCAGGTTCGGGAGGAGCCACGAGAGGGCGTCCGCGGCCTTCAACAGGCGCGTCGACAGCCCGCTGAAATGCGGGCCGAAGCGCCACCTGTCGTCCAGCACCAGGCCCAGATATTTCATCCGGGGCTGGACCTCTATACGGACGCCCTCCACGACGATGTGGGCGTCGGGTGGGCAGCGCTGCCGAGGCCCGCGAAAGAACACGGCCTCGGTCTTGTGCAGCGCCACCTTCAATCCCAGGCGGCGGATCCTCTCTGCAACCAAGGATCCGCCAGCCGAGGCCAGACAGGCCGCGTCCCCAAAGTTCCTCCCCCGGGCAGTGAGCAGGGTGTCATCCGCGTAGCAGATGACACTCGTGCCCGGGAGGAGGGCTCCCCGCAGCAACCAATCGAACCCGATGTTCCACAGCGGGGGCCCAAGCACCGACCCCTGTGGAACACCGGACTCTGCGCCGTACCGCCTCACTGTGGCCGTCTTGTCTACGAGGAGGACTTCTCGGTCCTCCAAGTAACTGGCCAGGAGGCTCCGCAGATATTGGGGCACTCCGTGATACCGGAGCGCCTCCAATATCGTCGAGTGGGGCACGGAGTTGAAGGCATTGGCAATGTCGAATGACACCGCCAGCACCCCGTCCCCCGCCTCGACTGCCTCCTTCACCTGGCCCTTGAGAAGGGCCAGCGCGTCGATCGTCGAACGCCCACGACGGAAACCGAATTGGGCGTCCGACAGATCCGGCCCCACATCCCGCAAATGGCTACCGAGCCGGGAGGCGACTATCCCCTCGAACAATTTACCGACCTCATCGAGCAACACGACGGGCCGGTATGCCGAGGGGGAGTCCACCGGGCGTCCCGCCTTTCGGAGGAGGCAAAGTTGCCCCTCCTTCCACAGTTTCGGGAACCTCCCAGCCGTAAAGCACGCGCTGAAAAGGTCCCGAAACCTGTCCTCCATTTCGGAGGCAGCTATTGCCAGCACCCGTGCGGGGACGCCGTCCGGCCCGGGGGCCGTCTTCTTGGCGCGGAGGCTGAGTACCCCCGCGTAGATCTCCGCCGCCGTCACCGGGGGGACCTCCTCCTCCGGCGAAGCCGCCCCTTGCGGGGGATCCATTGTTGGTGGGGCGAAGTCGGTCCTGCGCGGAAACAGGGACCGGACCACCCCATCCAGCAGTGCTGGCTCGAGGGTCTCCGACAGTGGGGGACCATAGGGGCGGAGCTGGTTCCGCGCCGCCTTATATGGCCTCCCATAGGGATCCCTGTCGAGACCCTCCAGCATTTCGGCCCTCGCCGAGTCTTCTGCAGCGCCCATTGCAGACTTGAGGACCGTCGTCGCCTCTCGGTAGCAGGCGTATAGGCGGTCCTCTTCTGCCCGGACTCGGTTCTGGGCGCTGCGCCGTCGACTCCGCGCGTAGGCCCTTCTGGCCGCCACGCAGGCGGCCCGGAGTTCCGACAGCTCCTCCGTCCACCAATAAACGGCGCGACGGGGAGGCGGACGGCGAGACCGAGGCATGCTGGAATTGCACACCTCGGTCAGGGCCCCTCTGAGCCGAACCGCTGCGGCGTCTACGTCCAGGACCTCAACAGGGGGCGACAGCCAGTCCTGGAGGAAAGCCGCCTCCTTGGCTGCCTCCCGGTCCAGGCGGGTGAGTGCCCATCGCGGGAAGGGAGATTGCCCAGCGCGGGCCATCCCCCCCCCTTGGGTGGAGATGTCGAACCGCACGTATCGGTGGTCCGACAAGGTTTCCACCATCTCAACCCGCCAGTTCACGACGCGGGCGGCCAGCGCGGGGGTGGCGAAAGTGACGTCCACCACCGACCCACCCTGTTGCCGCACACACGTGTGGACCGTCCCCCTGTTGAGGAGGGACATACCGCTTGAGGCCGCCCAGAACTCAACGGCGCGTCCCCGGACGTTGCACCCGGCGGCCGTGTTGCCCCAGGCCACCGACTTGGCGTTCAGGTCGCCCAACACCACGACCTGGCGAGGCGCCGCCCTCCCTACGACTGCAGTGAGGACCTCCAGGAAATCCTCAAAGTCCGAGAGAGGGCGGTTTGGGGAGAAATAGACCCCGACCAGGGCAATGTCCCCCCCCCACGCGGCGGCCACGTATCCCGGTCCCCTCTCTAAGAGCGAGAGGGGAGGGGAGTCCGTGGAAGACCGCGCCACCAACGCCACCAGGCCGTCCCGGTCACCCAGCCAACGGCCAGGGACCGAGTAAGGCTCGGCGACCACCGCCAAGTCCACCAACCACTCAGCCATTGTCTGCATCAGCAGATCTTGGGCTGCCCTGCAGTGGTTGGCGTTCGCCTGAAGGATGCGATGTTCGACTGTATCCATCAGTCGGACATCGCACCCCCCTCCGCAGCCGCCGCAGGAACGGCGGTACCAGCAGCCGCAACAGGCCCGGTTGGCGCCTGTACTTTGCCACGCTTAGGGGGAGGATTGCAGTTCCTCCCCTTCATCACGTGGTCCGCTTGGCTGCCACTGGCAGCACAGACCGAGCAGTGCGGCGTGGCGACCTTACAGGAGGCGGCTTGGTGGCCCCCCATGCCGCAGCGGTAGCAGGTGTCTGACCTGTCCACCGCGGACGGACACAGCGGCCGGGTGTGGCCGATGCCGAAGCACCGGAAACACCTCAGCGGCTGGTCCTCGAGTGCCCTGACCGCACCCGAGCTGAAGCCGACCGTCAGCCGGCCCTTCGCCAGGGCGGCTCTGGCAGCGGGAACCGGGCACTCAAGGCGGACGGTGCCCATGCCACCGCGGCCGGGCCGTATGTCCCGACTCTGGACCGCCGCGACGTCGCAGCCCCCTAACGCTGCGACCGCCTCCACCACCTCCTCCTTGGTGACGGAATCGTCGAGATCCGTCACCTCGAGTGTCACCAACTTTACCGGTCGGGCCACCTTGGCGGAGTCCGCGATGACCTCCTGCAGCTTAGCTGCAAAGAGGTCCGCGCGGGCTCCCCCCTCTGCCCCCGGGAACTCGAATAATCGAGCCCCGGCTTGGGTCCGCCGGCAAGACACACTGCCGATCCCCAGTTGAGTGGGATCAGCATTGCTACGCGCCCGCACTAAAATTGACGCGTATGTCTCCCCTCGCTCCGCCGCCTCCGCGGTGAGGGTCACAACGACGGCCGCGGTTTTTGGGGAGACTAGCTGCCCCTTTCCCCTCGCTCTACCTCTACCTCCCCGCTTCCCGCCCCCTTCTCTGCCGGTCGTCTGCGACCGGCTGGGAGCGGGGACGGCTGGGGCGGCAGCCGCCGACTTTTTGGCTTTGCCCTTTCCCCTCCCGACCACTTCCGTCCACTCATTGGACGGGGTGGTCGAGGGGAGAAGGGCGTCCTCCTGGACCTGGGATGAGGAGGACGGCCCCGGCTCGGAGCGGCCCTTATCCGCCGCAAGCGGCGGTCGGAGGCGCTTTTCCGGCAGGAGCCGGTCCTCTATTCCTGCCAGGCAGGCTCGCGTGAAGGCCCGCTCCTCCATTACCACCTTGCGGATTATGTCCTCAAGGTTGGAGTTGGAGGAGGGGCCCTCTGCCGCAGGACTCGTCTTCTTAGACGTCGACGTCGAAGGCGTTGATGACGTCCTCGTCGTCTCGGCAGGGGCCTGCTGCGGCCGGGCCGTGGCTTCAGCCAGCTTGCGATGAAGCTCACTGACTTCCACCTGCAGGCGATCCACCCTCGCCTGCAGTTGCCGTGTCTCGTCAGTGGCCTTCCGCTGCACCAGCTCCTTGACCACACCAAGCAAGCTCGCGGCCCGACATTTGAGGGCCTTCTGGAAGGTCCCCTTCAAGTTTGAGGACTTTGAGGCAACCTCCAAAATTTCCTCCTCGTCCTCCTCCGCCATTTGTTCCAGCTCCAGCAGGGAGTGGTCCGAGTAGAGCACACGGGACGCACCGTACCCGGACTTTGCCCGGGTGACGTGCGCCCGCCTCTCCCTCGCGGCAACCCGCTCCTCAAGCTCCTGCTGGAGCTGCGCCCGCTGCGCAAGATCCAACTTACGTTGGGCGTCCGCGAGCCCAACGACGTGGGTGTCCGCGGCCGTCGTCGGCTTTTTAGCCGACCCTGACGCCGAGGAGCCCTCGGACCCATCCCGCAGGAAGGCCCGCTTTCGCGACTGCGAGTCGCCTGCACCCGAGACGCCAACCATTGACTCATCGTCGGAGTCAGACAAATCCGACAAGTCCGTTCTTCCGAAGAAGCTAGCCGCAGACGGCGCGTGGCTAGCCTCTGACGCCGAAGCGTCGGTTTGGCCCTGAGAAGGGCCTTTGGGTTGGCCCTGAGAAGGGCCTTTGGGTTGGCCCTGAGAAGGGCCTTTGGGTTTAAAATACCGCCCGCAGGCATCCCGCGTAGGTTTAGGCATAATATCCTCCGCAGGTTCGTACTCTCAAGGCAAGATGAGCTACGATAATCACAGTGCACTTTGGCCGAGCCCAGTCTGCCACTCCGTTACGGTGGTCAAACTGGGTCGTTTCCAGGGGACGCGACGTGGACGCAAGCACTGTGGGGTGGTCCCCCACCCCAACCTAACCTAACCTAACCTTTTTTTTTTTTTTTTTGTTTTTTTTTGTTGACGATGTGGAAATCCGCACGGATGTCCTCCGCCTGGGGAAGGCGGAGGGGTCTGTCAGACTCCAACTGACTAAAACCACACCGGTGTTCCCTCGCACACTTGCGTCGGGGGGCAGCGGGAACGAAAGTGACTTCCGCTGCCCCGGACTAGTGCCGGCCCGCTTGACCAGTGCGGGCCTCGTCCCTGGGGGGAGTGAGGTGTACTCCCCCCGATACGTCATGAGAGGCGCGCGTGGAACACTACGCGCCGCCGTCTCGGGTCCAGTGAGATGGGGGGCGACGGATGTCCCCGAATCCGTCGCCCCTGGACCTGTTTAGGGGGGCCGGAAGAGGGCGTTATCCGCCCTCTGCCGACGCCCGGTGCGTCTGCTGCGGGATGGGAGGGAACTAGAGATCTCCCTCTCCCTTTCCGCAGCTTCCTTCTGCGACATGACGGTTTCGCAGAAGGACACCACCGCGTCCCAGGACTCTGTGCTGCCGACCATCGTGCGAACAACGGCCGGCAGCGACAGGTCTGCTCCTCCCTCTGTGACAAGATCACGGCGCGGCTCATCCCACGCGGCACATTCCGCCAGCGTATGCCGCGCCATATCCTCCAGACAGTGGACGCAGTGATGGCACCGAGCGTCCGGCTCCCTGCTTATGCGACACAGGTACTTCCCGAAGCAGCCGTGCCCCGAGAGCACCTGCGTCGCCCGAAACGTCAGGGAGCCGTGCTTCCTCCCGAGCCAGTCTTCGAGTACTGGCCGGATCGCCTCGATTGTGTCGAGGCCGGCGGAGGGATGGTCAAGCCTCCTCCGCCATTCTGCCACCATGACCTGTCGGAGCTGAGACCGGTGCAGCGTAATCTGTCGCTGCACCAGCCTTTCACCCCGATCCCTGGCGTCCTCGCGCCACCGATGCAGTGTCGCGAGGGCTTTCGCCTCCAGGTCCCATGGTGGGGATCCGGCCAGTAAACAAGCCGCCTCGTAGGAGATCGTGCGATATCCCCGTATGACCCTGACGGCCATCGCTCTCTGCGGTTTCCGCAGGACTGCGATAGTGCGGGCCGCCAGAACCTAACCTAACCTAACCTAACCTAACCTAACCCGTCGATATCTTCGCTTTAAAGGGTGCGATTTTGAAGCTGTTTTCAGCAAATTTAGACTAAAGTAGGCCACCGCTTACTCCCTGACCATTTTAAACCACCCTTAACGCAATTCGAAAAAGTTTCCCTACCTACCCTTAGAAAATTACTATAATTTCAGACAAAATCATCAAAATTTAGTGTTCTTCCAAATTTTCCTTCAGATATTACGTTAGTTTATAGTTACAATAGTACTCACCTACCATCCCTGTGCTCTGGTCCGCGTTCCGTGTCCCGGAGCCCTAGTTGGGGGGTGTAAATCAAAATTTTTTGAGTCAAAAACGGGTTTTTTGACCAAAAGTCAAATTTTTTATTCGGCACCTACCTTGTTTTGTTTCGTAGTTAGCTAGGCCGCGCGAAGACGCGTCTCTGGACACCTCGCTCGTGGGTCTAGCTCAAATAGAACTTGGCATTTTTCAAAATTATTGTTTTTTATTTAGTTTCTGCTACCACCAAAATCCACCTTAGGGAGCTTGTAAAACATACAAACGTCGATATCTTCGCTTTAAAGGGTGCGATTTTGAAGCTGTTTTCAGCAAATTTAGACTAAAGTAGGCCACCGCTTACTCCCTGACCATTTTAAACCACCCTTAACGCAATTCGAAAAAGTTTCCCTACCTACCCTTAGAAAATTACTATAATTTCAGACAAAATCATCAAAATTTAGTGTTCTTCCAAATTTTCCTTCAGATATTACGTTAGTTTATAGTTACAATAGTACTCACCTACCATCCCTGTGCTCTGGTCCGCGTTCCGTGTCCCGGAGCCCTAGTTGGGGGGTGTAAATCAAAATTTTTTGAGTCAAAAACGGGTTTTTTGACCAAAAGTCAAATTTTTTATTCGGCACCTACCTTGTTTTGTTTCGTAGTTAGCTAGGCCGCGCGAAGACGCGTCTCTGGACACCTCGCTCGTGGGTCTAGCTCAAATAGAACTTGGCATTTTTCAAAATTATTGTTTTTTATTTAGTTTCTGCTACCACCAAAATCCACCTTAGGGAGCTTGTAAAACATACAAACGTCGATATCTTCGCTTTAAAGGGTGCGATTTTGAAGCTGTTTTCAGCAAATTTAGACTAAAGTAGGCCACCGCTTACTCCCTGACCATTTTAAACCACCCTTAACGCAATTCGAAAAAGTTTCCCTACCTACCCTTAGAAAATTACTATAATTTCAGACAAAATCATCAAAATTTAGTGTTCTTCCAAATTTTCCTTCAGATATTACGTTAGTTTATAGTTACAATAGTACTCACCTACCATCCCTGTGCTCTGGTCCGCGTTCCGTGTCCCGGAGCCCTAGTTGGGGGGTGTAAATCAAAATTTTTTGAGTCAAAAACGGGTTTTTTGACCAAAAGTCAAATTTTTCATTCGGCACCTACCTTGTTTTGTTTCGTAGTTAGCTAGGCCGCGCGAAGACGCGTCTCTGGACACCTCGCTCGTGGGTCTAGCTCAAATAAAATTTTGTTCTCCCACCCGCCCTATTGTGTATAGGAAGGCCGGAGTGGGATTTTCGGCAAAATTTCTATTTTTTATTTTTGGCTTACTTAGTTATTTTTGGTCGTAGACAGGGTTTTGGAGGGATTTGCGAGTTTTAAAATCCTTTGACTGAGTCTGAAAAGGCTCATTTTAATTATTATTTTAGATATTATTCAATTATTAAATAATACTTTTAGGACGATTTTAATTAGATTTTAATTTACTTTTTATTTTGTGTTCCCCTCTTTACAGGGACACAAAAGTACCAGTGTCCGAAAACTCTCCTCCCGAGTAGAAACGGTTGTACTGACCTCCTCTTTACAGGGGTCAGCCCGATCGATCACTCAGAACTAAACATGTTCCGCACCCCATCCAGCACCGTGATGAAACTGGTCTTCAGTGGCTCGCCGCGATCGGCGGAGAAAGCGGGATCTTCGCCTGGTGATGCGAAGAGGAGAATCTCCTTCGGAGACGAGACTCCTTCTGCATCGCTGGCGGTCCCTGCCACTCCGGGGATGCGCCGAGCTGCTGTGGACGCCTCGGCACCGCTCAAGAAGCCTGAGGCCGGGTACCCCAGTCGTACTGCGGAGGCGAGAGCTTGCCTAAATAAGGCAAAGCTTAATTTGGGCAACTCTCGCAACCTCAAGACCGACATCAAGACTGCGGTACTCGGGGCCATTAACAGGCTTTTTGAGCTGGTGAAAGAGTCCGAGCGCGACAAGGCCCCTTCCGCACCCGCACCCGTAGCCGTACCGGTACCCGCGTCCACTGCTGACTGTGGCCCCCATCCCATTTCCGCCGAGGTTCTTGCTGGCCAGACTGAGCTCCTAAACACCATGAAGGAGCACATCTCGGAGTTAAGGGATAACTCCGAGAAACTCGATAAACTCCGAGACAGTCTGGCCAGCAGGGAACGTGAGGGGGAGACAACCTACGCGAGTGTAGCGGCTGTCAGTAAGAGCCACACCAGGGCACAAGCCCTGGAGCGAACGACGCTACACTCCGTGATTGTCTCCTCAACAAACGAGATGGATACAGGGGGCGAAATACTCGAAAGAGTAAGGAAAGCAGTGGACGCGAAGGAAGGCTGGGTGCGCGTTGAAAGAGTGCGGAAGGCAAAAGACCAGAAAGTGATAATGGGGTGCGCAACGAAGGAGGAGAGGGAAAAGCTAAAGAAGCGACTGGAATCGGCCGGAGAGAACCTCGTCATCGAGGCCGTCAAGAACCGGGACCCGCTTCTGGTTCTTAGGGACGTGTTGCTTATTCACACTGATGAAGAAGTGCTGAAGGCCCTTAAGAACCAGAACCGGGAGATCTTTCTCGGCCTCGGCGACGAGGAACGTAAGATGTCCATCAAATTCCGTAAAAAATCCCGAAACCCGCTCGTGAACAGCATTGTGCTGAGTGTTTCCCCTGCAATCTGGAGGCGGGCACTCGATGTAGACAAACTCCGTATTGACCTGCAGCGAGTGCGCGTCGAAGACCAGACACCTCTGGTGCAGTGCACCCGTTGCTTGGCATACGGGCACGGCAAACGCCTGTGCACGGAGCCAGCCGATCTGTGCAGCCATTGTGGCGGTCCGCATCTCAGAGTGGACTGCCCGGCCAAGCAGATCGGCGAAGCAGCGGCATGTTTAAACTGCACCAGAGCCAAGCTGGGGGAGCACCAGCACAATGCGTTCAGCAACGATTGCCCAGTACGTCGGAAGTGGGACGCATTCGCACGAGCAACCATAGCTTATTGCTAAAGTTGTCGATGCGCCCACTTCCGCGTACACAGAGCTGACCAGTTTGCCGCAAATAGGGAGCTTGCGCTTTGTAACAACCATTGGGGCTGGCTCCATGAAGAATGGTAACTTGAGTCACTTTCATGAGAAAGTTGCTCGAGTTATGCTGGATCAAAAGTCAGCTCCAGTGGAATTGTCAGGTTGTGTAAAACTGGTTCGAAATCATCCTCTTAAACAATTATTTTGTGTAGTAGGTTGTGTTGTTTACAAGTCGGTAGAAAAATTGTGATATGGAAATGTATAATAAGTATATAGTGTTCATATCCAAAAATAAAACCAAACTAAATTCAGCATAACAAAATAAAATAAAAGGAATACTACTCGGGCAAGGGCTTATGGTAAACGTTAGAAACAAATTGAAAGTTAAAATTAGTTATTCAAAAGGAAGTAGAATCGTAAATATTATATAACAAAATAAGTAAGTACAATAATTATAAAGAATAAATTTAAAAATATAAACGAAAATTAGTAAATAATAATGACAAGGCATAAATAATAAACATAGAATACTTAAAAGGTATTAAATACGGAAAGTAAAAAATTAAAAAACTAAGAGCGTGGCCTCTTCGGCCTCTATACTTATCACCAATCAGTCGCTACATAAGTGAAACCAACGCCAAAAAAGGTCTCTGATCATGTCAGAGGGACACTGGCGGGGCAGGAGTGTGGTTTTAGCCGGTTCGATTCCGGCACTACCTCGACTGTCTCACAAGTCGTGCGATAGTCGAGGTGTCCGTGGGGATTTCCCACTCCTGCCAAAACAAAAAAAAAAAAAAAAAAAAAACCTAACCTAACCTAACCTAACCAAGCGAGAGACCAAAAGGTGGTGGTCGGCTTTAAGACCAGGGAGGAGCTCACTCGGGTGGCAGAGAGGATTAAAAAGGCCGGAAACTTAATGGTGGAAGAGGTGAAAAACAAAGACCCTCTCATCATCGCCAAGGACGTCCTCTCGTGCCACTCGGATGAAGAGATCATCGAGGCACTAAAGAGACAAAACAGTCACCTGATTGGGGACGTGCCGGCGGATGACCTAAGGATGGGGGTGAAGTACCGTCGCAGAACGAGGAACCCCCATATGTGCCACGTCATCCTACAGGTGTCACCTACAGTGTGGCAGAGACTGACATATGCTGGGCGGGTGCACATTGACTTGCAGCGGGTGCGTGTGCAGGACCAATCGCCACTGATTCAGTGCACCCGCTGTTTGCGTTTTGGCCATAGCCGCAAGTTGTGCACGGAACCCGCCGACCTCTGCACGCACTGTGGAGACCCCCATATGAGGGCAGACTGCCCCTCCAGACTGGCTGCCGAGCCACCCAAGTGCCGGAACTGCGTTTCCGCCAAAATGGGTAAGACTGACCACAACGCCTTCGACAGCGAGTGCCCGATTCGTGTCAAGTGGGATGGATTGGCGCGGCTGTCGGTGGCGTATTGCTAAGGTGGTCCCGGGCGGAAGCGCAGAAAACAGCGAAGGCAGACCCCACCAGTATCGCGTCGTTCAGGCAAACCTCCAAAAAAGCAAACTGGCCACAGTTGAGCTTATAATCGAAGCGGAAAAGAGAAAGCTGGCGTTTGCTATGGTCCAAGAGCCATATATAGGTGGGATTGGAGAAATGAAGAGCTATCCAGGTACACGAGTAGTGCAATGTGCCAGGAAGACCGAGAAAGTCAACAAAGCGGCAATTGTACTCTTTGACGACACCATAGACCTCACGCAGTGCCCAACCCTGACCACTGAAAACTTTGCAGTGGCGAAACTGAGGACAGGAGCTTGGGAAATAGGTGTGGTGTCGGTGTATCTGGATGGTGGACAGCCTATAGAGCCAGACTTGGACCATCTAAAGAAAATTATGGAGGAGATCGGAGTTAGCGACGTGGTACTGGGGGGGGATGTCAACGCCTGGAACACGTGGTGGGGTAGTCGAGAGGCGGACCAGAGGGGGGAGGCACTGGCAGGTGCCCTCGATGAACTGGGACTCCAGATCCTGAATCAGGGAACATCTCCTACCTTCGATGTCATCAGAGGAGGTCAAAGGTACTGCAGCTGCGTTGATATAACGACCTGTACAGAAGACATGCTTCGGAGTGTGGCTAACTGGAGACTTTCCGGGGACGTCACTACCTCGGACCACAGGGCGATCCTGTTTGAATTAAAATTGGTAAAATCGAAGGGTATGGACATAAAAAGAACTACTAGAAAATATAATACTAAAAAGGCCAAATGGGGACAATTCTATGGGAAACTTAACGAAATTTGGGGTGAACAAAACATAAATAAAACAGAAATAGACAAGATAGATACAGTAGAAGAGTTGGACAAAATTACCGAAGTATACGTAAAATCAATAGAGATGGCATGTGAAGGGACCATACCGATTATTAGTAAAAGAAACCAGACGGGATTACCTTGGTGGACCGAGGAGCTGACACGATTGAAAGCGGAAGTCAAGAGACGGAAGAGGAGAATCTCTAGTGCCGCACCGCGACGCCGAGCATGGGTCCTAGGCTTGTATAACGCAGCAAAAGAGGAGTTGAGATTAAAAATGGAGAGCACACTGACATCTAGCTGGAAGGAATTTTGCGGAAGGCAGGAACGAGAGACCATGTGGGACAGTATCTATCGGGTGATAAACCGCACTGCCACTAGGCAAGAAGACATACCGCTAGTACAAAGTAACCGAGTACTCAGCAGCGAAGAGTCGGCCCGGATGCTTGCGGAGACGTTTTATCCTAAGGATAAAATACAGGACGACAATGCGGACCACAATAGAATAAGAGAGTTTGCGAATAGAGTTAACGAAAATGCGAATGGTGAGTCATTCGACCCTCTATTCACGACGGAAGAACTAAAATGGGCCGCATCTAGTTTTAATCCTAAAAAAGCGCCGGGTATCGATGGGCTTACAGCGGACATATGTAGGGCGGCTATTACCCATAACCCACAACTGTTCTTAGCAGTGCTTAACAGATGCCTCGAACTGTTCCACTTCCCGACCATCTGGAAGGAGGCAGTAGTGGTGGTCCTCAGAAAGCCGGGTAAGGAAGATTATGCCCACCCCAAATCCTACAGGCCGATTGGGCTTTTGCCTGTACTAGGTAAAATTTTAGAAAAAATGTTAGTGCGGCGTATTAGATGGCATATATCGCCACAAGTGAGTAGGAGCCAGTACGGATTCATACCGCAGCGCAGCACCGAAGACTCCCTCTATGACCTGATGAAGCACATCAAAGACAGACTGAAGGAGAAGAAAATTATCGTCGTCATATCATTAGACATAGAGGGAGCCTTTGATAATGCCTGGTGGCCAGCAATGAAATGTCGACTGGCAGAAACAAAGTGCCCGATTAATTTGCGTCGTCTCGTGGATAGTTATCTGCGGGACAGGAAAGTGAGGGTGCGGTATGCAGGAGCAGAGTACGCACAAAGTACTTCCAAAGGTTGCGTACAGGGCTCCATAGGAGGGCCTACTTTTTGGAACCTGCTCCTGGACCCCCTACTCAAGGAACTGAAGCAACGTGGCGACTACGTCCAAGCCTTCGCGGATGATGTTATTCTGATATTTTCGGGTGAAACAGCGCTTGATGTCCAGAGACAGGCTAATGCGAGTCTCGCCCATGTCCGGAAGTGGGGAATCGGAAACAAACTCAAGTTTGCGCCCCACAAAACAAAAGCCATGGTAGTGACAAATAAGTTAAAGTACGATTCACCGCTTCTGCACATGGGCGGTGAGGACATTACCCTGTCTCGGGAGATCAAGATACTGGGGCTCACAATTGACGACAAGCTGACGTTTAACGCCCATGCCTCGAACGTCACAAGGAAGGCGTTAAACATATACAAACAGCTGTCAAGAGCCGCAAAGATCAGTTGGGGCCTTAAGCCCGAAATTATCAGGACCATCTACACCGCGGTGGTAGAACCGGTCATCATGTACGCAGCAAGTGCCTGGGCACCGGCAACAAATAAAATAGGGATAAAGAAGCAGCTCAACACGGTTCAGCGTGGCTTCTTGCAGAAGATAATAAAGGCATATAGGACAACATCGTTGAATTCGGCCTTGGTACTCTCCGGACTGCTTCCACTGGATCTCAGAATTCGGGAAGCAGCCTCTTTTTATGAAGAAAAAAGAGGATACTCCCGGAGAGTGACAGGAGATCGAGAGATCGAGATACCAGTCCCACACATTCAAATACCTCACCCAGCCAGCCAAATTGATATGGAGTTCAAGTGCGTGGTGAACGATGCAGAAGTGAACCAGCAAGGACTCACAAACCCAAAAGTTTTCACCGACGGAAGCAAAATTCAAGGCAAAGTTGGTGCAGCTTTAAGCCTTTGGGAAAATGGGATTGAGGTGAAAGCCCAAAAGTTTAAACTGGGCCATTTCTGCACCGTGTATCAGGCCGAACTGTTAGCTCTGCACAAAGCCACGGAGCTGGCTCTGAAGCACCCTTCAGCCGTGCTCGAAGTCTATTGTGACTCAAGATCAGCCCTGGAAACGGTTACCCGAGGCGTTTCCCTCCATCCCCTAGCATTTAAAACGCAACAAAATATCCAGGCATTGAAAAATAGCGGTAAGACCCTTCAACTGTTCTGGATTAAGGCGCATGCAGGGTTGGAGGGAAACGAGAGGGCTGACGCGTTGGCAAAAGAGGCAGCAATAGGCAGTAAAACAAGGCCACATTATGACCTGTGTCCGGCGTCGTTCCTAAAGCGACAAATCCGAATGGAGTCGCTTGAGGAATGGAATGCAAGATACCAGCTGGGTGAAACCGCCTCGACTACAAAAATGTTTCTCCCCGACGCTGTCGCAGCCTACCACATAGTGCGCAAAATCGAGCTCGATCCACTTACAGTGCAAGTGCTTACAGGGCATGGCGGGTTCTCCGAGTACTTGAATCGTTTCAAGTGCAAGGAGAGCCCGGCATGTCCTTGTGACCCCGACAAGAAAGAAAGCGTCGAACATATAATTACGGAGTGCCCCATCTTTGCAATTGAAAGATATAACACCGAATCAGAAATGGGAATTGAAATAAAATCACAAAATATACCAACTATAATGGAAAATAAAAAATTGCGAAAGAAGTTTATAACATACTGTAAAGAAATAGCAGCAAAAGTAGTAAAACAGAATAAAAAGTAAAGTACTGTTACGTATTATAAGAAACTAATAAAAAAGGGATCGCCGTTAAACATAAAGCATTTAAAACTAGAATTTGATTCAGTTAAGCCGTTAAAATATAGAATACAAATAAAGCATTTTTGAAGAGGTAATGATGAATAAATTGTCCAAAAAGATCTACGATCACCCATGCCTTTGTTTCTGTTAGTGACTTTAAATAAAAGTGGGGTCACTAACAGAAACAAGGACTTATACCAAGCACACTGTGCTTTATTATATATATGAATATTTCTAACAGGAAAGGATATAAAGATGAAAGCATAGTACAGAAGCAAAATAAAAGTAGAATATGGGGAATTGAGGATAATAAGATAAAAAGGATGAAGTCAATGAATCTGCAAAACTTATTAAAATTGTAGAACGTAATATATAAAACTAATAGTGTATTAAATACAAGTAAGTCTCAACAAGATCTCTGATGACCCATGTCAGAGGACACTAGCAGAGCAGGAGGTGGTTTTAGTCAGTTGGAGCCTGACACTATCCAGACTGGCTCGTTATGAGTCAGCCTGGGTGTAAGTCCGACCGGATTTCCCCTCCTGCCAAAACAAAAAAAAAAAAAAAAAAAAAAACCTAACCTAACCTAACCTAACCTTTTTTTTTTTTTTTTTTTTTTTTTTTTTTTTTTTTTTTTTTTTTTTTTTTTTTTTTTGTCGCTGGGAAAAAATGCATTACGCACACCCTCCCATCGGGGGCTGGAAGGGTAGTGTGGGACTCCCCGGTCTGAGACCGGTATACCCACTAAAACGACCCAGCGGCATTCCCGCTTCGTCCTAGTGGCGGGGGACTGGGAAACCGGCACAGCCTTTACTTCCAGTCCTCCGCCGACGATGACCCGCACAGCGGACCTCACGCCCCCCCCGTGGGGAGGGGGACGGGCCCGGGAATGACAGACGAAGGTGGTGACGGGTGCAATGCGGGCGAAGGCACCCCCGCGCCTGTCGCCCGCCCGTCGCCACCATGAAGAGGGAGACCGCGTCTTCTCCGACCTCTTCTTCTTCTACGGAGCGGCGCTGCGAGAGGGTCTTCCTCCCGCGCGCGCTCCGCCGCCTCCTTTTGCGAGACTACGTCCTCGCAAAAGGAGGCGACCGCTGACCAGGCCCCCTCGGCGTCCAGGGCCATGTCCCCCCACGCGGCGGCCACGTATCCCGGTCCCCTCTCTAAGAGCGAGAGGGGAGGGGAGTCCGTGGAAGACCGCGCCACCAACGCCACCAGGCCGTCCCGGTCACCCAGCCAACGGCCAGGGACCGAGTAAGGCTCGGCGACCACCGCCAAGTCCACCAACCACTCAGCCATCGTCTGCATCAGCAGATCTTGGGCTGCCCTGCAGTGGTTGGCGTTCGCCTGAAGGATGCGATGTTCGACTATATCCATCAGTCGGACATCGCACCCCCCTCCGCAGCCGCCGCAGGAACGGCGGTACCAGCAGCCGCAACAGGCCCGGTTGGCGCCAGTACTTTGCCACGCTTAGGGGGAGGATTGCAGTTCCTCCCCTTCATCACGTGGTCCGCTTGGCTGCCACTGGCAGCACAGACCGAGCAGTGCGGCGTGGCGACCTTACAGGAGGCGGCTTGGTGGCCCCCCATGCCGCAGCGGTAGCAGGTGTCTGACCTGTCCACCGCGGACGGACACAGCGGCCGGGTGTGGCCGATGCCGAAGCACCGGAAACACCTCAGCGGCTGGTCCTCGAGTGCCCTGACCGCACACGAGCTGAATCCGACCGTCAGCCGGCCCTTCGCCAGGGCGGCTCTGGCAGCGGGAACCGGGCACCCAAGGCGGACGGTGCCCATGCCACCGCGGCCGGGCCTTATGTCCCGACTCTGAACCGCCGCGACGTCGCAGCCCCCTAACGCTGCGACCGCCTCCACCACCTCCTCCTTGGTGACGGAATCGTCGAGATCCGTCACCTCGAGTGTCACCAACTTTACCGGTCGGGCCACCTTGGCGGAGTCCGCGATGACCTCCCGCAGCTTAGCTGCAAAGAGGTCCGCGCGGGCTCCCCCCTCTGCCCCCGGGAACTCGAATAATCGAGCCCCGGCTTGGGTCCGCCGGCAAGACACACTACCGATCCCCAATTGAGTGGGATCGGCATTGCTACGCGCCCGCACTAAAATTGACATGTACGTCTCCCCTCGCTCCGCCGCCTCCGCGGTGAGGGTCACCACGACGGCCGCGGTTTTTGGGGAGACTAGCTGCCCCTTTCCCCTCGCTCTACCTCTACCTCCCTGCTTCCCTCTGCCGGTCGTCTGCGACTGGCTGGGAGCGGGGACGGCTGGGGCGGCAGCCGCCGACTTTTTGGCTTTGCCCTTCCCCCTCCCGACCACTTCCGTCCACTCATTGGACGGGGTGGTCGAGGGGAGAAGGGCGTCCTCCTGGACCTGGGATGAGGAGGACGGCCCCGGCTCGGAGCGCCCCTTATCCGCCGCAAGCTGCGGTCGGAGGCGCTTTTCCGGCAGGAGTCGATCCTCTATTCCTGCCAGGCAGGCTCGCGTGAAGGCCCGCTCCTCCATTACCACCCTGCGGATTATGTCCTCAAGGTTGGAGTTGGAGGAGGGGCCGTCTGCCGCAGGACTCGTCTTCTTAGACGTCGACGTCGAAGGCGTTGATGACGTCCTCGTCGTCTCGGCAGGGGCCGTGGCTTCAGCCAGCTTGCGATGAAGCTCACTGACTTCCACCTGTAGGCGATCCACCCTCGCCTGCAGTTGCCGTGTCTCGTCAGTGGCCTTCCGCTGCACCAGCTCCTTGACCACACCAAGCAAGCTCGCGGCCCGACATTTGAGGGCCTTCTGGAAGGTCCCCTTCAAGTTTGAGGACTTTGAGGCAACCTCCAAAATTTCCTCCTCGTCCTCCTCCGCCATTTGTTCCAGCTCCAGCAGGGAGTGGTCCGCGTAGAGCACACGGGACGCACCGTACCCGGACTTTGCCCGGGTGACGTGCGCCCGCCTCTCCCTCGCGGCAACCCGCTCCTCGAGCTTTTGCGAGACTACGTCCTCGCAGAAGGAGGCGACCGCTGACCAGGCCCCCTCGCTCCCCAGCATGGCGTTGACCACACCGGGAAGCGAGAGGTCCCGTCCGATCTCCGCGATCAGACTGCGGCGCGGCTCGGACCAAGCTGGGCACACCTCGAGGGTGTGCTGCGCCGTGTCCTCCGGCGCGCCGCAGTCGTGGCACGCCGGGGCTTCCTCCCTCCCGATCCGGTGCAGGTACGTTCCGAAGCAGCCATGCCCGGACAACACCTGCACCAGACGGAACGAGAGGAAACCATGGGACCGCTCGAGCCAGGCCCGGAGGACCGGACCGAGCGCGTCCAACGTCCGGCGGCCAAAGGCAGCGGTGGCGAGGTCCTCCGTCCAATGGAGGACGATGGCGTCCCTCGCCTCCCGCCGCACGGCCTCCCGCTCCTCGGCGACGGGGCGCTCCCCGAGCGCCCTGCGATGCGCCGTCCACTCATACACCCTGGCCAGCACCCAAGCCTCCAACTCCCAAGGAGGGGTGCCGGCCAGGGCGCACGCCGCCGAAAATCCCACCGACCGGTAGGCCCTCGCCACCCGCAGTGCAATGGCCCTTTGGGGCTTGCGGATGGCGGTCGCGTTCTCCCTCCTGTGGAGGGAGTCCGCCCAAATGGGGGCCCCGTACAGGGCCATGCTCCGCAAGATGCCGGCATAGAGGCGCCGGCATTTCGCCTTGGGCCCCCCCAGGTTCGGGAGGAGCCACGAGAGGGCGTCCGCGGCCTTCAACAGGCGCGTCGACAGCCCGCTGAAATGCGGGCCGAAGCGCCACCTGTCGTCCAGCACCAGGCCCAGATATTTCATCCGGGGCTGGACCTCTATACGGACGCCCTCCACGACGATGTGGGCGTCGGGTGGGCAGCGCTGCCGAGGCCCGCGAAAGAACACGGCCTCGGTCTTGTGCAGCGCCACCTTCAATCCCAGGCGGCGGATCCTCTCTGCAACCAAGGATCCGCCAGCCGAGGCCAGACAGGCCGCGTCCGCGAAGCTCCTCCCCCGTGCAGTGAGCAGGGTGTCATCCGCGTAGCATATGACACTCGTGCCCGGGAGGAGGGCTCCCCGCAGCAGCCAATCGAACCCGATGTTCCACAGTGGGGGCCCAAGCACCGACCCCTGTGGAACACCGGACTCTGCGCCGTACCGCCTCACTGTGGCCGTCTTGTCTACGAGGAGGACCTCTCGGTCCTCCAAGTAACTGGCCAGGAGGCTCCGCAGATATTGGGGCACTCCGTGATACCGGAGCGCCTCCAATATCGTCGAGTGGGGCACGGAGTTGAAGGCATTGGCAAGTTCGAATGACACCGCCAGCACTCCGTCCCCCGCCTCGACTGCCTCCTTCACCTGGCCCTTGAGTAGGGCCAGCGCGTCGATCGTCGAACGCCCACGACGGAAACCGAATTGGGCGTCCGACAGATCCGGCCCCACATCCCGCAAATGGCTCCCGAGCCGGGCGGCGACTATCCCCTCGAACAATTTACCGACCTCATCGAGCAAAACGACGGGCCGGTATGCCGAGGGGGAGTCCACCGGGCGTCCCGCCTTTCGGAGGAGGCAAAGCTGCCCCTCCTTCCACAGTTTCGGGAACCTTCCAGCCGTAAAGCATGCGCTGAAAAGGTCCCGAAACCTGTCCTCCATTTCGGAGGCAGCTATTGCCAGCACCCGTGCGGGGACGCCGTCCGGCCCGGGGGCCGTCTTCTTGGCGCGGAGGCTGAGTACCCCCGCGTAGATCTCCGCCGCCGTCACCGGGGGGACCTCCTCCTCCGGCGAAGCCGCCCCTTGCGGGGGATCCATTGTTGGTGGGGCGAAGTCGGTCCTGCGCGGAAACAGGGACCGGACCACCCCATCCAGCAGTGCTGGCTCGAGGGTCTCCGACAGTGGGGGACCATAGGGGCGGAGCTGGTTCCGCGCCGCCTTGTATGGCCTCCCATAGGGATCCCTGTCGAGACCCTCCAGCATTTCGGCCCTCGCCGAGTCTTCTGCAGCGCCCATTGCAGACTTGAGGACCGTCGTCGCCTCTCGGTAGCAGGCGTATAGGCGGTCCTCTTCTGCCCGGACTCGGTTCTGGGCGCTGCGCCGTCGACTCCGCGCGTAGGCCCTTCTGGCCGCCACGCAGGCGGCCCGGAGTTCCGACAGCTCCTCCGTCCACCAATAAACGGCGCGACGGGGAGGCGGACGGCGAGACCGAGGCATGCTGGAATTGCACACCTCGGTCAGGGCCCCTCTGAGCCGAACCGCTGCGGCGTCTACGTCCAGGACCTCAACAGGGGGCGACAGCCAGTCCTGGAGGAAAGCCGCCTCCTTGGCTGCCTCCCGGTCCAGGCGGGTGAGTGCCCATCGCGGGAAGGGAGATTGCCCAGCGCGGGCCATCCCCCCCCCTTGGGTGGAGATGTCGAACCGCACGTATCGGTGGTCCGACAAGGTCTCCACCATCTCAACCCGCCAGTTCACGACGCGGGCGGCCAGCGCGGGGGTGGCGAAAGTGACGTCCACCACCGACCCACCCTGTTGCCGCACACACGTGTGGACCGTCCCCCTGTTGAGGAGGGACATACCGCTTGAGGCCGCCCAGAACTCAACGGCGCGTCCCCGGACGTTGCACCCGGCGGCCGGGTTGCCCCAGGCCACCGACTTGGCGTTCAGGTCGCCCAACACCACGACCTGGCGAGGCGCCGCCCTCCCTACGACTGCAGTGAGGACCTCCAGGAAATCCTCAAAGTCCGAGAGAGGGCGGTTTGGGGAGAAATAGACCCCGACCAGGGCAATGTCCCCCCCCCCACGCGGCGGCCACGTATCCCGGTCCCCTCTCTAAGAGCGAGAGGGGAGGGGAGTCCATGGAAGACCGCGCCACCAACGCCACCAGGCCGTCCCGGTCACCCAGCCAACGGCCAGGGACCGAGTAAGGCTCGGCGACCACCGCCAAGTCCACCAACCACTCAGCCATTGTCTGCATCAGCAGATCTTGGGCTGCCCTGCAGTGGTTGGCGTTCGCCTGAAGGATGCGATGTTCGACTGTATCCATCAGTCGGACATCGCACCCCCCTCCGCAGCCGCCGCAGGAACGGCGGTACCGGCAGCGGCAACAGGCCCGGTTGGCGCCTGTACTTTGCCACGCTTAGGGGGAGGATTGCAGTTCCTCCCCTTCATCACGTGGTCCGCTTGGCTGCCACTGGCAGCACAGACCGAGCAGTGCGGCGTGGCGACCTTACAGGAGGCGGCTTGGTGGCCCCCCATGCCGCAGCGGTAGCAGGTGTCTGACCTGTCCACCGCGGACGGACACAGCGGCCGGGTGTGGCCGATGCCGAAGCACCGGAAACACCTCAGCGGCTGGTCCTCGAGTGCCCTGACCGCACCGGAGCTGAAGCCGACCGTCAGCCAGCCCTTCGCCAGGGCGGCTCTGGCAGCGGGAACCGGGCACTCAAGGCGGACGGTGCCCATGCCACCGCGGCCGGGCCTTATGTCCCGACTCTGGACCGCCGCGACGTCGCAGCCCCCTAACGCTGCGACCGCCTCCACCACCTCCTCCTTGGTGACGGAATCGTCGAGATCCGTCACCTCAAGTGTCACCAACTTTACCGGTCGGGCCACCTTGGCGGAGTCCGCGATGACCTCCCGCAGCTTAGCTGCAAAGAGGTCCGCGCGGGCTCCCCCCTCTGCCCCCGGGAACTCGAATAATCGAGCCCCGGCTTGGGTCCGCCGGCAAGACACACTGCCGATTCCCAATTGAGTGGGATCGGCATTGCTACGCGCCCGCACTAAAATTGACGCGTACGTCTCCCCTCGCTCCGCCGCCTCCGCGGTGAGGGTCACCACGACGGCCGCGGTTTTTGGGGAGACTAGCTGCCCCTTTCCCCTCGCTCTACCTCTACCTCCGTGATGCTTCCCTCTGCCGGTCGTCGAGTGTGGTTTTAGCCGGTTCGAGTCCGGCACTACCTCGACTGTCTCACAAGTCGTGAGATAGTCGAGGTGTCCGTGGGGATTTCCCACACCTGCCAAAACAAAAAAAAAAAAAAAAAAAAAAACCTAACCTAACCTTTTTTTTTTTTTTTTGTCGCTGGGAAAAAATGCATTACGCACACCCTCCCATCGGGGGATGGAAGGGTCGCCTCTCCCTCGCTGCAACCCGCTCCTCAAGCTCCTGCTGGAGCTGCGCCCGCTGCGCAAGATCCAACTTACGTTGGGCGTCCGCGAGCCCAACGACGTGGGTGTCCGCGGCCGTCGTCGGCTTTTTAGCCGACCCTGACGCCGAGGAGCCCTCGGACCCATCCCGCAGGAAGGCCCGCTTTCGCGACTGCGAGTCGCCTGCACCCGAGACGCCAACCATTGAAACATCGTCGGAGTCAGACAAATCCGACAAGTCTGTTCTTCCGAAGAAGCTAGCCGCAGACGGCGCGCGGCTAGCCTCTGACGCCGAAGCGTCGGTTTGGCCCTGAGAAGGGCCTTTGGGTTGGCCCTGAGAAGGACCTTTGGGTTGGCCCTGAGAAGGGCCTTTGGGTTGGCCCTGAGAAGGGCCTTTGGGTTTAAAATACCGCCCGCAGGCATCCCGCGTTGGTTTAGGCATATCCTCCGCAGGTTCGTACTCTCAAGGCAAGATGAGCTACGATAATCACAGTGCACTTTGGCCGAGCCCAGTCTGCCACTCCGTTACGGTGGTCAAACTGGGTCGTTTCCAGGGGACGCGACGTGGACGCAAGCACTGTGGGGTGGTCCCCCAACCTAACCTAAACTAACCTTTTTTTTTTTTTTTTTTGTCGCTGGGAAAAAATGCATTACGCACACCCTCCCATCGGGGGATGGAAGGGTAGTGTGGGACTCCCCGGTCTGAGACCGGTATACCCACTAAAACGACCCAGCGGCATTCCCGCTTCGTCCTAGTGGCGGGGGCCTGGGAAACCGGCACAGCCTTTACGTCCAGTCCTCCGCCGACGATGACCCGCACAACGGACCTCACGCCCCCCCCGTGGGGAGGGGGACGGGCCCGGGAATGACAGACGAAGGTGGTGACGGGTGCAATGCCGCTGCGGTGCTGCGCCGTGTCCTCCGCCGCGCCGCAGTCGTGGCACGCCGGGGCTTCCTCCCTCCCGATCCGGTGCAGGTACGTTCCGAAGCAGCCATGCCCGAACAACACCTGCACCAGACGGAACGAGAGGTAACCATGGGACCGCTCGAGCCAGGCCCGGAGGACCGGACCGAGCGCGTCCAACGTCCGGCGGCCAAAGGCGGCGGTGGCGAGGTCCTCCGTCCAATGGAGGACGATGGCGTCCCTCGCCTCCCGCCGCACGGCCTCCCGCTCCTCGGCGACGGGGCGCTCCCCGAGCGCCCTGCGATGCGCCGTCCACTCATACACCCTGGCCAGCACCCAAGCCTCCAACTCCCAAGGAGGGGTGCCGGCCAGAGCGCACGCCGCCGAAAAACCCACCGACCGGTAGGCCCTCGCCACCCGCAGTGCAATGGCCCTTTGGGGCTTGCGGATGGCGGTCGCGTTCTCCCTCCTGTGGAGGGAGGCCCAAGCACCGACCCCTGTGGAACACCGGACTCTGCGCCGTACCGCCTCACTGTGGCCGTCTTGTCTACGAGGAGGACCTCTCGGTCCTCCAAGTAGCTGGCCAGGAGGCTCCGCAGATATTGGGGCACTCCGTGATACCGGAGCGCCTCCAATATCGTCGAGTGGGGCACGGAGTTGAAGGCATTGGCAATGTCGAATGACACCGCCAGCACTCCGTCCCCCGCCTCGACTGCCTCCTTCACCTGGCCCTTGAGTAGGGCCAGCGCGTCGATCGTCGAACGCCCACGACGGAAACCGAATTGGGCGTCCGACAGATCCGGCCCTACATCCCGCAAATGGCTCCCGAGCCGGGAGGCGACTATCCCCTCGAACAATTTACCGACCTCATCGAGCAACACGACGGGCCGGTATGCCGAGGGGGAGTCCACCGGGCGTCCCGCCTTTCGGAGGAGGCAAAGCTGCCCCTCCTTCCACAGTTTCGGGAACCTCCCAGCCGTAAAGCACGCGCTGAAAAGGTCCCGAAACCTGTCCTCCATCTCGGAGGCAGCTATTGCCAACACCCGTGCGGGGACGCCGTCCGGCCCGGGGGCCGTCTTCTTGGCGCGGAGGCTGAGTACCCCCGCGTAGATCTCCGCCGCCGTCACCGGGGGGACCTCCTCCTCCGGCGAAGCCGCCCCTTGCGGGGGATCCATTGTTGGTGGGGCGAAGTCGGTCCTGCGCGGAAACAGGGACCGGACCACCCCATCCAGCAGTGCTGGCTCGAGGGTCTCCGACTTTTACTTTGCCACGCTTAGGGGGAGGATTGCAGTTCCTCCCCTTCATCACGTGGTCCGCTTGGCTGCCACTGGCAGCACAGACCGAGCAGTGCGGCGTGGCGACCTTACAGGAGGCGGCTTGGTGGCCCCCCATGCCGCAGCGGTTTCCCTCGGACCGACCGGTAAGGGCGCCCAAACGGATCCCCGTCTAGGCTCACCAGCATTTCCTCTCTGGAGCGTGTCTTCGATTCGCCGATGGCCAGCCACAGAGCCAGCTTCGCCGCGCGGTACACCTCATACAGCGCGGCTTCTTCCTCAGGAACCCGTGGACGTCTTCTCCGGCACCGCGTGTACGGGCGTCTGGCGTCTGCGCACTCGACGCGCAGTCGCCCGATCTCGACGCACCACCAGTACAAGCGGCGCCGTGCGGACAGAGAGGAGACGCATGCATGCGCATGAGTGGCATGCATGCGTCGCAGATCTGCGTCATCGCATCGCCAAACCACTGCGCCTCCAGTTCGACGTCGACGGGACCGACGGTGGCCGACTCCCGGATCCAGGTCTGAACTATTGCGGCTTCTTCGAGAGCTTCCCTGTCGAGACGTTTCAGCGCCCAACGCGGGCCGTCTCTTCGGGGCCCCAACTGGCTACGTCCTCCAGCGGTCTGGGTGGAGACGTCGAAGCGGATGTATCGGTGATCCGATAGCGTCTCCACCTCCACCTCAACGTGCCAATCACGGACACGGTGCACGACAGCGGGACTAGCGAACGAGACGTCCACTATCGACCCGCCCCGCTGCCGTACACACGTGTAGGCGGAACCCCGATTTAAGACGGCCAGGCCCGTCGTTATGGCCCACTCCTCTAGCACTTCGCCTCTCGGGTCCGTGACGGGGGAACCCCACGCCGCAGACTTGGCGTTGAGGTCACCGAGAAGCAAAATGGGTCGAGGGTGAGACTGGCCGACGACGGCTCCCAACTCGACAAGGAAACTCTCGAAGTCGGCGAGACTCTTGTTGGGCGAAAAATACGCCCCAATCGTGACGATCCCGTTCACAAGGGCCGCAACCCAACCGTGACCACGGGATACGTCGACGAGAGTCGCGCCGATGATGGCCACTAGGCCGTCTAGATCCCCTTCCCAGTTATCCCGGGGGGGTATGAAATACGGCTCAGCGACCACCGCCACATTTATCGACCACTGCGCCATGCTCTGGAGCAGGAGATCCTGAGCTCTGGTGCAGTGGTTGATGTTCGCCTGGAGGAAATGGTAGTGTGCCATCACTAGCACTCCATTTCCTCGGCGCTCCGTCCCACCACAGGCCGGGAGTCGGCCGAAGAGGTGCTAGGTTGCGGGGGGGGTGCGTCCCCCGCAGCCTTGGCCCATCGCTTGCTGCGCTTTCTGGGCGCGCCGCAGGCTTTACCACCTACTCTGTGCCCCTCGGACTTTCCTGCAGCCGCACACAAACTGCAATGTGGGTCCGCGGAGCACTGGGACGCCTTATGGCCAGGCTGACCGAAGTCAGCGAAGACCAGTTTGCCCCTCGCCTCCGCCAGTACCTTCTGGTAAGTGACACCCCTCTCTTTGGCTTCGGGCTGCAGCGTGACCACTACAGCCTCTGAGCGAGGGACGCGTATTTTTGGGGCGCTCTGGCCACCCCTGGCGGTTTGCCCCCCCGAGCCCGGTGCGGCCTTGCCCTTGCGGCTCCTCTTCTTTCTCTTCTTACGGCTTTCGACCGTTTTCCAGTCACCCTCTTTGGGGTGCGAGCTGCTTCCCTCAGTGAGCTTTCCCGTACCCTTTACGGCTTTCTTGGCTCCCTCCGTGGGTTTTTTGGGCGTTTGCGTGGGAGTTTTTGGCGCAGGTGGCGCTTTGGCCACCTGTGCCCACGTAGGCCCAGCCACTGTTGGAGCAAGCTTTAACGCCTTCTTCCGCTTGTCCGCTGCGAGCGACGGACGGACATTAACAGGGGGGTTGAGCCTGGGTTCTAGGCTGTCCAAGCGGGCGGTCATAATGGCCAACAGCCGGTTGAACTGGTCTTCCCCCAAAGACCCGTTCTGTGGCAGAGCGCGACTGTCCGAAGTCACACCCTGCTGCCGGCTGAAGTCCGCCCTCAGGGCGCTGAACTCCCGCTGGAGCTCCTCCATCTTCGTATGGAGACGATGATTTTCCTCTTGGAGCTTCACCGTCTCCTCCGAGGTCGTCCGATCAATGAGGACTTCCACAGCCTCCTTCAGTCCTTCAGTCCTTCAGTCTGTGTCGGCGAAGACCAGCTTGCTTTTTGCCTCCGCCAGTACCTTCTGGTAGGTGACGCCTCTGCCCTTCGCTTCAGGCTGAAGCGTCACCACCACTGCCTCTGAGCGAGGCACGCGGATCTTCGGGGATTTCTGGTTGCCCTTGGCAGCCGATCCCCCGGAGTTCGACGCGGTCTTAGCTTTGCGGCCCCTCTTCTGCCTCTTTTTGCGGCTTTCGGCCGTCTTCCAGGCTCCCTCTTTTTCTTTAGGGGGCAAGCTGCTCCCCTCAGCGGGCTCTTTCATACCCTTAACTACCTTCTTGGCCCCCTCTGTAGGCTTTTTGGGCGTCTGCGTGGTCTTTTGTGGCGCAGGTGGCGCTTTAGCCACCTGTGCCCACGTAGGCCCAGCCGTTGTTGGAGCGGGCTCCGTCTCTTTCCTCCGCTTGTCCGCTGCCAGCGGCGGGCGGAGGTTAACAGGGGGGTTAAGCCTGGGTTCTAGGCTGTCCAAGCGGGCGGTCATAATGCTCAACAGCCGGTTGAACTGGTCTTCCCCCAAAGACCCGTTCTGTGGCAGAGCGCGACTGTCCGAAGTCATACCCTGCTGCCGGCTGAAGTCCGCCCTCAGGGCGCTGACCTCCCGCTGGAGCTCTTCCATCTTCGTATGGAGACGGTGATTCTCCTCTTGGAGCTTCACCGTCTCCTCCGAGGTCGTCCGATCAATGAGGACTTCCACAGCCTCCTTGATTCCCTCCGCCGCCTCCTTAAGGGCCCGCGTAAATATACCTTTCAGGTTGCCCGATTTTGTGGCAACCTTCAGGACGACGTCCACGCCGTCCAAAACCTGGCGACTGAGGACCTCAGCCGTCAGGCCCTCAGGAGATGTGGCAGTTTGCAACCACCTCTCCCTTGCCTTCCGAGCCAACTCGGCGACTTCGTCGGTCGCTGCGGCCTTCCGGCCCTCTCGCCTGGCGGCGTTGAGCTCCGCCTTGGTGCTCACCAATCCGGTGGAGGCCGCGGAATCACACTTCTCCACCAGCATGGCCCCGTCGGAGTCACTTACTCCGCTGGCCATCGGCGTATCAGGGCGCTTCAGATGGCGGCCCCGCGCGTCACGTGCCTCCGCCCCCGAAGGTTTTGCTCCGGATGGTGACCCGCGACCTCTGCCCCTCCTTGCAGTCGGCACCTTAGCGGCCGGCAGGTTCTCCTCGCTTGAGGAAAGACCCGCCGACAACGCGTCCGACTCAAAGCGCGGTCGCTTCCCCCAAAACTTTGAGGGACCGGCCGCAGCTGATTGTGGTGCGTCGCCGGACTCCGACAACACACTCACCCTCTCGAGAACCACTAACGGTTCTCCTGGAGCCACTGCTCCCGACGTCAATGACGCAGTGCCAGAACCTGACGCTGCGTCCGCCTTCTCCACAACTTTTTGATTTTTTTGAGTATCCATACTATTCCCACAAGTATGGGGGATATAAAATGTCCATCCGGGCAGTGCCCCCTGTACCCGGATAAGCCTTTAACATTTATAACCCGCCAGGGGGTCGGCTGGTACCCTGGCGGGGGTCGCACTAGAGACTGATTGATCCATGGGAACACCCGTCAGCCATACATCCCCTCACGGTGCGCCGCCGCTTGAGATTCGGGGTAACTTTTTATAGAGGTTTTCTACCTCGCGGTCCGGGCGGTTCAGCCAAGACCCTCACACACAGACAGACAGTAACATTCCCCGAAGAATAAGAATCTCTTCCCATTCCTTGAGGAAGCCCACTGCCCGCGCTCAGGGTGCACCGTCCCAGCCAGCTGCTGTTCCCTCCAAACGTATCGAGAGGGACCGGCAGCCGTCAGGCCCACGAGGAGGTTTTCTGACCCAGCACCCCAACCTAACCTAACCTTTTTTTTTTTTTTTTTTGTCGCTGGGAAAAAATGCATTACGCACACCCTCCCATCGGGGGATGGAAGGGTAGTGTGGGACTCCCCGGTCTGAGACCGGTACACCCACTAAAACGACCCAGCGGCATTCCCGCTTCGTCCTAGTGGCGGGGGACTGGGAAACCGGCACAGCCTTTACTTCCAGTCCTCCGCCGACGATGACCCGCACAGCGGACCTCACGCCCCCCCCCGTGGGGAGGGGGACGGGCCCGGGAATGACAGACGAAGGTGGTGACGGGTGCAATGCGGGCGAAGGCACCCCTGCGCCTGTCGCCCGCCCGTCGCCACCATGAAGAGGGAGAAGGCCGGGTCTTCTCCGACCTCTTCTTCTTCTGCGGAGCGGCGCTGCGAGAGGGTCTTCCTCCCGCGCGCGCTCCGCCGCCTCCTTTTGCGAGACTACGTCCTCGCAAAAGGAGGCGACCGCTGACCAGGCCCCCTCGCTCCCCAGCATGGCGTTGACCACACCGGGAAGCGAGAGGTCCTGTCCGATCTCCGCGATCAGACTGCGGCGCGGCTCGGACCAAGCTGGGCACACCTCGAGGGTGTGCTGCGCCGTGTCCTCCGCCGCGCCGCAGTCGTGGCACGCCGGGGCTTCCTCCCTCCCGATCCGGTGCAGGTACGTTCCGAAGCAGCCATGCCCGGACAACACCTGCACCAGACGGAACGAGAGGTAACCATGGGACCGCTCGAGCCAGGCCCGGAGGACCGGACCGAGCGCGTCCAACGTCCGGCGGCCAAAGGCGGCGGTGGCGAGGTCCTCCGTCCAATGGAGGACGATGGCGTCCCTCGCCTCCCGCCGCACGGCCTCCCGCTCCTCGGCGACGGGGCGCTCCCCGAGCGCCCTGCGATGCGCCGTCCACTCATACACCCTGGCCAGCACCCAAGCCTCCAACTCCCAAGGAGGGGTGCCGGCCAGAGCGCACGCCGCCGAAAAACCCACCGACCGGTAGGCCCTCGCCACCCGCAGTGCAATGGCCCTTTGGGGCTTGCGGATGGCGGTCGCGTTCTCCCTCCTGTGGAGGGAGTCCGCCCAAATGGGGGCCCCGTACAGGGCCATGCTCCGCAAGATGCCGACATAGAGGCGCCGGCATTTCGCCTTGGGCCCCCCCAGGTTCGGGAGGAGCCACGAGCCGGAGTCCGCGGCCTTCAACAGGCGCGTCGACAGCCCGCTGAAATGCGGGCCGAAACGCCACCTGTCGTCCAGCACCAGGCCCAGATATTTCATCCGGGGCTGGACCTCTATACGGACGCCCTCCACGACGATGTGGGCGTCGGGTGGGCAGCGCTGCCGAGGCCCGCGAAAGAACACGGCCTCGGTCTTGTGCAGCGCCACCTTCAATCCCAGACGGCGGATCCTCTCTGCAACCAAGGATCCGCCAGCCGAGGCCAGACAGGCCGCGTCCGCGAAACTCCTCCCCCGGGCAGTGAGCAGGGTGTCATCCGCGTAGCAGATGACACTCGTGCCCGGGAGGAGGGCTCCCCGCAGCAGCCAATCGAACCCGATGTTCCACAGCGGGGGCCCAAGCACCGACCCCTGTGGAACACCGGACTCTGCGCCGTACCGCCTCACTGTGGCCGTCTTGTCTACGAGGAGGACCTCTCGGTCCTCCAAGTAGCTGGCCAGGAGGCTCCGCAGATATTGGGGCACTCCGTGATACCGGAGCGCCTCCAATATCGTCGAGTGGGGCACGGAGTTGAAGGCATTGGCAATGTCGAATGACACCGCCAGCACTCCGTCCCCCGCCTCGACTGCCTCCTTCACCTGGCCCTTGAGTAGGGCCAGCGCGTCGATCGTCGAACGCCCACGACGGAAACCGAATTGGGCGTCCGACAGATCCGGCCCTACATCCCGCAAATGGCTCCCGAGCCGGGAGGCGACTATCCCCTCGAACAATTTACCGACCTCATCGAGCAACACGACGGGCCGGTATGCCGAGGGGGAGTCCACCGGGCGTCCCGCCTTTCGATAGCAGGCGTATAGGCGGTCCTCTTCTGCCCGGACTCGGTTCTGGGCGCTGCGCCGTCGACTCCGCGCGTAGGCCCTTCTGGCCGCCACGCAGGCGGCCCGGAGTTCCGACAGCTCCTCCGTCCACCAATAAACGGCGCGACGGGGAGGCGGACGGCGAGACCGAGGCATGCTGGAATTGCACACCTCGGTCAGGGCCCCTCTGAGCCGAACCGCTGCGGCGTCTACGTCCAAGACCTCAACAGGGGGTGACAGCCAGTCCTGGAGGAAAGCCGCCTCCTTGGCTGCCTCCCGGTCCAGGCGGGTGAGTGCCCGAGTGAAATTTCAAAAATTAGTAACAAATTAGAGTTAGAAGATAATGTAAATAAATATTTGGCTAGTATAATACAAACTTGTGACGAAAACTTTTCAAAATTGCTAATAAAGATATACTTACCATACCGTGGTGGTCCAAAAAGCTCGCTGATATGATGTCGGAGGTAAAAACTCGGAGACGTCGAATCCGATGCGCCGCACCAATCCGTAGACAAAAAGTCATCGACGAGTACCTGCAAGCAAAAATAAACTATGAGGCCCATGCTAATAAGGCAGCGACGGAAGGATGGAAAGGCTTCTGTGGAAGACAAGATAGGGAAGGAATGTGGGAAGGGATTTATAGGGTCATAGGACGGACCGCCAAAAGGCAGGAGGACTTGCCGTTCGTTAAGGATGGGGTGCCACTGAGCGCACAGGAATCGGCTTTGCTGCTAGCCGAGACGTTCTACCCGGAAGACCTAGAGGAGGGTGAAACTGAAGACCACCGTCGGACACGTGAAGCGGCCAGTCGTGCAAACGATTGGGCGCATGATGAACAACATGACCCACCGTTTACACTTCAGGAGCTGAAAACCGCGGTGGAAAGTTTCAACCCGAAGAAGGCACCCGGGGCAGACGGTCTCACAGCCGATATCTGTGCCCAGGCCATATCCCGGGACCCAGGGACGTTCCTTGCACTGGCCAATAAGTGCCTGGAGCATGGACACTTCCCTGGGGCCTGGAAAGTGGCCACGGTGGTAGTCCTCCGCAAGCCCGGCAAGGATTCCTACACCACCCCTAAGTCGTACCGACCGATCGGCCTCCTGCCAGTCTTAGGCAAAACGCTTGAAAAGATGCTGGTAGCTAGGCTCAAGTGGCACCTAGTCCCGCGGTTTAGTACTCGCCAGTTTGGTTTCATGCCACAGAGAAGCACCGAGGACTCCCTCTACACCATGATACAACACATCAAAGGAAAGCTAAGTGAGAAGAAGCTGATCACTGTTGTATCGCTGGACATAGAGGGAGCCTTCGACAGCGCATGGTGGCCGGCCATCAGGACCAGACTGGCTGAGGAAAAGTGCCCGGTGAACTTAAGAAGGTTGCTCGACAGCTACTTGACTGGTAGGAGTGTCCGAGTAAGGTACGCGGGCGCGGAGTGCCGGAGGGAAACGAATAAGGGGTGTGTTCAAGGGTCCATTGGCGGTCCGATCCTGTGGAACCTGATCCTGGATCCCTTGCTGAAAGGGCTGGAGGAGAAAGGCGTACACTGCCAAGCGTTCGCCGATGATGTTGTGATGATCTTCGACGGTGACACAGCGTTGGAAGTCCAGAGGCAGGCCAATGCCGCCCTCGAGTATGTTCGGGTGTGGGGCATTCGTAACAAGCTGAAGTTTGCACCGCAAAAAACTTGTGCAATGGTGATTACCAGGAAGCTTCGTTACGACGTCCCACTCTTGACCATGGGCGGGGTAGACATTGGAATGTCTAAGGAAATCAAAATACTGGGGCTCACCGTCGACCATCAGCTCACTTTCAACACCCACGTCGCAAACGTTTGCAGAAAAGCTGTAAACATCTACAAACAGCTGGCACGTGCGGCCAAAGTGAGCTGGGGCCTTAACCCGGAGATCATCCGCACAATTTACACGGCAGCAGTGGAGCCGGTGATTATGTACGCAGCGAGCGCCTGGGCGCCGGCAGCCAAGAAGATCGGAGTGCAGAAAAGCCTCAACACGGTCCAACGAGGATTCGCGCAGAAAATCTGTAAATCCTACCGCACCGTTTCGCTGAACGCGTCCCTGGTGCTGGCTGGGATACTCCCACTTGACCTCCGAATACAGGAAGCAGCCGCTCTGTATGAGGCAAAGAGAGGGGTGCCCCAGCCGGCACTTGCGGGCAGGGAGGTGGAGCGGGTGGTGGCATTTACGGAAACTCCGCACCCGGCGAAACAGACGACCATGGAGTTCGTGTGCCTGGAGGACCAGATGCTTGTGGAGACCCACAACCGTCAAGCAGTCAGGGTGTTTACGGAAGGCAGCAAGATTGAGGGCAAGGTCGGAGCCGCACTGTCATTTTGGGATGGTGAGGCCGAGATCAAGTCCTCAAAACTTAGCTTGCCTCCGTACTGCACGGTCTACCAGGCGGAACTTCTGGCCGTATGCGTAGCCACGCGCAAAATCCTCGAGCGTAAAGAGGGAACCTTCGGAATCTACAGTGACTCAAAGGCCGCACTACAAACAGTCACAAACCAAGGTTCCCTCCACGCTTTGGCCGTGGAGACGAGAGCGAACGTTGCCGTGGCTTTGTCTCAGGGCAAAGATGTGTCTTTGTTCTGGGTAAAGGCACACGCTGGTCTAGAGGGCAACGAACGAGCGGACCACCTCGCGTAGGAGGCTGCACTCCGGTCCAGGAAGAGGCCGGACTACGACCGCTGCCCGGTTTCATTCGTCAAGCGGCAGATCCGTATGGGGTCGCTCGACGAATGGAACCGGAGGTACCAGAACGGAGAAACGGCCTCTGCAACGAAATCATTCTTCCCAGATGCGATCGACGCCCACAAGATTGTTTTGAAGATCAAACCGGCAGGTATAATCACGCAAATCTTGACGGGGCACGGTGGGTTCTCCGAATACCTGCACCGTTTCAAGTGTAAGGAGAACCCATGGTGCATCTGCGAGCCGGATCAAGTGGAGTCGATCGCACACATCCTCACAGAATGCCCAGTTTTTGAAATGGAACGACACGATGCCGAACAGAGATTGGAGACAGCTATTAATACAGACAACATACAAAAATTAATGTCAGAAACCAAAAGTAGAAAAATTTTATTAGAATACTGCTTAACAGTTGCAACAAAAGTGATCAACAGGAATAAATAAAAGTAAGGATCTGTGCTTTTTCAGATTTAAGCGATTCTCATCAAGAACAGAAATTTAGAAATAAGCATAGGAAAACGTAAAACATTTATTTAATTTTTCAGTTATTAAATTCACTTTTCTTAATAAAATTCTTAAGCACTTTTGCGATATAAAAACAATTAAAATCTGATTAAAATTTAAAGTTAAACTTTCATTAATGAAAGGAATTATAAAGAAAATAGTAGTAGAAACGACAAATGTATTAAAAAGGTCTCTGACCATGTCAGGGGGACACTAGGCAGGCAGGAGGTGGTTTTAGTCAGTTGGAGCCTGACACTATCCAGACTGGCTCGTTATGAGTCAGCCTGGGTGTAAGTCCGACCGGATTTCCCCTCCTGCCAAAAAAAAAAAAAAAAAAAAAACCTAACCTAACCTAATCAAATAATTAGGTTCTCTAATTTAGTTTATGGAGTTTAGAAAATAATAATTGTGATATTTTTAACAAAATAATTACATTATATAATTTGAACCTGTCTAGCATTATCAATTATGGCAACTTTGTCACCGAAATCCTTGTATTTTGATACTGACAACATCACATCACACAATATGGTCGCCCGTCACCGCAACTTGCGTTTGCGCTAGTTTGTATGACGAGTGTTCATTTTGTGTTTAAATATTGGTTTTTGAAAGTTTTATCAACATCAGACGTCGAGTTGAGTTTCTCCTCCGTGCTGTTGTTGGATAACCCCAGAATATAAGATGGACCCAGAAACTAATAATTTTCAGTCACTAAATTGTGGCTAGCAATTTGAATGATTACCTAAAGTATCATACCTAATGCAAAGAGCTGTAATAAAATATAATATATATATGTATGCTATAATATACAATACCTATACTAGCTAGCTATAGCTACCTATAAAGCCTTAGTTCCCGTTAAGATTTGTAGATGGCGCTTTGAATCAGTATGCTTCAAAATGGCACAAGAGGGCTCTCTTCTCCCGTATTATTATTATACTCTTTGGCACACTGCAAAGAGTATAGTAATATAGATGGAATAAAGAGCCCTCTTACGCGAATTTTTGACACCCGATTTGAACGGTGTCGCCGTCTGGTACATCCGTTGAATCCGTTGTTGTCCCTATAGCTATAGCTATAATATAGGTGCGCACCTATAGCTGCTGTGCGTACCTATATTTATATCTATATCTTTGTTATTGAATAGGTTTTCTATGGGTAGACAAGTAATTTGAAATGTAGGCCATATAAAAAAACAGTTTTGAAAACAAAATGAAACAAATACAGTTAATGTTTACAAAACTGAATGTTAACAGAATCGAAAAACCACATAAATTACACAAAATGGGAGAGATTTCCAAACATGCGCACACACCGAAAGCAATGGCCATTTTGTAAAAAAACTATTTGCGTGATAATGTTGCCAAACCTAAAAAGAAATATTTGCAATTTCGAAATGAAAATTAAAAAATGGTTTAATCTTGTTTAAAATTTGAATTTATTATTTTTTACTCAATTTTCATTCAAATAAAAAAGGTATGGTACACTGGCAATAATTGGCGTAAGCACCATCTATGTCATTATATCGTACTAAATCTCAAGTTTATGCGGATTTTTCTAGAGATGGTGCTAGTATCTTTGTGAAAAATTGGACGCCTATGTCAAGTTGTATGGCAGTGTCCCCCCCCTGGCACACTGGCAAAAAATATCGATATATCGAAAAATCGATATTTTTCCATAGAATAATCGATATATATCGTCGATATTTTTAATTGCGATATATCGATATTCGATATTTATTTTAGAGTATCGAATTCGTCTCAATTTCGATATTTTTTTTAACGCAAGTATGGTTTCGTTGTTCTGTATGGCGTCGGACGTAAAGAATAGCACCATCCCATATCTTCCCGTGGGTGTCGTAAGAGGCGACTAAGGGACTTCTGGGACCTATCACATATCGGTCCCACCGGTGTCGGGCAGCAGCGATACCGGTGTGAATCTACTGCGATTGCCAACCCGCCTGCTCAGCGTGGCAATTAGAGCAAACCCTACCAATGCCAAGTCAACGTGGACCACGGCCCCCAGTTCCCGGCCGCCCTGCTATTCCTGATCAAGGCGGCGGTCACGGTAACGGCAGGGCAGGGGGTGCGAAGAATCCCCGGGTTACGGAAGGCCGCCGAAAACAACTGACCTTGGCGACGTACAACGGACGCACGTTACGGCTCGACGAGCACCTGGCACAACTCGAAGTCGAACTCGAGAAAATAAGGTGGCACGTTCTGGGGTTAAGCGAAGTCCGAAGAGAGGGGGAGGACACGGTAACTCTTGAATCAGGCCACCTTCTATACTTTCGAGAGGGAGACCAGCTGTCCCAGGGTGGCGTAGGATTTCTGGTGAATAAAGCTCTCTGTGACAACGTTGTAGAAGTGTCGAGTGTGTCGAACAGGGTCGCGTACCTCGTAATTAAACTAACCGAGAGGTATAGCCTCAAGGTTGTGCAGGTTTACGCACCGACCTCGACGCACCCGGATGATGAGATGGAAGATGTGTTTGGTGATATATCGAAGGCCTTACACTTCACCACCAGGGCCCACTACAACGTTGTCATGGGAGACTTCAACGCCAAAGTGGGAGTACAGAACTACAACGAATCGGTAGTAGGATCCCATGGTTATGGTAGCAGGAATCATAGGGGGCAAATGCTTGTCAACTTCCTCGAAAGGGAGGGGCTTTTCTTGATGAATTCATTTTTCAAGAAACAGCTCCAAAGGAAGTGGACATGGCAGAGCCCCGACACTATGACTAAAAACGAGATCGATTTCATCATAACGGACAAGAAGCGTATATTCAGAGACGTCTCTGTGATCAATAGGTTTAATACTGGAAGTGATCACAGACTCGTGCGAGGGTCTCTGAATATCGATTTCAAGCTTGAACGTGCCCGTTTGATGAAATCCAGGCTCCGACCAACCCTGCTCCAAACTATAGTGGGATCTGAAAAGTTCCAATCTAACTTGGAGAACCGATTCGCTGCCGTGGAAACCACAAATAGCGTTGACATTGACCAGGCCCTCGAGAATGTGGTCGGAATCCTCAGGGAGGAAGGTGTGAGATTTTGCGAATTGCGGCGTAGGGACAGGAAGTCGAAGTTTTCGGAAGAAACGCTCAAGCTCATGGAGAAACGACGTGAACACCCACCAGCCACTTCGTCAGAGTGGCATGCACTAAACAAGAAAATTGGCAAACTTGTACGACACGATCTCCGATGCTCCAACACTCGTTCAATAGAACGAGCGATCGAGCAAAATCGGGGATCCAAAGTGTTTGTTCAATCTCTTGGGAGAAGTCATCTGACGAAGCTGACCACTACAAGTGGAGCAGTCGTTTCTTCCGGGCCGGGGGTTCTTTCGGAAATTGAAAGCTTCTATAGTCAGCTGTACGCTACGCATGCATCTCAACCTGATCCCGAAAATGAGCAGTTCCGAGCTACATTAACACGCCACTTTACGGAAGACTTGCCAGAAGTCAGCCTGGACGAAATTGCGATGGCTCTCAAACAGCTTAAAAACGGAAAAGCCCCTGGAGAAGACGGTATTACGACTGAGCTCCTGAAATCTGGTGGTAAACCTGTAATGAAGGAGCTCCAGAGCATTTTCAATACTGTTCTTTTTGATGGGAGAACTCCAGAGGCGTGGAGTAAGAGTGTTGTCGTGTTGTTTTTCAAAAAGGGTGATAAAACTCTTTTGAAAAACTACCGACCCATTTCACTCTTAAGCCACGTCTATAAGCTGTTTTCGAGAGTCATCACAAACCGTCTTGCGCGAAGACTCGACGAGTTCCAGCCTCCCGAACAGGCCGGGTTTCGATCGGGATACGGCACCATAGACCACATCCATACAGTGCGGCAGATTATACAGAAAACAGAAGAGTATAATCGGCCCCTGTGCTTAGCGTTTGTGGACTATGAAAAGGCCTTTGACTCGATCGAAACCTGGTCTGTTCTGGAATCTTTGCAGCGATGCCAAGTCGATTGGCGATACATCCAAGTGTTGAGAGGTCTTTACAACGCCGCTACTATGGCCGTCCAAGTCCAGAACCAGCAGTCTAAACCTATTCCCTTGCATCGTGGTGTGAGACAAGGGGACGTTATATCCCCCAAATTGTTCACAAATGCATTGGAGGATATATTCAAGACGCTGGACTGGAAGGGGCGCGGCATTAATATAAACGGCGAGTACCTCTCACACTTACGATTTGCAGATGATATCGTTATCGTGGCGGAAACGCTGCAAGATTTGCAGCATATGCTGAATGGCCTAGCTGATTCTTCTCAACGCGTTGGTCTCCGGATGAACCTGGATAAAACCAAGGTTATGTTCAATGAACATGTAAGGCCGGAACCCATTGCAGTTCAAGGCAGTATTCTCGAAGTTGTTAAGGAGTATGTTTACCTCGGGCAAACTATGCAGTTAGGTAAAAACAACTTCGAGAAAGAAGCCAACAGAAGAATACAGCTGGGCTGGGCAGCGTATGGAAAACTGCGTCGGGTCTTCACATTGCCAATTCCACAGAGTCTAAAGACGAAAGTCTATAACCAGTGCGTCCTACCCGTCATGTCGTACGGTGCCGAAACGTGGACACTCACGGTTGGGTTGGTCCACAAATTTAAAGTCGCTCAACGTGCTATGGAAAGAGCTATGCTCGGGGTTTCTCTGAAAGATCGAGTTCGTAACGAGGTGATTCGACAGAGAACCAAAGTTATCGACATAGCCCACCGCATTAGCACGCTGAAGTGGCAATGGGCCGGCCATATAACCCGAAGAACCGATAACCGTTGGGGTAGACGAGTTCTTGAGTGGAGACCACGGATCGGTAAACGTAGCGTAGGACGTCCTCAGACTCGGTGGAGCGATGATCTGCGCAAGGCAGCTGGCAAGAGCTGGATGAGAGTGGCCGAGGATCGTGCTCAGTGGCGTGTCATGGGAGAGGCCTATGTCCAGCAGTGGACGAATACAGGCTGATGATGATGATGATGATGGTTTCGTGTTTAATGTTATTAGATACTCGTTGCATGCTCCTCGCGTATCTTTATCTTTAAAAAATCCCGCCACAATCTTTATGAAATGCAATATAACAGTAAAAGTGCGCTAATAATACTTATAGCAACCACACACTCAGGTGCGCGCTCGCAAGCCTAGCCAAAAATGGCAATATAAGGACGGGCCCGTTTTAGCGGGCCGAGGTATGGCCTCCGCGGCCAGTGGGTGAAACCCCGAGACCGCCAGCTGCACCCCCTTACTGGGGTGTAGCGATTTCCATGAGTGTTTTTGTATGAATCGTTTTAATAAAATAAACGCTAAAGAGTGCTATTTGTACAAGCTGTATTATTTCCAGTGTTGCCAGAAGGTTACATTTCTTACATTTTTCGTAACTTTTGACCCCCTCGCGTAAAATGTAAGTAATTTTTATATTTAAGGCAATTTTCGTATCTTTTGAGAACAACGAGATTTGTTACACTATATTTTTATTGCAAACAATTTACGAACGCATCCAAATTGAACGCACCTAAAAAGTATTTCAATTTTTATAAATAATGGTACGGAACCCTTCGTGCACGAGTCCGACTCGCACTTGGTCGGTATTTTTTTTGCAAAGAGGCGATTTTGGCCTTTATGAACAGTTCTCTACATATTGAATATCAGTAGTTAGTTCAGTGTAAAACTAACAGATGCACCACCTCTCGTGGATTTTGTTAAAACTAATAGAAAAAGTTAGGTGCTACACTAGATAGAAACAACTGTGAAGATGGCGCTGCGAACAAAGTAAACTAGAGTCTGTTTTATCATTAGATTAAATACACCATTAGACGTCACAGATTCCTTCATATTCCGCCATTTTCCTGACATCAATTTGCCTCCGACCTCAAAAATACGAAATTAAAAAAAATATTAACTTTTGCAGCAAAAATGTAACATTTCAGGAAATGAAATGTAACTTTTGACTTAAGGGCCCTGGCAACACTGATTATTTCTCGCCTAACATTTGTTCATTTACTGATAGAAACGAGGCCGTTTGTTCCCAGATCAGTATCTGGGAACAAACGGCCTCGTTTCTAGCTATTCCTCTCGAGTATCGGCACGTTTATCTATAATACACACATCAAAAGTGTCTAGGGATCAAGCATTTTTATGCGGATTTCTTGAGATTGAGATGTGGCTTTGTAATAAATTTATGATTTTATAAATTTATATGGATCCTTTTTGGTGCATTTCATAATTTGAATCAGGAACTGTGAATCAAATTCGAGTAAAAGATGAAAATCAGCTGTCAATATTTTCCCTATAAAAACATACAACGCATTGAAGACATTATTAGTGCTACTGTTTCCCTACTACTGATTAAAACCAACGTTATTATGGAGCGGCGACGTCATTTAAGCAGGGAAGAAATGCTCAGAGCCGTGGGAATGATAGAAGCTGGTTCCCGGCAACGTACTGTGGCTTTAGCTCTGAATACAAGTCAGAGTGTTATCAGTCGACTTTGGACACGTTACCGAAGCACTGGTACCGTGGCTGAGCGCCATGTAGGACGGTATCGCTGCACCACACGGAGACAAGACCGATACATTCAAATCTTAACTCGAAGAGCTCCAACAATAACCGCCATGATGTTAGCCGTGAGGCTTCATCACTCTTCAGGGAACTTAATTAGCGACCAAACAGTCAGAAACCGCTTGCATGAAGTGAACCTTCATTCCCGAAGACCGCTACGGGTACCACCTATAGCAATGCACAATCGTAGGATTCGATATCAATGGGCTCTTGAACACAGAAATTAGGCAGAAGAACAATGGCGTTTCGTGTGCTTTTCTGATGAGTCTCGTTTTGGTATGAGACCGGATACAAGACGTATACGACACTGGAGAACCCCTGGACGCCAACAGCGATTAAAATCCTGCCAGGAAGTCCATCCTTATAGTGGTGGAACCATCATGGTATGGGCGGGTATTTGGATCGGCGGAAGAACTGAGTTGATTTGGATCAGAGGCAACCTCAACGCTCAAATTTATGCTGAGACGATTGTATCAGACGTCATCGTTCCTCTACAAGTGCAAATCGGTCCCTTATTTCAGTTAATGCATGATAATGCACGACCGCACACCGCAAGAGTTGTAAGACAGACTCTCGCCGCAGCTAACATCAATGTCCTGCCCTGGCCTGCTCAGTCGCCAGACTTGAACCCGATTGAGCATGCATGGGATATGCTACAGAGAAGAGCTCTGCCGAATATGGAGGGTATCCAGTCGCAAGAAGACCTTTTTTTGTTGTTGCAACGAACATGGGCGGCCATTCCACAGCGTGATTTGGATGAACTCATTTTGAGTATGCCAAACCGATGTTCTTGTGTAGTTAGTGTTCGCGGTAGAAACACGGATTATTAATTGTTTAAGTTACCCAATAAACTTTTAAAGAAAACTGTTATTTCAGTCTTTTTTTCGAACTTTAATGTTAGTGGTTCAAATGTCAAAAATCCCTTTATTAGAAAATGGCAAATTTCTTTATTAATGCAAAGGTGACTTGGTTTATCGTTATTGGGACAAACGAAAACACTTTATTTGATGAATCCTTAAAGAAAATTTTAATTAATATCAATCAGGAGAAAAGTTATTGCAAAAATATATGTTGATCCCTAGACACTTTTGATGTGTGTATGTCCACGACATTGTCCATGACGCAGAATCTCTATGTAGTCTGTGGTTTAACAAAATCATAAAATTAAATAATCTGTGCTGAACTGCTGTTGGCTGAGGGTATATATACAGTGATGCCAACTTAGCAACTTTATAGCTAGATCTAGCTATTATTTGGTGACAGACAGCTACAATTTTATGAAACTTGTAGCTAAACTTTTTAGCTACTTTTTTTAGCAACTTTTGAGGCTATCGAGATTCGTAAAGTAGGGTACCGAGTCTCGTAAAAAAATATAAAACTAAACTCGAATCTATGTTCATAGATGCTATGGTAGGTACAGGTCTCAGGAAAAGTGGTAAATGCTGCTATAACTGTGTTTTGCTTAAAGATATACTACAAAAAATGGGCACCGCTGAAAAATATTTTAAATCAACGAAAGATACTGAACCCCAGCCATCGACATCTTCTTCTTTAAATAATACATTTTTGATTTATTTTTTATTCAATAACGTACACAACACATTTTTAACTCTCTTGTTTGAATTAATGAAAATAAAAATGATTGTCAGGAATTTACATTTCATTGTAACCTACTTATCTACTGTATATATAACATTTTGCTACTTCTAGCAACTTTTTGGGGTACAAAAAACTGGCAATCTAGCAACATTTTAAAATTGTCTAGCTACTGGGTAAAGCTAGCAGTTGGCAACACTGTATATATATGTTCTGTGGTTGCCTGTGAGTAAATGTCGCTGTAGGTTTTAGAACTTGTAGGTTATGTTATTGTTTTTTTTTAAATTTAATAATTACAGTTTATAGTGTGTACTCATGGTGGTTTAGAGTAAATGTTTTCTTGGATTTGAAATCGACATGTAAGTAATGTATCTGTTCGTCGGTTTCTTGTAAAGGCATGCAATTAGTGTGTTATTTACTGGAAATGTAATTAACTAATAATGTGTGATACCGTTTAGGTCTCCGAGTCCTAACTCCAGTTTGGTGCAGCACACGATTGATCTTAACTACGCGAACAAGAAGCGATCGAGCTCACTCAAATGGATCATCGTCAACATAGTACTGTTCTTGCTGTTCGCATACGACTTGTAAGTAATTTACAACAACCTTATCGTGCCTGGTAACCATACATTCAAATAATAAGCCCGTCACACGAACGAACAAGGGTAAACTGGGAGAAGTTACAACAAGTACACCACCGCACCACCACCTACCAGCCAGACCATGTTAGAAGTTTCATTATCTACTAGCTGTCCCGCGCAACTTCGTCTGCGTCACATTTTCCCGTTTTCGCCAATTTTTTCATTGCTTTTCCGCTCCTATGGGTCGCAGCGTGATGATATATAGCCTTCCTCGATAAATGGGCTATCTAACACTGAAAGAATTTTTCAAATCGGACTAGTAGTTCCTGAGATTAGCGCGTTCAAGCAAACAAACAAAGTCTTCAGCTTTATTATTAGTATTTATAGATTAATACTTTAATACTAACGTAGATTGATAATTCTTAGAGATATTTCGGCTAGACGTCGACTAGTCGGTAAAGCCGACTATCCGGCTACTTTCGTAGTCGACTATTCGGCAAAGAGTGCCGACAATCCGGCTTTGGCTTTATATGTATTTCTTAATAAAATTTACAGGAGGATTGGCTTTCCTTTTGACATGATTAAATCTCTTTCACATTAATGTATAATTGTTATAGTAGTTATAAGTACTGTTGGATCGAGTTAAACCAGTTAAAATAATTAAACAAATATTAATATTATAGCTGACCGGCTCAACTTCGTTTGCGTCACATTTTCCCCGTTGTCGCAACATTTTTCATTGCTGTTCCACTCCCATTGGTCGTAGCGTGATGAAATATAGCCTATAGCCTTCCTCGAAAAATGGGCTATCTAACACTGAACGAATTTTTCAAATCGGACCAGTAGTTTCGGAGCCTATTCAATGCAAACAAACAAACAATCAAATCTTTCCTCTTTATAATACATATATACATATTAGTTTAGACTTAAACTGTAAAATATATTTTCGTTTAATTATTTTAACTGGTTTAACTCTATCCCACAGTACTTATAATTACTTTAACATGGTAGCAGAGCGACTAATTGGCTAGTCGGCTAAAGTGATAGTCAGCACATCTCGACGACGGACTCGCGCACGAAGGGTTCCGTACCATTATTTATAAAAACGAACAAAAAAAACATTTTTTTTGTATGGGAGCCCCCCTTAAATATTTATTTTATTCTGTTTTTAGTATTTTTTGTTATAGCATCAACAAAAATACATAATCTGTAGAAATTTCAACTGGCTAACTATCACCGTTCATGAGATACAGCCTGGTGACAGACGGACAGACGGACGGACAGCCAGCGAAGTCTCAGTAATCATGAAATCATTTAAAATATAGTAACTTATTATATTTTAAATGATTTCATGCTTTAGGGATCTGTACCTCGAAAGAAAAAAAACAGAACCCTTACAGGATCACTTTGTTGTCCGTCTGTCCGTCTGTCTGTCAAGACTCTTTTTCTCAGGAACGCGTGGAGGTATCAAGCTGGAATTTATATCAAATATTCAGGTCTACTATCCCTTGGAGCTTCTTAGAGCAAACTTCTAAGCCAACGCAATCAAAAGATACAGCCGTTTAAGCCGCAAATTTTCGACACTCGCAAGGGAATCAAAACTTACAGGGTACTTCCCGTGAACTCAGAATCTTGAAATTTGGTATGAAGGAACGTCTTATAGCACAGATAAAGGAAAAATTGCGAAAACCGTCAATTTTAAGTTAAATCATATAAATACGTACAGGTTCGTACAGAACCCTCGGTGCGCGAGTCCGACTCGCTCTTGGCCGGATTTTTTCATCCAAATCGGTTCAGTAGTTTTTGAGAGAAAGAATAACAAAACATCCATCTTAACAAAGGGGTTGCAAGATTTATGAATAAAGAGAGCTACTCTTCATACATAAATCAGTGATGTTAACACATGCGTACATCCAGTCAAAATCATAACCCTCCTATTTCTTCACCGTAATCAGGTAAAATATGCAAATATGTCAGCCTCGACCAACTGTAACATGCTTTCCGAGGCGAATTTCTTAATTACACTTGTTAATTCATTCGGATGCCAGGTGCTGTAAGTGTCCGGGCTACACGTCGGCGCTACACTACGTGGAGATGTGCGCGGCCGGCGTGCTCGCAGCCAACGTGCTGCAGCACGGCGCGCGCCTCGCCTCGCCGCGCCGCGCGCCGCCCGCGCTCACGCCGCGCCAGCAGCGCCTGCTGGGCCTGCGCGAGCCGCGCGTTGCGCCGCCCGCGCCGCCGCGCGCCGCGCCCGCCTCACCCGACGAGCACGACGCGTCGCTATCGCCGCGCCGCGTGTGGCGCGCCGACGCCTCGCCTCCGCCCTCGCCGCCGTCGCCCGCGTCGCCACGCGCCGACCGCGCCGCGCCCGACCAGTTCATCGCCGACGCCGCGAGCCTGGCCGCCTACCTGCGCTCGCAGGCGGAGCGCGCGCGCGCCGAGCCGGCGCCGGCGGGCTGGGCGCTGGGCGGCGCGGGCGGGGGCGGCGCGCACTACCAGCTGTCGGCCCCGGCGGCGGCGGCGGGCGCGGACGACGCGCCGGCCGCGCGCTCGCCGCAGGTGTGGCGGCGCCTGCACTTGGACCCGACGCGCCTGGAGCAGTGGAACCTGAACCTGCGCCTGTGGCTGCACGTGACGATCTTGCAGCGCCTGGTGCGCGAGCTGGAGGCGGCGGACGAGGCGCTGGCGGCGAGCGGGCTGGAGGCGCGCGTGGGCGCGGTGAGCGCGGAGCGACTGCGCGCGGCGGCGGCGGCGGGCGCGCACGGCCTGCTGCACTCGCTGCCCGCGCTGCTCGCCTACCTGGAACCCTTCGCCGACCAGCGCTACGTGGTGCAGCGCATCAGAGGTACACCAAGTCACCATATCATTTGTATCGCTTGATTAGGCATAGTCAGTCCAGTCAGGAAACGCTCTGGTCATATGGCGAGCGATGTGTGATGTCGTGAGTCGCCCGCAGAGCTGGCGCACGGCGGCTGCCTGAGCGGCTACCGGTGGAACGGCGGCGGCTCGGACTGGGACGAGAGCAAGCCCACGGACGCGGAGGTGGTGCTGCACCTGCTGGCCACGTACCTGGACGCCACGCTGCCGCCGGCGGGCGGCGCGCGGCCCTTCAGCGCGGCGCACCTGTCGGCCGCGCCCGCCGCGCCGCCGCGCGGGCCCGCGGCGCTGTGCGTGCACCGCGTGGCCGCGCGGCCGCCGCACTACGCGCTGGTGCTGGGCGACGAGACCGTGGAGCTGTCGCGCGGCCGCAACAACCTGCTGCACACGCTGCTGCTGTTCCTGGCGGCGGCGGCGCGCGGCGACCCGCCCGCGCTGCGCCGGCTGCACCTCGGCCGCGCCGGCCTCAACATGCTGTGGATCATCGGCCGGTGACGCCGACTGCTGAACGGTCTATCGGTTAAGCTAAAATCGTTTTTATTGTGAGTGTAAAATAAACAGCCAATACAAATTCGTGTTTTAATCACTTCCACCATCCACGAATTACTACTCCAGAAGCTAAGGGGTAAGGGCCAAATTGTCGCGCCATTTTTGCAGAGGTTCGATTTGTTAGAATACCCTAAGGGTTGAACCTTCTCCATCAACACAAAATCGGATATTTACCCCGTGTGCTAAGTTCGCACCTTCGATAGAATTCTTTCGCGCGCGATAGAACGCGACAGCAATTCCATGCAATTCTGCCAGCGATCGAATTTTTCCTTGCTGCAGCGAGCGATAGCATTATTTATTTAGCAAAGAAAAGAATAAGATCATGGAAAAGTACTATTCCGTGCTGCTACCTCTAGCAAGGGTAAGGCTCAATTTTCATTGCCGCAAAATGGAATGGAAGCGAATTTTTGGAACTTAATCATAAAAAGCCTAATAAACTTAGCGGTTTATATCGAGACAGGGATATTCGACACAGTTGTTTTCGTGTGACAGTGACATAGTTTTGCGCCCTTACAATAATAAAAAGCTTTAGTTGTTATTTAAGTTTGCGCCATTCCAGCTCTGGCAGACATCACTGGTGTGATCAACGTTGTTGCGCAAGTGACGCCGACAATCACTGTCTCAATATAAGCCTGCCTTTCTATTAATTTACAAAGATGCTAGCGAGAACACCAAAACGGACTACTTATTTTATGGCCCGTATCTAGTCTCTACGCTACAACTGGCGCCACCTGTATAATAAATCAATAGGTTGAATGTTAGGTGGATTTGGTTGTTGGTATCAATACGTTTGGTTCTGCTGAGCCCGTCAGTGAGTGCGCCCAGGAGACTTCTGTTCATTTGTGAATCATATGCTCTGTCACGTGGACTCAAGTATAATGCGAGTAAGAGTGTTCTCCTGCTATACAAAGCTCCCTCAAATATGCCGCCAATTAAGATCGGTGGGTCGGTACTCGAGACGTCTAAAATTAAATATTTGGGTCACATACTGACAGATCGGCTAGAAGTCCTAGAGAGGGAAAGGAGGGCGTTGGCATTCCGCTGCAATATAATGTTGACCCGCAGATTCGCACCATGTAGTCTCCAAAGGAGATAAGTAACCAGAATCTCATACTACTAGTATTAGAAACTGGTTACTTATCTCCTTTGGAGACTGTACCACAGATGTAAAACTGTTACTTTTCAGAGCCTTCTGTCAGTCTTTTTACACGTGCAGTCTGTGGATTAACTTTACGCCGCGGGCTTACAACGCCCTGCGTGTTCAGAACAATGACGCGCTGAGGGCAGTGTTGAAGAAGCCCCGGTACTGCAGTGCTTCCGCAATGTTTGCGGCTGCTTACTTCAATGACTTCTCCTCAAGCATCAGGAAAAGAACTGCATCGATGATGAGCAGGGTCCTTGGTAGCACCAATGCTGTGCTCAGTACGTTATCATATAAGATAGACATTCGTTTTACTGTGTACTGGGCAAGTGTACTCCTGTACAGACATAGAAAATAGATTTTAATTATTATTATACACTTGTTTTGTTTACTAACAAATTACTAACACCTTTTTATTTTTTCGTATTTTTTATGTGTGTACTACTAACAACCTTCACCACCAACACTTCTGTGGCCACAACCACGACACACTAACAGTTTTACAACTGTGGTACATACATCGTCCGAATCTGCGGGCCAACATATTGCAGCGGACTGCCAATGCCTCCTTTCCCTCTCTAGGTCTTCATCGTCCTGTAGCCGAGCTGTTCAGCACAACATTCCCGCTTTCTGTCTTCCTTTGTTGGACGTTCAAATAAACATAGAAAAATTGCTTAAAATTCTCTTTATTAAAATAGGGAAAAGGTAGGTATAAAACCAAATTTAAATCTTTACAGGAATCACATAGGGATATTATTTATGAAACAACCAGCTCAGACAGGCGCACCGGCGTCGTCGAGTGCGGCGGCGTCCGCCAAGTGGTCGCGCAGCGCCGCGCCCAGCGCGTCCACGAAGCGCAGCAGCGCCGGCGCCGCGTCGCGCACGTGCAGCGCGCGCGCCAGGAAGGGCAGGCGGCGCAGCGCGCGCCCCGACACGGCCGCGCCCGCCGCCTCGCGCGCCACGCCCCACAGGCGCAGCGACGCACGCGACGGCTCGCTCTCCGCGAAGCGCGAGCCCTCCAGCACGCGCAGCTCGAACACGGGCTCGCGCGGCGCCACCAGGCCGCGCGCCATCAGCTCGGCGCAGCAGCCGCGCAGGATCTCGTAGGCGGCGCGCGCCGAGGGCGGGCCCACGCGCCGCTTGATGTCGGCGCGATCCACGAAGGCCACGTCGATGGCGCCCGTGACGTTGGAGGTGGTGAGAACGAGCGCGTTGGGGCGGCGCCGTAGCCGGTCCAGCTGCGTGAGCAGCGCGTTCACGGCGCGAATGGAGTCGGAGGGCTCCAGGCCCGAGAGAGCGGCGCGGCGCGCGTGAGCCAGCGACTCCACCTCGTCCACCAGCACGCACGCCAGCAGCCGCCGGTCCGCTACGATCTCCTCGAGCCGCTCGAATAGGCGCGCGACTAGTTTTCCGCTCTCGGCGAACCACTTGGAGAACAAGCCGTGCGCGTTGATCTCGACGAGGCGGGCCCGCGGGAATCGGTCTGCGAGGCGCACCGACAGTTTTTGCGCAAGCGCGCGACATAAGCTGGTCTTGCCGGTCCCGGGAGGGCCGTGCAGCAGCACCACTCGGTTCCATCCGATCACGTTCGGATCTACGCCTCGGTCAGCGAATTCGAAGGCGGTTTCCACGAATCGTACAGTGTCCTCTTTTAATTTGGTATCGTAAATAAGGCTTTCCCATAGCCCGTGAAACTCCTGGCTGGGCAATGCCCAGACGTCAGCTGCAGCGAACTCTTCCCCTGTGCTGGTATCTGTCATCGTGTCTGTTTCGGCACCGAAAGCATCCAGTTTATAAATGTGGTAAACAAGTTCTGTTTCTGTTACTAAAACCTCAGTATCATGTTCAATGTCACAAAAAGTTATCATTTGCACATGTTCTTTTAACTCGAGGTTTTCTTCCAGATCTGTTTCAGATAGGACAACACCGGGACTTATGGTTACAAAATTAACCAGAAATGTTCGCACAAGCTCCCTAACAAAGTCCTTACTGGCACGGCTTTGACATCTTTGAACAACTTCAACGTGAAGCGCAGGATTCATTGTAACTGTAACTTATCTAACCTTATATTTAATAGACCACAATAATCTCGCAACATACAAATAATACAATAGGTGAATAGGCTGGGTGTTCTAAGTATAAGTTATTTATTTCAATCAAAATTAACTGACAAAAATGACAACAGAAAAATTAGTAACTAGGCATAGGCATGGACAAAAAATATCGATATATCAAAATATTGAAATATTTCTATTCAACTATCAACATATATTATCGATATTTTTTATCGCGATATATCGATATACAGTATTTAATTTAGGGTATCGAATTCGTATCAGTTTCGTTTTTTTTTTAACGCAGCTGGTTTGTTTTTAGATTGTTGCTAACAACAACAACAGGAAGGGCGCATAACAATGCGCGAGGAGCATGCAAGGAGTATCTAAATACTCCTTGCATGCTCCTCGCGCATTGTTATCTTTTGATTTAATAATAATTCGTTTGATTAAATTATATGTAATTGTTTAGGCTCGAACATTAATAAAAAAATACTATTTTCGTCTATTCTTTTTTATGAAGTTTGTATACTTTGGGATTATGTATGAAGAATCATGGGAAAACTAACGATATTTCGATATTTTTCACTGGATTACAATAGAGACTGATGAAAAATATCGAAACGATATAAATCGCTGTATTTTTTTCAATTGCCCATCCCTAATATTAGCTGACAGCAACGACCACAGAATATATATACCTTATAGGGAAGAATGGCGGAATAGAAGAATTCCCGAAGGTGTACCTAATCCTACATTCACATTTCGCCAGTTATGTTGAAGTTCTATGTAATAGGGGGCGAGCCCCATCAACCAGGTCCGACATTAAATCCAGACTCCGTGGCTGCTACTGAGAAATTCCTGATGGAATAACCCAATAACACTTTGCCCGATCCGAAAATCGAACCCGGGACCTCAAGCTCAGCAGTCATGCTTGCGACACAGAACATATATAGCTTGTGACCACTCGACCAACCATGCAGTCTCACACATACACCTTAAAATTTCCGCTCGAACGAAGTCGCGGGTAACAGCTAGTATGTATACATATATGTAACGAGATTAGCGCGCTGTGACTACCATTCTTCCCTATAAGGTATACACATTCTGTGGTCGTTGCTGGCAGTTACTAAATAGGGATGGGCAAGTGAAAAAAATACATCAGCAGTACCCAAATGAATGCCTGCGACATAGTATAGGATCCCGCTATATAACGACCTTCACCGGGTTATTGGATGAAACTTATTTTATATTAAATTTAATATGTCAATAAATATATTGCTTAAGGGTTGCCAAAAAAATTTCGAACAAAACGACAATGCCGTCCTTCAGCGCCTGGTTGCCGCGGATTCAGTGGCCACAACACAGCACGCACCCACACACACAACACACAACAGACAGAGCAGCTAGCAGTATAGTCACAACGTTAATATTTTCCCCATTGTTTGTCCTTTTTATATTAGTATTTATATTTTGATAAATATATGCTATGCTCATCCTCCTTAGTTTATAGAGCGATATAAATAGCCTATGTGTTATTCCAGACTATCATCTATCTTTTTGCCAAATTTCATCCAGATCCATTCAGTTTTTCTTGCGTGAAAGAGTAACAAACATACATTCTTACAAACTTTCGCGTTTATAATATTAGTAAGTAGGAAGTAGGATTGCTTCAGGGCATAGATACTCCTATTGCTTACTTGCTGATAGACAGCAGCAAGTACAAGTAAATGGTGTAAATTCAATGGGTTTAAAAGTAAAAATGGGTGTACCACAAGGTTCAATATTGGGTCCTTTCCTCTTTTTAGTATATATTAATGACCTACCCCATTTGTTTAAAAACCAACCACAAATAGTGTTCTTTGCTGACGACACTTCTTTAATATTTAGAATAAACAGACGTGCCACAAACCTCAACGACGTAAATAACGCTCTAATGCAGGTCCATAACTGGTTTACCGCTAACAATTTAGTATTAAATGGGAAAAAAAACTAAGTGCATAAGATTTTCTCTACGAAATGTCAAATTTTGTGATACTGACATAGTATTACATGCGGCTTCCCTGGTAGCTCATAAACGGCACAAATGTGTGGATGTCTCTAACTATTCTCAATCTTACTTTTTTTTCCTTTCTTTTTAACCAGATGTTTTACAGTCTTTAAATCATTACACCTTTTGGTTAGAATAGTTACAGCACGGATTACAACATTTGTGTCACTTATTTGATCTAGTCTTTTTGTGATAAATTTTCTATTTATTTTTTGTTGTTGTATAAACTCTTTTTCTTATTTACCGATTGTTTGTTAATGTGTGGACATTGTAGGCCTTATAGATTCCTAGATCCTTGGTAACTTTTAATTTCGTTCTACCTTTCGTAGTAAGCAACGACTTATTGTCAGGCCTACGATGTCCTCCCATACTTTAGTACTAATGCTGTAACAGAAATATTGTAAAACCAAATGATTTTAAAAGAGTAACCATGGAGTTTCTTGCCGGTTCTTCTCCATAGGAAACGACCAACCCGAACCGATCACCTTTTTGCCGACGTTTTACAAGTGCCCCTGTAGGCCTATGTAAAATAAAAAAAAATGATTTTAACGTTCAGAGGTTTATTCACATACTACATGCAGCATATGCTGTCAGGAAAATCCGTCAATTTACTGATGTAGATACCGCGAGGCTAGTGTATTTTAGTTATTTTCATAGCATTATGTCATACGGTATTTTACTATGGGGACGGGCTGCAGACATCGAGTCTATATTTATTCTGCAGAAAAGAGCTATCAGAGCCATATATAATCTACGTAGGCGCGATTCTCTAAGAGAACTGTTTAAGGAAATTAACATCATGACGGTACCTTGTCAATACATCTATGAAAATATCATGTACGTTAGGAAAAATCTGCATTTATTTAGTAAAAGAAGTGACCGGCACCACTATAATACTAGAAACAGGGACCAACTGGTTCAGCCAGGTTTCAGGCTAGCTAAAGTAGACTCATCTTTCATGGAGTACTGTTTAAAATGTTACAATAAAATACCTCCCCCCATTCTACAACTGAATGAAACGAAATTTAAATCTTGCATAAAGCGCACACTATGTAGGCAAGCATATTATAAGTTGGGGGATTACATTGATGATAAAAATGCTTGGCTCAATGCTGGTCCTGCTCCACAACCATAGGGGCTATACTATTTACGCTAACGACCAACACGCCAAAAAAGGAAAATTTTAAAATAAAGTTGAAAATCTATGCATGAAGTTATATAACATATCAGTAAGCTAATTTGGAGAAAGAACATAAACATTGTCTTGAGTTCAACCCAGCGACCAACTATTCTTATAGTTAAATAGTCGTTAATGGAATAGTACACCTTTGAACAAAGGTTAGATTTTACTTTAGCTTTAAAGTTTAAACGCATTAAATAGCAAGTCTAGAAAGGAAGATGGTAGCTTGTTGTAAAACGTTATACCAAGCCCTACGAATGAATTATGAACCTTATGAAGTCGATGAAATTAATTTAAATCCAACTTTTGCAATTTTGTACGAACTTTTTTGTTTTATATATGGACATTCCTACGAAATAATTATGACCACTGATAATACAGTAACAGCAAAAAAAAAAACGTCCAAAATCATTTCTTCACAATTTATTAGCAGTAGTGGTGGTGTTGTCGGGTGTGTGTTTTTTTCCTATATCAATGAGTTCTATTCCTGGGTAGGAGTATTAATTTTTCAAAAAATTCATGATACTTGTTTAGTTCTCATCAAATCGGGCGCTATCCCTGCCAGTGGTTACAGTATCTGTACCAGTGTCGGTTCTTGTAGGAGAATTACTCTCAGGGGTGTATTGTGGGGTTAAAAATAAGTTCAGACGGCTCGTTAGCAGTAAAAGGTATAATGAACGTAATTAGACACAATCAGTAGTGCAAACAGTACACATTTAGACAATTATTGAGAAAGACGATCGCGGTCGGCAACCAGTGAAATTCCGACACGTTTCATTCAGAGCTTTAGGTAACTAACTTTGCATGAGCTGCACGGGTTCCGCACGGGGCACGCAAATTCGCCAGCTGAAAAAGATAGTGCCAGCGCAGTAGTCCGTAAGACATGAGGCGAAGCACCCCACTTAGAAGAAATTTGTCGCCGTAAGAGACTGTTGCGAGTGTGCACCTTCTGCTTGATGGTATTGCAGTTATTGCTGAATTTCAATGATCTGTCCACATTAATTTCTACTCCTTATTAAGTATGGTGTCGGACGTAAAGAATAGCACCATCCCATATCTTCCCGTGGTTGTCGTAAGAGGCGACCAATGATATTAAAGTAGCAGCGTTCTCTGTGCTTTTGTAACAACCGTACTGCGATCGCCAACCCGCCTGCCAAGCGTGGCGATTATGGAAAAACCCCCCTTATGTACACTTGGGGGAGGCCTATGTCCAGCAGTGGACGTCTTTCGGCTGAAATGATGATGATGATGATGAATTTCTACTCTTTATGGCCAAGTTCACAATGACAGTTTTTTTTCCATAAGTTTTGACCTTTATGGTTTTGACCGTAGACAGAGTATTTTCACAGTTTTGATTCTGTGGTCTGAGTGTTTTTGACAGCGACAGTTGTTTGATAGAAGAAGTCGAAGTTTGGTATTATTGATTCTGTTCTGTCTGCAGGTAAAACTAAAAACCTTGCTGTACGATATCCATAATTATTTAAAGTATAAATATAACATAAAACGGCGGGTTTTTAATTAAAAAGATGAACGTATGATTCAAGTTTCAAATCCTATTAAAATCGGTAGAGGTGGCGCAGTGTGGGGAGTGACGCGTCGAACGGACGGCCGAAGGGCGTGCTAGAAGTGAACTTGGCGATAGAATGAGGTTCTAGAGGGTCAGCAGGGGCAGCTGAGCGGCGCGATGGCGGCCGACACCGCGGTGACGGCTAGCCCCGAGGAGACGCTCGAGTCGCTGCTGCGCGAGGCTGAGGCGCTCAAGCAGAAGCTGGAGGAAGAGCGCCAGAAGCTCAACGACGTGACACGTGAGTCCCACGGTACATGCGCGCGACGAGCTTGTCACTCGATTCAGTATACATTTTGTTCATGTGTCAAACACTAACAAAACAAAGGACCGTTTTTGTTTCAACATGATACACTTAACCACCACACTATCTTGTGTAAAGCTATGTTAGGATTATTCTAATAGTAGTACCAAGTAAATTATCAGTCATCAATCATGAAATAGATGTGGAAACAATATCATGATGGAGTACATAGCAATTTGAATAGCAGTCAATAAGCAAATCTATGGGCTATGTGGGCAATAATTGTAAAACAACCTCATACTATAATGTGATCTTGTTGGTGTAGACAAACTGGCAACTATAACACAATGGCAATCAGTTGTTCTGATTCAACTGAACCCTTAAACTTGTTTCTGTGTTTAATAATTCTGTAATTGACAAAAGTGTTCATGCCAGTTGTATTAAAATGTCCAATAGTCTAATCAGCAAACTAGTAAAATAAAGTGTCTGTGTCTAAGTATTATAGTGAGGGCGGTGGTGATGTGTGTGAGCTCAAGTACTATGCAGTGAGGCGCTGGCTCACCATGTGTGTGTTGCAGTGAAGACGGTGGGGGAGAAGCTGGAGAGCCTCACGTTGCCTGTCTTAAAGATGCGGCGCGTGCTTAAGGGTGCTGGGTCCAAGGTGCTCTGCACTGACTGGTCTCCTGACAAACGTCACATTGTGTCCTCCTCGCAGGTACACAATCAATGTTATACTTAATACTCTTACTAAGCTAACAGCTCATTAACTGTTTGTAATAATAGTAAGTAGCTATTGCCCATGTCTTTGTATTTGTATTGTATTGTATAGCGGGCTGGTTTCCGGGGAAGTCAGTAAAAAGAGCATTGCAACACATGCAAATGCATGCATGATGCAGATTTTTTATAACACCACACCACCTTTATTTATAACAGCAAGTAAGTACTGTTACCTATGTTTCACAAATAAACATATTTGAATTAGAATTATTCTTCAGGACCTGGAGAATATCATGGGATTCTGCACATAACACAATATTCTTTTTATCTGTTGAAATTCATAACAACAGTTCAATGGTTTTGATGTGAAAAGGTAACAGACAATAACTCATGTCTATTCCATATTATAATACATGAGAGGTGAGGTAAGAGTGGGGTGTGTGCACTGTGCAGGACGGCAAGCTGCTGGTGTGGGACGCGTTCACGGCCACCAGGGAGACCACCATCAACATGCCGAGCACCTGGGTCATGGCGTGCGCCTACGCGCCTTCCGGCACGCTGGTCGCCGCCGGGTACGTGCTCCCTGAACCTAACTACCGTCACTCGCCCAACTGTGCAACACTCTGCAAAGGAGATCACCCAGCCTCCATACATTTCTGGGCTAGCTGGACAAAAATAAATTTATTTTTAAGTAGAGCATCACTTAATAAAAAAAAAAAATATTATTACACCTAAGTCGTAAGTCAACTCACTGAGAAGTTATTCAGCCACAAAATATCTGAGATCACCCAGGTAAGGCATTTTTTTTTGCCACGCAAATAAAATAAACGCAGTAATTAAATAGAGCAAAAAATATTTTAGGTCATATGGATATATTTTTTTTAACTACGCCATCCAAGTTAAATACCAAAGTTTTAAGTAAAAAATAATGATTACAGGATTATTCACCAGCAATTTGCTTTGGATTATAAGTATGGGCCTGACCCAGATCTCGAGTAAGACCATCTTACTTTGTACTGGAATCGGCCTATCGTTACTGACAGGACTATTGTCGCCAATAACTCTGATATTTATTATTGTCGCTCATAAGCCTGATATAGTAGTGATAGACCGATAACCCGACCGACGACTGACGATAGTCGATGTTACCATCCGGCATGCCGAGAACCTTTTGAAAGCTGAGAAAGATCTATTCTGTCTGCGGAATAGCACTCAATAAGTTTTGTATAACAAAACATAATATAATACCTAGTCATTATTATTTACTAAAAACTTTGGTGGCATAATAAAACATGTTTTGTTGACAGGGGGCTGGACAACAAGGTGACGGTTTACCCGCTGACGGGCGGCGACGAGGAGCCGGCCGCGCGCAAGCGCACCGTGGCCACGCACACGTCCTACATGTCGTGCTGCCTGTTCCCCAACACCGACCGGCAGATCCTCACGGGCAGCGGCGACGGCACGTGCGCGCTGTGGGACGTGGAGTCGGGGCAGCTGCTGCAGAGCTTCCAGGCGCACGCCGCCGACGTAATGGCTCTGGATCTGGCGCCGTCCGACATGGGCGACACGTTCGTGTCGGGCGGCTGCGACCGCGCCGTGCTGGTGTGGGACATGCGCACCGGCCAGGCCGTGCAGGCCTTCGACACGCACGACTCGGACGTGAACAGCGTGCGCTACCACCCGTCCGGCGACTCGCTCGTCACCGGCTCCGACGACTCGTGCTGCCGCCTGTTCGACCTGCGCGCCGACCGCGAGGTGGCGCGCTACCACCGCGAGAACATCATCTTCGGCGTGAACTCGGTGGAGTGGTCGCTGAGCGGGCGCCTGGTGTTCGCGGGCTACAGCGACTACACGGCGTGCGCGTGGGACGCGCTGCGGGCCACGCGCGTGTGCGTCATGTGCGGCCACGAGCACCGCGTCACGCGCGTGCAGCTCTCGCCCGACGGAACCGCGCTCTCCACCGCCTCCTGGGACGCCACGATAAGGGTACGTACTAGAGATGCAACGGATAGTTGTTTGGCCGGATACCGGATATTCGGCCGGTGATCAGGCCGAATATCCAGTATCCGGCCGCCGAATATTCGTCAGTGTACGGAACTCTTCGTATGCAGTACACGCCCCGCGCCCGCCTATTTTGCTGAATAGATAAGTATTTTTTTTTGTGTTGTGTATGGCATTGTCCTAATAGAACGCGAATGAGCGATCATCGCGCGAGTAAGCGATGCGACCATCGCGTGTTCGCGCGATGGCAAAAACTGGGTGTCCTAGCATCGCGCGAATTGACGACGCGAGCGAACGAGGGGCGCGGGTACAGCGGCCCGCCGACGCAATTATCGCGCGAATTTCAATTAGGACGCCTATTCGAATTCAATATGTTTGATCGCGTGTTCGTACAAACTAAGTTCGTGCGAATAGATTTACAAACATTTGAGTCGCGCGACCGTGTCGTGCGATTGTCAGTTAGGACACGTATTCGAGTTCAAAATGCTTAATCGCGCGTTCGTACGAGTAAAATTCGCGCGAACCTACAATGATCGCGCAATCGCGTTCTATTAGGACGATGCCTATAGTAGTGTATACGTAATTGTGAACTCGTACTTCATTCTGTGTTTATTTTATTTGTCTAAAATAATGGCACATAAGCGATCACCGTTGTGGAACTATTTTGAAATAAAAAAACACGATGCAAAGTACGAAATGTGTATAATTTGCAAATTAAAATTATCTCGTGGTGGCGAAGGGAAGAAGGCAGGGACTTCTTCTATGAAAAACCATTTGCAAAGCAAGCATCCCGACAAATTCTTCGAAATTTACGGTGTTCCAACTTGAACTTCATGCGGCGGAAGCAGAACTTTCCCTTCTACGAGTTCATTTGCAAGTACGAGCGCTCCTGCTCAGCCGGCCTCACATAAACAATTAACTTTGGAGACAGTAGAAAGAAAACAGTATTGGGGTATTAATGACCTAAAATCTAAGGAATATCATTATTTAATTGGCGAAATGATTGCGTTAGATAATGAACCACTATCAATGGTGGACAAAAAATGGTGGAGTTGGTTTCAACAGGCTATGCATAAGGCAGTTCCTCGGTACAAGATCCCCAGTCGTACATTTATGACTGAAAAATTGTACCCAACATTTATGACCGAATCAATAAAAAAACCGGCCAGTGCGAGTCGGACTCGCGCACGAAGCGTTCCGTACCATTATTTATAAAAACAGTTTTTTGTATGGGACCCCCCTTAAATATTTATTTTATTCTAATTTTAGTAATTGTTGTTATAGCATCAACAGAAATACATAATCTGTAGAAATTTCAACTGGCTAACTATCACGGTTCATGAGATACAGCCTGGTGACAGACGGACGGACGGACGGACAGCGAAGTCTCAGTAATAGGGTCCCGTTTGACCCTATAGGTACGGAACCCTAAAAAATTATGGAAAATATTTCAAAAGCTGCCGTGGTGTCTGTACCGTCAGATATATGGACTTGCGACCACAATAATGCAAGCTTTTCAAGTTTTACAGCCTACTGGATATCTCCTTATTTCAAACTGGAACATGGCGTATTGGCAATCAAACCCTTTTCAGGATCTCATACCGGGGAGAATATAGCGAACGAACTGAACGTTATTGCCGCGCGCTGGAACATTTCTCTGAATAAAATACACATTGTTGTGCATGATAGTGGGGCCAATATGGTAAAAGGAGTTCGGGTGGCTGAATACGATTCTGCTTGCTGCTTTATTCACTCGCTCCAAAGAGTCATCATTGAATCACTTAAATGTCAGTCTGATATAATGGAGATGTTGGCTGCTTCTAAGCGTATTGTAACCCATTTCAATCACTCAGGACTAGCGCAACAAAAACTGAAGGCCATTAAAAAGGAGCTCAAGGTACTGGAACATCAGTTGGTGCAAGATGTCAGTACACGATGGAACTCCACCTTCTATTTACAGGAGCGTTTATTAGATAGCAGAAACGGGCTGTTTCTTTATATATTGCCGACCACGATAAACTAAGTAACTTGACTCCTCATCAGTGGAATTTAATGGAGCAAAGTATCAGCCTTCTTAAACCTTTCAAGGAAATAACGAAAATTACCAGCTCAGGTTTGTCATACATTTCCAAAGTCATACCACACGTGGCTACGTTCATGAGGTACCTTCAAAAAGAAGAAACTGCGCGGAAAGTACCAAATTTGTTGCATGTTTTGATGTCTCTGAAAACTAAAATAGAGCAACTTTTTCAACATCTTGATGAAGATCCAAAACATTTCCTGGCTATTTTATTGGATCCCAGATTCAAAACCAGTTTTTTTGGGATAATACAAACAGAAAAAGCTAGACAAAAGCTGCTTCTGGAGGGCCTAAAAATGAGTTGTAGCGAAGAGGATACAAATAGTAGTGAAGGTGATCCAATGAAAAGAAGGGCAAACAATGGCGCAACTGTTGTTCATGAAACATTTTGGGATCGCTTTAACGAAGTCGCTCAAGATAATAGTCAAACCAAAGATACAACAAATAGTGCTATAGCCAACGAGCTTGACTTTTACTTAAAAATGGTCCGAGTTGATTGACAGAGTGATCCTTATGCATGGTAGGCAGCAAACGCCAATCAATTCCCAATATTGATAAAATTTGCCCAAATATATCTGTCCTCACCGTGTAGCAGTGTTTATAGCGAAGGACTTTTTTCAGAGGCAGGACTTGTTTATGAAAATAGGAGGAATCGTCTGTTACCTAAAAATGCAGAGAATCTCGTTTTTATCCATCACAATTTGCCGTTAGTTAATTATCAATATTAAACTCTCTTTTTATTTATTTGGTAACACTTAATTTATTTGATTAAGAATTAACATACGATACGATACGAACATGACTCTGTATGGTGTCGGACGTAAAGAATAGCACCATCCCATATCTTCCCGTGGGTGTCGTAAGAGGCGACTAAGGGACTTGCCAGAGAATGGGCAGCAGCGTTCTCTGTGCTGTTGTAACAACCGTACTGCGATCGCCAACCCGCCTGCCAAGCGTGGTGATTATAGCAAATCCCCCCAAAATGTCAATATAGCGACACAGCGACGCTTGGGGGAGGCCAATGTCCAGCAGTGGACGTCTTTTGGGCTGAAATGATGATACGATACGCTACGATTGGTTGAATGGATACTAATGCTGATCATAGGATTTCTTAACTACTTTAAATGAGGCTTTTTGATAAGTTTAAACTGTACGTTAAAGGTAATACTAATAAACGAATATTGATAATTTGTTGTTGTTTTCTTGTATACTATACTAACAATTTTTCAAAGTTAAATACCAAACAGAATCACTATTCGGTATCCGGCCGGATAGTGCGCAACTATCCGGTATTCGGCCGTATAGTAAAATAATGGCCCGATAGGCCGGATACCGGATAGCAACCGGATATCCGTTGCATGTCTAGTAGGTACTGCCCCCTCCCCTCCTCCTAAACACACAACGCACACCACTGACGACGGCGCCTCTGTTACAGATCTGGGCGTAAGGCGTGGCTCCGCTGGCTGTCCTACATGTTCGCGCCGCTACTGTAATTTGAAGAGAAAAGTTAGCGCGGCTTGTGCGAGCGCGGCTTATGTTACACGCGCCGAGGCGAGTCCCGACCGCTCGCGCGCCTCCTTAGCCAGGGATCTCCTGGGGATAATAGGCGCATTTCTTTAATTTAAAGTTTAGTACGATTCCGAATACCTTGTGCGTAGTTTTAGTCGAGTATACCTTTACTAGCACTAGTCGATGATAGTATAATAATAATGAAATATATATAATTTATAAAGATCTAAGTAATGTATGTAAATATTGGTTATCGAGCACGTTGAAAGGAGGTGTTAATTTTTGCGAGTATTTATTTTTAGAGTTAGTCGTCTCGAGTATTGTAAGAATGAAAGGGCGGCTCGACGCCGTTCGTCCAACAGCTCAGTGTTAGTCTTCTACTATTATCAATAAATTTAAATGTTAAACCACTACCTGTTTAATTTCTATCATTAAAACCTTCCACATACACACATCCCGCGGTTTGCCCTGCGTGAATGGTACGGATACACCAAAAAGAACGTGAAATAGTACATTGTTACCCCAGGGGTGAAAGTAACTTATTTAGTCCCGAGACCGGGTTTGTCGCCCGAATGAAGTGAGGGCGCCAATAGTTCGACTAAATAAGTCTTTAACCCGAGGTAAACACTGTGCTTTTCATTATGAATACAAGGAAAGTAAAAATAAAACCATGAATTAGCTAAAGAAAATATTAGTACATTTTATTTCGGATTGCCGCTTTCCCACCTATTTTGTTTTATTTCTGTGGCCAGCCAGCTATTCAGCCATTATTTTTCATTTGCATCATTGAAAAAATGGTAAATATTTTGCCCAACTCTATGTTAATTTAAAGAAATCGTTGAAACTAAATTATAATAAAGTTATTTAAAAATTCTCTAATCAATAATTAACTTTAAGTTATTTCAATTTTACATCGTGGCTGCATAGAAAGTTGGAACATGGTTCAATAAAAATGTCAAAATAGAACTAGTTTTTTTATAATTTGACATCTGTCAGTTGAAAGCGATTCTCCCTAGGGATGAAAAGTATTACCTACTTTCATCCCGCTCCTCAGGCAACTTCCAGACCTACTTTCAGAGTTTGAGTAATGAAAAAGAAATTAAGAGTCATCAAAACCATTTCGAAAGATTAAAATAAACGGAACGAACAAAACTATGGCCAGCGCTTTTACTCCGTGACCTAAACGAATTCAAAATACTTATACAAACGTGAAATCCCTGCGCATTAAAAAACATAAAGAAATAAAGTGAAATTAACGTAGACCAGGTACATACGAATTATGTAATACGTATTAATTACTGTTTTTTTTTTTATAAAAGAAGCTGGTGGTAAGTAATTACCAAACCATTTTACAGATTTGTCAACACTTTTTTCTATTTTTTATCAATGTTCCGCTTTCTTTTTTGGCTCGCAAATAAGTTATTTTTTATTTTGGCGTCAAAATGGTTGGGTTCTTTGTAAAGTTAAGTGGATTTCATGGTTTTTTTTTTCTTTTCATCTAATCTATCATGTTTCTTAGAGAGCTTTGATCCTTATCATTCACCCTATCGATAGATAGCATAAAAGTACAGAATGTTATTTTTTTGGTCTCAGTTGGTTTGATTCCCGAGTGTGGCAAGCGAATTTTCGAAAATCTTTGATTGCAAACATGTTTTTTTTTTTTTAAATAAAGGATTGTTTTCTTTGAGTAAAATTTGGTATCTCCAGTATTTAGAGTAGGTACTTCCCTCCGGTTCTGTATGGTGTCGGTCGTAAAGAATAGCACCATCCCATATCTTCCCGTGGGTGTCGTAAGAGGCGACTAAGGGCCAGAGAATGGGCAGCAGCGTTCTGTGTGCTTTTGTAACAACCGTACTGCGATCGCCAACCCGCCTGCCAAGCGTGGCGACTATGGCAACACCCCCCAAAATGTCAATGTAGTGACACTTGGGGGAGGCCTATGTCCAGCAGTGGACGTCTTTTGGGCTGAAAATGATGAAAATGATGATGACTTCCGTCCGGCGTTGACAAATTACACCTTGTTTAAAATATATTCAGAAAGCTTTAATTTATTGCATAGTTCCTCCCAATTGCAGATAATGTGCCATTTTGATAAATAGCCATTTAAAGAATTGGTCATTTAGAGAATTAGGCTTTTATAGAATTGACCGTTCAGGGAATTCGGCTTTTAGAGAATTGACCGTTCAGGGAATTCGGCTTTTAGAGAATTGGCCATTTTGAGAACTATTCCTTTTGCGACTCAGTTGCCATTTTGCAAATTAGGCCTTCTACGCCTAAACCCTTAATTCGTACACTGCGTAGCAAAGCTTTTTGGTCCGTAGCTAGATCGATCGAGTTGAACTTCTGTCTCCACTCACTGCCTCCACTGCTGAAATCGGATGGCATACAGCTTGGCAAAAAAGAGTATGGAATAATAAATGAGGTCGCCAGTATCGCAACTGTGGCCACCCGTAATACTACAACTCAACAGATGTTGATACTTGTTATTTTTAGGGATGTGATCCCAATTCCAAGCGGGTGATTCAGTCCCTCGGATGCTACCCAAACACCATGGAAGGCTTCAATGTCCAGTACGAATTTTAGTTCCAACTGTCACCGCGTCAGACTCTTTTTTGCCAAGCTGTACTGCCTCACACTGCAGAAGAAAAGACTAACCTGTTTGCGTTTCTATTTGCAGAATCGTCTCGTTTTGATGCTGGCAGCGCGACACCTGCAGCTTTACCTGGATCTATTATTACAGTCTCCGATTTAAGCGATGCCAATTTAAACAAGTTCAATGCAGCCAAGACCCAGGGGTGTCTTTTCTCCGCTAAGAGGCCTTCTGATCTGGCCGCTACTTTCTGAAGTGTATCAGTCCCTATTACTGACCATCTCGAGATTCTTGGTGTTACTTTGACCGCGACCTTCAACTTCGGGTCCTTTATTGAGTCCAAGGGCCAATCAGGCCATGGTAGTTCCCTAGAAAAGAGTTTTCTAATCCTTTGTGAATGTTTATTCATACTTATTGTTTTCCTTTTGTTATAATTATTTTACTCTTTTGTTTTGTGTCGTCATAAAGTTCTCAATTATTTCGCAATTCAAAATCACGGGTATGTACTGCCATGTGGATTGATCCCGCTCAAGGGTATATATGTTCTGTGGGATTAATCGTCTAAGGTCTCCCTTTACCAGAAGTTCTTTCTCATTTTTATTAAAATGATGAAGATGATGCACGTGGTTCGTGAGTGTTTGGGGGGACCAGTAGCGAATAGAAAATCAGTCCAAGCTTCATTTATGTGTAGCACTTTATTATAACAATAAATGCACACATAGCATCGTCACATAAGCACAGTAATAACAAAGAATGCACTATTATATTTATCCGAGCACATTAAAGAGTTACACATGACCATGGTCAGCAAGCAAAAGAGAATCATAGAGTAAAATATAAATCAGTATGGGGTTCACACATCCGGTGATGCCATACAAGAAAAATATAATAAGGGCATCTATACACGGTAAATCTAATACTTCCCCTTGACCTATTATATTTTAAGTCAAAAAAAGATACAACATATACAATTGACACTATATAATAATGTTACACTCTAGTCTCTACAACGTATATAGGTATCACACAAACGTAGCAGTTAATAAGTTATCAAGTCGATAAAATTATATCACATTTTTAACGTAAGATACATAAGTATTACACTATATTTAACTTTATAGTTTTAACCACATTCAAATTTTGTGTGAAACTACTGTGTTTTTGTTTACCTAAAGATTTGGTAAGAACATCCGCTATCATCCTGTCTGTAGGCAAGTATCTAACTGTTAAAGAACCATTATTTATTAAGTCTTTGACAAAATGATGACGAATGTCAATATGTTTGGTTCGTTTATGACACACTTCTTTAGACTCTAATAATTTTTGGGCACTTTGACTATCATTATACAAAATACATTCATCCAATTGAATTAATGTTAGTTCTGAAAGTAAATTTTGAATAAAACAGATATCTTTACAAGCATCGCCTATTGCGAGGTATTCCGCTTCCGTACTCGAGAGAGCAACACACCTCTGTTTACGCGATTCCCAGTTTATGGTGGAATTACCTAGTTTTATAACGTAACCAGTGTACGATTTACGATCAGTAGCGTCGTTAGCCCAATCAGCATCAGCGTACGCGCTTAATATCCAATTGACACTCTTTGTAAAAATCAAACAGTGATCAATTGTACCAGCTAAATATCTAAGTACATGTTTGGCTGCGAGCCAATGGCTTTTATCGAAACAGTTGTTAAACTGGCTTAAATAGCTACAAGCATAGGCAATATCCGGCCTAGTGCAAACACATAAATACATGAGACATCCTAAAAGTTGTCTGTATTTATAAACACTATCATCCAACTCTACACTTGTATGTTCAGACTTCTGTAACTTACAATTAAGAGGCAAAGGTGTGGTTACTGGTTTACAATTTTGCATGTTAAATTTAATCAATAATTTCTTTGTGTATTCAATTTGGTCTAAACTTAATATACCTTTTTCTCTATGTCTAGAAACTCTTATACCCAAACAATTTTTAAGTGGACCTAAGTTTTTTACATTAAACTGTTTTTCTAATGCTAATTGCAGATGAACTTTAATTTTACTATTTTTATTATAAAACAGATAAAAATCATCTACATAAAGTGCCAGTAAAACTTTGTCATTGCCTACCTTTTTACTGTACACACATGGTTCACTTTTACATTGTTTAAAATCATTATCAATTAACAAGTCATGTACCTTTATGTTCCACATCTTGCTGGATTGCTTTAAACCATATATAGCTTTCTTTAGTAAACAAACTTTACCATTAAAGCGTTCCAAAAAACCTAAGGGTGGTTGCATATATATTTCTTCATTAAGATCACCATTTAAAAATGCACCTGCCACATCAATGTGATCAATTTCTAAGTTTAGTTGGTTGCTTATATTAAACAGAATTCTCATTGAAGAATGTCTAACCACTGGTGAGAATGTATCATTGTAATCTATACCTTGCTTCTGAGTGAAGCCTCTGGCAACTAGTCGCGCCTTAAAGCAGTTGAAATTACCATCTGTGTCATGCTTAACCTTAAAAACCCATTTACATTGAACAATGTTTTTGTTAGGAGGCTTATCAACTATTTCCCAAACCTTGTTGGCGACTAGCGAGTCATACTCGCGCTGCATAGCGGCTTGCCACTCATCAGAATGTGGAGAAGACAACGCATCTTCATATGAATGTGGTTCTCCACATAAACCATCATGCAAAGACACAAAACAACCATAATCTTTGTACCTTATGGGAGGAATATTGCGTGTAGAACGCACACTACGCCTAGTAGAAACTGTCTCTGTGTTAATAACTTCCCCTCGAGCAGACGTCCCACCACATGTCAGACGGCCATCACCTCCAACATCAGTAGACTTTCCAGCTGAGGTACTCGATGAGTCATGGCTCTCACTAGATGCTCTTGAGTTCTCTTCTGATCCTGAAATGTCAGAAAAAGAATTTAAGTCATTTTTTAAAATACTTGAATTTGATTCATCATTTGTAATAATTGAGTCATTATTTAATTCAATATTATTATTACAATTAATTTCAATATTGTTATCGATTATATCATTATCAGAATTCAATTCAATATTATTCAAATTATTATTATATATTAATGACTTATTTCCATCAATATTCATAAAATCTTTTAAAAATACAAAATTTTGTTGATCATTTTTAAAATCATGTCCCAAATCCTTGTAAAATTTATTCTCTATGAAAGCTACTGTACGTGACAGTACCACTTTTTTTGGATTTGAAGGCTCAACAAGTCTATAACCTTTGCAGGTGTCACTGTAGCCCACAAAAATGGAAAGTCTGGCTTTGGAATCCAGCTTCTGCCGCTTTTGTGACGGCACCAGGTAGTATGCTAAGCATCCAAACACACGAAGATGGCTGAGGTCAACTGGAGACCCAGTCCATACTTCTTCGGGCACTCGTCCAGACAAAGCAGCCGTAGGTGACCTATTTTTTAAATAAACAGCTGTCATGACAGCTTCACCCCAGTATTCCTTGTTGAGACCTGCCTCTGCCAGCATACTTCTAACCTTGTCCATTAAGGTACGGTTCAGTCTTTCTGAAACCCCATTCTGCTCAGGGCAGTAAGGGACAGTGACCTGATGGACAATACCCTGTTCTTTTAAATAATTGCTAAACTTGTTGTTGCAGTATTCACCGCCATTATCTGATCTTAAAATCTTAATTTGCAAGCCTGTCTGTTTCTCAACTAGAGTTTTAAATGTAATAAAATGGTTAATTACCTCAAACTTATTTTTCATCAAGCATGCAAAGCTCTTGCGAGTGTAGTCATCAGTAAAAGTTACGATGTACTTCGCTCCAGACCAGCTTGGCTCCTGCATGGGTCCACAGACATCGGAATGGATCAGTTGCAGAGGCTGTGTCGTTTTTGATGTGCTGTCAGGAAAAGCTGCGGCCGACAACTTCCCCTCAAGACAAGCAACACAGTTCTTGAGTGACTTATCATCCTGAAATAGACAACGCATTCCACATGCAACTTTCTCCAGTGTTTTCATACCTTGTATATTCAGGTGGCCTAGACGTCTGTGCCATAATTCAGCAGGAAGACCAGCAATGTCTCTGGTACTCAACAGCTCCTCTCCATGATCAAGGAGTAGAGAGTGTCCACTTTTAGTCGAAAACCCGAAACCATTTACATTTACACACTCAGACAGAACAACACACCCATTAAGTTTAAACAAACCATTAATACACATACCAGATGCAACTAAGTTGCCAGACTTGTTTTTATGATCAACATTGTCAGAATAAATAAAACATTTCTCACTGCTAAACCTAACTGAATGGCCAGACAACACCAATTTGCTAACAGAAATAAGATTGGCCGCAATTTGGGGAACATATAAAACATTTAAAAGTCTAACCTTATGATTTGACTGAATCTCCAAAGTGCCAATACCTTCATAATTAACTTAATTTTAGAATTATCAGCCATAGTTATTAAGTTATCTGACTTTTTTAAGTCCTGAAGTATGTCTTTGTTGTTCACCATATGACTGGTAGCTCCGCTGTCAATATAAAACTCACTAGCTTTTGACAAAAATGCTGATGCTGAAAAAGTCTTATCTTCGTTTTCTTTATCATTGGCTTTTCTGGCCTTTTTAAGTTTCTTTAATTTAAAACAATTTGATTTCTTGTGACCATTCTTCTTGCAAAACTCACAAACAATAACTTTTCTACTTTTGGAGACATAAGCTGTACTTTCTTCATCACCCGATGTCTTCCTCGAATACTCTTGCAGTAGTCGGGCTCGCACAAGTTCACTCGATACTGTAGTAGTGACCGCAGCAGTTGACAAATTTGAAACAACGGAATCATATTCAGTTGGCAGACCACTCAATAAAATCTCAGCAACTTCTTCATCTTCGGTATGTTTCCCGATGTCGTCAAGCTGCTGGACTAATGTAAACACAGCATCAATATAAGCTTGCATATCGGAAAATTCAGAGTACTGAACGCGGTGCAGTCTCCTCAGTAGAAGAACACTTCGGTAAAGACCTTTATCTTCGTAAACGTCAAGCAACGCTTTCCAAGCATCTTTAGCAGTGTCAGAGCTTCGTACATATTGAAATAAATGCGGCTTTAATGTTAAGCAAATGCGTGCAAGTGCTCTTTGATCACGCCTCAAGTGACCTTCGGCTTGGTCTGTTCCAACAACGACTTCCCACAATCCTTCCATTGAGGTTATGTTCCATGATGCACGGCTTGCAGTACTACACGTGCGCACCGAATCACACTCCCAAAACGACGATTACTTTTCAACGAACCTTTTAATTAGATGCAAAGCAAAGCAAGCTTCTGTATAAGCAAGCAGCCAAGACGCTCTCTTCTCTGGTCCCATAACCTATTAAAATGATGAAGATGATGCACGTGGTTCGTGAGTGTTTGGGGGGACCAGTAGCGAATAGAAAATCAGTCCAAGCTTCATTTATGTGTAGCACTTTATTATAACAATAAATGCACACATAGCATCGTCACATAAGCACAGTAATAACAAAGAATGCACTATTATATTTATCCGAGCACATTAAAGAGTTACACATGACCATGGTCAGCAAGCAAAAGAGAATCATAGAGTAAAATATAAATCAGTATGGGGTTCACACATCCGGTGATGCCATACAAGAAAAATATAATAAGGGCATCTATACACGGTAAATCTAATAATTTTTAGGGTATATTTTACCCATTTTACTCCCGAGACCGCACTTTGTTGAGCAGGTGTCTTCTATTAATCAATAGGTGGCAAAATCCGTTAAATTAAGTCCGTTAATCCAGTACCTACTATTTACCAAGCACTGCCGCCGTGAAAAATACTGACAAGTAAGTTCGGGGCGGTCGACAAGTGCGGCGCTTCCGAAAGTTCGAAGGACAGAGATAGTTTAAGTGGCGGAGGCAGCAACGTGAGTGAGAGAGAGGAAGAAGACTTTTTCAACTCTGTCACACAGTCTAAAGAAAATCCAGATCCAGACTACGCTATTTTCCATGGTCTGAAATAAAAAGTTTGAATTTGTATTTATAATAGCATATAGTATATAGCTCATAGCACAACAATATCGCGCACCATGCATTGTTATGGACACGTTCACACTGTACTGTACTAAGACATGAAATCAAAAGACTCGTTCAACGATGTAAAAGTGATATAAAAACTAGCGCAACGATTTATAAATGCAAAAATTGTAATCATGTGTAAAATGTGAAATGTTACGTGTTACGAAGTTAACTGTTTAGTAACGGATTAGCGATTAACATAAAAGTTAATTATTTGTTTAACGGTGCCCAGCTATGGCCATAAGTCCATAGCCGTCGATTCGTACGACAGTTTTGATCGTACGTTTTATTTTGACGAACGTTATGGTTGAGAGCTTTTTAGGGCCAAATTTATTTCGCAAGCGCTTGTTGCCGACAGAATCGAGAGTTAGTGAAAGAATCTAAATTAAAGTAAAAGTAACCTACTTAAATTTTATGCTCTAATCTAAGGGTGCACGACATGTTCTTTATGATTCACAATGTTAGTGTCTTTGTGGATTGCTATCCCTGCAAGCGCTTGTTGTGTGAAATCAGCTTTATAAAAGCGTTCCAAACTAAAACGTTTCAAGGCAAGGTTGTATTTTAAGTGGCAACACTAGTTTGCTGATTATTTCGCTAAGCGCCATTTTACTTTTTCCACCATTGTTCTAGTAGTGTGCAATCAAGGAAGTCGCTTCGATCTGTTGAGAATAAGTTAGAAGACCGTGCCTTAGGAGTTAGGTGTTAGCCGTCAAGTCGTCTACTTTGTTTTATTCAGTGAGATTTTATTAAGTCACCATGCGACGACAAGTCGTTTTCCCTCTGGCTCTGCTATTTATAGCGCTCGGAGTTCCCTCAAACGCACAAAGTAAGTGTAAATTTTGTATTGTATACCTCGACTTTAAAATTACTAATAGCTGGTACTACTTAGCCATCTCTTGATGGATAAGATAAGGGTTGTGGATTCGATGGCGGGCCATGTCGCGCAACTGGCGCCTTGAGTCCGAGTACGACGCAGGTAGTCGATACCGCCGCAGTTGACGGGCGACGGCTGCTTGCTTGCATGATGTCACTGGATGAGTAATTACTTCTTTCGACCTAATTATGTTTAATTAAAACGATAAAATAATGTGCAGCATCGCAGCACTGCGGCCGCAGTGCGACAGTGAGTACGCACGGTGCGTTCTTCAAATATTATTTGTATTTAGAGCAAGGACAGTCGCAATCGTCAAATACTAGTAGCGATACTTGGATCAGTGACGTTTACGTTGGTACAGTTCCTAGTGACAATATTATACTCGTATCTAGCTGGATTGACGTAGCGGAATATGCTTGTGCTCCTCAAGAATCAAGATTCTTTATTCGCATGAAATATGGTACATTATGGTCTTATAAATAAAAAGGTTTCACATATTTCGCCGACTTTTTTCAGTTTGCAAACTTAAAATTAAATTAAAATATCTAACAAAATGAAGTCGTAATTTAGGTATCAAACTTCTAGACCTTTATTTACAAAAAAAAAAAACATTAATTTTATCCTTGATGATAATATTCTTTTAGAATTTAAAATAATTGTGTTTAGGTTACAGGATAAAGTAATAAAATTAGAAAAACGATATAGCAAGCAACAAATATAACATCACTATACAACTCTTACAACTATAACATAGATCACGCCTGTAATCCCTGAACGGTTAGGAAGTGGTGTACATAATAGTACACCTACATTTCGCCTATTATGTTTAAATCCGATGTATTAAGGCTTGAGCCTATTTCATCTATTAATTTGCTTGAAAAAGTCCTGATGGAAACAGATGTTACAGAAATTTAAATTTAACCTTCTTACACATTCCAAATAGGTGGTTATAATGTAACTTATGATACAACACATTATTGGAATGGAACATGATAATATTAGTGTAACAGGCACCCATCATAACACATAACAATCATGTCTATGACATGATGGGTATAACTGATGATAAATAGTACATTTCAGTTAAAACTCCTTAATCATTATAATTATGAAGTACAAACAACAGAGCTATAACTGTAGATAACAGTTTCCCTGGTCTTTGTGTTGTTTGTTTCACATCTTAACTTTATCAGTTAAAGAACAAACACATTATAATCTCTCCGTTTTTTAAATAATAAAACAATAAACATGTTGTTCATTTACTTAGAGTTTAAATGTGGAACATTTGCCACAGCTTGGACTCACCTGTATTTAGACAGGGTAACATGAAGGACTTCTCCTTTAAGATGTAAATTCTTTATAATGTCTTATACACTAGTGGTAACCCACATCCATGCAGGGTTACTTCCAAGACATAAAAACCATTGGCAGATAAATGATTTCATAAACAAAGTTAACAAAGGTATTATCAACAAATATGAGACACAATGAGTTGTGTGTCACCTCAATCAGCTAGTTTGTATGTTTCAACATAAGTACTAGCTGCTTGAAGGAACTTAAAAAGAAAACATTGAAGCAATTTTTTGAAGTGAAAACTTCTTAAGCATCCTTGTGATTTTAAACTTGATAAACGAGAAAGTGACAGTAAAAAGAGACAGACACATTTTAACATGGGAGAAAAAGGAAGCATTATACAGTGTTTCTTTGTTTGTGGTTCCCTTTGTGTTCTAGCTTAAATTATATTTTTAAGGGTTAGGTTATGTGAATTACATATTCGCATCCAGTTATGTAGAAAATCGAAAAAGTAATTCACATTATTATACAATTAAACAATGATCTTCGATTTAGTTATGTATTTCTTTCTTATTAATATAATATTAATGTCTTTACAGTAGTTGTAAATAAAACATCTGCAGTATATTTTTTTAATTATTTCACTTTTATTATTTTATTCCCTTTATTCATTTTACAAACATACGTTTTACATTTTTAAATATTTTTACAAAATTATATACAAAAACATTAAAAACATAAAAAATAGTAGCCCACCGGTATCGGGAACAAGGTCCAAGCTACCGTTGATTAGGGCTGCAGAGACAGGAACCTCCGTACAATGCGGGCTGTATCGAGGAGTACCGCCTTCTGAATGTGGCTCTTGATCTAACTGCCAAGTGAGAGCTTCGACAGATGTTCGTCGAGGCTCTTGGCCATAAGGCCACTGGTCGTTAAGACAATCGGCACAATGATAGCAGAGTCCACATTCCACATGCTGACAACCTCGTGAGCCAAGTTGAGATATTAAATTTGCTTCATTATATATTTATTACATTTTTTTTTTATTTTTTTTTGCTTAAATTTTTCTTATCTAAATTATCTGTTAATAGAATATATAATTTTCATTTTTGATTATTTAGCTCTGAGTCAGAATAAACCTATGTGATATATGCAAATAAAATATAAAATAATTATAAAACTGTATCACTATGATCATTACTTAAACCTACATTTATCCTCTTCCCGAAATTTTACATTTGTCTCATTATCTTCCAACATTTTTGAAGGTTTCACTTCTACCATGTGTGAATTGCACACGTCTTTTTTTATAGTTCCAATTTTCTTCCAATATATATATTTCAACTTACTGAATTTATGACTGAAGTTTCTTTTGCCATTTACAAAATTTTAAACAATAGGTAGTGACCAATGTTGTGTACTTAAAGAGTAAATTAATTGAAAGGAGGATGAGAATACGTTTTTTTTGGTATTGTAGGTCAGTTTTAGGTTGTATGTTAAATAAAATATGATTTGTGACCAAAACAAATATAAAGCCTTTAAAAATGAGAAAAAGACAGACCTCGGGCCATGTTGTAACGTCATAGCTGTTAAATCCAAGAAGTTAGGTAGGGTCAGCAAAAATGATGTGTTATTTAATAATTATAAAACAAAAAGCTATTGTTTTTAATTTTCGCAAAATTATTACAAAAATGGGTTTAGATTCCCCACTAAGTAGGTAAAGCCTATGCAATTTTAAAAACATCAAACGAAAAACGTTAAGCATATTGGCATATGGCAGTGGCATAATACAATTGGTGAGTAAAACAGTCGCTTCTAAGATGTAATTTCAATCAACACTTCCACAATGGTGCTTAATCTATAGTGAATAAAATGTAGCGGCAATTCTAAGGAATTACTGATAATGTGTGTGTGGTGGTAGACTGGAGATAGCATTTGATTCAACTCATCCACGCTTTCAAATAATAATTTTAAGATAATATGAACAAGATAATAACTATTAAAAAGTATAATCAACAATTTATTTGGCCAAGTTAATTTTTTTGACTAAACTATACTTTTCAAGTGACAGTTGACAGATAGAGGTCATTGGTACGTGGTCAGTCCTGATCTTACTAAACGCTTTGAAGAAGCCATTCAAAATACAGCTTGACACTGACCCGCAAATTACAAAATTTGAGTTTAGTGGGCTACCCTGATGACAAGCAATATTCCAATAGAACCATCACATTTTTACACTACTGTTATGTTTATAATTCATTCTCTTTGAAAATTGGTTCAAAATTCACTTACATTTTACTATTAGTTTATTTTCTTTTATTTCTATAAAAAATATTTACAATTTTAAATATTCCTTAAAAATATGTTTCGGGAACAAGGTCCAAGCTACCGGTTGTCCGGGCTCCAGAGAAAGGAACCTCCTAACAATAAGAGCCGTTAGTTGTATCATTAATATAATTACATTACCAAGTGTAGCGGCAACATCATGCAGCCTTAAAATAATTGAGTCATTGTATCTTTTACTTTGTACTTGGCATTGCAACCTCATGTATTATGTAGATAGAGATAGATACACATCCTATCACTATTTTCGTAAATTAACTGGAATTGAATAAGATTATATTTAGTTAAGAAGAATACGACAAGCGATTTCGCGTCGGTGTCCCTGACACCGTGTCGCTGACCACGTACCCAGTACATCATTGTGAACCATTCAACAAACAGCAGTTATATATTGTGACCGTGTAGCTATTATTGCACATTTGTAGGAAACACCTTTTTTTTAACAGAATTATGTACTGAGTACGTGTTGTCCCTCATCCCGTATTCTGGCAATACAAAGAAAATCAAATTCTGCAATTTCCTTTCTTTTTTCACTTTGTACATATAAATTTAAGTAAGTACCATTTTTAAAATTAACTCAAAATTCGGGGATAATTTAGCCTCGAGTTAAAACAAATTATATTGACAAATGTAATCAACAAAACCAATACAATGATCTCTTTAACTTTATTGTAAGTTTTTAACATGCAATATGTGGCTGGTAATGGAATCCGTTCATGTGGACAACGTAAGCCTATTTTTATTCAAAACACGAGGCCCCGTGTTAGTAACCCGGCGACGGACGCGCTAGGGCCGGTAGGGGTCGCTAGTGACGCGTGGCGTGCGCAGACGCAGACGTGACGGTGGAGGAGGGATCGCCGCTCACGGTGGAGTGCGCGCTGCGCGTGGAGGAGCGCGCCGAGTGGCGGCTGGACGGCGCCGCGCCGCCCGCCGACCTGCGCGCCGCCGGCGAGGCCGCGGCCGCGGGCCGGCTCACCGCGCGCCTGCACGCGCCCGCCGCGCGCCCGGCGCACGCCGGCGTGTACACGTGCGCGCGCCAGCCCGGCCAGCGCGTCCGCGTGCACGTGCGCGCCGCGCCCGCCACGCACGCGCCCGGTACTCACCTAGTGCTCGCACACGCATGCCGCCCGACGACCCGCTCCGACACCGCGCTCGCTCCTATCGGCTGTAACACTCCTGTAAGCGACCCCTCGGACACATAACGGTGGTTGCAAATTTCAATTTTGTTAGGTTAGGAAATCCACTTGACTAGTCAGTTTTTATTCTTTCATGCTAAAAACGTTTTGTTTCCAAACTATAAAGAGCAACCAGGCTAGGACTTTATGATAAAGGAAAGGGAATAATAAAAAATAAATGTTCAGTTCGCATAACATGGAAGAATATTTAAAAGCCAGTAACAAAAAAACAATGAACAAAGTGCCTGGACAGCACACTAGCTGCACACCGTGTCGCGGGGTTCAGACTTACTAAAAGTTTATAAAGCTTAATTGCTTCAATAATAAATCTTAAAATGGTACAGACAAGCGGATTTTCAAAGCGAAATATTAATTTATTTTCAAAGATAAATGGCCCAAGAAAGAATGTTTCTGTCCGTACCGTCGTGGGAATATTCGGTCACTTCCTGGCCGAAACCGAAGCTACAGAGGTAACCGAAACATTACTAGGACACTAGTAACTACTAGTACTAACAGAATAGGACCTTTACTCAAAAATGCATGTAATGTGGTCATTATTTTGACAACCTTGTTTGAGCAAAGTCGACCTTGCCGTTCTGTTTCAAGGAGCGGCCGGCAAAGTTTTGCTGGCCGCTCTAACAGGCCGGCAATGTTTTGCCGGCCGCTATTTTGAAGTTTCAACGTTTTAAAAAATCAAATCCAAAAAGAATTTATTTACAACACAGCTGTTTGTATCTATAGAGATAAGTACAAAAAGATCTTATTCCATATTAGGCTGTACAGTTCTAACTACCATTGCTAAAAAAAAACAAAGAAGTAACAAAAGCGCGGTTCAGCGAAAATTTTAATTATTATATTTTTTATTTAAATTACTTGCTGGTTTTATTTAGATTAGGTACTTGTATTTTTGAGTAAAGCACTATACAAACCTTGGCCCACAATGACTGCTTCGCTGGTCACGCTATGATTGCCTCGAGCTAGCCTAGCTACGCTCCAGGCCTTTCAGCTTGGCCATCATTGCAGCCTTTGCTGTCCTCGCTGTAAAGGCTTTTATCTCAGCTCGTCCATCAAGTGCTGCACGCTGACCGCGTTGTGTCGGCCTGGAGCTGCGCTATGCTGCGCTGTCGGCCATAATCAGCGCGACCAGCAATGTAGTCATTATAGACCGCGGCAGTAATGTACTATTCCTTTCAATACCTCCGACTAATAGTGAGGTATTTAACCAGTGGTTGTGCTAGTAGGTAATGGTATGGTTTAGGATTCGTTCGAGACCAGTAATAATAAACATGGTTAATATCCCGCTAAAAGTGTTTTTGATAGTGTTGGTGACCATGCCAGTTTTATATACACTCAGTAGCTGACTGTGCGTGGAAGGATGACCTTTTTTGTGGTCGCGTCGTCGGTCGCGTACAGAAGCAAGCAACTCGCGCGCTGCTCGGCCGCTGATATCAGTGTCGCAATGCAGTGCTACAACAGAGGCCGCGTGTCACGTGTGTCGGCCGCACACACGCGGACTATGCTACGCCTTACACCGCACATTGCTTTTTTTTGCAAAGTTCCAAGAAAATCTCCTTGACTAATAATAATTGTCTGTTTTCATACATGAAGACAAAAACTAAAATGTGTGTATTTGACAAGGCAACTGACCTAAGCATTGATTGAACCTAACATGTGAACCGTAAAAGAATTTCCGGTACTTAAATACCACCGTTGTTGAGCGGGTCGTCTCGCGGTAGGCGCGTGACGTTCGTTAGCACTGCTGTCGGCGCCGGCGCAGACCCGCTTGCAGGAGTGCTGCACAGTGCGCTCGGCGGAGGCCGCACTGCGATGAGCTGTGGGTTCCTTCCGCACTCCGCACCACACTATTAATTCCTAATTCTTTCGCTTCAACTTGAGGTTGTGATTGCGAACGCATCGCGCCGTATTGAGCATGGTCTACGTATCCGTACGTGAAAAGGAGCCCACAGCCGCGTGTGGCCAGTGACAGGCCGAGCGAGCCTCTCTCGGGCGCGGAGTCTCGGTGGACATGCTAACTAGCTTCGCTCTACGTACACGTCCGTAGTTTGAATTATTTCCGTCTGTAGTTTTATTTACTTGAACCTATTGATTTTTCTTCTCAACAATACAATTTTTTTATTTCTGTGTATGTATCGTTTAGTTTTTTAGAGATTACAGTAGTAAGTAATAACAAAATGATTTTCGCTTAAAAGTGGCATATGGACTAATCACATTCAGTACATCAACATGCCACCTGCACACGATTTAATTGATGCTAAAATGTTAATGACAAGGATCGATCCAGTCAGTTTGGTTGAGCAGTAGACAGGTCTCAGCGCCTGGGTCGCTGGCTCCACTCAGTGCCGAGTGCCGCCACATAGTATCACACTTGGCGCTTCACTCCACATTATTTTTTTATTTTATCTAAATCTAGCTAATGAAGTAATGACGTATTGCAGATTCTATATGCCTGTAGTTAAGCGGTAGTATGTATGTACGTGTAATTAATTGCAGTATGATGTTGATTTATCGCCAGTAGTATCTACTTACTTTATTTAATTAGATAAGGTTGTAGTAATGTTATCTGTGGTAGTGATAAGTACTTTTGATTTAAATAGCACAATGATGTGAGAAATGCAGAGATAAAGCGCCTGACTGAAGGGTGTCAACGAATTTCTTTAAAAAATGGTCATGTGATTGACAGAATGATTTTGCTCCTTTCATTTAATGATTATAAAACATTTATCACTGGTTTTTACTCCATGTGCTCAATCAAGTATTCCGGACTGAGCTGGCCAGCTCCACGGGAAACAAATATACGAATTGGGAGTTCATATGTTTCAATTCCACCCGTACATTCACGAGCACCAATATGTTAGCTCTAAGCAACTTTAAAAAAGAATCTCCAACTGTTCCGATTTTAAAAAAATCATGTTGTTGCGAACATAGTATTTTGGAACTCATATATCTTAACATATCAGATCCTATCTCAAAGTTACAATCGTTATTTCTCGCGAAAATCGCTTTTAAATTTAGGAAAGTGTAAACATGTTCGTGCTCGTGATTACAGTGTAGGCTCTTTTCCGAGTGCGGGACGTACAAACGTACCTCGTGCGGTTGTGTGCTGCCTGCGCTCGCGTTACTTTAACATGAAGCCGCACGAGCGCAGGCACTTTTGCAATTTTAGCGCCGTAGACATTCCATTTCTAAATAAATTTCTAAATAAATAATAACAGTCTTCACTCTAGCAACCCCACCTCGAAAATGGCCTCTAATTGTTAGAAAAGAAAGAAAAGGACGAATTTGAGGAAGTCCCTTCGCCCGCGGCGACCCTTTGTAACGATCCTGAAGCATGTTTGCATTGCGATAGTAGCGATACAGAATCGTAGCTACGTGGACGAAGGTAACTACAGAGCAGCGTGACTGTCACGTAATCCGATTGCGACGAAGAAGGAAATTGATTGATGAATGATTTTGTATCGTTTTCGGTATTAGTTAACAAGATAAATGCGCAAGGAGCTACGACTCACGCTTGGCTGGTATAATGTCGTCTGGGAGTGTCGGTAGTCGGTGGCGAGTAGTAGAGAGTCAGCTAATGAGGGCGCGTGTGCTTGCAGGCGAGGCGACGCCGCCGGCCGCGGGCGCCGACGTGCCGCTCAAGCTGACGTACTACGACGTCGGCCGCTTCTTCTCCTTCAACTGCACCGAGCCGCGCACCGCGGACTCCGCCTACGTCTGGTCAGTCCCACTTAACTAACTACCCACTATTTAACCGGTTGATACCTGCATAATGCCTGCAATGTTCTAAAGTAATATAGGCACGTTGTGTAGCTAAACCACACATGCACTCATCTTCACTTGAGTAGATACACGCGGCGCCGGCTCGCGACTCACGCAGACACGGGCCGGTGTTACACATCACAACACCGCCCACACATGACGGCTCTTTAGTCTGTACCGTGACCGGCTAGCTCTGCAAGCGCGACGGGCGGGAGCCACACTACTGCAGATTACTTTCACTGTCACACTTTGGTTACACATTCTTTCTAGATCTAGATAATAATCCTAATCGATGTATCTAAATGGCGCTTAATAAACTTAACTTCCCATATTATATATTATTCTGTAAATACATGCGGTATTAGTGCCGCAAATCATAGATTTCCTGGATTTATTTTGAAATTTTATTTTATTTCATGCACAACACAAATATAATATTGCGAATGGGTTGCCTGATTAAACCAAGTCAATGCTAACTTTTTGTTAAAACCATAAGGGCCAAGAATTGGTTGTGTATCTTTTTGTCCCTATTATAGGGCTGTAAGGTATAAATAGATGTGTTGATACTATATGTAAACTATATGTCTTCTTATTAAAACATGCATTTAAAAAACAGATAGGTAGGTAATTTTATTACAAAACCGATTAAACTTATGGTCAAATTAAATTAGGTAAAAAAGTCCATGTTTTTTCATATCACGCCTTTAACGTTTAAATGTGACTGCACGTGCATTTGAACTTCGGAGCAAAATATTAATAATAGTCAACATAATTTTATTATGTTGAAAAGATGAAGGGCTTGCTTCGACAGTATTTGTTACATAGATCTGCGTGATGCCTGCGTCAACTCTTCAACTGATTTTCGTCCGTCCATCGGCGTCCTTGGAAAAGTATCCGCTTTGCCAATCATGGTACATTATCGGAAATACAAGATCTAATATTATTGCCCTGTTCTTCTTTCGCATCGATAGTTCGTCATATCAGATTATTAACACCCAGGTGGCTACGTTGTTTGCGGTTTAAGTAGCACTTTTGAGTTTTGACAAAAGGTCCTCTAAAACGCAGGGACACTTTGGACACAAGTCAGCCATGATCTGGTCGGGAGCCCCATATTCACATTGAGCTGCTACAACGCGTACAACCATAGAAGTACATGTCTATTAAATATCACCATGGTTAGAATATTACGGATTTACGACTAAACTCTTTTGAAAACTTGAGTAAAATAAATAAGGTGAGTGCGACCAAAATGGAGAGATTTCATAAGTGCGCAATGAATGCGTTAAAAAACCAAACTTGGAAGTTTTGCATCTGTGCCGGTCACATTCACATTGCTACGAGTTTCTTTAATACTTAAAACAAAGATGTACACACGGCGACACAACAAGTTATACATCTCCTAACCTCGCTTGATACCAATGAGAGTTCAGCTTTATTTTGTTTTGCACATCTGATTGGTCCCCGTGTGTACTATCGGGTTTAAGTTTAAACTAACAGTAAGTCTGTTTATTAGTAAATTATATGTATAGTATATTAGGAATATACTACGATTTCACGTTACCATGTAATTTTCCCTGACAATGCTAAAATAATAAGGGGTCACGTGAGCGAAGCCGCGGGCACAGCTAGTACAACATATGAATGCGCCTTCAAAATTTTTATTATATTTTTGGTGCTACGGAACCTGGTGTGCGTGTGAGAACGACTCGCACTTGGCCGGTTTTTTTTTTTAGGTTGATGGTGACCCGAATTATCTTCCTATCAGGTTTTGGCGCGGTATATATACATAAATTGCTCATTGTTTAAGCCAAAGACACACTAGGGGACAAATATCGTGCGACACGTGTCGCCAGCGGCGTTAGGTGAAGCAGCACGACGTTGCCGGACTTCGGTCGACATGTCTGGCAACATCGCGCGACACGGGTCGCCAGCGACGTCAGATGAGGTAGTGCGACGTTGCCGGACTTAACTCGACATGTCTGGCAACATCGCGCGACATCGTACTTTCCATAGTACTTTCTAACCCACCATCTTCTCGTCTTTTTTCTTTGACTTTTAATTATGTACGCCGCATCCAACAACACTACATATACCTCGGTGGGTGTCATGATATCGACTGCCTTGTGACACAAAACTTAGTGATATCGCCAGATACGTCAGGCGAAGTTCCGCGAAGTCGCACGACTTCGTCTGACGTCGCTGCGGACATAAGTCGCGCGTTGTCGCCATATTTGTCGTGCGAAATCGGCCGGCTTCGTTTGACATGTCGCCGATACATGTCGTGGCACATTTGTCCCCTAGTGTATCCTTGGCTTTATACTATTTACATGCTGTAACTTTAGATTCTTCCAAGGGTGTGCAGCTGACTTTCATTTGGATTTTCTGTGCATTTTAAATAACGACTAGAAATGAAATCTTCAATATATATTTACCACGTCTAAAGCGCGTATTTTCCATACGCAAAATACGCCCTTTAGATGTGGAGTTGCGGAAACCAGCCCGCTATACAATAGAAATATTAACCAAATCTAGACTTTGCTTACTTTTATTTCTATGTTCAAGTTAACAACATATCACACCATTCACTGTTATTGTCCAAATGACACTAAACCATTCATTCGGTATAAAATTGCGCTCCCCTAACTTTATGATAAACGGATCTTTCGAGAATCAGACATTCTGCGACCAAACCGCAACTGTTCCGGCCGAGAAACACTCGACCTCTTCACGTGTGTGTCTGTCGCAGGAGGAAGAACGGCACTCTGGTGGAGGAGCTGTGGGACCTGCGCGACCGCTACAAGGTGGAGGACTCCGTGTTCCGCATGACCGTGCGCACCAACGAGGACGACTACGGCAACTACTCGTGCGCCGTCGGCGGCGCCGCGCCCGCGCTCGCCTGGGAGCTGCGCGGCCGCCCGCACGCCAAGCTGCCGCCCAACACCAACGTCGTCGAGGGCCAGAAGCTGAAGCTGGTGTGCAAGGTAGGAGCCGGGCCGCGCCCGCCCCGCGCCCCCCCACCCGCCCTCTCTCACCGCGCTCTCGTCCGCAGGTTGTGGGCAAGCCGTACCCGGACGTGAAGTGGCTGGTGGCCAACTCGTCGGAGGAGGGCAACCACAGCGACGTGACGGCGGTGCTGGGCGCGCGCGCGCAGCTGTCGCGCTCGGAGCAGGGCGTGGACAACGGCGAGCTGGTGCTGGAGGCCGCCGTGCGCGCCGACGCGGGCGTGTACACGTGCGCGCCCGCCGAGGGGCTGGCGGCGCCCACGGTGCTGCGCGTCAAGGACATGTACGCGGCGCTGTGGCCCTTCCTGGGCATCTGCGCCGAGGTGTTCGTGCTGTGCGCCATCATCCTGGTGTACGAGAAGCGCCGCACCAAGCCCGAGCTGGAGGACTCGGACACCGACAACCACGAGCAGTGAGTGCGCCCTCCCGCGGCCCGCCCCCCCCCCCCGGCCCGCCCGACGCTCACGCGCTCTGCTTGTGTGTTGCAGGAAGAAGTCGTAAGCGTCGTCTCGCGCGGCGGGTAGCGGGCCGCAGCCAGTCGCCTTGTTGACTTTGTGATCGTTGTTATGTTTCGTTCGCAATAGATTTATATGTATCTCCCGTTGACTACGGCACGTTCAGCCCGGCCGCGCCTCCCTTGTCTCTACTGCGCCCGGCGCAGAACGAGCCGCTAAGTAAATATATTATAAATGATTCCGAGAGTAAAGTACAAAACAAAAGGCACGCTCCACAGCATTCATTCTTATCTTAAAACTAAAATGCAATGACTAAACTCAAATGATACTGTTTGTACCATAGATTTGTAATATATTATGCGTTGACTTCTGTGTACTTATAATTTTATAATTTTGTAGATATTGTTATTAATCGGTTATAATAATCTCCTCACTGCTATTGTAAATGATATTCATTGAGATAATGTTATGAGATGAGCGGCCCGACTGGACGTATTCGGGCCGGAAGACTAGTCTAGCAGCTAAGGCTCCTACAGGTCGTATACAATAAACATGTCGCGCTCTCCCTTACAGCTGTTTTCTTAATTGTTTTCTTGCAGCCGCTCGAAGCCGACCATAATTATGTATTGAAAACCAAAACAGTAGATTATATTATTATAATAAATTATTATGTTGATACCACTGTTTTATTTTAGTTATAAGACTTATGTTTTTTGGACAGGCTCACAGCCCGCTGCAGTCAGTGGTTTCAGACTAGCGTATTTTTTTGCGCGTGTATGTTCGCGGCTGAGCTAATAAGCGCGCCAAGTGAACGCTCGTAAGTTGCGCTTGCGGCCAAAGGAGCCGCCGCCCATTGGTATATTCTGTCGACGATTATCAATACTGTACTTACTCTTACGAAGAAAATTTAACAGAACGAAAAGTATTTTTTTAATACAGTATCTCATTAAATTTAATTTTCATTTCATATCAATAAAAAAATTCTACTGAAGAGTTGGCTGTATGGGCATAGTTTCCTTTGCCTACCCAGAATGGGTGAAGAAAACAAAAAAAACTTTGTTTATATTCTTTTACGGTTGGCGCCATTTTCATAAAATGTTCTTTATTAAATTGCTTCGCAACTGTATTAAAAATAGTTGTTCAGTACACGTGCGGAACCGTCATTGCAACTTGTTCCGACTGTCAACCCTCACCTTCGGCTGCGCCTCGGCTCTGGTAGACTTTTGTCGGAACTCTTTGCAATGACAGGCTTTCCGCACTCGTAATGAAATATACTATTGTCATTAAGGCGAAAGCGCCAGGGTTAGCCCGCGAAATTCATTTTTTTTGCGATTTGTAACTTATCGAGCTTTTTATTTGGGTTAATTCCGAAATAAAACTTTTTTTGGTCCATATTTTATATTTAACAGAAACAGTTAACATCAAAATAATAAACACAATCATAAAACAACATTAAATACATCTAGATATTTATGATAAGTATGTGCCGTGGCTTAAGACACGAGTGATAGCAAAATCCCATCTAGTTTCCGTTCTTGTAGCGTAATAATGACTTATTTCGCCATAAGCCTGTCGGTAACATTCACAATGTAGTGTGAATGTTTTGTAATAAAATGAGGTAGTTCAGTTGGTAAATACACGATTGGTCATCTCATAATTTTACAGCAAGTTAGGCTAATAATTCACTTAAAAAGTATTTATTGTATAAACTTTAATTCGATAACGAAATATTTGAGAATCAGTTCATTTATTATTAATATATTATTTTCATCATATTCATATCATCTAGTAAAATAACGTTTGAAATAAAAACGTTCTACGTACATTATTACGCTACGCCAGAGGATGAACGTTAATAAATAAAATACATATAATAGGTTCGGTGGAAGGGGGGGGCGGGGTCTAAGATTCCGTTCGTGTCCACTTTAAACTCTGCAAACATAAATAGGAGACCCGCGTAACGGGACTACTTTCACGACGCCTTAATAATATTTAATAAAATGACTACGAACTTTAGGCGGGTTGTACACTTAAAAGGATCGAAAGTACCCAACAAATATGTAGTTACGATTAGAGCCCTGATATACCATCGAGTAAATCCCCCTGTTATGATGAAACTAAGTTGGGACTGATATCGTGAGCAATACATTATGGTATATTGTAGCATTTTTTTCCAAAAGAGAGGCAACAATGTTCCATACATTTTGGTCACACTTAATTTGTCTTCACTTCATTCTAAAACAACAAGTAGTACCTAGGTTGCCGGAGAACAGAAATAAGAGGCACAGAAAATAGCGTGAATTGGAGATCCCAGTATGAGCCTTACTTAAGCATATTTCAATCCTGTTGGTCTTATGTCCATTTTGACCCTTTAGCCAGCCGAGCACGGCTTTCAGGCGGAACCGAATTCCTCAAGGCGCGATGCTGCGCGCTACGTTACTAGGTCAGGCATCGTCCTAATAGAACGCGAATCGCGCGAGTAAGTATGCGAACATCGCGTGCTCGCGCGATGGCAAAAACTGGGTGTCCTATATAATCGCGCGAATTGACGACGCGAGCGAGCGAGGGGCGCGGGCACCGCGGCCCGCCGATGTAATTATCGCGCGAATTTCAATTAGGACGCCTATTCGAATTCAATATGTTTGATCGCGTCGTACGAACTAAGTTCGTGCGAATAGATTTACAAACATTTGAGTTGCGCGACCGCGTCGTGCGATTGTCAGTTAGGACACCTATTAGAGTTCAATATGTTTAATCGCGCGTTCGTACGAGTAAAATTCGCGCGAACCTACGATGATCGCGCATTCGCGTTCTATTAGGACGATGCCTCACGCTGGCACCCTGGCGATGGCGGTCGGTAAACCCACGCATTCTTCGATTCGTTCTGAGACAAAAACGATTAATCAAGCACACTGCTCGGCTCAAACTTGACAGAATACCGAAGTGAACGAACAACGTGATATTAAAACCATCGTAGGAGGCTATTGGTTGAAAATGTCATACAACAATCGCGTCAGCCCTAGAGCAATGACAGTTGCCATGTTCGACACTTATCTACACTTTTACGACACGTATACCAATTGCAAGTACATGCCGTTGCTCGCTCTGAAACGTGTATCGTATCGTACCTATGCAAATGTCTTTGAATTTTAACCAGAACATCAACACGCCATTCCTACTGGTAGCATAACTATTATAGTCATAGTTTATTAACAAACTATTATCGCGACACCTTTATGTGAAGTGCAAATCGCGATATCCTTCCTTTATCAAGGCACGATCTGTTCTGATTACCTACTTAACCTAATCTAGGTCTAAGGTAAGAAAACCATACCTACTTGGGCGTCCGTAAAGGAAAGGTACCTACTATGCCAATCCGTAATGTTAATGCATAGTCAGCAGCGGAACTTGTCACCGTCACTATTACCACGACACAGTATTGCTGCCAAGTCAATAGTTACTTCTTCGTACCAGATGACTTTATGTAACACATTCCGAATTGAACTAGTTACCAAAAAACCGGCCAAGTGCGAGTCTTACTCGCACACAGGGTTCCATAGTCCCAAAAAATATAATAACAATATTTTGAACTGTCATTCATTAGTTAGTAGTATTAGTAAACTTCCACTCAACCGCAAAACTAAGTTTGTTTTTCATAGTATGTTTATGAAAAACAAAGTTACTGCTGCAGTTTGATGAAAAAGTCCCATATCTCAAAAACTGAAAATCATATCTTATTGAAACCAATTTTCGTTGGTAGTTTTTTTTACGTTCTACAATCCTAAATATTTTCAGAATTTTCCTCCTCTTACTTTAGAAATTAGAGGGGGGGGGAGACACATTTTACTACTTTGGAAGTGGCTCTAGCACAAACTATTCCGTTTAGAAAAAAATGATATTAGAAACGTCAATATCATTTTTGAAGACCTATCCATAGATACCCCACACGTATGGGTTTGATGAAAAAAAAATGTTTGGTTTTCTGTTCTAAGTATGGGGAACCCCCAAAATTTATTGTTTTTTTTCCTCCTCTTACTTTAGAAATTAGAGGGGGGGGGAGACACATTTTACTACTTTGGAAGTGGCTCTAGCACAAACTATTCTGTTTAGAAAAAAATGATATTAGAAACGTCAATATCATTTTTGAAGACCTATCCATAGATACCCCACACGTATGGGTTTGATGAAAAAAAAATGTTTGGTTTTCTGTTCTAAGTATGGGGAACCCCCAAAATTTATTGTTTTTTTTCTATTTTTGTGTGAAAATCTTAATGCGGTTCACAGAATACATCTACTTACCAAGTTTCAACAGTATAGTTCTTATAGTTTAGGAAAAAAGTGGCTGTGACATACGGACGGACGGACGGACAGACAGACAGACAGACATGACGAATCTATAAGGGTTCCGTTTTTTGCCATTCGGCTACGGAACCCTAAAAAGGGCAGTTATTTAGCACGACAATGGTTATTTGTCAGTACTGCTCTCTCACACAGCTACTTATGCAAGTATGTTACCTACCAATGTACCAACCACCAAGCTAATCCATACTATGTAGGTTAGGTACCTAGTATACCCACATACAACAAGTGATGCATCTACAACTCCACCATTTGGTTAACAGTTGTTCTGTGAACCGATGTTCACCCAGAGAGCAGGCGCAATGAGATAAACAAATGGTTTATTCACCACAAACAATATTATCTATGTAACAACACATGCACATAACGGATTGAGAATCTGGTTAAAAACAGAAACAAAGATGCTTTTGTATTTGTGATATAATGACGTAAACCCGTTTTACATTCAGAATTAATTCAAGTTATGAATAGGAACGCAGCAAGCCATCACGCGCCCCTCTATTGTAGGCTCGCAGCTACGACTTTTAAACAGGGAATGAAAAGGTTATTGTAGTCTATGCTTTAGAAATATATCGTTATGGTCTATGGGACGACGAGTGCCCGCACTCAGGCAGGAAATTGACGGAGTTAACCCGAGGTCGGTGCTTTGTATCTTTCATTTTGCCCGCGCTATCTCCTCGGTCTGCCGCGACCCCGTCTAGCTGTCTAAGGGTTAGCAATAATATATTTCATCATCATCAGCTATTAATGTTTCCACTGCTGAGACACAAGCCTCCTCTCGAGAGGGAGTGGGCTGTAATCCACCACGCGGGCCCAGTACGGGTTAGTAGATGTCACATGTCTTCGAATGTTAGTTCTAGAACACGGTTTCCTCACGATGTTTCCTTCACCGTTTTTGAGAGCAGCGGTGATGAAATAAATCACACAAAGTAATGCGCCTGCCTAGGTTCGGCCACCGCTGCACTGAATAATAATTAATTATTCGACATTTATCAAAGAAAATAATTTTGTGTTTTTTTTAAAACGTTCTTGTATAACGTCATTCTTCAATTTATCATTTAGAGTTACACTACACATGCTTCACAAGGAATGCATTTCCACAGCATTAACTTTTCTTTCATGCCTTGTTTACCACACCCAACATTCAGTTCCATACACGAGTGCTACGAGCACATCAGTATGAATAGCCAAACGAGCCTTTTCTTTTAAATCGACTGGTTGGTCAAAATATAACCGCATGTTTAGCACCATTCATCACGTCACACAACGAAACACCTACTTCTCTTTCAAACACCATAACCTTCGTCTTGTGCACATTTACATTCATCTCTTTTGTCTACAAAAACCTTGATACATTACAGTTACCATATCTTGCAACTGTTCCGATGACGATGCAAAAAGAACTTGATCATCAGCATACAGAAGGCATTTGACAGGCAACTTATTCATCCTCAATCCACACTCAGTTTCTTTCAAATCTGTCAAATAATTATTCAAGTAAAGGTTGAACAGCCGAGGAGTCGCCACCCAGGCCTGTCTAACAGCTCTCGAGATGCAAATCCAGGCAGTGCATGCGCCATGTACCCTAACACAAGCACTAGTATCCTGGTATGGAGATGTCGCTGCTCGCCCGGGCTACTTCCCGCAGCATACCATTAGCATAGCCATTTCCTTGTACGGTCTTCATATGTATAGTTGTACTTGTTAATTATGGCATTACACTTAATACAGGCCACTAGTTTCATTATAAAGTCCCATCCGAGTCCATACCGGCTTCTCCAAGTTTATGAAAGCACAAGTAAAATTGTGAAGTATTTACATATTTTTACTAAACAAAGAGGCTATGTTTTATTTTTTAAATTCTAACTTCATTCAACAAACGCCATACTCATCTATTGACTGGTGCTCTCGTTCGAGGATTTTCAGTTTTACGACTAATACGACACTTCACTATTGACTCGTTTCTTGCAACACTTTTTGATGTGCCTCTGCCTAGAATCATAACTTACATATTTATTGCAGACTTGGCAACTGGGTTTCTAAAGCCTTAACTTCTACATTTTTTATTTTGTAAATAATTCCTGTTACATTGTAAATACCTACCACCCTTTTTAGTAAACGTTAAGTTGATCGACTCTTATTAAGTTTATTTTGAATGGTAATGTTTTGTTCAGTGGGTGGGACGGCATGATTGGACCGATCATTTCACAATCAGGCTCGCGGCCGCTAGCCGGCGCACACTTGGCCACGTTATATCATAGTTGGTTTTCTGTAAACACTAAACCATGGTCACCCTATCGAAACATTCAAAACGTATTACTTGTAGTAGTAGGGGAGCCCAAGCGGGGATTTCGGGATTTACTAAAGCGCGGCAGATTAATATGCAGGGGGATATCTAGTACCCAGTTAAGTACCTCCACCCAATATGAGCCCCATATCTAAGGCCGCCCGTGAAGAAAAAAAATGATCATCAGAAATTCTCGAGCGCGTCACATTAAGGTAGGGTGAGTTAATTACATGCTAAAGAGTGTATATTCCACTAATCTGACAATTTGACAGTAACGTAAAGAAAGGGGAGGGCAGCAAAGTTGTAAAAAAAAGTCATCTAGACATTCTCGAGCGCAGCAAATTTTTTTTTTTTTGCAGGAAATGATTCAAGGCTAACGAAAAATATATAATTTGACGATTTCCGCAAGCCGAAATAACAAAAATTCGTCGATAAAGTTTAATGCGTGTAGCTGCGTGATACCTATATTTCCCTCTCCGCGTTTCTATTCCTCTCTCACTTTTTCTCTATCTATTATGTGTTGAGCGACATTGTTACACCGAACGTTCCTCTAGTGAGGTCTCGAGCACTTGACTTCCCTGTTTGGTTTTCTCCTCACTTGATTAAGATTTTTAAAAAGAAACAGCGCCTTTGGATAAAATGGAAGAAATTTAAGAACATTAAAGACTACAATCTGTTTTCTGAATATCGGTCAACTTTTAAAGAAGCCTGTAACAATTGTTACTCCACCTACATTAATTCCGTTGAGGATAATCTCACCTCCAATATTAAATGCTTTTGGACTTACATATCTAATCGCAAAAATAAGTCAGGCATCCCATCTACGATGCAATACCAAAACCTTAAGTCAAGTGCTCCAGACGTGGTTTGCAATATGTTCTCCGATTACTTTCAATCGGTATTCGAACCCGCATCGCCCACGTTTTCGACGTGGACCCCGCCAACTCACTGTGACGCTAACATTTTAATCGACAACATATGTATTGACGAATCTAAGATACTTCAGGAGTTAAAAAACCTCGACCCGTCCAAAGGGGCTGGCCCTGATGGGTACCCAGCTCTGTTTTTTAAGGTTACCGCCAAAACCATTTATAGACCGCTTCATATAATTTATAATAAATGTCTGTGTGATGGGGTGTTTCCTGAAATATGGAAACGGGCCAATATAACGCCTGTACACAAAGGAGGCTCAAAACATGATATTGAGCAATATCGCCCCATTTCAATTCTGTCGACCTTGTCAAAGCTATTTGAAAGACTCGTACATAACGAAATCTACCCTATCCTGCACAACGTATTAATTCCTGAACAACATGGTTTTGTTAAACGCCGATCTACTGTCTCCAATTTATTAATTTTTACCAATTTCCTTTTTGAAAGCATGGATAGGCGTTTGCAAGTGGACACTGTTTACACAGATTTCAAAAAGGCCTTTGACAAGGTCGATCATGAAATTTTACTAAATAAAATTGCATTTAATGGCATACGGGGAAACTTGCTACGCTGGTTTGCATCTTACATTGATAGAACACAGAAGGTTGTTGTGAGTGGCCATCAGTCTGATACGGTTGCTATAACTTCTGGTGTTCCACAAGGCTCAATCCTGGGGCCACTACTATTTAATATTTATGTAAATGACATTGGGAGATGCTTCTTAAGTACTAAATTTCTTATGTATGCTGATGATTTGAAAGCCTTCAAAACTATTACAACTATAGAAGACTGTTTAATGTTTCAAGAAGACTTAAATAGACTCTCCGCTTACTGTCTTGACAACAAACTCCACTTGAGCATCTCCAAATGTCATTACATAAATTTTACAAAAAAAAAAACTATAACCAATTTTAAGTATAGACTAAATGATACCCTGCTGAGTAACACCCCAATTGTACGAGATCTTGGTGTTCTATTGGACAATAAGTTATCGCTTAATCAGCATGTAGAGAGAATTGTTAATAATTCATTTAGGATGTATGGCTTTGTCATGCGATCTTCTACCGAGTTCAAACGGCCTTCCACCTATCTTTACTTGTACAAAACGCTTGTACGCTCGCAGCTTGAATATGCGGTCCCAATTTGGAACCCGTTCTATAAGAAATATATAGATGAGATCGAGAAGGTCCAGCGTAAATTTCTTCGCGCCATGTACTATAGGTGTTATAAACGGTTTTTGTCATACTCACAATTACTTAGCAAATACAATATGTTAACGTTAGAATCTAGACGTAAGTTTTTAGAAGCCAACATACTACATGGTATTCTTCATAATCACTTTGATTCCATTGATCTCACGAGTAAACTATGCTATGTGGTCCCCCGCACTGTAAATAAGCGTAGTGTCCGTGCAGGTACATTGTTCGCTGTGAATACTTGTCGGACTAATTCAGGATTGCGTTGCCCTGTTCGTCGTATAGTGGAATCTTATAATTGCAACTTTATTGATATTGATATTTTTGCTTGTTCGAAATCTAAATTTAAATCCAATGTTTTTAAAATTTTATTTAATGACAATAAGAAGTAGTGTGAGTCCTTTATTCTCAATTTAATTTATTGCAACTATTTTATTATTTTTTCTCTTTTTTAGAAATGAATTGTTTTGTACTGTTGATTCCTTTTTTCATAATTTAACTTCTTATCTGTGATACTTAAGTACTAAATTTCCTATTTACTTAATAAGTGACAATCCCACATTTATTTTTATTTAATTTTTATCTAAAAATATTATTTTTTGTTTTTAATAATTACTTAATTAATTGTATTGTATTTTAATAGCCAATTTTTTTTTTCTGATTTCTGGTTAATGCTTATCTAGTGGCACTTTTTTACTTAATCTTAATTTTGTTAACATGAGGATAATGTAGTGGGCTGCAATATTGTTATTACTAACCTATTTATTAGTTGTAAAATTTATATTGTAGCTGTTTATTGTCCCACAATAAATAAAATAAAATAAAATAAAATTACTCTCTCACTCTGTCCCCACTCTGGCTGGTTTCTGTTGCCATGACGCCATCACAGTTGATCACAGAAACTCATTCGAGGCATATTATTTACAATGTGTTTCCAACTTTTTGTCTTATTTTGTTATTTTAATATTAGTTATGTGTTAAGGTTAATAAATATTTGTTATGAGTGATATAATATAAAGTGTGTATTTTGTGTTAAAACTACTTTACAAAAAAACAGTTAAATTTAAATCAGAAATATTAAAAAAAAAATATAAATATTTTAGAATATCGTCGGAGCAAACCAGCATAGCTATTCACAAACCCGCCAATCGAAACCGAATGAATCATAGACACTGATCGATTATAACCGCACCGCGACCGAACGGTTATCAAAATGCGATTCACAGATCCGCGCGGAAAAGTTTTTTTTAATTTAAAAAATGATGTTTACGGGGATCGTTACAAAATGGTAGGAAATAGAAATTGGTGGTAGAAAATTTAAAGTGGCAAATAAATTATTTATAGTAGGGATTTTGTTATGTACGGCTATAGAATCTAAATTTAGTAATCATATATATAACAAAGCAGCAAACACTGATTGTTTTATTAAATGAGTTCACCAGATTTTTATCAGACTTGCTTTGTAAACTGTCTAATGTCAAACCGGCAATTTCAATAATATCTTAATAACCTCAAACTCAAAGTTTTCAATAGTGTTTTGTGCTAAACTAGGGTTTAATTAAACACATATTCAAACAGAAATGGGTGTAAGTATTTTACTAGTATATAAAACATCATCCTTTTTTCTTACTTATCATTTACAAAACGTAATTGACATTGGATATTTTCAGAAAAGTGATTAAGAAACAATGTTTGCGTTCAAGCAGGGGCTTGAGGCATTAGCCCGGGGCCGTTTCTCAGGACTAGATGCGGCCTGTGCCAAAAAATATCTAACAGAAGAACCCTAGCAGTCAAGAAGCCGTCCAGACCCGCTTCATGCTATCCTCGCACGGCACGCAGCAGCAAATTGAAGATTGGAATGCATAGCATCAAAGCTATCCTTCACCAAATTGCAGCCTGAAATTGGACTGTTTCTGGAGGAAGGTTAAGGTATGGAAATAAAAGATACTCGAGTAATTTTTAAAATAATCTATTTTCACTACTCTACTTCACTACTCTACTAGCACTCAAGTAGAGTGGACGTGTGTACCTATTAGCGTTTTTATTTATTAAATGACATAATAATTTTATTCGAGTGATCTGTGATTTTTGTGCTAAGTTTGTGATTTGCTTTCGTGAATAACAAGTAGTTATGAAGAATTTCTAAGAACTAATTAGAAATGTCAAATACCGAAAACAGCCCTCGGAGTTTTCCACCTCCTGGCAGCCCTGCGACCAAACCTCAACCACCTCAACATGCGGCAGAAAGCGGATTGGAAGCATTAGAAACCTGCGATATAAGCAACTGGTTGAACTCCATAGATAAATGCCTAGATGATATCTGTCTCATTGCTCAGGAAGGAAAGCTGAACTCCGAGCAAAAGCTAAGGATCAATACCCTTTCGCGAAAGGTAGAATATGGTGTTTCTCAAATGGCAGTATACTACCAGGATTTGAAACAAAGGGCCAAAGGATTTCTAACTTCTGTTCAAGTATTGCAAGAAAAACGGGACCTCACGAATTGCCTTGAAAATTTCCAGCAAACAATTCAAGCTAGCATTCAAGAAAACTGCAACAAAACAACAATGGCAGAAAAAGTTTCGTTCGCTGACATGGTTAAAACCAATAAGAATAATTTCATGCGCCCAAACAACCTCAGCTCTATCGCAATTTATCCAACAGATAAATTAAAATCAAGTGACGACACAAAATCGCTAGTACAGAAAATAATAGAAGCGTTTTACCTACCAATAAAACGCATATTAATTTACTTACCTTATTCGAAGCTTATTTAATTTGGAGATAGGCACTACGTTTCCCGCCATCTATATCCGTCTCTTTCTTTCCTGTATCCTTCTCTTTCCAACCCCACCACCTGGCAGAGTGGGGGCGCACTGAGTGAGCCGCCATCTTTATGCCTCATTGAGTCGAAAATCACCAGGCAGACTTAAAAACATAAGCTTCGAATAAGGTAAGTAAATTAATATGCGTTTTATTGGTAGGTAAAACGCTTCTATTAATTTGACTTGACCGTTATTCGAAGCTTATTTAATTTGAGACCTGTTTGTTATCGCCTGGTGGTGGTGATACGGACGCCAATGTGAATGACTTGTTAGTAGAATAAATATTACCGGTTATATTGACCATTTGAATGAAACAAATACATCTTGATCTTTTCCTTTTTATTAAGGAAAAATTTTAAACTTACATAGTTATATGAAAATTATTTTGGTTTCATTAAGTAATTGTTCCAATTTGATTAATCACATGTTACAATCAACAATATATCAGCAACATCAATCAACAGGATTAAATAACATAGTTATAGAGGTACTTGAAGATGAGGGAAGAACTGTCCGCTTATAGAATTTACAAAAAGTATTTAGGGACGTCCAATTTCCTCTCGCGAGAATGTCCTCTAATGGGAAATTGTCTAGCCAGTTTTTTGAGGCAACAGCAGAGCGGAAACTCCCCGGCGTTGCAGTTATACACGCGTCTTTAAGTAGAGTTTTAATCCACCCTGAAATGATAGTCTTTGAAGCGGCTTTTGCTTCACCTCTTGTAGAAATGAACAGATTATGAATCTTAGCCGAATCTCTGCGAATTTTTAACAATTCAATTGTTCTATTAATCCAATAAACTGGATCTAACTTATTGCTATCTAGATTAGTAAATAATTTCCAACCCGATTGCCTGTGATCCGAAGAATCAGTCTTTGAACCAAAAACAGGCCACAAGGTGATAGAGTTATTACTTTGAATACAATGCTCTGCATCAGTTCTTAATAAAGTCAAGTCGTGTATTCTTCGACCTGAGCATAAGAGTAATAATGTTGCAGTGTGTCTTTGCACTTGGAAAATATTATCGTGTGTAAAATTGTAACTATTTAGGTATGTAGCTAGGCTATCTATGTTCCATATTGGTGGTTTAGATTTGACTGGTTTCTCTAACACTATGGATTTTAAAACCTGTTTCACCATAATATGAGAACTAATTTGGCCAGCAATGTCTGGATTGCAAAGAGTGGAAATTACAGACTTGTGCAACAGAATCGTATTATAGGATAATTTATTAACCAGATGAAGGTCCGACAGGAATCTGGCTACTTCTCTACCGTTAGGATTATGAGGATTAATTTGGTGTCGCTCAGACCATATTAGCCATTTTTTCCAGGCAACATCATACGTCTTTAGTGTGGAAGGCCGCCAAGACTTCTTCAATAGTTTTATTTGGCTATCGTTCCAATCTTTTAGGTTCTCGGCCCACCCCCACATTTCCATACCTCGAGAATCATGTCCTGTGTCCTGGGACGTGGAAGTCCCGTCGACACATCTATTAAGACTTGATCGAGATTCCGAAGTGTGAATGGGGCTGCCAGCGCTCGAGCCTTCAGATCTGCCCGCCAATATACTCGATCCCAGTGCGGAACTACTAGCAAGTATATCCCGTGAGCACCGTTCAAATGGGATAGCACTTTGGGAATCAAGTACGGTGGCGGGAAAATCCACGCCAGTTGAAAATTCCATTGTCGGGAGAACGCATCGTGAAACAATGCTTGGTGATCGTTCAGATCCAGAGACGCATAATTCACTACGACGTGTGCTCGACTGGAGGCAAAGAGGTCTATCAGAGGGACGCCCCATTTGATAAACATTGTCTGTGTCGCTCTGGCCAAGAGATGCCATTCCGGATTGACCCGACGTCTCGACAAATGGTCCGCATGACCGTTGTATATCCCGGGAATATGAAAAATATTCACGTGAATTTGGTATTCTTCCAGAATTTGAAAAACTTTGTATGTTAGATCCATCAGTGGTGTGGATCTCGTGCCCCCTTCGTGTCGGAGATATGCGATAACTGTTTTGTTGTCGCATTGAATTAGTAATGTGCTCCGGTGTAGGAGCTGACAATGATCTTGTAACACCTTTAGGATGGCAAGCATTTCTTTCTGGTTGCAGTGTAACTGTTTTTCGAAGTCTGCCCACAACCCTGTCAACGACAAATTGTCTAATCGAGCTCCCCATGCTATATCGGAGGCATCCGTTGTTAGGTAATGGGTTGGTGGAGGTACATGAATGGCTGAAGGGCGTTTGCAGTTCTGAAGCCACCATATTATGTTGTCCCTGGCTTCGATAGGAATTAAATGCCATTTCTGGTCTGATCTCAACATTTTGTTGAGGAGGTTCAATAAAGCCCGATAATTGAGTCGGCCTTTTGGGACGGTAAAACTTGCAAAATTCAGAAGTCCAACCAGACTCTGAACCTCTTTGAGCTTTACCAGTTCCTTGTCTAGCATTTGGGACAGCTTGACAATCAACGACGTTAGTTTCTCCTTGGGGAGTTGCTTCTGATTGGTCCAGGCATTCCACTGAACGCCCAGATATGCCAATGTTTTTGACGGAGTCAACACAGATTTCTCGTAATTTACAATCCAGCCTAACGTCTCGAGAGTCTGAATGACAATATTTACGTGTTCCTTTAGCCTTTCCTCGTGTTGATGAGCAATCAGGAAGTCGTCCAAATACACCAGAATTCGTATTCCTCGTTTTCTGAGCGTTTGGGCAACCCAATTTGTCACTGATGCGAAAGTCTTGGGTGCAGTACTTAGACCAAAGGGTAAACACGTCATTTCCAATAGCTCCTTTCGATAGACTAGGCGTAAGAATCTTCTGTGGCTGCGAGCTACTCGAACGTGAAAATACGCTTGTGAAAGATCTATTTTGCACAGCCAGTCCCTTTGCTGTAGGAAGTCTGGCACACGAAAAACATTCATTAGTTTGAATTTTGTGGTTATTACGTATTGATTGAGGGCCCTCAGGTTGAAAATGGGCCGAGCAGAACCGTCGCTCTTGAGAACTAAAAACATTGATGACAGGAAGCTTGGAGACAGATGTGCTCGTTCGAGGACACCTTGATCCTTCATTTTGTCGATGACAGCGGTCATCTCTACTGAGTAAGGAACTAACATACCCTTTTTTATGTTCCTTGGATGGATCATTGGAGGCCTTTAACGAAAAGGTATGCGATACCGCGATATCATCCTGAGAATGACATTTGGAGCTCCAAATTCTTCCCACACAGTTAAAAAATTTGCTAGACGGCCTGCTTTGAACTGCATCATGTCAGTATTTTCGACGTTTGACGTCTCTATTGTTATTGGGCGGAGATGGTGCTCGTTTCTGGCCAAATTTGGATTGATTTCGCTGATTGGGGTGATTTCTCGAAGAACCTCGTCCACGAAAAAGGCCCCGATTATTCGGTGCGACCGAATGAGACCCATGTCCATGATAGTGCGAGTTATAACCACCCTGCGGGGGTGGTGCAGTTTGACAACAGCCTTGCACATAGCATGATCCATGTTGACAACCCTGCGAGGGTCTTTTTCGGGTTGCGTACTCCTGCGAGGAGACGCTAGTTTTGTGTGTCTCTACCTGCGAGGTAGAGTTATTAGACTTCTTTAGCGGCCAAAAACATTTTCGTACTCCCCCTGCCTTTTCCAAAGCTGCTGAGAATTTTTCTGCGTTGAATAAATTTGTGTATGTCGGAGGAATCTTCCTAAGCGTAGTTTTCACTAATGGCTCCTTTACCTGTTTGAGTACACAATCCCGGCGCATTTGCAATATCTCTGCGCGATGGCCACAAACAAGTTGTAACAAATCCGAGGAGGTTGTTTGAAAATCACCGCAATTTATAAGTTCTGTTAACTTATTATTAATACCCTCATAATCTGGGGTTAATTCTTTAGACCACTGAGCAAAATCAAGCAATACCTTCTGAAGCGACTCCTTCTGCTTTAGAATGCACATTGTTAGGGCAGCAAAAGCTTTATCAGCGTATATCAAATGGCGGGGAGACTGGAAGACTGCAACTTCTTCATTTATCTCAATATCCGTAAAACCCGGTTTGTGATTATACGCCTTTTGAGTTTCGGAATATCTGATTTCATTCCAATTACTAGTATCCCAATGTTGAAGATCACATAGCAGTTTCAAATGGAGTTCAGAACTCTTTGGCATAGAAGGTTCTTTTAATTTTGTTTGAATATCAAAAATAACTTCATTAGGGGCGTCGATAATCGACGCATTATCACCTAATTCTTCATAGAGATTACGACTAACACCAGAATTTATAGACATGGAATCGTTATAACAGTGGTCACTAGTTTGAACTCTACGCTCATTATCACGAGCATACAAAGATTTACGAAGATCACGTACCTCCTTTGATAATCTTCGGTACTCTCGGTTCGAATGTCTTCGTTTTCTCCCCCTTCTCCTTTTTTCTTGACTCCGTCGACGCCTTGGGGAGCGTGATGAAGGCGAAGATGAAGAACTGCTCTTGGAACTATCACTGCTTGAACTTGAGCTCCTAGACCGTAACTTACGCTGCATACCAGATGGTCCTGGTTCAGTCACTTCATTTTGTACATAATTATTACGATCATCCATTGTGTAGTTTTGTGGGTATTTTTACCAGTAAGTTTCTTATTATTACACTTATAATGCTGCTATTGCACCACACGTTTAAACACAAAAATTATTTGTTGAAAATCTAGACTGTAATATACTTGATAGTTTTATTTTAAAATTTTAAAATAAATTAGAATATTGTGGTAACGTTATTGTTAACACAACCGTACGCGGCGGGAAACAAGACGCCAATGAGGCATAAAGATGGCGGCTCACTCAGTGCGCCCCCACTCTGCCAGGTGGTGGGGTTGGAAAGAGAAGGATACAGGAAAGAAAGAGACGGATATAGATGGCGGGAAACGTAGTGCCTATCTCCAAATTAAATAAGCTTCGAATAACGGTCAAGTCAAATTAATATGCCCTGAACAAATGAAATTGCACGTTAGAGGATTACGCAAAACAAAAAACGGAGGCGTTATTATTAGCACGGAGACCAAAGACGACATAGAAAAACTCAAAAAATCAGCTGAGCTTAGTAGTTCCAGCCTAAAAGTGGAAGAGCCCCATAAGAGAAGACCAAGAATTGCAGTGATAGGAGTTCCGACAGTTTTGACTGACCAAGAAGAACTCAATTGCATTTATGAGCAGAATTTAGTTGACCAGCTGCCTAATTTACCCCGCGACTCATTTATGGCCTCTATAAAATTGAGTCACAAGTCGGGTAAAAGGGAAGGACCAACATGTAACTTTATTCTTGAAGTTACTGCTAGCATAAGAAAGGCCCTAATAAACCAAAACCGAGTGTACATTAATTGGTCATCCTGCCCCGTGAGGGACTTCACACTCGTGACCAGGTGCTTCAAATGTCAACAGTATGGACATGCCGCAAAGACTTGTCGAGGGATACCTACACGTGTGGACATTGTGGAGAACAAGGTCATCAGACTAAAGAGTGCACTAAAAATGCTGAACAGTCACAGTGTGCAACATGCTTGCGTTTTAAAAAACCAAGCAATCACAAAACTGGCGACCAAGAATGCCCCGCCAAAAAACTAGCTGAGGCAAGATACGTAAATTCCATCGATTACAATGACTTTGCGTAAGAGCGCTTATTATTCAATACGGTATTTTTACTAATTTGTGTTATAGTTTACTCATAAGTATGATGAATTGATGACCTGTAATATTGATGCAATAAATAAATATGTCACTAAAATGAAAAACATTTTAGTGACATGACATTTTTCTCTGTAGGCAAAGGAAACTTGACCTGAGTTTTTATGTTATGCATTACAAATGCTTCATTGCAAAAATAGTAGTACGCTGCAATGAAGTTGTGAATGTAAACCGTTTTTTCTTACATTTTATAGATAGTTATGTTATTTACTAGGTATTTGTTTAAGAAATCTTAGATAATATTTGTGTATGGACTTGAGTGTGCTACCTGAGATACAGGTTTATTCCTAGTTCAGGTAGAATTCTAATATTATATACCTTTAGTTTTTAATGCCCTAATTTTGTAAAATTTTGTGGAAATCGTTATTTCAATAAACAATTATTATTATTATTATATTATTTATTAAATTGGCCCTAACTTGCCATCTTGCTTAATTCCTAAACCCGTGAATGTTTCTGTAAGGGGTTCGTTCTCCAACTCAATTTCTTGGGGTTCAGGCAAGCGGCCCCGTATACACATGTTATGCAGAACTGCACATGCCTTGGTGATGCACCCCAATTTAGTTGGGCTGTATTCAAGCACCTAAAGCGCCCTTTCTGCACCTTGAAGTAACTCATGACTCAGGATATTCTGTGCAGTTCTGTGTAGCACGCTTCCAAGCAATTTGGCTCAGCATTAAGAATCGGGGTGAGAAACCAAGGCTCCAGAATAACCTGGAAACATTAAATTCCTATTAAGTATTTATTTTTTAACATGAATGTTTATCATTATCATTACAGTTACTGACCTAGAAGCCAGCAAGATGTAGCAGCAGAACATGTGTCCCGTTCACATATCCTAAAACACCAGCGCACCCGAAGATGCTGTATTTCCTGAAAATAAACATTTAATTGTAAAATAAATAGATGTATTTCTTCTTTTACACTATAATTTATTGTAACAGCTCATTGATAATTTCATAATTAAGTTGTTCTTGTATTTTTTTAAATTATGGTTACTTTAGTTATTAAGAAACCATTATGTGACTGATGTTATATTTTTATATTCCACTATTGAAATCTCTTAGAGTAGAAGTTGCTGTTTTGACTTTGTTTTGTATTGTACTATACCAATAAATTGTCTTACTGTAAAAGAAAGTTTTTTTTTTTTCACTATGAAATGTGTGTATTAATAAAATAATCTGTTATTGTTGTAATCTCTTAATTTAAATAAAGAATCCTTCTTACTTTTGTAAAATGTGTTGCCTTTCATTTACTTGGCAAGGGAATTGAACGCACTTGTGCAGTATTTAGTGCCATGGAAACAGATGCCTGGCTCAAGCTTACGAAGGCATCCCTCCTGTTCGTTTTCTGGCTACTGCTTTGGCCATGAAAGTGTAGGCAGCTAACACCTAACATAAAAGAGTAAATAAATAAGCATGTCAGATGATGACTGAATGGGATTAGTTTGAATTATACATATGTATACTTACCTTAGTATTACTACTACTACTTTGTTACAATTATTGGTTTACCTAAACCCAGGGAGAACTTAGCCACACTAAGGCAGTACCTACTACATAGAGGTAGGGTTATAGGGATGAGTTTATCAGTAACAGTAAGTATAGTTTGTGCCTGATTGGTAGCTATAATAACAAATGTGGGTGAATAATGACACCTCGTCGTATACCTTCTCGACGTGATGTTATTGTGATGACTTTCATTATATAAGTACTTTATTTTTAATATTACTTACTTTCGAGTTCAATTGAGGATTACGCCTGATGAATGAACGCTTGGTAAATAGGGCTTTATTTCTACAGTTAGGCTACGGAGTTACGGACCATGTCAGGCGATAGCCTGTACACGGACTGGAAGCGGGGGTCAGCAAATGGATCGCATCATGTCTCGTATTCTTCGATGAAGAGATAATGTCTCCAGCATCTGTTGTTTTGCGGCATGCCGACGGTCTCAGGATCGCACAATCACGAACTCCATCTACCCAAATAATTAACATCAAACTCGTGAACAAACTTTTATGTAACGTACGTATGTAACCACTTAAACTTGTGTAAATCTTTAGGTAATAGTTAAAACAATAGTATAACTATCTATACAATATGTACACTTACTTCATACACTGCTTAAATTTGTATAAAGTCCTTTTAATTTTCATTGTTTACTCTCTACTGCAAATAGCTGTCGGTCAATTGATGTCTTCATAACCGAATCACAATCGAAAAATAATGTCAAAATTGGTCAAGATTCATCGGTTTCGGTTTTGTGAATAGCGTTTGGAGGACTTGATCGATTGCACGATCATTCGATTAGATTAGTTGTCCAATCGAGTGGTTGTGAATAGCTATGCAGTTCTCCGAAAATCCCGAACAACATACGATAATCTCGAACTGCCGATAGAATCTTCATTAATTAAAGTATATCACGCACAGTGCTATAAATTATTTACCGCAATAAAAATACCGCCAGACCCTCAGAAATAAAAAAAATTTTTGGACCATTTTTTTTTTTTCTTTTCTATTTAAAAAACATACTCTTTTTTATTTGCATGCTATTTTCTGAGCTTTTAAATTCATAAAGTTCAATGATTTAATTTTTTTTTTTCTTTTTGTCAGATTAGGCGAATCCCTCTAGATAATCGTCAGATTAAGAGACAGCACGTCTAGGACATAAAGATGAACCATATATATCTTAATGTGACGCGCTTGAGTATTTCAAAATGGCGAATTTTTTTTGCACATTATAATAATGGCCGCGAGTTTGCGTCACATCTAAATCGTCAGATTATTGAATGAGAGCTTTTTTTTTAGCCCTTAGAAAATCTGACGCGCCCTATATTTTTTTTCATTTTCATTCCTTACGTACAATCACCCGCATCATGCAAACGATCAGATTAACATACGTACGTACATTATTAAAAATACGTAGGACATTGATGCTATCAATATCTGACGCGCTCGAGTATGTCCATGCAACAGACTTTTTTACATATTTAAAAATCTATAGCTGCTTCCTCCACCGAGGAAATGGTATAATTATGTAACAATTTTATCTTTTTATCATCTAAGCTTTGCAACCCAATAGGTCTTTATGACGCTCGAGTAAATCCCCATTTAGCATCATGGGCTCCCCTACTATCACCTCAATACACTAAATCGAGATTTATCTCGAATTTTTAAATTAAAGTAATTAAAAAACACCCTAATATCCTAAATAAGACATCCTGTCGAGTGAATTCTTGAAAGTGAAATCTGCAAAAAGATTACCAGTTTACTAGGAGACATCTACAAAGTTAGCGTTTTTCTTCCGTTTGTATGTACTTGCATCATATATGAGCATTACAATCATTACTGAGCTTTAAGTTGTTAAACTGACATGCTCACTAACACCATCAATAACACTTCAACATCATCTTCCTGCCCTCGTCCCATTATATTTGGGGTCGGCTCAACACGTCTCTTTCCTCCATTCTCCTCTGTCATTCATCATGCTATCATATACTCCTTTTTCCTTTATATCATTTTTCACACAGTCCATCCATCTTTTCTTTGGTCTTCCTCTCCCTCTCCATCCATCCACATTACCTATTTATCCATCCACATCTATCCATACCTAAACATAACACCTATAACGGGATATTTACCATGTTTATTATTTGTTTCCAGTTCCCGGTATTTCGGCGCTGTTGCAAACGCCATGATCGCGGAAACATGGTAAATATCCCGTTACAAGTGTTATTCATTGTATTATTGAGCTGTTTGATATTTAATTACTATAGGACTGGGGTGTAGAAAGGTTCTTACTATTTCAATTAAATTCCTATTGGACTGAATTTAATTTTGTTCGTATTGTGCGTATTATCACCAAATTGCGCAAAGTTTAAAAGGAAGTGCACTAGGCACTAAAAACACAAATAATTAAAAAAAACTTTGTGCAAATTCAAGATATTTACGATTTGATTAAAAATCGGGATTATTGCGGTCCGCTTCGATTGTCACATGTCTTCGGTTATTTGGTTCTTGGACATGCCGATTCTAACGATGTTTTTTTTTCCTAGTAAAAAAACTCTATAGGTCAAATAGTCTGGTCAATTTAGAAATCCAAGGGTACAAAATTTCGCAAATAGCTCAAAGTTGGTAGGATTGTTCAAAACACCATCATAAATGAAATCTAAAAAATCCTCATCGATCCGATACCTGGACAAAAAATTACTCGTGGTCAAAGCCCACAAAAACGGGTTTTTGGCGATTTTCAGCAAAACGGTAAGTTTAATCATAAAATTTCTTCCGACAAAAATTGTAGATCAGATAATTATCTATGTAATATAGCCATCAAATACGATAGTAACTCTTGGACCAAAATGTCGACGTATGTACATACTGAACGTATTTATCTAATATAACGTTAAATGTTTATAATGTCATTCTCATATTTATAATATTTCATATGTATAAGTGACACTGACCGATAGAATAATATTTTACTTGTATTACAGCTTTAGTGATTTATATACGTGGTGTACTTATACATACTTATTATGACGATTACAACTCTTCCAACTTTTTAAATCGTTATATCTCTGAAACGGTGGCTCTTAGGAAAAAAGTATTTGGACATTTTTTATAGATAAATCTGATCTACAGTTTTTGTCTGAAATAATTTTATGATAAAACTTACCGTTTTGCTGAAAATCGCGAAAAACTTGTGACCTTTGACCCCGAGTAATGTTTTTTTTTAGGTATCGGATCGATGAGGAGTTTTTAGATTTCATTTATGATAGTGTTTTGAACAATCCTATCAATTTTGAGCAGGGTGCGAATTTTTGTACCTTCACTCATTTTTTGATTATTTGACCGGAAGAAGAGACTTTGTTTGTACTTATTAGTACAAGTTGGTACATATAGATATGGAACGCACATCATGTGCGTTAAAAATTACTGCATTGTTACTCGTGCAACAAAATTTAAAAATGTTAACACTATGTCGAATATCAAAAATTCATTGTTATGTCAAAAATAAGGATATTCCCAAATTGACTATTATATTTCACTTCCAATGAGAGTTGCACATTTTTTGATGGCATGAACAACTTTTATAATGCCATCTTCCAAAAAAAAACACACTTTTATGGAAAACATTCTTCTTAAACTACCCGAATATTCCTTTAAAATTAAACAAACTTTAAAATTCTATTAAACATAAAATTGACTTGAAGTTTCATAATGTTAAATGTACTCTTATCTATCTACGTCCCTATTAGGCGCAGACGCATGCAATTAAAGTTCATATAAATTAGACTACGTCTGTTAAAGTCCACATAATCCTGATGCTTAAACAATGTGGCGCAACCTTTTTTATAATTATGGGGCTAGAGGAAAAAATAGCAAAATAATTTACCTAGACAGTGGGGTCATGCGCGTCATTGTTAACTCACATTCGAAGTAGGGTTCCCCACCGAACCGTTCGGACTCGCGGGCGTGACGTCACGCGCGGCACTAGACGCGGTACAGGTGCAGGTCCACGCCCCAGCCCGTGCCGGCCACTAGACGCGGTACAGGTGCAGGTCCACGCCCCAGCCCGTGCCGGCCACTAGACGCGGTACAGGTGCAGGTCCACGCCCCAGCCCGTGCCGGCCACTAGACGCGGTACAGGTGCAGGTCCACGCCCCAGCCCGTGCCGGCCACTAGACGCGGTACAGGTGCAGGTCCACGCCCCAGCCCGTGCCGGCCACTAGACGCGGTACAGGTGCAGGTCCACGCCCCAGCCCGTGCCGGCCACTAGACGCGGTACAGGTGCAGGTCCACGCCCCAGCCCGTGCCGGCCACTAGACGCGGTACAGGTGCAGGTCCACGCCCCAGCCCGTGCCGGCCACCCACGGCGGCAGCGCGCGCAGCAGTGCGGCGTGTGCGGGCGCGCGCGCGTGCCGCCCGAACTGTGCGTGCCCGGCCAGCGACACGTCCGCCCAGTGCGGCGGCGCCAGCCCCGGCGCGTGCGCCAGCAGCAGCGACACGCGCCAGGCCGCGCGGCCCTCGCCCGCGCGCGCGTCGTGCAGCGCCACGAAGTACGTGCGGCGCGCGCCCCAGGCCGCGCCCTCCTGCGGCGCCGCCAGCACGGACGACCAGGCCAGGCGCACGCCGCGCGCCGGCGCCAGCACCAGCACGGCGTGCGCCGGGCCCGCCAGCTCCACGCTGAGCTCCAGCGCCGTGGCGTTGTGCCGCGCCAGGTTGAGTGCGGCGTGCAGGCGCGGCAGCGGCGCGGCGGGCGCGGGCGCGGCGTGGCTGCGCGCGATGAGCGTGAGCACGGGCAGGTAGTAGGGCGCGCCGCAGTACAGCAGGCGCGCGCACGTGGCCGCGCTCACGGGCCGCGCCTGCCGTATCTCGGGCACTGCGGGGGTGGGGACGGGCCGCTTTTAATACGATGTCGACGTTTGGCCGAGCCCGATGCCGTATTATTGGTACACGAGGCATACATATAAAAGCGAGAAAAAGCTTTTTCGTCATGAGTTTTATTTTGATAGGGCGGCTTGGGCTAAAAATCTAACAATAATAATATATTACTCAAAAATGCATGTAATGTGGTCATTATTTTGACAACCTTGTTTGAGCAAAGTCGACCTTGCCGTTCTGTTTCAAGGAGCGGCCGGCAAAGTTTTGCTGGCCGCTCTAACAGGCCGGCAATATTTTGCCGGCCGCTATTTTGACGTTTCAACGTTTTAAAAAATCAAACCCAAAAAGATTTTATTTAGAACACAGCTGTTTGTATCTATAGAGATAGGTACAAAAAGATTTTATTCCATATTAGGCTGTACAGTTCCAACTACCATTGCTCAAAAAAAAAACAAAGAAGTAACAAAAGCGCGGTTCAGCGAAAATTTTAATTAATATATTTTTATTTAAATTACTTGCTGGTTTTATTTAGATTAGGTACTTGCATTTTTGAGTAAAGCACTATACAAACCTTGGCCCACAATGACGGCTTCGCTGGTCACGCTATGATTGCCTCGAGCTAGCCTAGCTACGCTCTAGGCCTTTCAGCTTGGCCATCATTGCAGCGCTTGCTGTCCTCGCTGTAAAGGCCTCGACCTACGGTCTCGGCCTTTATCTCAGCTCGTCCATCAAGTGCTGCACGCTGACCGCGTTGTGTCGGCCTGGAGCTGCGCTATGCTGCGCTGTCGGCCATAATCAGCGCGACCAGCAAAGTAGTCATTATAGACCGCGGCAGTAATGTACTATTAATGTATGTGTCTCTAGTGTTTAAGTTGTGTATGTATTACTAACAAATTGGATTGTATGATCTGTTAATAAATTATTATTCCTTTATACATTTAATCCTCTTATAATCCTCTTCTTAATTTTTTAAATATTTCTTAAAAAAACGTAACAAAAAACATTTAAAAATAACTCAGAACTCAGCACCCTTGAGCATCGAGTACGGTATAATGCAACTTCTCAGTGTAACTGGGGCGACCCGCTTCTGGGTGATCAGCTAAACCGATTCGCTACCGTAAAAAAAAAAGACACAGGAGCACCAAATATCCGGCTCGAAGGACTATAAAATGTACAGCGCGTATACTTGCAGAGTTGTTGTTGAGGTTGCAGTTTTTAGAGAAAAGATCACTTGGTTGATACTAAATTTATTATGTATTAAGACTAATATTATAAAGCTGAAGACTTTGTTTATTTTCTATTTTCCTAGACGATCAGTCTAACAATTAGTTCGCAATTAATGTTTTGAGTTCGATACATTGTAACGTTGTAAACTTTTAATTTTAAAAAGAAGGACGGTGGGCAAGCTAAATCAATCATTGTAATGCCGTTCCAACCGTCCATATCACCTGACAAGCCTGTATCTTAGTCTCGCTCCCTCGCGGCCCTAAACCGGTTCTTGCCCACTCCAGCGCGCGACTTGAGGCGAGGACACTAGCGAAGCGGCAGAGGCCAGTCGACGCTTGCGTTCCCGTGCACAACGCTTGTGCAGGGCAATAAACGCGCACATTTACCTATCTCGACTATTAAGAAACATCGAGTAATTTCTTAAAAACTTTATAATAATTGATATTTATATTTTAAAGTTTCTATACGGAACAATAGCTTCAGTTTTTCATCTCCCCTTCTGGGGAACAAAGTACGGGTTTTCCCGACCGAGTTTTTATTCCCGAACAACCGCTGCCGCGTCACTGGGTGACGTCACCGCTACCATCGAGCCACTCCTGCTGGCATCCGGCATCCGCCGCCCCACCGGCATCGGGCAACCACCACCTTCTCTGCCAACCCTGCGGGTCCTGCTCCTCGGCATCAGCGTGCCTACAGCTACGTGAACGCCAGGGCAGTACTTAGCGCGCCTACCTCCGTAATGCGGGAAAATTTGTGACGGGCTTGTGACCTTTTCTTTTTTTAAATATATTATTGAAAGTGTTTGTGAGTTTCTTTGAATATCTCCAGCTCTCCAACGCTTCAACATATGTATATGTACTCAACTCACCGTATTTATCAACAGAGTGCGGTGTGTTGGCGTCGAGCTCAGGTATCCAGTAGAAGTGGTCCACCCGGTCGGCCGGCACCAGTGGCGCGTGCAGCGTGCGGCGCGTGTGAAACACCATGAGCCGCTGCGGCCGCTCCGCGCTGTACGGCGCGCCCAGCGGCGTCAGCAGCACCAGCAGCAGCGTACCAGCGCACAGCGCCGCCGCCGCCAGCGCCAGCCGCCGCACGCCGCGCGCCGCCGGCACCAGCGGCAGCAGCCAGCAGCAGCTCGCCTGCACCAGCGCCGCCACCAGCACCGCCATGCCCACGTCGGGCGGCAGCGCGCCCGCGCCCGCGCGGCCCATGATGGGCACGAACATGCGCAGCGAGCCCAGCGCCAGGTACCACGTCTGCGCCGCCGGCAGCGCCGCGCCCAGCGCCCACAGCGCCGCGCGCGCGCCGCCGCCCGCGCCGCGCGGCGCCAGCAGGTCGGCGGCGGCCGGCAGCAGCGCCCACAGCAGCGGCAGGAAGCCGGAGCGCAGGCCGCGCGCCGCGCACAGCAGCAGCAGCGCGGCCCAGCCCAGCGCGGCGGCGTCGTGCGCGGCGCGCGCAGCCCACCAGCCGCGCAGCAGCGGCGGCGCGCGCCACAGGCGGCCGTAGCCCGCCCACGTGCCCGCCAGCGCTGCGCACGCACATACTCATACATCGCAGCAGCGGCGGCGCGCGCCACAGGCGGCCGTAGCCCGCCCACGTGCCCGCCAGCGCTGCGCACGCACATACTCATACATCGCAGCAGCGGCGGCGCGCGCCACAGGCGGCCGTAGCCCGCCCACGTGCCCGCCAGCGCTGCGCACGCACATACTCATACATCGCAGCAGCGGCGGCGCGCGCCACAGGCGGCCGTAGCCCGCCCACGTGCCCGCCAGCGCTGCGCACGCACATACTCATACATCGCAGCTATTGTACCTCACTAGTGATATTACTACTGGTATTCGGCCGAGGTAAAGAGGTAAACGTTCTGCACACGAATTTACGCTTTGCAGAGACTTGAAATTCAGGTAAATCACAGATTGAATTTGTAAAAAAATATTGAAAAAAAAACTAGGTTTATATTTTAGGAACTGGACGGGTCAACCACTGGGTCATCATTATTGCGCCACCCGCTCAGTATGTTTCCATCATTTACATTATTGCACTTACACCGCAATAGTTCAATACGTAATTCGGCGGCATACCGTGCGCGTGACTCATAATCCCATATCGTTCACCATTCATCCTAGTATAAGTCTTTACCAAATGAACCACAACGTGACCTGAATTTAAATCTTGACGGCAAAAAACTTGATGTTATAGCGGAAACAGTACACAGTAGTACTTGGGGATTACTATCGATTCAAAACTGTAGTGGGGCGCACACATTAGAACTCTCTCGGGGAGGGTTAATCTCAGCTGCCTATGCAGTTAGAAAAATATGGCAGTTAACTGATGTAGCCATAGCTAGGTTAGTATACTACGTTATTTTCATAGTATTATGTCCTATGGCATTCTGCTGTGGGGATCGGTAGCAGACGTTGATTCAATTTTCATACTACAAAAAAGGGCTGTCCGCGCCATCTATAAAATGGGTCCTTGTGAATCCCTCAGAGAAAAATTTAAAGAAATCGATATACTATATATATATACAAGGTGTTGTTTTGCAACCTCGTCAAATTCTAGGAGGTAACTATGCTAATGATTCTCGACCCGAATCAATACTAAAATGAGTAGGTAATTTTTTTTTTTTATTTATTTACTGAAATCGGTAACTGTGAACCACCCGTGTTTTAAACACGGGCCGTCTGATCCCCGCCTTATAACGTCGCTTACACACAAACAAAAACCTCAAACGTTTTTTCGATAATTTCATAATCCCTAAACCACGTTAAGGGGGTTATTCTGAAATATTGACAAATTTAAACAACAAAAAAACGCAGTGTTTTTTAATAATTTACTAGGTACCGTAATTTATATTGATTATTTATGTCTTTTGTGACAACATCCTGAATTTTGACGAGGATGCAAAACAACACCTTGTATATAAGAAGCAGTGTATACTTAGCCTTTTTTGTGCGGTCAATCAAGTAACTATCACCGGTGTTGTATTTAATCTGTACCAGCTAGGACATGTGCTGTCACTTTTCGAATTTCATAGTCTTCACCAGGAAGAACTTCCTGCAATGCTGTATGTTTTCCCTCTCGGCACATGCCTTCACTCTATATTTTAGAATGTATTTTATATGTCCGCAAAAACCGAGGACTTTTCAAAATTAGAAGCGACTTCCATAATATGCACGCAGTAAACACGAAATTGTAATTCAGATTAACTAAAACTAGCAAGTCATTCCTTATAAACAGTATACGCTTTTATAATAAGTTGCCGAAGTCAGTTACAGAACTGACCGATGAAAAGTTTAAAAATTATATTAAACGTGTCCTAATTAAAAAAGCATATTACAAAATTAAGGACTACGTTGAAGATAGAGAAGTTTAGCCTTAGCCCCTTTGCACATGTGGCTTCGCTCATAAACGGCACAAATGTGTGGATGACTCAAACTATTCTCAATCCTAGTTTTTTTTTCCCCTTATTTTTAATCAGATGTTTTACAATAGTTTTTAAGTCATTACACTTTTTGTTTAGAATAGTTACAGCACGGATGACAACATTTGTGTCACTTGTTTAATCTAGTCTTTTTGTGATATTTTGTTCTTTTTTGTTATTATAGACCTATCACTTGCTTACTAACGGTCTATAAAGTTCTTACATCCATTTTGAGAACTAAAATTAATCAACATATTGAGAGTAATTCCATCATGTCTCCCTCTCAGAATGCATGTAAGAACGGGTCCCGTGGTACTAAGAAGCTGCTCCTCATTGATATTGCCATTAGCCAACAGACTCGCCACTCCAGACAGCATCTGTCTACATGTTGGATAGATTATAAGAAGGCCTACGACTCAGTTCCACATACATGGCTCATGAGGGTGCTGGAGTTGTACAAGATAGATGCAACTCTACGCGCCTTCCTTGAGTCGTGTATGGGGCAATGGAGGACGGTCCTTCGCTATCCAGGATGTCGACAGATGCAGGGGAATAGTGAACCGATAAGGACCGAGCGTGGTATATTTCAGGGTGATAGTCTGAGTCCATTGTGGTTTTGTCTAGCCTTGAACCCTCTTAGCACACTACTGGAAGGTTCAGGTCTAGGCTATCGGTTGAGGAGAGGTGGTCAGGTCATATCTCACCTTCTTTACATGGATGATCTGAAAATCTTTGCCCCCAACAATTTGCAACTGATGAAGCTACTGAAGGTAACTGAAACTTTCAGTAGCGCCATCAGGATGGAATTAGGTGAGGACAAATGGGCAGTCATGCATGTGAAGCGAGGGGAGATTACGGAATTCGTGGGAACTCAACTCTCGGATTCCGTACACCTTCCCTCTCCTCAACGGAAACCTACAAGTATTTGGGTATGTCGGAAGCATTAGGCATCAATACTGCTGACATGAAACAATCGTTGAAAGAGCGTTTCTTTGGCCGCCTGAATAAGGTGCTAAGCAGTCTTCTGCTAGACGGAAACAAGGTGCGCGCCTTCAACGGTTGGGTCATGCCGGTTTTGATGTATTCTTTCGGCATATTCAAATGGACTCAGACAGAACTTGATGCCCTAGATAGGAAGGTCCGCGTACTACTGACCCCGCAAATCGGATGCATCATCCACGGTCGTCGGTGATGAGACTGTATATCCCGCGGAAGTGTGGAGGTCGTGGCTTCTTAAATGCTAAGACCCTGCACAACCGTGAGGTATTCAGTCTCAGGGAATACTTCAAGGGCCTTACCCCGCTCTTCTTGGCTAAAGAGAACTGGCGCAAGCCTGTAGTATTAGACACTAATGACCGCAGGGAGGTATGGCAGAGCAAGGAGCTTCACGGACGCTTTTACCGGGCCTTACATGGGCCCGATGTAGACTTCTTAGCGTCCGTATCCTGGCTGCGTTTCGGTGACCTCTTTGGGGGAAACTGAAGGTTTTGCCTGTGCAATAATGGACGAAGTTATGCTGACGAATAACTACCGGAAACATATTATGAAGGACGAGACGGTGGACGTGTGTCGGGCATGCGACCGTCCGGGTGAGTCCATCAGACATATTATTTCTGGTTGTTCTCGTCTAGCTAACGGAGAGTACTTGCATAGACACAACCTTGTTGCCAGGATTATCCACCAGCTACTTGCTTTGAAATACAACCTTGTGGAATCAGAAGTGCCATACTATAAGTATGCACCCGACCCAGTTCTCGATAATGGTAATACCACGTTGTATTGGGATCGATCTATCGTCACTGACAGGACTATTGTTGCCAATAAGCCTGACATTGTGTTGATAGATCGATTGGAGCGTCGCTCAATGATTGTTGATATAACGGTCCCGCAAGACGAGCACCTCGTGAAAGCAGAGAAAGATAAGCAATTCAAGTATCTAGATCTGGCTAGCGAGGTTGTCGACATGTGGGACGTGACAACAGCAGTCATTGTGCCGATAGTCAAATCAAATCAAAAATCTAAAATGTTTATTTCGTGTTATACAGTTGGTGGCGTCTCCTTTTAAGCATATATATGCCTGTAACAGGAGGCGCTGCTGTTTTATATCTTATGAGTGTAATAAGTTACAAAACAAAAGTAAAAGTATAATAAAAATAAATAATTAATAGTAAATAGTCTCGTTCTAGTTTTTATCATTAGTCTGTTGGTGTGTGTGTGTGTGTGCGTGTTTGTTTGCGTGTATTTGCGTACGTGCAGTATGCGTGTGTGAGTAAGTGTGCGAGTGTGTGTTGGAGAGTGTGTGTGTACATGGGCGTTTTATACGGAAGTGAATTGTGTTAATACTACCATAAACATTTTACCTTACATTAAACAGAAGATTCTCTATTTCATCGTAGCATAACTTGTTTATCCAGTTAATCAGCAACGATTTACATTTTTTAAACGGCTCCGTATGTATATGTATTAATTTATTTATTTTGTTATATAAGTAAGACGAGCGTTTCTCATATTGAATATTTGCAAATTCTGTTTTTACAAAAGGGGAGCAAGCAAATTTATGTTTCCTTCTTCTAGTTAATATATTAGGATGTAATGGTAAGGTTTTATGTTTTTTTTAATACTACGTGAATAATATATAATTTTCGGACTGATAGTAAGTTACTAATTTGGTATAGTTCACAAGCAGGAAAGGTCCTTTTTTTGAAGTACATTACTTTTATTTATGTCCGTTGCGCTCTTTCAACATCAAGAAAACGTGTTTTACGCGCGCCTCCCCAGATAGAAATACAATATATTATTACTGATTGCACTAGCGAGATATACACTTCATTAAGAAGATTTATGATAAGCCACTCCTTGGGGCTATGTATCGTAATGTTTTAAAAATCCAAATAAATTTTCGTATTCTCGCAGTAATGTTTTCGATCTGAGGATACCAGGACAGGCTTTGGTCCAACTTGACGTGGTTGACTTTACTTATGATTGGACAACTACAGTTGTAATCAGTCATACTCCTACATTCATGTATTTTAATGTTGAAATCATGTTTAGGTTGGGCATTTTTGTATATTGTGAAGCAATTATAATTAGTTTTGGTCGTGTTTAATGTAAGAAGATTAGTTTTTAGCCACGACGCTACTTGTACCATACCATTTTCTGCGTTGGTTTTGCTTTCATGCCAGGTTGAGCCAGTGAAGACGATTGCGGTGTCGTCGGCATACGAAATTATTTTTGCTTTTCTGATTGACATGTTACACAAGTCGTTTAAATAAATGAGGAATAAAGTAGGACCTAAAACGCTTCCCTGAGGTACACCGCATGTTACATCAACCTCCTCGCTAACACAATTCTCTAGTTTAACCTTCTGTTTTCTGTTTGACAGGTAATCCGCAAATATAGATAGTTGTGTATCTGTAATACCGATTTTTTCTAATTTTTTAACAAGGATGGGAATAGAGACCGTGTCGAAGGCTTTTTTTAAATCTATAAAGACCGTTAAGCACCTAGTTCCTCTATCGAGTTCTTTAGTTAAAACTGATGTTAAAGATGTGATAGCATCTTCCGTAGAAATAACGCGTCTAAAGCCAAATTGAGATGGTGATAGAATGTACATATATTGGTGTGAAGATAATTAAGTAATCTGGAATTTAAAAGTTTTGCTAATATTCTTGCTATAACAGGTATAACAGAAATTGGTTTATAATTATTAACATCACCCTCTTGCCCGCCCTTGTATATAGGGGTTATTACAGATTTTTTAAAGAGTTACGGAAGATGCCTTGTTTAAAACAGAGATTAGCCAAATGCGTTATAATTGGAATAATTTCATATTTTACATGTTTGAGATACCTAGTCGAGATGTTATCCCATCCGGGGGCACTATCTGATTTTAGAGAGTTAATTATACAATTTACTTTATTATGGCGTTTATTCATTTATAAAACATATTTTTTACATTTTTAAATATTCCTATATAAAATCAATAAATTTACTTCATTATTATCCGTATCCAGAAGAACAAAAGATTTAGAGAGACTAGGTAATGAACGTAGGTATATATTAAGGTCATTCTGGGTTACAGTTTGTTGGATGTCATTTGCAAGTTGGTTGCCAATATTTGCGAAATATTGATTAATGAAGTTTGCTGATTCCGTTGGTGATGCTTTTACATTGGTTAATTCAGAATTAGTTCTAGTAGATTTATTTGTGTATGTGATTGTTTTCAGGGTTTTCCAGAGTAATTTGTTGTTGTTTAAAGATTTATTAAGAAGATTTCTTTCGTATTTTCTTTTTTATAAGATTGTTGCAATGGTTTCTGTAACGGGCATAGGTATTTTTTTAATTTCATTATGGGGGTCGTCTCGAGATTGTTTTTGGAGCTTATTTCAATTTTTTATACATCTTAGTATGCCTTCAGTGATCCAGGGCTTAATTATTCGTTTACTTTTAGGGATTTTGTGAACAGTAGTATTTATTTTTAGTGACTCTATAAGTTCTTGAATTAAACATTCTGTTATGTAATTAGGATTTTTACAAAAAAGTAATGTCGGTAGATTTTTTTCTTTTAAATATTGTAAAGCACTCTCAAAATCAATTTTAGTAACAGTTGTTGGTATAGTTTGGCAATGCTTTATTTTAGATAACGATAGAAAGGTTGTACGGTGGTCTGTAACAGTAATGCTTAGGATGGCAATAAAGGCAGAGTGCCGCTTCCTGTTTATCTAAACTATAATATTATAAAGAGGAAAGATTTGATTGTTTGTTTGCATTGAATAGGCTCCGAAACTACTGGTCCGATTTGAAAAATTTTTTCAGTGTTAGATAGCCCATTTATCAAGGAAGGCTATAGGCTATATATCATCACGCTACGACTTATAGGAGTGGAGCAGCAATTAAAAATGTTGCGAAAACGAGGAAAATGTGACGCAAACGAAGTTGCGCCGGACAGCTAGTTTTTAACATAAAGTGGTCAAGACAATTGGTTTCCCTTGTAGTTAAGGTGTGACCTGAGAGAATACCATGACCTGATAACATATCCAAGTATGAAGTTCTATTTTTAAATTCATATGTTTGTTCATTGTGTTTAGGTTTAATATTGATATTAATGTCACCAGCAATTATAACATTACTTTTTTGAGAATTTAGGTTATCTAAATGGAGGGCTAATGAATTTATAAAGGGTGCGTTTGCGTTGCGCGTTAGTATTTGATGGTGAACGATATATACCTAAAATGATATTATTCAATATATGTATTTGTAGACATGATGCGTGGCTTATCTTTAATTCTGTGAAACTGACTTTTAAGGTGTCTTTTATATATACCACCACGCCGACGTTTTGATTTTGTTGACGAGTAGTAGCATAAGAGCGATATTTAGTTAATGTCGGTATAGGTTTATTTCGATCAAGTCTGCATTCAGTCAGGATTATTACGTCTGTTTCAAAATTGAGGCAAGACATATTTGCTATGAAGTCATCGAAATTGCAATATATTCTCACTTTTATTTATGTTACAGTTGTTAGGGAGTTCACTACAGCCACATTCTATCGTTCTTGCAATACTCAAATTGTCGATGTCATTTAAAGTTTGTAGTAGATCACTCATTATTGTGTTCTAATAAATACACGGTACGTTTTATGATAAGGGCATTATTTATGTAACATGCTTGAAGCCGTAAGAACGCATGCCATACATTTATGGGTTGCAGGGATTAATAATAATTATTATGTAGTAATTTCCTTTTTTTATAAGTATTCATCGATGTATATTTGGTTCTTTTTATTTATTTATTTATTTATTAAAACTTTATGCACAAGTATAAAAAAACACTGTACAAAGGCGGACTTAATGCCTTGGGCATTTTCTACCAGTCTACCTTAGGGTGATGCAGAGAGAAAACATAGTAGGTGCAGCATAACAAATGGTAATAAAACATTTACAAATAAAATATAACAATAAATACATATATAATATAACGATAAATACATATATAATATAACGATAAATACATATATAATATAACGATAAATACATACATAAACTACTAACAACAATTTAATTATGAGATGAATCTGCCAGCTTCTTAAGTAAGTGTTCCCGAGCTTTAACTTTAAATGTGAACCGACTGTTGGCCAACCTGACGTTCGGAGGGAGCGCATTCCAAAGGAAGACAGCCTGGACAAAGAAAGACGATTTGAGAAAACCAGAGCGGTGAGAAGGACAACGTAGAAGACGATTGTTGGAAGAACGAAGATTCTTACTGTGCGCAGAGCATAAATATTGAAAATGAGTAGTCACATAAGAAGGAGAAGTAGGCTTATTGAGAAAAGAAAATAGGGTAGTCAAAGCTCTCATCGCTCTGCGCTGTCGGATGGGCAACCATTTTAAAAGTGACCGATGTGCGGATACATGGTCATACTTACGAAGATTAAATACGAATCGAATGCAGTTATTAAGAAGTCGGTCAAGTTTATTGAGGAGATCTGCATTCAGGTCGTAGTAGCACACATCACCATAGTCAATTATGGGGAAGATTAGGGACTGTACAAGCGTTACCTTAATGTGTGATGGGAGAATATTTTTAAGCCGATAGAGCGACCGCAACGTTCCGGTGACTCTCTTGCTCACAATCGCAACCTGCTTACGCCAGTCAAGGCAAGTGTCAACATGCAAACCCAGATCCTTGACGTCAGAGCTAAACGGAATGACTGTGCCGTCAAAGGTAACCGGGGGCACCGTTAAGCCATTCAGCCTTCTCAGGCTATGGGGGCTCACCCCAAAACGATCAGACCAATTTTTGACAATACGTAAATCCCGGTTTAGCTCCTCGATCGCACCGGACAAATTGTCAACACTTGCCCGACAGTAGAGCTGTAAGTCGTCAGCGTAAAGATGATACACACACTGAAGCTCGGTAGTTATGAGATCTATAAAAATAGAGAACAAAAGTGGAGATAAAATACCGCCTTGAGGGACGCCAGCATCAAGGTCACACCAGCTGGAGCTAGAGTCACCAGCAAGAACTATTTGCTGACGCCCCTGAAGATAGGAAGAAAACCATTCCAATACCTCGGGAGAGACCATGAGATAGGAGAGGATGGATAAAAGGACTTCGTGACTGACAGTATTGAACGCATTGGAAAAATCGATTAACACCAAAATCGAAATAAAGTTTCGGTGTCTTCCATTCCCCGCCTTATATCGTCAGTCACTTTAAGAAGAGCTGATACGGGCCTGAACCCAGATTGCAATGGACTGATAAGGGAGTTGTGGTGGATGAAGTGGGAAAATTGCTTGTGAACACAAGCCTCAAGTACTTTAGATAAAAAGGGAAGGATGGAAATAGGTCGAAAATGGCTGAGAAGAGTGGGGTTAGGAACTTTAGGGAGTGGCCGAACATGGGCTTTCCGCCAAAGAGAAGGGAAATCACCGGAGTAAAGGGAGAAATTAATGACATGGGAGATTGCAGGAAGGAGCTGATCAAGAGCCGTCACATGATTGTGACGACTGATGTTATCACAGCCCACGGCTTTGGACTTAATGGACAGGATTATCTTCTTGATCTCTCCGGGATCGACTGGGGTGAAGACAAATGGAGAAATATTGGGTCGCGTCAGACCAGCAAGATAGTCAATGGTTTGACATTTGGTTAGACTATCAAGAGTAGGGACAGTGGAGAAATGGCGATTGAGATCGTCCAAACCAAATGCCTTAGGAAGGTCTGAATGTCGCGATCTGCCGATACCTAGAGTTCCAAGGAATTTCCAAATATCAGCAGGAGAAGCAGAAGTGATATTATCAAAGTGGCGGCGTTTAGCGTTGCGTATCATCTGATTACAACGATTGCGAGCAGTTTTGAAAAGGGACCAATTGTCCTCGGACCGATCCTTTTTATATTTCCGGAACGCGCGATCCCTTCGTCGCATCGCCATCCCAACTCCATTATTCATCCATGGCGCAGGTGGGCGCTTCAGCTTGACTTTCCTGACAGGAGCGTGGATGTCATACAACTTGACCACAACCGAATTAAGATAATTTACTTTTTCATCAACTGATGTGGCTTCCTCCAGGGGCGTCCAGTCAATATTGGAAGCATCCTCAATAAGCTTTTCTGAATTCATCCGCGCAAAGGCACGCCTGTACTGAAACGTAGGTTTGGGTTTAGGAGGTTTAAGGACATAAGACAGGAAAATAAGGTCGTGATGGGAAAAGCCAGGAGCGACATGTTGACCATGTGAGGAGACTAAGGAAGGATTAGATGTAAGAATCAAGTCGAGGCAAGTATCATCCCCGACAGTATTATGATGCGTTGGTTGGAGAGGCAAAACATGCAGACTAGCTGACTCGACCAGATGTAAGAGTTTACGGGATCGAGGGGAGTTGTGGGCAAGGAGATTGGTGTTGAAATCCCCCATGACGATGTGATGTGCATACTCTGAACCTAATGATTCTAGGACCGATTCGAATTCGATGAAGTAATCAAGGGACGGGGGACAATACACAACTCCAAGAACGGTTTTTGCTCCTTTGAAACAAACTTCTAAAAAAAGAAATTCAGCCAAATTATTAGCGGAAGAAGTAGCAAGAATTTTATAAGAAAAATCAGCACGAAGGTAAATTGCTACACCACCCCCTCTCTTACCGATTCGATCGTTCCGTAAAAGAACGAATCCTGGGAGAAAGTAAGTGGAAGATGAAAGCTCAGGTTTTAGCCAGGTCTCTGAAATCAAGACGGCATGGACGTTATTGGTCGCAAAGGTATCATAAAGCTCGTTGTAGTGGCTGGGTATGCTCTGGGCATTGATGTGACAAACATTAAATAGTCGGTTAACACTATGGTTAAAGCTTTGACGTAAAATATCACCAAGGGTGTCTGTAACGGAACAAAAACTATCATCAGAAGTGGCAGTAGATTCGTTAGCTGAGAAAAACGATTCATTATCAAATAAAGCTGTCATAGATGTAAATAAAAACAAAATAATAAAATAAAAATAGTTGTAAAATTAAAATAACTATAAAAAAAAAACTACACACAAAATAATCTTTTTAGATTTTTGTATCTATTTGATGTAGTATTTAAGTACCTGTAATGAATTAAAGTTGACTCAAATGTAAATAAACTTTTAGCAGTATAATATGAATGATAGTAATAATGTGTGTGTGTGTTTGTAGGTGTTTTTAAAATAGTAATGAATAATGTATTTTGTGTAAATGTCAAGTAAGTGTAACAGACTTTACATACCCAGATTGACGAGCACAGAATATAAGCAAAATAGTAGTGAGAACAATACTGAACTTCCTTATGATAATATAGTCAATTATTGATAATTAACTGTTGGATTTGTGCTTCGCTTCTTATTATAATGGTTGGAGAGTCGTCTTCTCTTTTGAGGTATACCCGGCCATATGCAGTCCAGCAATATTTATAAGTTTTTGACTTCACGAGGTCTCGAGCAAGGAAGTGTAGGCGTGCAGCCTTTGCAGTAAGTTGCTTAGTGATAAATATGGGGGTATCCTCGTTAGTGCGCATGCCCAGGTGTTTGGCACATAGTTTCGCCTTTTGTTTTATGTTAAATGCCTTACAAGATTTCAGAATACTATTTTTGATCAGTGTTGAGTTTGTTTCCACCACAATAGGTGTGTTACCCGAATCTTTCTTTGCACGAACTCTGTATATATCACGGATGATGAGGTTGTCTGGAAGATATCGCTATCAGCGATAAGACCGCCTTTGTAACCATAAAATTATTAGTTTTGTAAGCCCGTTATGTTTAATTTTTGGTGTACAATAAAGTTTTATTCTATTCTATTCTATTCTATTCTATGATCGTCTTATCGAGCGGGCAACCCACTGAGTTCGATAGGCTTGTAGCCATATGGATTAGGTCGTCTTTGGTTTCATTTGACTTCTTGGGTACGTTTTTCATTTCCAAATTAGCCTTTCTACTGTCTTGCTGCATACTTTCTAGTCGTGTCGGCCAATGGCTTAATAGCCAAAAGCTTCGACCAACATCTGCGGAGTCTTTCGCTTGACAGCTGGATCAAGAGCTTGATTCAGAAGGTAGTACTTATGGACACGGCACGTATTGTCAGGAGGTTCCTCTCTCAAGAGCCCTGACCACCGGTAGCCCGGACCCTGTTCCAGATGCTGGTGGGCTACTATTTTTTATATTTTTAAATGTTTTACAAAACAACATACAAAAAATATATGTTGTTTTGTAAAAATATTTAAAAATGTAAATGATATGTAAAGAAAATGAATAAAGGAAATTAAATATACTATTGTGTGTTAAATAATATTTGATAAGTTTTTTTAATCTGACAGATACTTAACAAAAAACTTTGTCTTTGGGCGATTTAGAATCCTTGAGATATAATTTCTAATATAATAGGTCCTGTTTTCTGTAAACACTAAACCATGGTCACCCTATCGAAACATTCAAAATGTATTACTTGTAGTAGTAGGGGAGCCCAAGCGGGGATTTCGGGATTTACTAAAGCGCTGCAGATTAATATGCAGGGGGATATCTAGTACCCAGTTAAGTACCTCCACCCAATATGAGCCCCATATCTAAGGCCGCCCGTGAAGAAAAAAGGATCAGATTAGTAAAAAAAATGATCATCAGAAATTCTCGAGCGCGTCAGATTAAGGTAGGGTGAGTTAGTTACATGCTAAAAAGTGTATATTCCACTAATCTGACAATTTCAAAGTGACGTTAAGAAATGGGAGGGCAGCAAAGTTGTAAAAAAAACGTCATCTAGACATTCTCGAGCCTAGCTATTTTTTATTTTTATTTTGAAAGAAATGATTCAAGGATTACGAATAGCTATGCAGTTCTCCGAAAATCCCGAACAACATACGATAATCTCGAACTGCCGATAGAATCTTCCTTAAATGAAGTATGTATATCACGCCACAGAGGAAGACCAAAGAAACGATGGATGGACTGTGTGAAAAATGATATGGCAAGAAAGGAGGTATCTCATGAGATGACAAGTAATAGAGAGGTATGGAAGAAGAAGACGTACTGCGCCGACCCCAAATGAATTAGGATAAGGGCAAGAGAATGAGTGTATATCACGCACAGTGTTATAAATTATTTACAGCAATAAAAATACTGCGAGACCCTCATTATTCATATTATATCATTATTTTATTTTATGAGCATTTTTTTTTAAATTTATATATAAGTATTTTACTTAAAAAACATACACTTTTTTATTTGCATGCTATTTCCTGAGCTTTTCAATTCATAAAGTTCAATGTTTTTTTTTTTGTCAGATTATGCGAATCCCTCTAGATAATCATCAGATTACGAGACAGCACGTCTAGGACATAAAGACGAACCATAAATATCTTAATCTGACGCGCTTGAGTATTTCAAGGCGAATTTTTTTTTGCACATTGCAATAATGGCCGCCAGTTTGCGTCACATCGAAATCGTCAGATTATTGATTGAGAGCTTTTTTTTGGTTCACTTAACACCCCCCTACAAAATCTGACGCGCCCGATTTTTTTTTTTTTTAAATTTTCATCCCTTACGTACAATCACCCCTATCATGCCAACGATCAGATTAACATACGTAGACTACTGTAGACTGGGGCTGTAGCTTAGCGTTCTTTTTTTTTTTGTTCTTTTACTTTCAAAAGTGCCTGTAATGGTCTAATTGAAATAAATGCTTTGAGTTTGAGTTTGAGTTTGTACATGATTAAAAATACGTAGGACATTGATGCTATCGATATCTGACGCGCTCGAGTATTAACAAATATAACAGATTTTTTTTATATATTTAAAAATCTATAGCCGCTTCCCCCACCGATGAAAAGGTATATATAACATTTTTTTCTTCTTATCATTTAAGCTTTGCAACCCAATAGGTATCTATGACGCTCGAGTAAAATCCCCATTTAGCATCATGGGCTCCCCTACTATAGGTACGACATTCTGAAAAAAAAAAATGTTTTTTTCTTTGCCTATTTTCGGTAGTTCTTGTTTACAAAAAAACACTCGTTATTACTTACTTTCTTCGACAGAAAATCACGACTAATTCTACGCAATACCGTAATACAGCACCAAAAATATAAACCTAGGTTTTTTATGTATTTATAGATTGGTTGACAAATTCAAAGCTAGGTTAAAAAAAAACAGACCTCTGCGGTGCTTTTTCACCGAGATATTGGCGATAACGTGTTTTTCACCGTTTCGATGGCGCAGCCATGGTGTTTTAGTCTTACAGCTACTAAAATATAAACCTAGGATTTTTCGTTGTCTTTTTACAAACTTTGACAAATTCAAATCTGGGTTTTAAAAAAAAACCTTAGGACGTCTGCGAGCCTTTACAAGCGAGATATCGGCGATAATGTGTTTGTCACCGTTTCGATGGCGCGGCAATGGGGATTTAGTCTGACAGTTCCTAAAATATAAACCTAGGATTTTTTAGGGTTCTTTACCGCGAAAGGAAAAAACAGAACCCTTATTGGTGTTGTCCGTCCGTCCGTCCGTGTGTCTGTCTGTCAAGACCCTTTTTCACAGGCACGCGTGGAGGTATCAAGCTGGAATTTATATCAAATACTTGTAGTCCGGGGAATTTACGCCGAATATTAGGCTAACTTTGCATTAATTAAAAACAGCGATTTTTTTCATTGAATGTGTAGGGTATGGACAGGAGAGTATATTAAGCTGTATCCCGCGAAAAGTTCACCTCCGCGTATATGTTTTTTTTAAGAAAACGTCTAATATGTATTTAACTTGTTGGAAAAAAATATAAACAGGTATGTTTATTTGGAGTATTTGTAGAACAGATTGAGTACTACAAGTAGGTCAGACAAAATTTAAAAAAAATCGTCCAAGGACATTCGTTTAATTTTCGTGTAAATAGGTTAGAAATAGCCTTTAGATGAAAGTTAAACTAAATTAAACTCTGTTAATTTTTTGCCTCAACCGCTATTGTAAAAAAACTGGTAATAATAACTTCCGGTAGTACAATTTGTTTAATTTTGTTTAATGGCGGTGTAATATATTAATTTAAGTTATTTTATGTAAAAAAACCGCTGTTTATATTTTTGCCTTAAGTACAATCCAAAAATTTCGTAAATGTTTTTTTACCGTAATTTCCGTGGACGAAAATGTTTAATTCTGAAAAAATATATTACTGTCACCAATTCTTTACCTAAAGTAACTGAATTTGTCCTGTTAACTTTTTTTCCCATGTTTTTATTCACAAAAACGCGTTTTCGTCTTTTTCACCTTAAAAAAACTAACTTTTAGGCCAACGCAATCAAAAAAGACATCCTTTTATGCTGCAAATTTTCGACACTGGCAAGGGAATAATTTATTTTTTTGTGCTTTTAATATTGAACGAAACGTAAAAGACTGACCCGGCAGCGCGTAGAGCGGCGCCAGCAGCGCGCCCCGCGAGTAGAAGCAGAGGTTCTTGCCGCACGCGTGCAGCACCAGCGCCGGCGTCACCGCCGCCAGCAGCCCCGCGCCGTGCGCGCCCGCGCCCGCCAGCGCCGCGAGCCCCACCGCGCGCCACCACGCGCCGCGCGACACGCACAGCGCCGCGCGCGCCGCGCCCGCGCTACCCGCCACCTTCAGCAGCACCAGCGCCAGCGCGCCCGCCGCCAGCGCCAGCGCGGCCGGGCCCCGCACCGACACCACGCACAGCCCCAGCACGTCGAAGAACACCGGCTGGCGCGACGACGCGTCCGGCTCCGACTCCAGGCTCTCGCTCGCCAGCAGCCCTGCGGGTGTGTGTCACGTCACGTCGCGCCGGGCGGCCGGCCGCGAGCGCGCGCGCGTCACGTACCTTGCGCGAGCGCCAGCACGTTGTCGCCGGTGCGCTGCAGGGCGGCGGGCGGCACGCGGTCGGCCGTGTCGAGGCGCGTGTGGTACACGTAGCCGTTGGCGCTCCACGCCAGGTCCACGCCTGCAACACGCGCGTCGTGAGAGCGGGCCCGGCTCGTGTCCCGGCGGAGGGGTGCGCTACGTACCGGACAGCTTGCCGAAGTCGCGGAAGATGCGAAAGTCGGTGTCGGCGGGGATGAGGCCGCTTTCGAACAGCTCCTGCGCGAGCGACGACGCGAACGGGTGCGGCACGGCGCCCGCGTACATCTGCACACGACTGCTCTGTTAGTTCGAGTGCGGGTAGTGTCTGTGCAGACATAGACGTGTACCCTTCGTGGCTCGTCGAAAAGACTGCGATATAGAGCTTTGTTGTTTTAATATAGTAGTACCCTTGCCTGAAGCTGCTTGACCTGATCAGACCGCGAACTAACCCACCCGGCAACTTGTAGCAATCATTTCGTGTTTCGGTACATTCGCCCGTATTCAAAAATATCAATATGATGACAGCGGTTAGGTTCGGCCTAGGGTTAAATACCTACCCTACGCCTAGTAGGGTATTTACAGTCTGTCTATAAAGTCATGAAATTAACTAATGTTTGAGGAACTAACATTATTTAAAAGTAGGGCAACACTAAATCAAATTACATCTAATGTCATTGGCTGTCATCGACTTATTTTGTAATTCGTTATTTATTGCATTTTTATTGCTTTTCAAATCTAAGTGGATTAAACCTAGAAGAAACGTGTTAAATATGAAGAAAACCAATCGGAGTGGAGCTCAGGAAATTATTTTTAAAGTGTATCAGCGATGTTTGTTTAAAACACCAAGCTGGACAAATTTTATCAAATTTGGATGATGTTTATGCTCGAACAGCAGCTATGACAGGTATGTAATCGTGTTACTGTTTGTTTTTATCTACCAGAAGTTACAAATGTACTAAATATACGATTTTAAGACTAAAATAAGGATTGTTTACATTGCGCATTATTAGGTTAGATTGCAAATTTATGTAGGCCATATTGTAGTGCGACCAAAATTTTTGATACTTTTTGGGGATCAAATTTACTGCTGATTTTAAATCTGAATAAGTTATATCATGTCTATTATTTAAAATAGTATCTATTTTCTGTTAGTACAATTATTAATTATTTAAAACTTTCTTTCAGGAAAATCTGAGAGTACAGTAAAGCGTATTGTAGATGAAGGCTATAAAAACGATGGCAAATTCGGAACCCCTGGCAAACACAGATCAGGTCGTCCTAAGAAAGAAATGGATGCCTTCAACATATGTGCTCTTCGACAAAAGATTCAATTCTTTTAATCGGTGAAGAAAGTGGAACCAACCTTAAGGAAACTTTAGGATTTTGAATGAAGCCTGGAAGTCCTGCGTAAAATTTTGAAATTGATTGGGTTTTCTCACGAAGTGTCAAAATAACAGAACAAGAATATTTGGAATCAGATGATGAAAGTAATTAATTATTAAGGTACGGGATATTTTTATTAATAATAAAAGGTTAAAAAATATGTATGAACATTTTTCTTTTATTTGCTCATTTATTTGAACGACAGAGACCATAGATTTGTGCTATCTCATATATTACTATACTATTTATGCTATCTGATCGTATAAGCAAACTAATGAAGGGCATATTTGGTTTCTGTAGTTTTTTAAAATAAGATCTACGGATTTTACGACTTAAGCTTTTCTTCTATCCAGTTTAAAAAAAGCGTCTACGAGTAAAAATTGTTTTCATTAAAATCAGGTTTGCTTCTAGTACAAAATAATGTACTAGTATCAAAATCATTTTAGTCACACTATACAGGGTTGCTAGGTGCACGACCGCAGCGCCCTCAATTTTTTTCATAACCTTATAGACAGACTGTAACTCCATCTGAGAAAATTACTATTAACTAATTGCTCTGTATGGTGTCGGACGTAGAGAATAGCACCATCCCATATCTTCCCGTGGGTGTCGTAAGAGCCGACTAAGGAACTTTCCAGAGAATGGGCAGCAGCGTTCTCTGTGCTTTAGTGACAATCGTACTGCGATCGCCAACCCGCCGGCCAAGCTTGGCGATTATGGCAAAACTTGGGGGAGGCCTGTGTCCAGCGGTTGATGTCTTTCGGCTGAAATGATGATGATGAGAAAATTACTAAAATTGGTTTCACACGATAATTTTGTTACGACGAATAAATTAGAAAACATAAACATTTTTTAAGCTGTTCTGCGAATGTAAAAATTTTTCAAAACCAGCGGACAGAGCTCTAAGATTCTTTCGTACAAACTTTAACGAACTAAAAGAAAACTAAAATCCGGAAACTTTTTGAAGGCCGTTTCCTGAGTTCGTTTTGTTTTTCAACGAATAATGTCAAACGTAATAAATTATTCAAATACATATTCACACCAAGTTTCAAGTTTATAAACCCAAGGAATAAGATTTTTCATACAAACGAAACCCTCCTTTTTACACCCCCTTACTGGTAGGATTTACTAAAATCCGTAGCGAATGCATACGTCTGATAATGTAAAGCAAAAGTTTAAAATGTTCTTTGCTCAAAGTCTCTGTGGTTTCAAACATTTTAAGTCAGATGGCACGTTTCATGTGAAGCGTGATGCTGAGGTTCGCCCTCGAGTGCGGGCGTCACAGTACCTCGACGATCCAGGGGTCGTGCGGGCCCGCCTGGAACAGCACCTCGCGCCCGCCCGCGCCGCACGCCTCGATGTTGATGAAGGCGCGCACGTCCTTCGCCCACCTGCGGAGCGGCGCGAGCTCATTACTAGGTCGCGGGGAAGGCGGGGGAGGCGGGCGAGGCCGGTGCGGCAGGCGGCGCGTACTTGTGCTGCGTGATGAAGGCGTGCGAGGCCTGCATGATGTTCTCCTCGGCGCCGTTGAAGAGGAACACGGCGTCGTGGCGCAGCGGGCCGCCGGCCGCCAGCGCGCGCAGGCTCTCCAGCAGCACGGCGCAGCCCGCGCCGTCGTCGCTGGCACCTGCGACCACACTCGTGTCACGTCTGCTACATAACGAGCGGCACACGTCGCCTAACACTTTTTAGACTATTATTGACAACACACACTTGGAATTTGAAGAGTAATGTGCCTTCTATGAACCCCTACACAAAAGTGAAGTAAAATTATCAAAAAAAAAGGGTTGTCCCTCCATACATACATGTGATGTAAAATGAGAGTACCTACTGTCAAAACGTCTGTTTTCTCTAGCTGGAAATACTTTGACAGATAGCCGTAATAGGCTAGATCCAATAGGGGACAAACCGATGATTCCCACAACTGCAAGCACTGCAATGCCGCCGGGTGCTTCGTTCAAGAAACCCATCACTTGCTTCCGATGTGGTGAGTAAGGTCACATCGTCTCGCAGTGCAGCCGACCTGGAACGAGCGCAGTGGCAGGCGCTTACGGAGCCAGCGGTTCTGGTCCGAGCGCCGTCCCGCAGCGTCGTGTGGACAGCTGTGAAGTTCGCGGCGTCCTTGGACAGCTACAACAATCCGGTGAGTCGCACTCATTTTGTTTTGATTCCGGCGCCGAGTGTTCTTTCGTTAAACTAAGTATAGCTTCTAAATTCTTAGGTACATACACGTTCACTTTCAACCGTTAAATTAAAGGCTATACTAACCGCGGTAGAGACGTCGGCAAGGTCGTGGCAGGATACTTTGGATGATTTACAGTTGGCTATCAACTGCACGATGGACCGTGTTATGAAATCAAGTCCTTTAGAGCTTTTGATAGGAAAAGTTGCTAGGCCTCTGGCACTAATGACTAGTAATGACGATGATGACTTAATAGTAGCGAGAGAACATGCGGTAGATTGAATTGAGAAGAGTGCGGCTTTCTTGAAAACGATCGCTAATGTTTTAAACTTACTGACAGGAAATAGAACGTACAAGTACGCTCTCATGAGCGTCGTAATGCGGTCATCCGCATTCGAAAAACGCCTCGGAGTAGAGTTCTCCCCGAGCTTGATCCTATTAGCGAGAGCGATGAAGAGACTAATGAAAGCTCTTTTGTTTGATTGTATGCACACTTGTAACTATTTGGCCGCACTGCACGTCTAGTTGTAGCTGTAACTGCGCTGCGCACTGCGCACTGTGCCCTGAACAGTTACTCGTGGCTGTTCAGGGTGCAATGCGCGACAAACGTTGTGGCGGGGGCCCGGGGCTCGTAGAGAATATTATGTTTAGTCGACTTGAAGTGACCCGGTTCTAATTTTTTTTTTCCTCTCTTTCCTGCTCCTCGGCAATCTGTTGAACACAACAATAGGCCACTGCTTTGTCTGATACGACTGTATCTCTTTAGGTTTTTTTAGCTCGGTGAGACACTTCTCGGGTAGGTGTCTCATTCCATCCTTATGAATCTATCCTTTAGGTTTGGGACACTATGTCTCTTCAATCTTGTGTATTGAAGGCCTTGATCTCCACTGATTTTGAAGGCAAGCTCATTTTTGCGGTTTGTGAGTCTTTTTTGGTATTTTGTGCTACATTTTGCTATCTCCTGTTTGACAGTTGGTACATTTAAGTCAAGGTATATGTTCTTACTACTGATGTATTGAGGATGTTAAATATGGTTCTCAGTGTTTTGGTTTGAAATCTTTCCAGTATCTCAATGTTACTGTTGCTAGCAGTACCCCATAGCTGTATGCCATAGGCCCATATTGGTTTCAAGATGGCTTTATATACTGTCAGCTTGCTATGTGTGCTCATTTGTGAGTGTCGTCCTATTAACCAGTACATACTGCGTAGTTTTAAATTTAGTTGCTTCCGCTTTGTCCATATGTGTTTTTTCCATGTCAGTCTTCGATCCAAATGCATACTCAAATATTTTGCATTGTCATCTTGCGGGATTTCTTCATTGTTTAGGATAACCGGTGGACATGTGTCCCTTCGGAGAGTAAAGGTCACGTGTGTTGATTTACTTTGATTTGCGTGTATTCGCCAGATTTTGAGCCATTCTTCAATTTTATCAATGTGGTGTTGCAGATGTTCTCTTCTGATGCGGTATCTGGATTTGTGTGTGTAGATCGTAAGGCTGTATCGTCTGCATATGTTGCAACCTTAGTCCTGTCTGATGTTGGTATGTCGGCAGTATATATGGTGTAGAGAACCGGTCCCAGTATACTTCCCTGTGGTACTCCTGATTTGATCTCACACAAGTCGGAAAGTTCGTCATTGAACTTTACTTCAAAACATCGCTTGCTGAGATATAATTTTATTATTTGGTAAAACGAGTGTGGTAGCATCTTTTTGGCTTTGTATAACACGCCCTCGTGCCAAACTTTGTCAAATGCCTGGCTAATATCCAAAAACACAGCCGAGCAATATTTCTTTTCCTCCAGCGATCTGCTTATAACGTCTACGATGCGGTGAACTTGCTCGATCGTTCCGTGGTTTTCCCGGAAGCCAAATTGGCGATTTGGGATGATGCCACTTAGTTGTGCTTTCATTCTTTTAAGTAGCATTTTCTCGAGGAGTTTCCCTATTATAGGCAAAAGACTTATAGGTCGGTACGATGCTACTTCAGATTCAGATTCAGATTCAGATTTTATTTATTTGCCAACAATGTAGGTACAAGTTTAAGATGATACAATAGCTGAAGGTTTCCGCTACATTCTACCTTACGGCATGCAAATTCATAGAAACTAACAGATTAGATACAATATTATGGATTATTCCAGAAATCCCCACCAACAAATCCCCACCAGTGGGGATCGTTACTTTTTTTTCCAGAAATCCCCACTAGTTATATAAACTCAGCCTAGTGGGGATTTTTGGAAAAATAAGTAACAATCCCCACCAAGTATTGTTTCTACAATTTTTTTTTTCATTATAAATTGTTTGCATTGAAACGAAAAGCAAACATATTTACAACTACAAACACAAAAAAAAAATTTGGGGAACACAAAAAAAAGTAAATGGGTCAGCTTTTGAGATTAAATGTATTCATTTATTGATTTCTTTTTTTACGTGTATTTGTATATTTTATGAAACAAAACAGCAAAATGGGGTTGTTAGAATTTATTGATAGAGAAGTGCTAAATTTAATAAAAAAAGGAAGAATTAATAGCGTGTGTTACGTCCACGCGCTCTTTTTAGGGCTTGAATACGTCTACCCATGCTCCTGATGACACCTCCAATCATTTCCTGAAGCAAAGTGTCCCATTCTTTAACCTGGCTGGAATTCTTTCTCGGACTTTTCGTCCAATCATGTCCCAAACATGTTCTATTGGATTCATGTCTGGTGATCGTGCTGGCCAGTCCATCTGCGTTAAACCGGTCTCATTAAGGCGATCCCGATCAACGCGCAGTGTGCGTTATCGTGCCTATACACAAAATTTGAGCCTATGAATAGAGCAAAAGGGATAACATGGGGTTCTAAGATCTCAGTTATGTACCTGTGTGCAGTCAGAGAACCGACATCAATGATGACTAGAGCTGTGCGTGCCGTTAAATTTATACCGCCCCACACCATTACAGACCCTCCACCGTAAGCCGTTGTTTCGGAAAAAATTGCTTGATTGTTACGTTCTCCTTGATATCTCCACATCCTCTCCCTTCCATCAATGAAATTTACGCAGAAACGGCTTTCATCAGATCATAAGACTCGACTCCACTCATCGGGCCAATTTTGATGCTGACGGACGAACGCTAATCTAGCTACTCGATGGCTCAACTCAACTTTTGGCGCTTTTGCTGGCGCGTATGACTTTAAACCAACTTCATTTAACCTTCTTCCTTCCTTTTTTCTTCTCCTCACTGTTCATTTATACGTTCACTTGTACGTTACGCACTTCTTCCAAAACATTTCTGGTCTGAACAGCCGTTTGACGACGATTTCTCCCTCCAAAGTTTGCACTCTTATAAAACGGTCGTCTAGGGCACTGGTTGCACGATTTCTGCCTTGTCCTCGCCTGCGCACGTAAGATCCTGTCTGTCTGTATCGTTGCATATTACGGTGGATCACGGATACTGAAACACCCACATGGTGGGGATTGTTACTTTTTTTTCCAGAAATCCCCACTATATAGCTAGTGGGGATTTCTGGAAAAAAAAGTAACAATCCCCACTGGTGGGGATTTGTCGGTGGGGATTTCTGGAATAATCCAATATTATTATAAATTAACAATTAACATGTCATTCTAATTAAGAATAACTAACATTCCAAAAAAAAAATTAATAAAATACAAAATAGTCAATTGCACATAAATAAATCTTGTCAATAAAATCATTTGTAATATTTTGAAATTATATTTATTTTACAAACTTATGTCATTTACAAATTATATTGTCAAATTTTTTTATCATTTAAAAAGTCATTGATGCTATAATAACATTTGTCCAATAATAATGCAGTAAGCTTAGATTTAAATATTCGAATAGGGTGTCCTTTAAAACTGTGCGGAATTTTATTGTAAATGATAGGCCCCATTGACATAATATTTTTCCTTAGCAGAGCTGTTTTGTAATCGCCTGTATGTAATAAGTTTTTATATTGTTGTCTCATTGGACCTGCCCGCAACCTAATATCGGCTAGGGATGGAAATAAATCTAAATTAGTTTTAACAAAAATTGCAACCTCTAAAATGTACAAAGATGGGAAGGTCAGTACTTTCAGCGACTTAAACACAGGTACACAGCTATCTGTAGTTTTCAAATTTAACATAGATCTTATGCAGCGTTTTTGGGCTCTGAAAATCTGTTCCCTTTCACTGCAATTGCCCCAGAATATTACTCCGAATCTTAAAATTGGCGCAACTAGACCATGGTATGCTACTACGAGTATATTATTGCTTACTTTATGCGATAGATTATGCAGCACATAGGCTGACTTGCTAAGTTTATTACAAACTTCTTCGGCATGAGGTTTCCAAGTAAGATTGCTGTCAATTAAGATACCTAGGAATTTAGCAATATTTGTTGTTTCAACATTTTGTCCCTTATGACTAATGTTAACACTAAGAGGGCTTGTCTTTTGGTAAAAATGCATTACTTTTGTTTTATTAAGATTTATTATTAAGTTATTTCTGCCAAGCCAGTCAATAATGTTTTTCAATGCTGAATTAATGTCATTTTCATAGTCTTTAGTATCATTAAATTTTATAATCACCGTACTATCATCCGCAAATAACACCATCGGATGTTGCGTTTGACGTGGTAAATCATTGATATAGAGAAGAAATAGCGGTGGCCCCAGAACGCTACCTTGAGGAACACCATATTTGACTACTCTATCGTCTGATGCATATTTAAGCTCGCGTTTCGTTTCGAGAGATGTTCTAGATATTTCTGTTAACTGATTTCGACCACTAAGGTAAGAGGTTATAAGATCCAGGACATTACCCCTAATGCCATAGCAGTATAATTTATATAATAGGACGTCATGACTAACGAAATCGAACGCCTTAGTCATATCAGTCAATATGGCACATACCGGAACTTTCTTGTCAACATTCGTAAAAAAAGATAAAAGATTGTAAATTGCCATATTTATATTTTTGTTTTTTCTAAAGCCCATTTGTTCTTTGCACAATATGTTATATTTAGTCAAATAATTGTCAAGTGCATTATAAATAATCTTTTCAAGTATCTTGGAGAATATAGGGATCAATGCTACTGGTCTATAGTTGGCCATTTCTTCTTTACTATTCTTTTTATGAATTGGTTTAATTACCACTGTTTTCAGGCTATTTGGGAAAATACCAGAGGAAATACTCGTGTTCACTATGTGACTTAAAGGCGCAGCTACAATATCGCTAACAAATTTTACAACCTTGGTAGTAATACCGTCATAACCATGACTTTGTTTATTTTTCAGGTTTTTGATCACCCTACTTAAGTCGTTTGGGACAGTTGGTGACATAAACATTGAATTCGAGTTGCAAACCAGGTCAATAGTTCTAACGTTTGTTTTGTTACTTACACTTTCTACTTGGTCAATAAAAAAGTCGTTAAATGATGTTGCTATCTCTTTGGGATCGTCAATTGTCCTATTTTGTTTAATAATCCTTGATACAGGTTCTTTTATAGTATAGTTATTATTGTTAATTATTTGCCATGAAGCTCTTGATTTATTATGAGCATTATTTATAAAGTTGTTATTTTGTGCCCTTTGAGTGAGCCTGATGACTTTTTTAAATCTTTGTGAGTATGACTTAAATTTATTTTTATTTTCGCTTGATGGATTCAACCTGCATTTCCATAATAGGCTTCTTTGCTTCTTGCTACAAAGTTTAATACCTTTAGAAACCCATTTAATTTTATTTTCAGCTTGAATTCTAATCCACTTAATTGGAAAACACTGATCATAAAGAAGTTGAAAGATTTCCATAAATTTGTCATATGCATCATTAGGGTTACTCTCGCCGTATACATTTGAAAAAGACAAACTCTGCAAAAGATTTTTAAACTTTACCAAATTCTCGTTAGAAAAAACCCTTTTCTGAGTGCGCCAATATTTTAATTTGCAAATTCTACTAACTTGAATTTTGAGGATTTGAGCTGAGTGATCCGATATCGCAAAATCAATAACATCACTAGTGCATTTTAGGTTCGCATCAATCGCAAAATTATCTAAACAAGTAAGGCTTCTTGGTCTTGTGGCCTGCCTTATTTTCAATTTAAGGTTGTAATTTAGGAGCAAATATTCAAAATCCAAAGTGCATCTGTTACGTTTTAAAATGTCTATGTTGAAGTCTCCGCATAATACCGCCTTTACATTAGTTTTCTTGCACAACTTTTTTAATAAGGCATCTAAAGTTTCGAAAAAAAGATTAATGTTAGACATGTAGGGAGGCCTATAAATACATACTACTACCTTCGATCAATAATAGAACTAGATTAAGGATCAGGAACAAAAATGAATCGCTAAAGTGTCCACGTTTGCACACACGTAAACATCTATATTTCATAGAAAAATGTTTAATAATATTAACAACTTCAGTTTATTATAAACCATAACACCCTCACATAAAGTTTAATAACAATTGCAAAAGATATTTATTTATGTCCTTTCATCGGAGAAAGCTAAAAGGCAATAAATTTAAAACGTAGCTTGAAAATAAAAAGTCATGAGTACAAAAATATTTATTCTAAAATGTATCTTAAAATCTAAGTGACAAGGTTAAAAAAATTACGTTGACAATTTCGTGCTCACACCAATTTAGAACTAGACGTATTTCTTGGTATTACATTTCAATGCTCAGAACACAGTAAGTATTGAAAGACGTGGAGTTGCAGAATATATTTTTTTAGGCCCAGGCTCGTTTTGTATGGTGGCAATTTTTTTTTTTAAAGTAGTAGACTAAGTAGTAGGTATTATTTTTAACCGACTTTAAAAAAAGGAGGTTGTCTATTCGACTATATTCTGTTTGTTTGTCCACCTATTTCTCCACCAATAATTGTAAACCAATGTTAAAAATTCTTTTTTTTATTCTAAAGCATATACTCTTGTGGTGGTCCCGTTGTCACCAAGTCCTAAAGAAATCGAGGCAACCCTCAAATTATATAGGTGCATACAATGTTTTTCATGATCTAACGAGGCTCGTCACGTATTCCTGTGGTATCATCAGAACTTAAACTTGTTGAACCTGTAAAGAAACAGGCGCGGTTTATTGAATACAGTTTTAAAGTATTTCATGAAAATACCTACAGGTACTTATAGTTTTCTTCCGATAAAGATTTTTGTAATCTATTTGCGTGTTCCCAGTTATGTCCAAACTATTAAAATAAATTGAACATATTCTCGAATGTTTATAAGGTTTATGTATTCTGCACATCGAAATGGTTCGCTAGAAAATCTATAAACAAAAATAATATATAAAATAACAACACTACTCCATGTATTGCCGGTTCCAAAACAGTCGATGTTTGTAACAATAGTTGGTGCGTTGTTGCAAACATTGGCCAAACATCAAAATATTAGCTAACTTAATTATTTTTACTATTTATCCTGTTTTTATTTCACGAAAAAACACTTAAATAATATAAACTTACCGAAATAAAAAAATCCTTCCAAAATCGTGGTTTTACGGTGGTTATTTTCACAGTTTTAAAACGCGCACTACGGCATCTCGACGTCTTAAAGTTGGCTATGCTTGGACAATACTAATTTGAAATAAGACCACAAAATTATTTGTGGTCTTATTTTTCGTGCCGTTTTTGAAGCGCTCATCGGGAATCTAGTACTATTATTGATCGAAGACTACTACTAACTTATGTTTTGGCAGTTCTATCGCACAACATTCAAAAACACCTGTGATAGAAAAACTCTTTAAATCGCTTAATTCCTTGCATTCGAGATAATTCTTTACTAAAATACATGAACCTCCTCGTCTTTGCTCCTTTCTAGAGTAGCATGACGCCAGTTTAAAGTTTGGTATTTTAATTAGTGTTTCTTGGCCAGAAATTACAAAATGTTCCGTTAAGCATATTATTTCTATGTTGATTTGGTTTTGCAATAACTCCCGAATATGTACTGTTAGTTGGTCAGATTTATTTAGAAGACCAGCAATGTTTTGGTGCATGATGTGCATATAGTTATAAAAGAAAAAGCTCCGAGTTGTTCGTTATAGTGCTTGCTTGATCCTTGTCCATACGTTCATTTATACAAGAAGTGGAATTTATTTTACACTCTTCGATATATTTTGCAGAATTTGCTGCAATGAACATGATCATATTCTGTATGTCATTAAATATAGATTGAAGTCCAAATTTATTTATCCTTCCGGAACGTCTATCAAACATTTTGTCGTCGTAACTTAAATTTCTATTGCTGTCCAAGAAATATGCGTGTTCGTGAGTGAGTATGTCAAGGTATAATAAGTTGTTGAAAGTTTCCACTCTTGAATTGTAAAGGTAGTTATTATTAAAAAACTTGTACGTTGGGGTACAGATTATAACGTTAGTGTTCGTTATGTCTTGTAACACTTGTCTTATTTGGACGACGCAGTCTAAGTATCTGTTCGTAAGTGTGAAGTCCTCTACTCCCAGCAATATAATACAGTAATCGTTTAATGTGTAGTTTGAGAGTTTCTGTTTTATTCCGTTTAGTTGAGCTTGTATGTTTCCGTGTGGGGTGATATAATGGCAAATATCGGACTCAGCTAAAGAGTTTTTTGCAATGTATAGAATGTTATTCTTATTGTCAGTACTTAGAATACAAATTTGTTTCCCTTCCACATTATAGTTCTCTTGTAGCTTGGTCTTATTTTGAGTTGTTGGTTTTCCATTTGATTCTAACATGTTTTTGTTTTCCTGCTTTTCCGTTTGAGTCTGTTTATTGTGTTTTTTACTATTGCTTAAATTCTTATTTGGTGTTGATGTTGACTTAAGTTTAACTGGAGTACTGGCAACTTTCTTGTAAATATCATTTTTTTCATAAGACTTTCATTCTCGCTCTTCAGGTTACTGTTTTCTAAAGACAGGACTTCAATTTCAGAATGAGCACTCTGTAATTCTAATGTCAGATTCATAATTTGTTCGCGCAATTTTTTTACAATTCCATCGTCTTCGTCGTCTGATAGTTCCGGTGCACTATTGACCGTTTCATTCGGTGTTTGTGTGGTATCGCTAACGTTCATAATTGAGTCTGATTTCGTTCGAGTTCGGCGAAAAGTAATGTTTTCTAAAAAATTCATGTTGGCCTCAAAGTTTCTAATTTTCTACCAAGTGCGAATTATTTTTCTTACAATGGTAACATTAGCTATCTTGCGCCCTCTAGCATCGAGTAGTAGTATTAATTACTGTCTAGTCAAGTGATCATATGCCGATTACTTGCAGGACGCCTACCGATTTAGACAGAGCAATCGTTTATAGTTTCTTTGATGTAATATAGATTTGTAAAATAGAAAAAGAGGTCATTCTAAATGTTTCGGTTGGTGGTTCATTGTGGTTTCATTAGGTGGTTTACCGGGTTTAGGTAACATTTTTACCTGGGCTATCTTCCATTGTCCTGGGAAGTGGCCGAGTCTTAGGCAGGCATTAAATATGTTAACAATTGCTACTATACCTTTTTTGGCAGATTTTTAAATAGAACGCTGTGGATTTGGTCGTATCCTGGTGCTTTGCCATCCTTGAGGTGTTTTATTTCCCCAGCCACTTCAGTAGGGCTTGTATATTTTAATGGGAGACACATTTGCTGTGGACTTTCCAGATAACTTTTTATTTCGGCATCATGCTCTGGTCTCGATTCAGAAAATGGTTGAAACACATTGCTAAGGTGTTCAGCAAAGAGTGTAGCCTTCTCCGTGTCTGACCTGGCCCAATTCCCGTTACTTTGTCTGATAGGAGGGATATGATAATTGGGACGTTTTAATTTCTGTGTTGCCTTCCATAGTGAGTAATTTGTGTCTAAACTTAGAGTCAAATTAGAAAGGAACGTTTGAAGGTTATTATTGGTAAAACTTTTAATGAGGTCTTTTAGTTCATTTGAAGATCTGTTGAACGCTGTTTTGTCTGCAGGATATCGAGATTCATGCCATATTTTTCTTAGAATACGACGTTTTGATATTTTGTCTTTGATCATTTTCGGATATTTATTAAGCGTTAAGGGTAAGTTTTTTCGCACTTTTGTTGAGATAGTTGCTGCTTCGTGTATGATTTTATTTAGGTTCTCAATAGCCTCTTCTATGTCTTATACCGTTTTTAATGGTTTTATGAACTTAATTCCCATCGCGATCGTGTCCTTATACATCTCCCAGTTAGTATTTTTGTTATAGAGTCTTTCTGCAGGTTGCACTAATACAACTGATGAGCTCACATTTAATATAACAGGCGTTTGGTCAGAAGAGAGATCCGTGCATACTTCAGTAGTCATGTAGTTTCGGCCTATGTTTTTAGTTATAAAGAAGTCTAGCAAGTCAGGAATTTTACTTCTATCCGTTGGCCAGTATGTTGGTTCACGTGAACTCATGCATTTGAGTCTCAGATTCTGTACTGTATCATGGAGTTGCCTTCCACGATGTGTTATTAAGCGTGAGCCCAAGTATGTGTGTTTTGCATTCCAATCCCCACCACATATAAATCTGGAGCCAAGTGAAGAGAAATACGCGTTGTAGTCATTTTTTACTATCGTGTGTCTGGGTGGACAGTACACTGCAGAATAGGTAGTCTCAACTTTCTCATTAAATACTACTTTTATTGACGTAGCTTGTATTTTGTCCGTTTGGTATTTTTCCAGTTCATAATGTTTAATATTATTTTCTTTCAACTACGCAGTAATGTTATCATTAATCACTACAAAACCGATCACAAAGGATGTCTTTTTTGCTTAGAACCAAAACAGTGCAGAAAAGTTATATAAAATCTCATTATTGCACTGTTTTTCATTACTGCACTGTTTTAAATTTTAAATTTGGAATTAAATTTACCACAGATGTGTAATGTCTTCTATTAAGTTAATAAAATGTATGCATTAGATCAAAAAGATTACTGGCCGAAAGTAAAACTGGGCTGAATAAAACTGACTTGGTGAAAAAAAAAACAAATGGCACGCATTTTGTGCCATTGTAAAACTTTGATACTTCTTATTTACCAAATAAAAAGGTAAAAAATCATGGAAATTGACAGCGATAGCGATATGAATTCAACTCCAGAAAATATAAAACAGCACTTTTAATAACTGCACTTTTAATAATTGTATGTTTGAAGGGAAGATGAATTAAACTTTGTTTCATTAACTTGAGTTTTTATTTTGAGTAGGTATATTTTGTCAGGGTAGTTGAAAGAAAAGCAGATTAAGCACCTCGATAAAGTGCGTAATTAATGCACTCGTGATAATTTAGTGCCCTCGCATGCGCTCGGGCACCAACATAACACTCGTGCATTAATGACTCACTTTGCGCTCGATGCAACAGTCTACTATTTTAATGATTACTGCGGTTCCGCCATGACTATTTCCTGATGGGTGGTTTGTTGTGTACACTGTGTAATTTGGTATAGCAAAGTGAGATCTTGCAGTGAACCTAGTTTCAGAAACTAAAGCTATGTCAATCTTTTCAATATGAAGAAATGTTTGAAACTCTTGACGACGGTCCGTTAAGCCGTTGGCATTCCAAGTGACTTGTCGGAATGTGTTAATCATTTTGTTATTAGGCTTGAGATAAGTTGGATCATTCTGTCCATCATTTTTTCCATCATGGTGATCATGATTTGTTGAAATTTGGCGAACATTAGTTCTAATCTGTCTGGCCCATTCTCAGGGTTTGGTATGCCTCCCGTTAGTGTGCGATCTTTTGTTACGTCTGAATAGCTTCTTTTTTCTATGTGACTATTTTGTCTTAGGTGTTGTTTTACTGTTTGATCCAATATTTTGATCTCTTTTGTATTCATGGTAGGGTGGTTTTCTTTATTGGTTGGTTTGGTTTTTAGTATTCTTTCCTTATATTGATTATATTTTAAGCAACCCTTGTAGCTTGCAGGATGTCTTTCTTGACAATTTGCACATGTAGCATCTGTCTCTGGTGTTTTGGTGCACGAAGAAGTAGGATGACCGCTACCACATTTCACACATCTGAATGGTCTAAAGCACTGATTTTTAGTATGACCAAACCTTTGACATCTTTTGCATTGCATTATTTATTTTTTCTTATAAGGAGCTTCAAATTTTACTCTCATTTGACTTAGGTATCTTAAGTTAAATATTTCTTTGTTGTTCTTGTTTGGCTCCAAGTCCACGAAGAAGACGGGCAATGCCTCTTTAGTAGATCTATGTAAAACATTTACTATTTGCCTCACCTCATGGCCTTGTTCTTTTAATTCTTGTTTTATTAGTGCAGTATCTTCTGTGGAGTGTAGTCCTCGTAGTACAACTCTGTATGCTCTTTCACATTTTAATTTATAAGTATAATGTGATATATTATTATTTATAAACTGCTCTCGGATTGATTTATAAGTTTGTATATCATTGGGCATTAACTTAATGATATGCCCGGATCTTAATGTTGTCATTTGGTATGATTTGTTGTCAACGATTTCATTTACAGTAGATTTTAATGCTGTGATATCCATGACTCCGGTTACGAAAATGGGTTCCGGTTTAGGTATGTACTCAGTTACTGAGACCGGTTCTTCTGTTTCTTCACTGTTAAGGATGTCGAATTTGTTGTGCGTAGGCACAGCGAAAGTAGGTGTATTCTTTGGTTTCTTAGTATTGTCAATGCAGATTGGGCTAGTTTCGTTTATTTTTTGCCTTTTAGGAGGTACTTTATCATTTTGCCACGGGTTTGAAGGGTTATTCTCATTATTTTTAAGCTCTAGTTCATTGTTTTGAGTTTGTTTATCGCTGGTTTTAGTTGCTGCGACTGACGGTAGACTGTTACTACGGTTTCTGATGAACATACTTTTGTGAAATTGTTGTTGGATCATATTATTAGGATTATTTGGAGTTTTATTGGTTTCGTTCATATTGTTCCCACGAGTAAGGTCGAAATAAGATGTCACTTGAAGGGTGACGCCTATTCCTTCAAGAAGGCTCATACAACAACGTTTGCCGGGTCCGTTGAGGTTGGCGCTAGCAACTTACTAGCTGTAAGCCATACATCCTCTCGGCGCGCTTCCCACCTTAGGATTAGGGTGAGTTTTTAGAGAGGCTTTCTACCTCTTGACGCGGACGGTGAAGCCAATGCCCCCGATTCCATAATGCAATGGAGTTGCGGGTTGTGGAGGTCATTTTCTACCCCCAACAAGGATCTGCTTGTTAGGCAATCTAAGTCGGGTAAGTAACCGCCGCCCGAGACTCGGCGTTGATGCTCGTTTAGCACCACCCGGGGGAGACGTGTAGGGTGGGTCTAGGAAAAGATGGTAAATCCTACGGACGCGAGCAACTTTCCTCCCCCCGGTTCTAATTGTTTTGAATTAATGCGATTGGACCTTTAAATGAGATTTGCTTTCATGTTTCTATGACTATTGATAGACACCTTAATCTTGGTAAGGTAGGCCGAGCCAACGGTCCACCATAAGTTGTGTTCTCGTTGGTTACAGGTACCATACACATGGTACACTATTGTGTAGAATCTGGTTCTTCTAACCTAACAGACAGATGTGTTGCTGAGGAGTTTGTTCCGCCACTTCTTCTTCCCAGCTAAAACACTAGGAAGTCGCGAAGGGCGGGCGTTTTCGGGGACTGTCTCCTGTAATCTTGACGTTCAAAAAGTGCTGATTATCAGTCTAATTTGAATAAATGAATTTTAATTTTTGATTTCATTTCACCACCACACGAGAACGTGTGATAGTCAGTTCTGGGCGTGTCGGATATCCGGTTGAATTTTGATTAAGTTGTTAGTTTGAATTGTAACGGTAGTTGGTGAAGCGCATGGTTAGATCACGTGGACCGAGTCATAGTGGGCTGGACGCCATTTCGGACGAGCAGTCTTGTACGAACGGTCGAAGTGAGAGCACCACTCTGAAACTGTCTCTTCGCCTACTTCCGGATTAAGGTATTTTGTACAAGTGTGATTTAGTGAACACAATTCAATATTATTGAGTGTGTGTGTGGTATTCTTGCTCGAGCACCTACGCCATGTCAGAGCCTGAAGCGGGCAATCCTCCTGATGCCAGTTCTGTCGCAGAACCTGGGCGCGTTTCGATATATAATAAACATGTGAAAGGACTAATACCAGATATATCCAATTAAACAATTGCCATATTTGCCTTTTAGCACTTCATTGAGAGAACAGTATCTCTTACATGCATTGTGTTATAAATTAAACAAAATTGTTTTATTAGGCAAAACTTAGTGGGTAATGTGTGTATATTCGATTGTTACAATATTTAAACATGTTACGCGTCGGCGTTTGCGGAGTGCTGGTCGGCGCGGCATGGCGCGTCACCCCTCGTCCCTCTCTCTCGCTCGGCATGCTTAGTCCGGGGAATTTACGCCGAATATTAGGCTAACTTTGCATTAATTAAAAACAGCGATTTTTTAATTGAATGTGTAGGGTATGGACAGGAGAGTATATTAAGCTGAATCCCGCGAAAAGTTCACCTCCGCGTATTTGTTTTTTTTTTTAAGAAAACGTCTAACATGTTATCTTGGTGGAAAAAATATTCCATGTTCTTCCATTTCTGATAACTTCCTCTACCACGGATGAATAAAGTTTTGAGGAGAGTGGGTCTCCGTGCCTCACTCCCCTGCGTATTGGGAAAGTTTCCCCCTCCGTTTCTAGTTTTATCGTGCTTTGCTGTTAAAATATACTTTTTATTAACCTTAATTTCTTTTCAATTCCTTGATTTTTCAGGGCTTCCCAAACGTATTGATGTTCCAAAGAGTCAAATGCTTTATTATAATCCCCAAATGCCATGTATAGGGGTTTGACTGTCTGATACGCTAGGTTAAAATACGTCAGATAGGTGCAGATCTTACCTGGTCTGATGGACCAGAATTCAGCGCATTAAGTAAAACAGCTAACATCACATAGTGGTGACAAGATTTGCAACAAGGAACCTGTGCACCGAAAAAACTATACCACCCAGTTTCATTAAAAACTACCTTCTCAGGAATAACCGCTGTTGTCATTCACTTATTAAAAGAGGGTATTGTATTGTGGCACAATTTGATAAAAGCTAATGAAACAAGGAAGTCTTTTCTGTAATCTGCAGGACAAGTGTAATAATACATTTATTTTGAGAATACTGTCTCGAAAGACATGGGAAGTTTCTAAAAATATTCAGAACACGACCTTCATGACGCAATTTCAAAAGGCATAAGAACTTTTCTGACAAATTGTTTTTTTTTTTTCATTCGTTCATGAGCTATTAGAACAGTTTCAATTTAATGTTAGAGTGGAGTAGATGTTTCATAATTAATTGTTTTTGGTAACAGGCAGGGCTTGTTAACGTTACCAACTAACAAAATAATAACCATTACTTAACGTTAATTCTAATGTGATACCTAATTAACGTTACAAAATATAACGTTAATTGATAACATTACCAGTAATTTAACGTTAAATACAATTAACGTAAAATACGAGAATAACGTTACTTTTACCGTTAATTTAGCTGCAACCCGGTCACATTCAAGGTTGTTAGCGCGGCGTGGTGGAGGCCAAGCGGGAAGGCAGCATCGCATATTGAAATCAAGGCTTATTTTACTTATGTTTAGTAGTACGCACGGCGACAAAATCGCATTGTACGGGAAATCTATAAAAAACGAGGCCATGTTATATTGCAAATGTAAAGCTTGATGTGTCGCTGTGTGTACACTACTACCTATCTAGTCCTTTAATTTAAATAGTTTTTACAATTAGCGAATTGCAAATGTAAAGCTTGATGTGTCGCTGTGTGTACACTACTACCTATCTAGTCCTTTAATTTAAATAGTTTTTACAATTAGCGACTAAGCACATATTTGTTTTTTAAAGAAGACTAAGTTATAAACGAGTGCAATCATGTACCAACGAAGCATATGGGACGTAAATGAATTAAGCTGTAACGTCTCCAATTTACCTCCGTTGGATTTTAACCAAGACCAACCACGACCTAGCGACCCACGAAATGCGGCGTTCGCAACACTGGTCGCTTTCGAACTGGATCGTATGCCAGAAGAAAAACGTACAGTAACTTATGTCAATTTACTCAACGTTATTAGAAAAGTGCGACAGGAAAACGACTTGGATAACATAATTTTGCCAAGTTACGAAGAATCAGAGTAATAATTATAAGTAAATTGATTCAATTCTTTTAAATACTATAATTATGATTTCCTTTATTCATTTTCATTACGTAGTTATAATATTTTTACATAATTATATTTAAAAAAAAAACATTAAAAAATAGTAGCCCACCAGCATCGGGAACAGGGTCCCGGCTACCGGTGGTCAGGGCTCTTGACAGCTGGATCAAGGGCTTGATTCAGAAAGCAGTACTTCTGGACACGGAAGGAGGTTCCTCTCCTGACAAAACGTGCCGTGTCCAGAAGTACTGCTTTTTGAATCAAGCCCTTGATCCAGCTGTCAAGCGAAAGACTCCGCAGATGTTGGTCGTAGGTTTTGGCTATTAAGCCATTGGCCGACACGACTATCGGCACAATGGTTGCTGTTGTCAAGTGTCACATGTCGACAACCTCGCGAGCCAGATCTAGATACTTGAATTGCTTATCTTTCTCTACTTTCACGAGGTTCTCGTAATGCGGGATCGTGATATCAACAATCATTGCGCGACGCTTCAATCGATCTATCAACACAATGTCAGGCTTATTGGCAACAATAGTCCTGTCAGTGACGATAGATCGATCCCAATACAACGTGATATTACAATTATCGAGAACTGGGTCGGCCACATACTTATAGTATGGCACTTCTAATTCCACAAGGTTGTTTTTCAAAGCAAGTTGCTGGTGGATAATCCTGGCAACAAGGTTGTGTCTATGCAACCACTCTCCATTAGCCAAACGAGAACACCCAGAAATAATGTGTCGGATCGATTTTCCCGGACGGTGGCATGCCCGACATATGTCAACCGTGCCATCCTTTACTATGTGTTTCCGGTAGTTATTCGTCAGCATAACCTCGTCCATTATTGTACAGACAAAACCTTCAGTTTCCCCGAAGAGGTCACCAAAACGCAGCCAGGATACAGACGCTAAGAAGTCTACATCGGGCCCATGTAAAGCCCAGTAAAAACGTCCTTGAAGTTCCTTGCTCTGCCATACCTCCCTGCGGTCATTAGTGTCTAATACTACAGGTTTATGCAGGTCTCGTTAGCCAAGAAGATCGGGGTAAGGCCCTTGTCTACTGAGACCACATCTCGGTGCATCCCCACGTCGGCTTCTAGGAAGTATTCCCTGAGACTGCATACCTCACGGTTGTGCAGGATCTTAGCATTTAAGAAGCCACGACCCCACACTTCCGCGGGATATACAGTCTCATCATCGACGACCGTGGGTGATGAATCCGATTTGCGCTCAGCAGTACGCAGACCTTCCTATCTAGGGCATCAAGTTCTGTCTGAAGCCATTTGAGTATGCCGAAAGAATACATCAAAACCGGCATGACCCAACCGTTGAAGGCGCGCACCTTGTTTCCTCCTGACAGAAGACTGCTTAGCACCTTATTCAGGCGGCCAAAGAAACGCTCCTTCAACGATTGTTTCATGTCAGCAGTATTGATGCCTAATGCTTCCGACAAACCCAAATACTTGTAGGTTTCTGTTGAGGAGAGGGATCTAAGGTGTACGGAATCCGAGAGTTGAGTTCCCACGGATTCTGTAATCTCCCCCTCGCTTCACATGCATGACTGCACATTTGTCCACACCAAATTCCATCCTGATGGCGCTAATGAAAGTTTCAGTTACCTTCAGTAGCTTCATCAGTTGCAAATTGTTGGGGGCAAAGATTTTCAGATCAACCATGTAAAGAAGGTGAGATATGACCTGACCACCTCTCCTCAACCGATAGCCTAGACCTGAACCTTCCAGCAGTGTGCTAAGAGGGTGCAAGGCTAGACAAAACCACAATGGACTCAGACTATCACCCTGAAATATACCACGCTCTATCCTTATCGGTTTGCTGTTCCCCTGCATCTGTCGACATCCTGGATAGCGAAGGACCGTCCTCCATTGCCCTATACACGACTCAAGGAAGGCGCGTAGAGTTATCTATCTTGTACAACTCCAACAAAAAAAAACTATCCAACATGTAGACAGATGCCTTTGGGAGCGGCACACCTGTTGGCTAATGGCCATATCAATGAGGAGCAGCTCCTTAGTACCACGGGAACCGTTCCTACATCCATTCTGAGAGGGAGACATGATGGAATTGCTCTCAATATGTTGGTTAATTTTAGCTCTCAAAATGGATGTAAGAACTTTATAGACCGTTGGTAAGCAAGTGATAGGTCTATAATTGATTCAGAAGTTGTGCAGTCCATCCAGTCCTGGAGATTTCCAGTTAGGTAACGGACGGACTGCACGAGCTACGTCTTGGGGGCTGATGATAATTGCCCCCATTTCTGGTATTGGATCACACGCTTGTTCAACCTCCCGGGTCCAACCGCCCTCAATGTGACTGACAGGCACCGACCAAGTGCTGCGCCAGAATGAACACAAGGTGTCATCATCCGGCAGACGCGTGTTAGTCACCCCTTGGTCTGGTCGTTCCCAAGCCCTATATACCCACCTTTCATCGCTTCGGAATGTGCGATTCTGAGTGTATCGCTCCACTCGCCGCTTGTACCTACGAATACGACTTGCCCATGCACAGATCTTCTGCTTCAGGAAGTCGATACGCTCTGTGACTAATCCAAATGATCACGAGAACTAATGTCAGTTCCCGAGAACGCCCGCCTCACAAAGCGCATCACTCTAGGGCGAGTATTGATTAAATTGCCGATGAGTACTCTAGCCTCACCGATACGCCGCTCAATCCTGCACTGCCAAGCTAATTTTGGTCGTTTAGCTCGTTCACTGTCAGGAAATTTGACATGAGCTACACGACATGCCGCTACGGCTGTGCAGTATAATATTGAGTGGGTATCAGCAAGGCTTTCGCTGTTGTCAAAGCAGTTTGAAAGCTGCGAATCTAGAGTACACACCAGCGCCTTGTTTTTCTTGTGCATGGGCAAACGAGGTAAACGTGGTCTAAGTTCAGGTGGTGCAGAGCGATACTCCCGGAATGCACCCTCCAAAGCGCTCTTCAATTGTGCGTTGCACTGGGTACTCACGGTTATAACTTCGTCAACATCTTCTTCACCACCGCGATCGGATCGCGGCGAAGCACTGGATACATTCTGCATCTGCGCCGCGATCATTTGCAAAGCAGGTGTAATTAGGTTACTCCGTGAGTCGAGGCGTAGTCGATCAAGTACAGTGTCATCCAACATATGGTTACGTTGGATGACCCGCACCTGATCCGATAGTCGCTGCGCCGACACGCTGACAGCTGGTTCAAGCACCTGAAATAGAAAGAGCATCCGACCACGGTACGCAGTCAAGTTGCTTCCCCTCTGAGTAGCCCCATAATATGAGCGCATGACGTTCTCGTTAATGGACTGAGTCCATCGCATGCGTGACACATTTCCACCGGCAGCGGGGACCCTGTTCGGGGCCTGTTGGCCTCGAGGTCCCAGGCCCGCTGGTGGCCGTCCCCTTCCTCGTCGTCGTGGTGGTGATGGCGTCGACGGCGGGGAGAAAAACTCGACGCAACTGCAGCGACCGGCGACTCAGCGCCCACAGATGTGGCTGCGAGGCGGAGCTCAGCAACGAGCCCAGAGATGGTGGGTGTGCTTCGTTTAGTCGGGCTCTGCGTCTCGTCAGCATTGATGACAAATATGACGTTTAATTTTCATAAGATTATTGCATTTTTGTTTAATTAGATCCGGTTTTGTGTATTAAGTAACTTTTCTTTTTTTTCCTTTTAATTATTTTTTGGTTTAATCAGTGTTCTGCGTTATTTTATATTAATTAAAGTAAAAACTGTGAAAAACTTGTCCCGTCAGTTTGACACTCGAGCCACAGATTTATGATGATTATGATTATTATTTACTATGTCCCATCCCTACTCGCATGCGAGGAAGTTGGCAGAAGTTTAACCTCTAGGTCCCAGCCGTTCCATTTATGGAACGGACGGACCTTTGCCTTGAGCCTCGCCGTTCCATTTATGGAACGGCTCGAACCAGCAAAATTAAACGCTAATATAAAAAAAAGTAAATTTCTAAATCGTTCTGTCAAAATTTACCTCTATGGTCAATTAGTAGTCGATTCAATCAAAATTAATCGTTAGTAATACTAAACGGCACAACATTATTAAAAAAAATATAGAAACTCGTCTATGTCGAATGTCAAACGCAATGGCAACCCGTGTTATTATGTTCGGAAAAGTGTTGTTTTTGTGAGATATACGTTGTAAAACTTTGGTAAGTAAATGTATAGTATGTTATAAGTGTATAATGCAACTTTTTAGATAGTCATTTACTTGAAAAAATAACAAAAAAAATATGATTTGGGCCAACAAAAAATTCTTTGTTGTGAAGTTTGTTATTCGAAATAAAAAAAAAATATTTGACTCTTGAACCATGTAAAATGGTCTTGGAAACAATAGTAGCAAAGAAAAAAGAGTGATAATTCATTATTTCATGTATTCGAGGCATATCTATTCATATTTATTGATATTTCAAGTATTTTCATGCTTTGAACAGCGGAATTCTAAAATGGCCGATTCTAACAAGAAGTTTGAGTTAGGATCTTATAAGAATAATGTATGTAGGACTCCTAAAAAACACTGTCATTAGATTACTTGTATATTTGTGATGTTAGATATAAATTTTCGTGTAAATTGAATGAGTAGTTTTACCAAACAAAAATAAGCAACGAAAACAGACGTATTTGCTGCGACCTCTCTCATATCTATGGGATATGTATAATTCTCAAGTAGTTCTAAAAGAGTTGGTTATTATTAATAAATGGCCCCGTTCATCACGAACCCGACACTGTTTACCGTTTAAGATTAGAGCTAATATAACTCGAGTTATAAGTGTTTATCTTTACGATATCGGATGACTCACGCAATGGCGTAATCAAGGGGCCCCCGAAGGGTTTCACGCGGGGTTTTACTGTTACGCGCGAAAGGACAGTGAGGTTAACTGTTTAAAAATAACGATAAAAGTAACGTTATTAAACAATTAACGGTTATAAAGATTAACGATAAAATGTTTCAAAAATAACGTTAAATCTATTAACGTTATTCTAATATTAACGGTAACTCTGTCTAATGAAGGTAACGTTACGAAATTTTTAACGGTATTTAAAGCCCTGGTAACAGGTCAGAAAATTTCAATAAAATCGAAGAACCGACACAGATCGGTAACCATCCAGTTTTCACCCCTAGTTAACAGGACTTAATTTGTTGCAAATGATTTCTAGTTTAACCCCTTTTAAGAAATAGGTCGACTTAGCCTGTAACGCTGCATAAAAAAAAAACATTAATTTAAAATAATGTATCCAAATGAATAAACGATATAAAAAAAAACATTCAAAAAATTAAAAAATACCCACCGGCATTGGGAACAGGGTTCTAGCTACCGCGGTCATTGCTCCTTATGGAGGAATGTCCTAACAATACGTGTCCAGGCAGCCACGGATCTAGGGGGGGGGGGGGGCAGCCGGGGCCCGCGCCCCGTGCGGCAAACTCAGAAGGCGCCAAATTCAAGCTTGGTAGACGAATACCATGCGTGGTCCCCCCCCCCCCCCAAAACCGTTGATAAAATAGCTAATTTTCGGAAATTGTATAAAATAGGAACTTCATCCTTAATCGTTTAGCAAGAGAAAGTAAACTTTAGGAGGCAGAATGCAACATTTTTAAAGCTCGCTTCGTACGCTTATGCCTTGCCTTTTTTAGTTCGGTATAAGTTATATTAGTAGTTATATAAGACAGTTGTAGTCGGGTTTTACTATATACTCTTATGTCGATGTAAACTCTGCATGTGAGATGTAGGAAATTGATGTTAATTCTTCCGTCGTGTCATAGATGGCGCTGTAGTACTTCTTGTAGTAAGTTGCTTTTTGTTGGTCGCTACATCACTCCCCCCGGAGACCGGAGCTCGATAGTCGAATAGGTCTTGTAGTATTTTTGCCTTGCCAGTTTTTTATAAGCTCGTTGCTGCATTGTTCACTGTGAGTCGGAACAGTCTGCGGTGGTGAGGCGAACCCCAGTGAGTCGGGGCCGGCGCTCCGATTGCTCCAGTGCCTCGGACGTGGTGCAGCGCCGCGATGTGGTAGACAGCTAGAGAGGTGTCGACCGGGAGGTAGAAGCTCTCGACCGGCCGAAAGTGCAGTGTGCTGTGCCATGGTCGCTTGAAGAGAGGCTGAGGGTGCTGGCCATGAATGCGCTTCCGCTGCATGCTGGTGGTCACGAATACCCGTTTGAAGCTGGCTGGCTGTGAGACTCGCTGCTCGAAGGCTTGAGGAAGTGATGTTGATGATGATGACGTCACGTTGCTCGAAGGCTGCGCTGACGTCCATTTCGGGGTCACCAGTTCAGGGGTATGAGGAACAGGGTGTAAAGTTCCTCGATAATCCTTAGAAAAGGGAAGGTCCTCCGACCAGACAGGTGTTGTGTCTGGTAGGCAACTGCCCGACAGTTGTAGTCGGGTTTTTCTATATATTCTTAAGTCGATGTAAACTTTGCTTGCGAGATGTAGGAAATTGGTGTTAATTCTTCCGTCGTGTCATAGATGGCGCTGTAGTACTTTTTGTAGTAAGTTGCTTTTTGTGGGTCGCTACAAAAGAAACCAATCCGATGCGGAATGCTAATATTTTCTAGCCACCAGAACCTCCTCAGGTATTGGTCGAAGCTCTTGGCTATTAAGCCATTTGCCAACACGACTATCGGCGAAATGACTGCTGTATTCACATCCCACATGTCGACAACCCCGCTAGCCAGATCTAGATTTAAATTGGTTATCTTTCTCTTTACTTTTTATTATGGGTTTTAAAAATATAAAAAATATGTAATATTAAACTCAGAAGAATTTTTAACACAATAAATTTAAGAGAAATATTTTTACAACGGGTACTTATTCTCGTTTCTACATTTTAAACGACCTACGACGTGTTGTGTATATGTCTGATCTGCGAAGTTCACAGATCAATAACAATCGATTTAAAAAAAACGATAAAACTGAGTTTTATACGTCAGAACTGGTTTTATTACAAATCTCAAAACCGGAAATTCCTGTCTATTTAAGAACCGGTAAAAAGCGTTTTCGATTCCCTAGTCTCATCGCCGGAGCGTCGCATTTGCTCTAAGAGAGCAAATGATATAGAGAAAATAGATGTAATTACCAATTGTGCCTATTAGCACCTACCCGCCGGCAGAACTCGAATCGTCAGCCATTTAGCTACATAAACTACGCGAAGTCGAGGAGACTAACTAAACAAATATTGTTTCATCATCTGCCCAGCCTCTTTGCAGCTGAATACCAGTATTTTACATGAAGTGACTACTTATCTGACCTCCACACCCCAGTTAATACTGGGTAATAAGTACGTACATCTTGGTAAGACTTGTTGGCAGACTTTCAGACCACTTAGTGCCTGTTACGATTGTATTCAAATGACAGCCGGGAAACTCGATATGTAATGTGTAGTCACCCATCCATGGAACAACCTAGGGAAGCGCGGCTTAACCTAAAGATCGATCCGAGCTGGTAATATTAATAAGTCACGAGCTCCTTGTGTTTTTGAATGTTTGTAGAAAAATAATTTATTGTTCAAAAAGGGGGTCCGACATTTTTGTAAGGGAACAGGGCGTCTACTCTCTATGCACGAAACCCGTTGTCACGGCCGAACTTTCGGGCGTTTCCTACTCCGCAGCACCAACGGACATAACATTAGTTCGGGGCCCGTACTAAGAATGAATGACAACTCGATTTGACAGTTGTGCCTACTCGCTAAGTGTTTTTGTCAATTCAATTCAATTTTTTAAAGGTTATGGCTCCATCGATCAACATTCGATGATTTTGCCAATGTCAAGGTACGAGATGTCAATGGTCGAATAACTATTTGAAGACTATTGCTCAGTTTTTGTAGCGATGTCGTCCGTTATTGTTCATGCTACAAAGGACAAAACATTTTTAGTTAGTACATAAAAGACGGCACAAATAAGTGTTAAAACATCCAAGTAATATATTAAAAAAAGGAAAAATGTAAAATGGTTATAACTGGATTTTATTAATATTAATAAATTTGTAAAGAATTTTAATTGCGGGGGAGTGAGCTAGAGATAGAAGGAAAGGAATGTTAACTGGGCGGGGGATATCAGCAGGAAGTAATTCGTAAAGGGGAACAGTTAAACGAGGACAGGAAAAAAACAAGTGCTCTAGAGTACCCTCCTCTAGACCGCATTCACACAAAGAATTGTCTCGCACGTGGATTTTTGTCAAAAAAACTGGTGTGCAAACGAAGCCAAGTCGAAGTCGGATTATGACAGAAGTAGCCAGCTTATTGGAGAATTTAAGTTTGCTAAACCAACATTTCGAAGGAATAAGAGGTTGGATGGAGCCATAAAATTTTCCCTTCAATAATCGAGTTTTTTGCCAGTGAGTATTCCAACAATTCATCATCTCGGGCTTAACAAGACAGCGTAAATCTCGAGCATAACAGGACGTATGAGATTCGATCCCATTCAGAGTAGCCGACTTTGCAATGGAGTCCGCGTTCTCGTTTCCAACGATTCCAGAATGTCCGGGGATCCAAGCCATTGCGATATCTATGCCTAAACAGTGACATCTATACAAAATTTGTTTAATCTGTAAGGTTAGGGGGCAATTGTGACGAGAACGAAAAGGAGATTTTACTAAGTCTTGAAGACAACTAAGGGAATCTGAAAAAATTATGGATTTGTTGAGGCCATGAGATTCAACATAGGAGACCGCTTCTAAAAGAGCTATTGCCTCCCCAGTATAAATGGAGCCAAATTTAGAACTACGAAAACTCAGTATTATTCTGAACTTTGGGATCCATACAGCGGAACCAACATTGCTATCATCAGATAGCTTCGAGGCGTCTGTAAATATCGTGAGCCAATCATGCCAGTCCTCTGATAAAATCTTTATGAATTTATCATTAGCAGTAGGGTCATTTTTCGAAATACCAAAGTTAAACATAATTTTAGGTTGAAAGAGTAGCGAATTAAAATTTACTTCAAATAAGGGGTTCATATTTGACTGGACTAAAGAAATGTGCCTATTATTAAATTTACTGTAACTATTAACGAGGAGAGGAGGATTTTTATGGGACCAATAGCGGGAAGATGGGATTAACTCAAAAAGAGTACGAAGAAGAGGAATAAGGGGATGTGATTTAATTTGGATGACTTTATAAAAAAATCTGTCACAGAGGTATTGTCTACGTAAATGAAGAGGGGGCTCCAAACACTCTACCTGGAGGGCATTAATAGGGGAACATTTCATAGCACCCGTGATGATGCGCAAGCATTTGGACTGAATCTTCTCCAGTTTGGCAAGGGCTATTTTGTTGCATGGTTCCAGAAGAAAGCTTCCATAGTCAAAGTGGCTACGAACTATAGCATTATATAGAATTTTCTGGGAAGTGGGATGGGCTCCCCAACGGACTCCAGAAAGCGCACGCAGCACATTAACGCCTTTTTCGCATTTCTTCGAAATGTAATCTAAATGATACAGACCAGATAATTTGGAGTCAAGGATGAGGCCGAGGAATTTAACTTTATCACTAATCAGAATGGTTTCGTTTTCAACAGATAGGTTTATAGGGGGAATATTACGTTTGCGAGAAAAGATAACTGCATTACATTTGGGGACAGACAGATTTAGGCCATGATCGCTCAGCCACTGATTTAAATAATGAAGGGCAGAGTTTAAGCGTAATGAGGCATCAGAAAAAGAAGGTGAGCTATAGTAAAGAGCAATATCATCAGCGTATTGTAAGATTTTGCAGAAACAGTTCACTGATGTCTCCAAATCGTATGTATATAAATTATATAAGATAGGGCTTAGGACCGACCCCTGAGGTAGACCCTTCCACACTAGCCGAGATGGAGAGAGGGTGCCCTGATGACGGACAGAAATAGAACGGGACAGAAGAAGATTACAAATGATGTTGACCATCCTCACAGGGATACTCAGCTGTAGCAGCTTTTGCCTGAGTATTGGAAGTTGGACATTATCATAGGCAGACGCTATGTCTAGAAAAACTCCAAGAACGTTTTCATTATTGGAAAAAGCAATACGGACATCGGATAAGAAAACACTGAGGCTGTCCAGAGTGCCCATGCCTCTTCTAAAACCGAACTGAGACTGGGCTAAGATCCCTTTGGTTTCTAGAATCCATTCGAGTCGGTTCTTGATGAGATTTTCCATGATTTTAGCCAATACAGAAGAAAGGGCGATAGGACGATAGGAAGCAGAATCTTTTGGGTCTTTCCCAGGTTTCAATATGGGGATAATAATTTGGGATTTCCAGGATTCTGGAACTTGCCCAGTAACGAAAAAGGAATTGATTAGGTCAAGGAAGAGTAATTTACAGTTAGAAGAGGATTTGGAAATAAAGGAATAGGGAATTCCATCGGCACCCGGAGCAGAATCCCGAAGGTGTTCTAGGGCACATGTCAATTCTGAATAAGAAAAAATTTCATCGAATCTATCGGAGGGATTGGAAGAAGGGGGATCTATAGTTGGAAGGCAATCAAAACTAGGAACAAAAGGAGGGGCTAATTTAGTAATAAAAGCCTCTAACCAGGAACTAGGGTCATTGGTTGTGGATAAGGCAGACTGATTATCACAGGCTCTGCGATAAGCTTTAATTTTTTTCCACACAAAGGAAACTGGCGAGCGTGGAGACAATGACTCGCAAAACTTGAGCCAGCCAGATCTTTTCTTTTTTGCCAATAACCTGCAGACTCTTGCAGAAGTCTTTTTAAAATGTAGATAGTCAGACATGTCTAAACTAGACGCAAAACTGTTTTCTGTCTCTTTACGTTTGCGAACGCCATCAGAGCACTCAGCATCCCACCAAGGAGGGGAAGGTATTAAGTGGCGGGCAGAGTTCTTCAAGGGGATTGAGGAATCAGCCGCTCTCAACAAACAATCTACAAAATCATTGTAGACAGAAAGGGAATTGGAAGAGTTTATTGAAGGAAAGTTTTGGAGCTCAGAATCTAATTGAGACGAAAAATGAGACCAGTCTGCTTGTGAAAGGAGATATTTTTGAAGAGGTTGAATAGGAGGAGTGCGAGGATGGGAACTTGGAAATGAAATCAGTATAGGAAAATGATCACTCCCGTAAGAATTAGGGAGAACCGACCAGGAGAGTGAAGACACTAAGGAAGGGGAAGAGAAAGAAAGGTCGGGAACACTAATGTTTTGGGAAGGAGAAACCCTACGGGTAGCAGATCCATCATTAAGGATGCAAAGATTACAGTCATCTAAAAGATCTAACAAAAAGCTGGAGGAGGTGTCATTACAGTGAGAGCCCCAAAGGGTGTGACGGCAATTGAAATCACCTAGCACAATCAAGGGGCACGGGATAGACGAAAGGATAGAGTTAAATTCAGACAAAAGGTTGGCATTAGGATGAGGGATATAGGCAGATACATAAGATATGCCCATGGCTCTAATGGCTACAACATGTAGGCCAGCATCATGACGGGGAAGAGGAATCTCAGAAAAAGTCACAGATCTGCTAACCAGAAGGGCGCAGCCCGCCCAACCGTCCTCTCTGTCGTCCCGAAGACATGAGAAACCAGGAACCCTAAAAGGGGCCCCGGGCTTCAGCCACGTCTCCGACACGGCAAAGACGAATGGTTTATAACGATTTATGAGATAGATCAATTCGTGTTTTTTCCTACGGATTGATCTACAATTCCACTGAAGGACCTTTTCCATTATGGCGTGTCCAGGATTCCAAGAGTTTTTGAATTAAAATTACGACATTGTCCGGTATTGCGTCACTAAATTTAGACAGCATGTTAAATCAAAATCAAAATCAAAAGTCATTTATTCAAATTAGGCTGATAATCAGCACTTTTTGAACGTCAAAATTACAAGAGACAGTCCCCCAAAACGCCCGCCCTTCGCCACTTCCTAGTGTTTTAGCTGGGAAGAAGAAGTGGCGGAACAAACTCCCCAGCAACACATCTGTCTGTTAGGTTAGAAGAACCAGATTCTACACAATAGTGTTCAAGTTCATATAAACAAAGAATCTAATTAATGTCACATGTCAGCTAGCACACACCAATAATAAAATATTAAAAAATAGAGAAAAAAAAAATAAAGCCTCCAGACTAAAGGGCGTGCCCGCTTACAGGTGCATACCGACGAAAAAAAAAAAAATAAAGTAAAAAAAACAAAATAAAGTGTATATAAATAAAAAATAAAAAAAGGAATCTATTCATGAAGTTATATCACATTTCAGTAAGCTAATTTGGAGAAAGAACACAAACATTGTCTTGAGTTCAACCCAGCGACCAACTATTCTTATCATTTAAATAGTCGTTAATGGAATAGTAGGCCTTTGAACAAAGGTTAGATTTTACTTTGGCTTTAAACGCATTAAATGGCAAATCTAATTACTATTAATAAGGGAGCATACCAATAGCTCTATTAAGTTGTCATTGGGGGTGGGAAGGGGTGTGGATTCAACATATTGGGAATTCAAGGCACAGCCGTTAGGCTGAGAAGAGGGAGGGGTATACACCATTGACCTATGGGCTTGGGTATCATAAGACTTGCCCAGCTCCGGTCGGGGTCTTGGAGATTGATAAACGGTTTTGTTGTAGGAAGATTTTACAGGAGATGCATATGGAGATGAAGTGGGAGTACTAAGAGGGACTGAAAACAGATGGGGCTCAGAAGGAGTTTGTTGAGAAATTTTGTAAACAGGCGGACCAGCAGCAACATTAGAGTACAGCACTTTAGGGCGGGGAAACCTTACCGAAGCCTCACGATAACTTAAATTCTCCTGGGACATAACCATTTTGATGGATTTCTGCCTTGAATGCTCAGGGCACTTGTCATCAGTAGCCTTATGGTTACCACCATCACACAACATACATGTGACTTGTGAATCCTGGACATTGCAGCTATCGCCAGGGTGCGGTTGGGCACATCGGTAGCAACGTGGCTTGGATCTGCACTGGTTACTAATATGGCCAAAACGAAGACAGTTACGGCATTGAATAGTGGGAAGATGGTAAACAGAAACCGGAAGGGAAGCATTGTAACAAAATACTTTTTCTGGGAGCAATTGGCCGGAGAAAGTTAGCACAACTGTTGTTGAGGGTGACCAAAAAACAGAACCCTCTTTCCTATTTTTAAAATTCAGCCTCCTAGCCTTGATAACTTCACCACAATTATGAGGGGTCTCTATGCCTAGTACTAGCTCCTCAAGTGTCCAGTCTGTGGGGACATTCCTAACAACTCCCATGCGTGTAACATGGAAGCGTGGGATATTTGTCATATATTTATTTTCTAATAGTATCGGGTTGTTGGCAAATTGGTTGGCATCATTGAATGTGACAAAATCAACAGACATCCTGTTACGGCCCATTGACTTAACACTGCCCTGTACAACACCTTTAAAGCCTTTGGAATGGAGGAATTGAGCAAACTTCAGAGAGTTCAAAGTTAGGCCTTGCTTAGGGTCTGATTCGACCCTGGAGACGAAGACTGTGAAGGGTGCTCTATCGGACTCGCTATAGAGTACTTTGGAGTCACTCTCAAATCCTGGTTTTGTATAAACAGATTGGATTGAATCAGACGGAGGCTTATTACGTTTCGCGTCTGTAAAAATCTCAGGTCCTCCGGGGCGTTTCCTGGTATCTGACCTTACGCGTCCATCATCGGAGTTTTGAGAGCACTCCAAAATCTCCATATCTGGAGGTGTCCCTCCACCCCCGTCAGGGGGTTCTTCACTCAATTCCTAGGGGCACTCATTTCCTAGGAAATGAGTGCCGATAGACTTAAAATACTAACCATAAAAACTAGATTCCTACACCAGACAACACAAAATAACAGATACAACACCAAAAACTAATTTTGTTACGAAAACAAACTGTGAGGTTAAGAATCGCGTGTTTATTCTCACCAAGACAGTAGCAAAATCCAAGTGTTTTTGTCCGTTCGTAATATTGAATTTGACAGTTGTTACGACGGATTGTTATGTCATTTGATACGACATGAAAATAGTTATCGTTTTGTCGACGAAAGTTAAGTTTTTTGAGAAAATCGATACTGTGGGTGCTTTTTAATGCTCGAAGAAGCTCTACAGGAAGATCGAAGGCGATGCCGTCGATTATCTTGCACTAAAACTTTCATTTGGCGAGTATTCCCGATGTTGAATTCACGGGAACTAATGGCTCATACGGAAAATATTGAAACATATAAGGGAGGATCTATCACCTCCAAGAATGAAGGTAGGTAGTGGTTTGATCCAAGTATCAAGGACTAAGCTCTGCAAATTATTGAGTTGTATTACCAATCAGTCCCACCTATTTACTGTTGTTTTTGTTTACTTTTAGGTCTTTGCTGCTCTCAATTTTCATCAAACTCCTTAGCAAGGGCTAAGAGTGACAGACATATTCGTGCAATTGCTGAACAAGGGACTATGGAAATAGGTGAAAGACTATGTATACTATGGAAATAGGTAAGTACTTATGCAGTCTTCTAAGAAAACCACACTTCTAATAATAAAATGTCAATAACTTTGTATTTAAATTATTGATTGATTCTAAAAGAGTAACCATGGAGTTTCTTGCCGGTTCTTCTCCATAGGAAACAACCAACCCGAACCAAGCATATTTTTGTCGGGTGTTTTATAAGTGCCCGTGTAGTCCTATGTAAAATAAAAACATTTTGATTTTGATAGGTACTTACATATAATAAATATTTTACTAACTGTTTATTTTGCTTACAGGACATAATGGGTGTTGGGACTGGAGGAAGATTCTGATATAAGTAAAAATAAAGATTTACACAATAAAAGCATTGGTTTTTCATAAATGTAGACTTTTTTTTTATTAGACACCAATAAAATTGAAAAAGAAAATACAATCAACAATACACTATTACAAGCAAAACATATTTCCTTTATCAAATCATTTAGTTGCATAGAATGTATGTATTGTAGAAAAGAATAGAATAGAAACAATAAAGTTTTTCTGACATACTGGGAGCCCGGTACATTCTGCCTGAGTATTGGCTTACAATATTTAACAAAAATGTCAGTATCAATAAGATTATGGGTAAAATTATGAAATAAAATGATTACCATACTATCAAATTATTTTAACAAGATAGATTATACACTATTACAAGCAAAACATATTTCAATACTCAATTATTTATTGCATTCCATATGTGTACAAAGATGTTATTAAATAAGAGGGTTTGGACCCTGTCTGGCACAGCAACATTAGGAGAGAGGATAGCCCTCTTTCTCTCAGTAACTCACTCAACTGTATTATTATAAATTAATGGATCAAATCATTTATTTGCATAGAATGTAGATATTGCACAAAAAAGTTTTCTGAAATACAGTGAGCCGGGTACATTCTGCCTGAGTTTGGCATGCAATATTTAACAAATGTTAGTATCAATAAGATTATGAAATTATAAGATTACAATACTATCAAATTATTTTAACAAGGTAGATTATACACAATAGTAGATATCAAATAATGACATTACAAAATTTTACTGATGAAATGACATACATATTCAGAAAACACATTACAAATAATATTTTTTGTATCAAAAAAGCATTGAGTTTATTTTCAATTTTTTATGCTGTTTGTTAGTTTATTTAATATTATTGGACCCATGCAAAAAACACTTTTTCTAAGTAGTGCTGTTTTATAACCACCGATAACTTGAATATTGAAGTCTTAAATTATTGCAACAAACTTAGTTTCAATCAATCAATCACTTTTATTCTCAGGCATCAAAGGGCCATAAATACAATCTACAAAATAATCTTTTATGATTACTAAACTAATACATGTTGAACACATTTACAAAAAACTATTGTAGCTTGGTCGGCCACATATTGCGCTGAGTTGAGAAATTGTATAGCCTTGCGCCAAAATACCGATAGACGATCCCCTGCAGCCAAAATTCCTCCTGCATAAAAGCCTTGAGGTGGAGTATTGTGAACTTGTGACACGCACCACACAAGACTTGAAGTTAATCTTGAGGCACGATTATAAGCTCTCCACTCTTAAAGTGAACTTGGTGTTGCTCCTTATATACTCCACGACCTTCTCTGGCGTCGTGGTATGATGTAGATGGGACATGTACAGCTGCGTCGATGGAATAGCCGGACGCAACAACTAATCGGACCTGTCAATGCGGTACCGCACTGATGCGAGTAGGCTTCTTCTTCCTCGTTTACACACGCATGCAGTCTTCTTTATCAGGCTGTCCTCGGCTTGATACTGGTGGCAACGCGCTCCGAGGACCCTGGCACCCCTGGTGTGTTTTGGTTGCCGCTGATATTGCAATAACGGCGGCCGATTAAGCACGTCCCGGTGTTGTGATGTGTAATCGTTCAATTTATTACGGAAAGTTCCCGTGTCGTATTAATAAAGCGAATTATGTATATTTCAAAATTTGTAAACAAAAAATTGACACTTCATTAAAACAACATTGCTGTCAGAGAAGAAAAAAGGCAAAGGTATTAACAGTATAAAGCCTCAATCCGGACGAAAATGGCAAAAATAGTTCAATTCTTCATATAAAGACATAGTAAAAGGTATTTTCTTTTAAATGTGGTCATTTTCTAACAATAACAATGTCATTTTTTTTGTTTAATCATTAAAATCATAAAGTAAGTAAACCGGTAATGGACCGGTAAAATAGCCCAACTCTATCGCCATTTTTCATTCGTTCACTAATATTGTCTATGGTCCCGTTCGTAGCTCGTGAATCCGTTGTCACTAGGGAGTAGGGTTTATTTCTTAGTGACGGACGTCTTTAGTACGGGCCCGTGTCTTCGTTGACGGAGTTAGAGAGTAGACCCCCTGGACCACCTAAACCGTCCGTCATTAAAAAAAAAAACAAGTTTGGACGGCCAGCGATAAAACATATGTGAATCGACAGAGTAAGCGATTACAAACAAAAAAATATTCAGTAATTAATCTCGTAAGTGTTACGGTTTCCGAGATATTTGAGTTCAAAAAGGTGAAAAATAAAGCATTTTTTTTTAATTTGTTTCTTTTTTTTAAATTTAGTATTATTTTTTTTTACATTATAATACGCGTGAGCAAATTCGAATGACAAACGTCAAACAATATGGTGGAAGGTGGGTGGCAGCGCAACCTTTGTGATCCACTAAATACAAAAAAAACTGGAAGGCATGGGGAGGCCTTTGCCCAGGACTGAGACAGTTCTGGCTGACTACAAATAACCCTTTAAAAGTGGAATTCCTACTAATCAATATTGATTTTTTAGCCTTGCAAGAAGAAGCAATTAAGAAGTATTTACTTTTTTTTACTTTATTTTTTATTTTTTATTGTAGCTATTTTCTATCCTTGTCCTTTTCGTAAAGTCCAAAAATCTGTAACTATTTCAATATTCCTTCACAAATTCTGCAAAATGAAATTATAGATTTTTCGGTCGACTATATCTTCTTATGAATCTGCAGAGTTGACTTCATGGACCATTTTACGAATCTCCATAAAGTAGTAGTAAAGTTAAAAATATAGCACACAATTCATCTGTTTCAAACAGATGAATTGCGTGCTATATTTTTAGCGCCCCCTGGGGCCCTTAAAAGGCCGCCTTAGCAGAATTGTCTTAGGCCCCTAGCACACGGCGTATTTTAAACGCGCAGACGACGCGCGTTTCAGGAACAGATTCGCTGTAGATGCCGATTTTTGCATTTTTATAGAATCAAACGCGCGTAAAACGCGATACAAACGTGCGTGTGAAGCGCGTTCGAAACTCGTTAGAAGCGTGTACAATGGGTCGGAGGACGGGTAGAGGAGGGGCTCGCGCTCACGCCACCGCAACGCCCGCGCCGCGTATAAGCGTAGCAGACGCGCGTTTCAGATTGCCCCGTGTGCTTAGGTTACAAGGTTGCGTTCAAATCTCGTTTGAAGCGCGTATTTTAAAAGCGCAGACGACGCGTACGTGACGCGCGTGCGTCACGTACGCGTCGTCTGCGCTTTTAAAATACGCCGTGTGCTAGGGGCCTTAGGATAATAATATGGATCATATTACAAATTGTAAAATGGTTTGACACTTAATAGTAACCGACATTCCGCAAGTAGACGCGAATGTGACATGGTGGTGCTCACCCGGGCTGTCCGGCACGGAGTCGAAGTGGCAGTTGAGCAGCAGCGCCGAGCGGCCGCGCGCCCGGCCTCCCGCGCCTCGCAGCCGCGCCACCACGCTCTGCACGCCGCGGTACACGTTGTTCATGCCTGCGACACACGCCACACGTCACTCACTCGGTCAGGCGCGCTCGCTCACGTCACACTGCACACTCACCGTCCATAAAGGCGAGCGGGAAGGCGCCGCTGGCGGTGTGCACGTCGAGCTCGATGCGGTTGTGCGGCGAGGCGTGCGCCGCGATGTGGCGCAGCGCCGCCAGCAGCACGGCCACGGCCAGCACCTCGTTCTCGTAGCTGCCGGCCACGCGCGGCCCGAGCGCGGTCAGGTTCTGCAGGTGGCGGTGCGCGGTGAGCGCGTGGAAGCGCGCGGGCGGCGCGTCGGGCCCGAGCGGCGCGGGCAGCGCGTGGTCGATGAGCGCCACGCCCGCCAGCGTGGCCGCGCTGGCCGCCAGCGCCGCCAGCACCCACAGCCCCGACAGCGGCGCGCGCAACACTTTGTTCTCCTTCACCAGCTCCGGCTTCGAGCTCTTCTGCGAGAACACCACCTGCGCATGTTTCATTATTTTGTATAGGTGGTTAAAACTGTAATGTGGAAAATTAGGACATTTTGCAAGATTCTGCAGGAATAACAATCAAGCAACAAGAGTGAATAACAAAATATGCTATAGATGCTTAAAGAATGGTCACATACATGCAGTGTGCACTTCCAAATATAGCTGCATATTTTGTAAGGATGATTCTCATTTTTCTAAATTCTGCTTTACACAAAAAAAACAAGCTGTCAACTCACAAGTGCGAACTCTGGATCTATAGATGCATATCAGCAGAGGAAAGACGGTTTATATTGTATAAAATTACACAACAATACAAAAAACAATACTTACTCAAAATATATGATAAATCATGTATGAACCAAAAAGTTATATACATATAAGACAATAAACTGAAAACAAAATCGTAACAAACCTGCTCGTTACAGACTACGCACTCAATGCCACATCTAGTAAAAATCAACCTACATCCATGTTGTGTTTTGTTAAATATAAGATCGAGTTAAGTTAAGTTATTATTTATCTATGTACCCACATAATCTGTGCGCTCGAATTATACAATAATTTTAGTGTGTTTCTCAGTAAGTGAATTATCTATGTAATTCTTATGAGAAATAAAGTTGTTCTTAAATCTAAAATTATACATAGATATGACAAGGCCAGTCATACATTCCAGGTCAGACAATATTTTTCAATTAGACACAAAGTTTTGGCATCGTGTAGTGGGACATGTATAAAAGATTTATTGTACATTCAGAGTCTCATCTTTGAGTTGACGGACAAACTACCTTAAACTGAATTGTTTGTTGATAATCAATCTGCCATAGTTTTGATTTAAAATGGAATTTTAAATAGAAGGAGCAAACATATTGATGTTAAATATAATTTTTAAAAATATAAAAAACAAAATGATAAAATTTTATTAGAGATTCACTATTGTCAGACGAAAAATAATTTGGCTGATACACACATCAACACGGTCTAGGGATATTTTTAAAAAAGCGAATTACTATCAATGTGTTAATTATTTATAAGACATGTATATATTTAAAAGATACGTTATTTCATATTCTACCATTTTTAGGGTTTCGTAGCCGAATGGCAAAAAACGGAACCCTTATAGATTCGTCATGTCTGTCTGTCTGTCCGTCCGTATGTCACAGCCACTTTTTTTCCGAAACTATAAGAGCTATACTGTTGAAACTTGGTAATTAGATGTATTCTGTGAACCGCATTAAGATTTTCACACAAAAATAGAAAAAAATCTATTAATTTTGGGGTTCCCCATACAAAGAACTGAAAACCAAAATTTTTTTTTTCATCTAACCCGTACGTGTGGGGTATCTATGGATAGGTCTTCAAAAATGATATTAAGGTTTCTAAGATCATTTTTTTCTAAATGAAATAGTTTGCGCTAGAGCTACTTCCAAAGTGGTAAAATGTGTGTCCCCCCCCTTTAATTTCTAAAGTAAGAGGAGGAAAATTCTGAAAATATTTAGAATTGTAGAACGTAAAAAAAACTACCAACGAAAATTGGTTTCAATAAGATATGATTTTCAGTTTTTGAGATATAGGAGTTTTTCATCAAACTGCAGCAGTAACTTTGTTTTTAATTAACATACTATGAAAAACCAATTTAGTTTTGCGGTTGACTGGAAGTTTACAACTAATACTACTAACAAATGAATGACAGTTCAAAATATTGTTTGGGGCTATGGAACCCTGTGTGCGAGTAAGATTCGCACTTGGCCGGTTTTTTTAGGGTTCCGTAGCCGAATGGCAAAAAACGGAACCCTTATAGATTCGTCATGTCTGTCTGTCTGTCTGTCTGTCTGTCTGTCTGTCCGTCTGTATGTCACAGCCACTTATTTCCGAAACTATAAGAACTATACTGTTGAAACTTGGTAAGTAGATGTATTCTGTAAACCGCATTAGGATTTTCACACAAAAATAGAAAAAAAACAATAAATTAAGGGGGTCCCCATACTTAGAACTGAAAACCAAAAAAAAAATTTTCATCAAATCCATACGTGTGGGGCATCTATGGATAGGTCTTCAAAAATGATATTGAGGTTTATAGTATCATTTTTTTCTAAACTGAATAGTTTGCGCTAGAGCCACTTCCAAAGTGGTAAAATGTGTGTCCCCCCCCCTCTAATTTCTAAAGTAAGAGGAGGAAAATTCTGAAAATATTTAGGATTGTAGAACGTAAAAAAAACTATCAACGAAAATTGATTTCAATAAGATATGATGTTTAGTTTTTGAGATATGGGACTTTTTCATCAAACTGCAGCAGTAACTTTGTTTTTAATTAACATACTATGAAAAACCAATTTAGTTTTGCGGTTGACTGGAAGTTTACAACTAATACTACTAACAAATGAATGACAGTTCAAAATATTGTTTGGGGCTATGGAACCCTGTGTGCGAGTAAGATTCGCACTTGGCCGGTTTTTTTAGGGTTCCGTAGCCGAATGGCAAAAAACGGAACCCTTATAGATTCGTCATGTCTGTCTGTCTGTCTGTCTGTCTGTCTGTCTGTCCGTCTGTATGTCACAGCCACTTATTTCCGAAACTATAAGAACTATACTGTTGAAACTTGGTAAGTAGATGTATTCTGTAAACCGCATTAGGATTTTCACACAAAAATAGAAAAAAAACAATAAATTAAGGGGGTCCCCATACTTAGAACTGAAAACCAAAAAAAAAATTTTCATCAAATCCATACGTATCTATGGATAGGTCTTCAAAAATGATATTGAGGTTTATAGTATCATTTTTTTCTAAACTGAATAGTTTGCGCTAGAGCCACTTCCAAAGTGGTAAAATGTGTGTCCCCCCCCCTCTAATTTCTAAAGTAAGAGGAGGAAAATTCTGAAAATATTTAGGATTGTAGAACGTAAAAAAAACTATCAACGAAAATTGATTTCAATAAGATATGATGTTTAGTTTTTGAGATATGGGACTTTTTCATCAAACTGCAGCAGTAACTTTGTTTTTCATAAACATACTATGAAAAACAAATTTAGTTTTGCGGTTGTGTGGAAGTTTACTAACTAATACTACTAACTAATGAATGACAGTTCAAAACATTGTTATTATATTGTTTGGAGCTATGGAACCCTGTGTGCGAGTAAGACTCGCACTTGGCCGGTTTTTTAATAATGGTTAAGGTCCTTCGAAGCATAGACGGAAACCGTATATGAATTAACTTTTAATTTATGAGTAAAAACTGAAAAAATAGAAAAATCATTAAATTTGTGTTTATAAACTTGAAGTTAGTAGTCTGAGAAAGCGCCCATGATGTTCATAACACATCGGCAACGATTCGGCATGCTCAGAACAAGGTTGTCAATGTCTTGCTGCGGAATATTGTCCCATGTCCTTCTGAGGTGCGCAAAAAGTTGATCTTCTGTAGCCAGATTTTCAGGAGCTTCCTTCAGAGCTCTTCTTTGCAGCATATCCCACGCATGCTCAATGGGATTTAGATCTGGCGATTGAGCAGGCCAGTCTAAGGCCCTAACATTGTGTGTATGTAACCAAGCTGCTACCGTTCTCGCCATGTGTGCCCGGGCATTGTCGTGCATGAGCAGGAAATCTTGCCCCATTTGTGTTCTGTGGGGCAAGATTACGGGCCCCAGCACCTGTTGGACGTATCGTTCTGCCGTCATATTGCCCCGCACCCAAACGAGATCCGTCCGTCCTCCAAGACGAATTCCTGCCAAAACCTCCTTGGTATGGGTGAACTTCCTGAGGGTTCTGAAGACGGCTCCATCGTCCAGGAACTCGCCAAACACGCGTCCATCGTGAATCTGGATAGAAGCCGAACCTGGATTCATCCGTGAACAGCACATTGGACCATTGCTCACGGCCCCTGTCCACGTGGTTCAGAACCCATTCTAATCGTCGTCCACGATTGCCTCTCCGTAAAGGTGGGACCCGGAGTGGTCTACGAGAGCGTAGATTGCTTTCACGCATTCGCCTTCTTACAGATTGGTCACTCACAAGCACTTGGTGTTCCACTCGCAGCCTTTGGACCAATTGAGTCGCCGTTGCATTTGGTTGAGCTCGCGCAGTAATTTGCAAAAATCGGTCTTGTCTGGGGGTAGTGATGCGACTTGGCCCCCGGTGCCTCTCCGCTACTTCACCTGTGGCACGATAGCGTGTCCACAATCTTGAAATTACATTTTGGTGGGTCCCTATGGCCTCAGCAACATTACGCTGAACAGACCCAGCTTCCAGCATTCCCACAGCTCGTAACATCTCCGCCCTCGTCAAATGTTGGCGTTGCATGGCTACAATACCTCAATTATAACTTTATCTTTCGTTTAAAAATGAAAAAAAAACTGTAACTAAACGTAATTCGTATTGTTTTCTAAATTTCGAACAAATGAAAATTCCCTCTCCTACACATCAAGACATTTTTATGCCACAGAAACAAAAGAATTTTCAAAAATTTGAATTTGTAATTAGTCTGATATAAATTACAAACAAATCGGTGTATAAAAGATTCCAATGCGGCCAGTACTTTTCGAGTTATTTAATTGAGTATGAAATATCCCTAGACCGTGTTGATGTGTGTATATTGACTAAACCAGTGGATAGAACAAAGTTATCGAGATTGAGACAGTGTATAGTGAGTGACACTTAAAGAACATTGTGCAAAAATATAAGATTGTTTGAGTATGAATTTGAAATTGTAATGTTTAAAATAGTTAAGTAAGGTGTTTAGGTTAATTAATTCAAAAGTCTGTTTGTAGTAGTTAGTTAAGTTGGGTGGGTTAATTAAGTTGGGTTTTATATGAGATTAATGAAGGTTTTATAGAGGATGTTGTTTAAACTATAATAATAGACATAAAATTCAGAGGGGATGTTATGGAATTGGTAATTTAATGTTTTCTATTATACTGGCAGGTTTTGTTTATAGTTTTTAAGTAGAGTTTTTAAAGTAGGAATGTTTGTAACTTGATGGGTAAAAATTGACGAGGTGTCTAGAGCAGTATGGAAATGTGGGTTTACTGAGTTAGTTTGATAATGTCTCTTTTATGTGGGTTTTGATATAAAGAATGTTTATTTGATAGTGGGTATTTGGAGTAAATTAAACAAAGTGAACCGAATAGAGTGGTTTTAGTAAATGTAGCAGAAGGGTCCCAATATAATGGATTAATCAAGGTGACGTATAACAATATGAGGGGCAGGATTTTAGTTGGTTTATGAAACAAGAATAATAAAAATTCAATATATACTCCAACTCCTACAAATCTGCCCCTTAGACGACCCACTGACCGAAATACATAATGTACCAAGTGTTTTTTTTTAATGGGACATTACAGAATAAAGTTGTGTTATGTACAGTCTGCAAAGGAGATAAGTAACCACTACTAGTGTGAAAACCTGGTTACTTATCTCCTTTGCACACTGTACATACCCAGCTTAAACAGGGTGATTAATTTAAGTGACCCAGAAGGGGTGTTGTACTTCGTAGCAAGACCATGAATGCATCCTTTCGGCCGCCATGGCAACTGAGTTTCGCAACCAGTTGCGAAAAAGGACTTTTTATTCTTTCTTGGCAACTAGTTGCGACAGAAGATTTATTTTTCTTCATGCGCAACCAGTTGCCAACAAATATTACTTTTGACGCCATAGCAACTGAGTTTCGCAACCAGTTGCAAAATGGGAAGTTTTATTCATTTTTTGGCAATCTTTGCGGTCAATCCATAACCTATTCCTAGAAATACTGACCAGGGTTATTTTTCTTCATTATCAGTATCTTCTTCTTTCATATATCAGTTGGATATTTTGTCAACGGAAAATAGACCTAACGATTTAAATTTCAAAACTTTATAGAATATTTGTAGATCACAGTGCAATCGATGAGGAAATTGACCAGGCATTGAGTGAATTAAAAGAAAAAAACCGGCCAAGTGCGAGTCGTACTCACACGCACACAGGGTTCCGTAGCACTAAACAATATAATAAAAGTATTTTGAAGGCTAACTCATAAGTTGTATTGTATTACATTCAACATAACTAAATAAGTTTTTTTTTTTGTTTTTTTTTTTTACAGTTTGATGAAGATGTCCCATGTCTAAAAAACCAAAAATCAAATGTTATTCAAACCAATTTTCGTTGAAAGTTTTTTTTACGTTCTACAATGTTACATTTTTTCAGAATGTTTTCCTCTTGTTTTAGAAATTAGAGGGGGGAGACACATTTTACCACTTTAGAAGTGTCTCTCGCGCAAACTATTCAGTTTAGAAAAAAATGATACTAAAAACCTCAATATAATTTTTGAAGACCTATCCATACCCCACAAGTATGGATTTGAAAAAAAAAAAATTGAGTTTCAGTTCTAAGTATGGGGAACCCCCAAAATTTTTTGTTTCTTTTTTTTTCAATTTTTGTGTGAATATCTTAATGCGGTTCACAGAATACATCTACTTACCAAGTTTCAACAGTATAGTTCTTATAGTTTCGGAAAAAGTGGCTGTGACATACGGACGGACAGACAGAATCTATAAGGGTTCCGTTTTTTGCCATTTGGCAACGGAACCTTAAAAAAAACTGTTGGTCACTGCTTTGAGATCATAAGCCCTTTTGCAATTACGTTTTAACGAAATAATGTAGAGCATGAGAGCAGCGGTGGCCCAGTGGTGGCAGCCCCGACTTACGAGCTGTAAGCCGTGGGTTCAAACCCAGGCAGAAGCATTGTTTTGTATAATTTATTGCATCACCGCTGCCCTCAAAAACGGTGAAAGAAAACATCTTGGGAAAACTGGTATGTCCTAGAACTAAAAATTCGAAGACATGTGACATCTACCAACCCGCACTGCGCCCACGTGGTGGATTACATCCCACTCCCTCTCATAGAGAAGAGGACTGTGTCCCAGCAGTGGGAACATTATAGGCTGATGATGAAATAGTGTAGCTTAATATAAGATCTGTATACAACATTTAAGTTAAACAGTCTGTACACACTGCGACGCGGCTTTAGCAGTGCGTTTGCATCAATATGAACGCTTGATAATTGCTAGGCGTCACTATACTATCGCGCGTTTGCATCGCTGCAAAAAGTCGCTAAAATATAGGCTCAGAAAATCTTTTTACTTTTATTTTTATTGACACACCTATGATGTCTAGCGGTCAGGGTCCAAAGTTTGGTAAATAACCAAAGCCAATAGTAGTAGTATTTCCATAGTGTTTCAATAATATAGAGAATACAGAATGACAAATATATTCTAATGAGACCCAATAGAAATACTATTTAGACTGTATTGATGTGGTGGTTATTTTGCAGGATCGGGGTCCTGCAGCGCACGCTTACTTTGTTAGCTTAAGTTTAAAATAAATGAACACTATTAATATCAAGTACAATTATTTTTTTCAATTTACATATCAGGGATAGTATCTGACCTAGGCTTCTAACTAATCGTGAAAAGCGGTGTGACGGAACTAAGCACTAAAAATAATTATATTTTATTAGATGAGGTTTACATTACCATATGGTAGCATAAGAAGAAAAGAAATTCTTCTATTGAAACTAGCGTTTTTGAAAAATTCTTTGTTGGCAACTGGTTGCGCATGAAGAAAAAAAATTCTTCAGTCGCAACTAGTTGCCAAGAAAGAAGAAAAAGTATTTTTTCACAACTGGTTGCGAAACTCAGTTGCCATGGCGGCCGAAAGGGAATGCATTCATTATAACTTTAGATGGTATTAAAATCCTTTTAATGTATACTATTTTATACCACTAATTAGAAATTTTATACCTATCAATTATCGTAAATATACAGGTCATGCTGGGAAGATTCCTTCCCAGCACGACCACGTTAAAAATGTAGCTGGAATAAAAGTTGATGAAACAGGAGCATGCCTAAAAATTATTACTCAATATGTACTCTTATTTCATTGCTGGTAAATTGTCGTAAATTGTTAGAAAAGCAAAAAAACATTTTCTGCCTGTGTAATTAAAAGGATTATATTACCATCAAAAGTTACAATGAATGCGTTCATGGTCGTGCTACGAAGTACAACACCAGAAGGGGAAATCCGAATCCTCACATTTGTATCACGTAATACTTATACAATGTGTTGTTTTGCATCCTCGTCAAATTTCAGGACGTTGTCATAAAACACATAAATAATCAATTTAAAGTTCGGTACCGGTCTATAATTAATAAGCGTTGCTTTTTTTTATTGTTGAAATTTAACAGTATTTCAGAATAAAACCCTTGATTCAAAACACTTAAAACAGAATCACCCAACTACGCACACAGCGACAATGCAGCTGCTCTGTGTGCGTGAGAGTCGACAGTCGACGTCTTACCTACGAAATGCAACAGTGTTGCGACCGTGCGATGACCTACGGCGACCGGTACCTAGCAATTTTGCCTAATTTTATTTCGAAAATCACCTACATTATTGTCATAAATTTCGCTTGATACTAAACTAATTTTTAAGCATCATTGGAATACGGAAATCTTACTAACGACAACAATACTAGTGTGCCAAAGAAAAGTTCACTGACCTGTTGGTGACGCGGCGTGTAAATAGCCGATGACACGCGGGGAGCTTAATTATGAAAATTTATGTTTTGAGACTAATTAGATTGAATCCTATGAAAACATCCCTGTGAATTGAAGAAAGAGAAACATGGTTTCGACGTCAGCATTGAAAACTATTGGCCCACTAACCTTCAGACCAGCTCAAGGACGCCTTCACCAGCTCTTGTCCGCAGCTCACACCGTGAAGCACTTTCACGAAACAAATGTCAGTTCACTGCTGGGTATTTTCACGGGTTCTTGAAACCTTTAGCTGTCGATCTCAGAGTAAATTATACGAAAACTCTGCACCAAAAAATACGCGCTGAGCACGCCGAGATTCAAACATGGGGAATGTCAAATTTGACCGCCTTTGGTGGATGGTAGCCAAAACTATGGCGCTGGTGTCGCCAGGTTCGGCCAATCCAAGAGCACGATTCTTGTGGCGCATGAACCAAATAGCTTCAAATACTGACATATAGAAAACCATTCGAAACAAATTAAATATTGTAAGAGAAATGACCTAATACTAAGGCTTAGCAGAAATAAATATTGTACAAAATAATTTGGGTCACATAGGGTGCCCAACCATGCTGCCCGCTTTGGAAGTTCGCAGAACTTTCAAAAGAAAACAAATTAATAAAGATAAATGAGTTATGGTTGTTAGAATTATGTTTATTAAATTAATTACATTGTGCAAAATAATATGAGTAAAGAGATTATGTTTTTATTGCGTTGGTATGGGATACAGTTTTACAACCGGACGCTTGAAAATTCCACAGTTTGTTTTAACCGTCGCAACCCGAACAACTTTATCAGAACCGGGATGAATTGCCGTGATTACACCTAACGGCCATCTTAAAGGAGGGCAATCATCCTGTCCCACAAGTACAACAGTTCCGATTTCTATAGGACGGTCAGGCGAGGTCCACTTCTGCCGGACTTGCAGCGTGTGCAGATATTCTAAACGCCACTTTTTCCAGTAAGACTGAACCATGCTATCTAGTAATTGCTTGCGTTGACTAAGATTAATGCGCACGTTTTTCAAATCCACGGCAGGCAAGTACTGTAACGGGGTTGACATTAAAAAATGCGCAGGGGTTATTACTTCTGGTGAAGGATCAGAAGACACAACAGTAAGTGGACGAGAATTCATAATGCATTCTATCTGAACCAATACTGTCTGCAACTCCTCGTAAGTGAGAAGCTGATCTCCTATTACTCGGTGAAGGTGAGTTTTCAAGCTCTTAATGTTCCCCTCCCAAATCCCACCGAAGTGTGGGCTCCGAGGTGGGATCATCTTCCACTCTATTCGGCGTGAACTAAGCTCCTGCTTTAGAGCAATTTGAAATTCGGAGTCAATCAGAAATTTAAATATATTGTCCAATTGTGCCTTTGCACCCACAAAATTGGTGCCATTGTCGGAGTATAGGCATGAAACAGGGCCCCGACGAGAGATAAACCGCTTAAATGCATCTAAAAAGGCATCCGAAGTTAGCTCCGAGACTAACTCTATATGGATGGCCTTAGTTACAAGGCAGACAAATAGGCAGATGTATGCCTTCTGTGCATGCTGACCTCTTCTACGAGTAAGCGTTATACGGACTGGACCCGCGTAATCAACGCCTGTATGTACAAAGGCCTTAGCTTCCGACACACGATATGACGGCAAATCTGCCATCATGGGGTTTGGGTGTGATGGATTTACTCTGAAGCAGTAGTTACATTTCCGCACCCTAGCTCTTACAACGGTCCTGGCGTCCAATATCCAGAAACGTTGGCGCAAAATGGAAATAAGCAGACCTGGGCCTGTATGACAGTTCATAACATGGAAATGATCAATTAAAAGATCCACCACGGGGTCATGCTTAGGGAGCACAAGAGGATGCTTAGCCTCAAATGGCAAGTCCGAATTAGAAAGTCTACCTCCTAGGCGCAACAGCCCATCTTCGTCAAGAAACACGAATAAGCTTTGCAGCTTTTTTGAAGGCAAGTTATCTTTATTAAGAGCTTTGATATCCTCTGCAAAATGAGCTCTTTGAACAGAACGAATCACAACCTTTTCTGCAGTCATAAGATTATTGACCACGCCAGAAGAAGAAGAAACCTTCTTTAAAAAACGAAGGATATAAACTACTATCCTAAGAAGCTTGTCCCAAGAGGATATACGCTGAGTTAATTCATTTAGGATCAATGGTTCACATTGAACTGTCGCAGTAAGTACATTTGCCCTGTGTTCAGGCAATTGACCTGCATTAGACGGAGTAAAAGGCTTTACGGGCCATTCCGAATGTGGATTGCGAATCCACGATGGGCCGTTCCACCACAAGTCGTGCGATATGAGCTGCGAAGGCAACGTACCACGCGAAAGACAATCGCTCGGGTTTTCACGACCGGCGACGTGATAATAATTTTCAGGAGGTAAATTCTCCTGACACTGGGCAACGCGGTTGCTGACAAATACTGACCACCGATGTGGTGAAGAATGTATCCATGAAAGAGCGATGGTCGAATCTGAGAACGCGAAAGTTCCTGCAATAGGAAGACGCGCACGATAAGTTTCATGAACTGTACGTATCAGCTTGGACATAAGAACCGCAGCGCAAAGTTCCAAGCGAGCAAGTGTGGTTACTTTGGTAGGGGAAACCTTTGATTTCGCACACAATAATCGCACTGTAATATTTCCAGCAGGATCAGTAGTGTGTAGGTATATGACACATCCATATCCATTCATACTGGCGTCACAGAAGGCAACGATTAGCACAGTGCTCTCACGTAAAACGCCTACATGTCGAGGAATTTTCAGAGATGAAATTAATGGAAATTCTTGTACGAACACCGAAAACTTTTGAATAATGCTTTCGGGAGGAGTGTCATCCCAACCAATATTGGACAGCCACAGATCTTTGATAAGCAACTTGGCATATAAAATTATAGGAGCTACTAAGCCGAGGACATCAAATAGTCGGGCGACTACCGACAGTATGCTCCGCTTCGTACATTTCTCTTCTACATTAAGAGTCGTGAAGAAAAAGCTGTCATCGACTGTTGCCCATGAGAGGCCTAATACCTTCGAAACACTGTTAGAAGAATCATCACAAAAGTCTACCGTACTGCGATGCGAATCCGGAAGATCATCAAGTAGCACTTGAGAATTACTCGACCACTTTACTAAATCAAAAGCACCGGACTTAAACAACGAGATCAATTCTCGTGAAAGAAGAATGGCGCTGGATTCATCAGCAATAGAATAAACCAAATCGTCCATATAAAGTTTAGACTCTGCCACAGTGGCAGCATCCGGGAAATGTGGCCTCATATCCTGGGCTAATTGGCGAATAGTCCGCATTGCCAAGTACGGGCTTGACTTGAGTCCAAAAGGGACCCGATTAAATTGAAAGGTTCGAATTAAATCATCAAGACTGATTCTATATAAGATTCTCAAATATTTACGATGTTCCTTAGGGACTTCAATCTGTAAATACATTTGCTTTATATCCGCAGTCATAGCAACAGGGAAAAGCCGAAAATCAAGCAATAGCAAGAATAAATCTGTCTGTAAGTTAGGACCGGTATGTAACACGTCGTTCAATGACAATCCAGTATGAGTTGTGGCACTAGCATCAAGTACGACCCGAGGCATCGGCTTATCCGGACGGGTAACAGCGTGATGCGGAATGTAGTATCCCTCGTCAGTAATATCAGACTCGGCGACAAGTGACACGTAACCCTTATCGACATACTCATTCATTACGTTATTATAGTTTTTTCGTAAGTCAGGCGATTGTCTGAACTTGCGTTCCAAAGCCATCAATCGACGTTGAGCAGCACTGCGAGAGCTACCCAGTGCACTCGGGTCTTTAGAAAAAGGTAACTTGACAGAATACCGCCCATCATCAGCGCGAGTGATCGACGATACAAACGAGTTCTCACATTCAGTCTCTTCAGGACTTAAAAATTGCATATTAGGTATTTCTTCCAGTTGCCAGAATTTCTGAACTAAATCATTAAGTGCGAGTGCAGAAAAAGATGTTTTATTTATTTTATTTTGAGACTCATTACAGGGATAGTCACCCATCAACACGAAACCGAACGCGGTTAATAAAGCGGGGGGCGCGTTAGTGCCCGACTCAACTTTGTTACCTAAGTAAATGTGCGAAAACAATTGCGCACCTAGTACGACGTCCACGTTCCCGGGAATATTCCACGTCAAATCAGCAAGGGGCAGTCCCTCTAAGTAGCCGACATCACCCTTGGTTATATAGTGAGTAGGCAGCTGATCCGTTATACAGTCAACGACAAGTGCATGTATCGTGTATTTATTATTTGGGTATACGCGAGACTCAATGTCCAAATGAACGTACCCCAATATCGGCCGAGACGCGGAGCCAATTCCCTTAACAAAAGAATTGCTCAAGGGAATTATAACTAAGTTAAGCGCCTTGCAACAATCAATGGTTATCAAGTTATTTTGAGAGCCATTATCAATAAGGCAACGTATTATTATTTTATTACCATTTTTTGATTTCGCGTAAACTTGCGCGGTTGACAATAAAATAGAAGAATTAGGTCTAACTTCAGCACTTAATGACAGTGAGGGAATACCAGAGGAAACATCAACATTATGTTTCGAGTTATCAATGCGCAACGCAGCCGAAACAGGTGCGCTGTTATCAGCTGAGCAATTTTTTATAACGCGCGAGTCTATGTTTACGTCGGCCTGTCCGGACGAATCGCGCGACGGGACCACAGGTGACGTCAATGACCCTTGACCGGTAGGGAGTTGAGACACTTGAACGTAAGTATTGGACTCAATATTATGATCTTTTTTATCAAAGTGTAAGTAAGTGTGATGTTTTTTCTTGCATATATTGCAAACCTGCGTAGATTTACAAGACGTAACTGTGTGTGACCCACTTAAACAATTAACACAACTATGTTTTGATTTAATGAATTCAAATCGCGCGCGCGGAGAACTTAAGTTCTTGAACTGAGAACAAGCGTAAATTATATGATCGGTTTTGTTACAAAATTCGCACAATTTCGTCGGCGGGGTAGTAGACACACTCTCATTACTTGCGACGAACGACTTGTAGGTATGAGGACGGGACGACTGATTAGTGGACGGCTTGCTTGCGCTCGCGCCAGTGTTCGATGTCCGCGTCAAGTTATTGTTTGCACGTTGCAATATTTTTGCTTGATCTTGTAAGAAAGACACCAAGTCATTATAAGACGGAATTTCTTTATTACGAAACGCTAACTCAAACGCTTGTACTGTCTGTGAATCGATTTTCCTAAGTGCGCAATGAGATAAGATGAAATCGGACAAATCCTCGATACCTAATTGTTTCAATGCCACCACGGAGGAGGCGTACATACCAATAAATGTATCAAGACTATTAGACGTGTTTGTGCAAGCCTTAGAGTCAAGAATATTATTTAAGTAATGCGTGCCTAATGCACGTTTATCTTGAAACTTTTTTACTAAACTTTCCCAGATAATATTATAGGTTTCACCCGTAGGCACAATGCCTGCCGTAACCTTGAGTGCGTCGTGCGTAAGTTTACCTACTAAATACTGTACGCGCTGCGAGTCAGTCAGCTGACTGTTGTTATGAATATTCGAATTAAAACTTTCATAAAATTTAGGCCAATTTTGTGTTTTGCCATCAAAACTTGGCAATTCTATTGGTGGCAACTTAATGTAGCATGTGACATTAGAATTAGACGAGTCTTTTCGCGATGATGATTCATCTGATCGCAACGCCTGAATAATATTATTTCGGGTATGCTTTACTCGAAGATATAGATCATCAAACGCATCTAAAGGCTTGTAGTCCGGCTTAAACGTCAAATCATGTGATAACTGGAGACCATTTAAATCATCTAACAACGTCTCGAACCGACTGCGCATCTCATCAATTGATTCAGACTTAGCCATGAAAGTTTCATTACTTCTAGACGCATAATTAGAAATGTTTTTCGAAAGTTCAAATAAATCATTCATCCGCGAAAAAAGTCGTTCTTTTTTTGCCGTCATAAGGACGAACTGTTTATCAATGGGATCACTAGACGCCATTGAGAACGCATTTTCTTTATCCGTAGGCATTTTAAAGCAAAAATTCACAATGAATATGAGAAAAAATATGAAAAAATAATTTTATGTGAAATTATTTTAAATGACGTAAAAATATGTGGAATTTGCAAATGGCGTAACCGGCGCACAATGACGGTACGCTTTATTTATGTACGAGAATTTTACCAAAAATTTACGTAAATCTGCGAACATCCAAGCATTTATATGGATAATAATACTTGTAATAAGTATTTTGAATGAAAATATGATATGCTAGTGCAATATCCGGCTCGAAGGACCAATAAAAATGGTGACGCGGCGTGTAAATAGCCGATGACACGCGGGGAGCTTAATTATGAAAATTTATGTTTTGAGACTAATTAGATTGAATCCTATGAAAACATCCCTGTGAATTGAAGAAAGAGAAACATGGTTTCGACGTCAGCATTGAAAACTATTGGCCCACTAACCTTCAGACCAGCTCAAGGACGCCTTCACCAGCTCTTGTCCGCAGCTCACACCGTGAAGCACTTTCACGAAACAAATGTCAGTTCACTGCTGGGTATTTTCACGGGTTCTTGAAACCTTTAGCTGTCGATCTCAGAGTAAATTATACGAAAACTCTGCACCAAAAAATACGCGCTGAGCACGCCGAGATTCAAACATGGGGAATGTCAAATTTGACCGCCTTTGGTGGATGGTAGCCAAAACTATGGCGCTGGTGTCGCCAGGTTCGGCCAATCCAAGAGCACGATTCTTGTGGCGCATGAACCAAATAGCTTCAAATACTGACATATAGAAAACCATTCGAAACAAATTAAATATTGTAAGAGAAATGACCTAATACTAAGGCTTAGCAGAAATAAATATTGTACAAAATAATTTGGGTCACATAGGGTGCCCAACCACCTGTACTTACCTAAGTTCGGTAGTTATCAGATGATTTAATAAAATGTTAGTTTTGCTTTATTGCTATCTACACTAACACTCTCACAACATTGTACGTAGGTAAATTCAGCCTAAAGTTTTCGTAATGATTTTGTTTGAATTTGTGGATTGAATTTATTGGTGCTTTACCTTAGTTGGTGTACCGATTTACTAAATCTAAAAATGTTTTTTACGTTTGTTGGAATTGGAAAGATGTGCTAGCTAAGTAGGTATGTAAAAATACTTTCGACTGATAGGTATTATTGGCGTAGTTAAAAATTTTGAAATAAACTTATTTACACTAATAAAATTGATTAAGCTAACAACGTATTTACAAAATGATAGTCTATGTACAAATAAATAAATTACCTACTTAAGTTACCCGGAGGTATGTTCAAAGTTGCCACCACCACATTCTTGGCACAGTCGAAAACGACGTAGCTGGTTTTCCTTCAGCTTACGTAGCACTATCACATTCCTTTTTAAAGTGTCGAAAGCACTAATTATCTTTTCACGTAATTCTGTAACACTTGCCACTTTCTCCGAGTAAACTAACCTTTTAACGTCTCCCCACAAATAAAAGTCTAGAGACGTCAGGTCCGGAGAATGGGCCAGGCCACAGGTCCTCCGCGACCCATCCAATGGTCACCAAACCTTTCGGTTAAGTACCTACTCGCATACATGCCGACCATATTGAGGGGAAACACCGTACTGCTCCACGTAGGCTGTCTCCACTGATGGCATACATGCGGACCATCTCTACCAACTCGACGTTTGAGTAATTGTCCGTCATCTTGCACTTTGCACCTACGTCTCAACGATGTACCTAGGAGCGGAATTCGCAACGCGCATGCACGCGTCGGCGACATTAAGCACACTATTTGGTTCCGGGACGGCGGCGGCGGCGGGGGGTGGATAGGCGCGCGAGCGACAGAGTGCGCCCGCGCACCCCGCCGGCATACCCGCACACCCGCGCCGTGCGTGGTAGGGAATAGGTACCTATGAAATTATCGTATGTTCGTTGCGATTGCGTTGTGTATGTATTGTTAGCGTTTCTTTGTGTGCGTTTAAGCGCGGTAACAGACGGGCCGCGTTTTAATACGGCTGGTTCACACTTACGGATTTCCGTAAATAAGAAAAAATATATAAAAAAACACCTACCCATTTTATTGTTGATTTGGGTCGAGAATCATTAGCATAATTACCTCCTTGAATTTGACGAGAATGCAAAACAACACATTGTATTTATTTATTTTACTATTTATGTACACACTACTGTGTGTATATAAATAGTAATAGTGTAATAGTAATAGTGTAATAGTAATAGTGTAATAGTAATAGTGTAATAGTAATAGTGTAATAGTAATAGTGTAATAGTAATAGTGTAATAGTAATAGTGTAATAGTAATAGTGTAATAGTAATAGTGTAGTGTTTTCTACTGAAAACACAGGAAAAAATATAAAATATTTGCTTACAATGGTACTGCTGCTTATATTTACAATATGTAAAAAATAACCCTGAAGTCTGGTCTGTGACGGTATTAAGTATCGAGATTAGATTCTATTTATGAAATCCTTTTTGGAAAACAATAAAATGCATAAAAATGAATAAACATTCATGGCAAGCACAGGGGCGCGGGTGACGACACTCACTCACGGTCGAACATACTTATGCCGAAGATATGCGTTAGATAGAATATAGGGGAATTGGAGGGGAATTGGGAATTAGGGAATATAATGGTGGTAATTGGGAACATAAATCGTGACTTATAAAATTCATGAATATTTTTACTTCTAAGTTTCTTATTTATATTTTATTTCTTATGTAATTGGTACCTATATATGCCCTTATTGTATTTACCTAAATAACTTTTGAAATACCACTTCTTTTATTATTAAAAGCTTTTATTTTACTTGCACTGTATGTATGTTTGTTACGGTGGAATCTCGGAAGCTAATAAATTAGAACCACTTTCCGATGTTTGATTGAGCTGAAATTTTGCACACACGTTTGGTTCTGAGGACAATACATTCGTATGACAGACATAACTTAATCCTGCAGCCAGGATCGTCTCCTTACGAGAGAACTCCTCAACGGTTAATAGAGTGGACACGAAACTTTGCATACGAGTTCATATTTGATGGATAATCACGATTTGTATCATGAACTCAACCTGCAGCCCGGATCTTCTTCTCACGAGGGAACTCTTCAAAGGTTAATAGCATGAATATGAAAAAAGTGTTGAGATTGAGATAATAATGTGTTCAGAAACGATTACGGCAAAACTAAAAATGTTAAAATAAAATTATAAGCTTTTATATGTATAAATGCTTTAAAAAGAAGAAAATAAAATTTCCTTCTAAAATTTTAACAATCAACTCAACCCCATTATACACAATTTATGTGATCATTTATTTATTTATACAAATCTTACCTAAAACTATCATTACAGATCTGCAATCCAACCAATGCGATAGATCAGTGGTTCCTAACCTTTTCGGTCTTGTCACCCCTATGACTTAACTATAGAATCTGATTTACCCCTCCCGCCCTCCCTCATGTTACCAATGGACATGTTTCCTTGCAGTGAGATATTCAAACTATTAATTTCAGTGAAAAATCAGCCAAAAAATCGCCAATCGGGCGGCTTGCATCGTACTCATACAATACGTAAACCGTACATAAGTACTTTTCGCGCGCTATAACAGAAACGCGGCTCTGACTTGTCATTTGATTACACAGTTAGGGCATGAAATGCACTGGCGAGCTAGATTTGGTCTAATCTTTGTTATAGTATATTACCACTTTTTACCCCCGCAGTATACCAGTTTTACCCCTGCAGGGGTAATTATCCCCAGGTTAGGAACCGTGGCGATAGATCATAATTTCATTGTTCATTTCATTGTATTATTGTAAAGGAGAATGGGCCTTTTATCACCAGAGCTGTATCAAGTTGTGGTATAAATGCCGTTTGAAAGATAATAGCTAAGATAAGCTGATATTAGGTTTATTTTATTGTATGTCACCAACAGTCAGATGTGTGCAGGGAAAGAGCTATGATCGAATGTGGTTTGGTTTACCTGAATGATATTATGTTGACTAGTTGCAAGACTTTGAGCAACTTTAACAATGCTGTCTCAACACTAACTGGGCGTTTTCCACATGTGCCACTCAAATTGAAATTATAATAAACTGATAGTATCATTTGGCGACTGTGGCTTCCTAGGGCCAAATGGAGTAGAACTCAGGATTGTAAAACAATATAAAAAATTCCAAAAGATGGTAGATAAGCATTTTTTGTTTTTGCTTATTTAGACCAACTTCCTCGTTCCTATTTTTTGTAAGTAAACCATTTCCACAGATAGGAAAGAAATTGTGCACATGAATTGCAAACACTATTTTCAAATTACTTTTGATCCGTGTAATCAACTGTACAGAGCTAGCTAGCTTATCTGCTTAGCCTCCCGCTGCACTTTTTATATGTATCTCAGCTTTTCTGTTTCTCGGTATCAATCTGTTCTCTCTTCCATCTATCTGTCTATCTTACTGTCTATCTACCACACCTTCTGTCTTGTGGAACTCTTGTGTGTGCGTGATCTTTGTGAACTACCTGTGTGTGGAAATAAATTTTCTTCATTCCACTGTTATTGGGATTATTTATTTTAACCTCACACTTCACCCACACAACCTACAAAAAGCTATTACCTACTACTTTCCGGGTCGTAATCGTAATGAGATATTAATTAATTATTATTGTTATCAGTTTTTATACCTGTTTGCAAAAAAATACACTTTGAATAAATTTTAATTAAGATACCACTTACCATTTTGCTATCAAGAATTGGATATTTTATGAATCTTTTTTTCAATTCGAGCCCACAGAATAAATTATAAGACTTTTTTCAGTAAGTTTGAGGAATGTTTCTTCTTATTTGTCGTACGTGTAGATGACAACCTCCATCCGAAAGGACACACTGACTTTCTTATTATTTCTTTTTATTCAACTCATTATCATTGAAGTTCAGCTAACACGAAATTTATTTAAAAAAAAATACTATCATGCTCATATTATTCGGTTGCCTGTTTGACTTTTTTTTGTTTTTCCATGAGAAGTCAGATTCAATGGATTGTCAGATGTCATAACTTGACATTTTATACTACAGCTTTATTGCCCAATGATTTGGCACGCGACGCACAGTGTGGTATTAGGCCCTAAAACTTGGTCAAAAATATTTTATGACTCGAACGACGATTATTAGTGTATTGTATGTTAAAATAGGTAATAAAAGACTTATTACAGCTAAAAAATATAGTTATTCGTCACTACTATATACATTTTCATTGGTTAGGTCATTATCCCTAAGCAAATTTAATACGGCTCTATACAATGTCATGCTATTTTTCTTAAAATATATATTATTCTCATGTAACGAGCATGAGAATAAATATATAATAGGGTTGTCCGATGTTAAAAAAAGACTTTTTTTAAACGTCCATATTGCACTCTACGTGCGAAAACTTTCTGGAATCTGTATCTGAATGGAGCTTCCGCAGCTTCTTCAGAGAGTTTTTTTATTGGAAGAATTGCGTGTTTTATAACTTCAGCTCCGTGACGAAGTACATGCAGTGGCGGAGACATGGGGTAAAACCCATATAAAGCCACATACATACATCTCGGCAGTTTCATCGCAGTATTTCTGGAAAGCTTCAACATTAATTATATACCCGTAGCACATTCTGCACATTGTGTCTAATATAACCTTAAGTCGGTAGACAAGTTCTCTATCAATTTTGGTTATTTCCTCCAATATTTCGTTTTTGAAAAATCGGCGACTGGTTTTACCGTCACTGGTGCTGCCAAAATTAGCTTTTGGAATATCCACCAATAGTCCAAGTTTTTGCTTAAATTCATCTTAGATCTCTTGTTTTCGGGCTTCTAACGCTTGTTTTTCCTCAATCGAAAGTCGGATATTCATTCAAATTGTTAATTTCTTCTAATGTTGCTTTGGTTTTACGAGCTGCTAACCATTTTTGCTTGAAATTGTGTTGTATATTAGCGATCATTTGCTTTATTTCATGAATTGTTCGATAATCATCAGAGTAGGAACTTAGCAGTTGCTGCTTCAAAAACGTCAATTTTCCGACAAATGTTGACTCATTAGAATCTTGCATAATAGGTAGCATACAACTCATTCCGAGTCATAAACCTCAATCCTGAAGTCCCTGTAACAAAATATTTTTTACAAAAAAAGAAACCGACTTCAAAAAACACTTAACGCACTAAAAAGTTAAAAATAATACTATAACCTACCTATATTAATAAACCTAACCTAACCTACGATTAACCTATAATAAAATTCAATAATTCTTTGGAGTCGGTGCCAAGCAATATAATTAGAATTGTCGGGTGTCTCCGGGCTCACTCCAGATACTAACATTAATATTAATTTAAACTAGGAAGTGAGACAACAGAAGGTACGATTAACTGTATAGTGAAACCTAACAACATCAAGGTATCTTCTTGCACTCCATTAATTAAATATGACAAAGGGCCTCAGCAGAATACCTTGAAATTATTCCACCAAAATATTCAAGGTATTTCTTCAAAATTATTAGAAATTGAATTGTTTTTAGAAAAGACTAGGTTAGATGTTATTTGTTTTACTGAACATTGGCTTAAGGATTACCAAATGCTCATTAATTATGAGAACTATTCGGTGGGTAGTTGTTTTAACCGTAAATCTATGCTGCGTGGAGGTTCCCTAATATTAATCAAAAATTGTTTTAAATTTAAGCAACGTAATGACATAGTAGGTCTCTCGGTGGAACATTGCGTCGAACTGTCCTGTGTTGAGCTAGATAAGCATGTAATTGTGTGTGTGTACAGACCCCCAAACTATCAAAACTTTTCTTTATTTGAATCAATAATGGAAGATGTCCTGGCAAAACTTGCAGCTAGTAATAAATCTGCAATTATCAGTGGTGATTTCAATATCAATATTTTGGAAGAAAATTCGAATAGCAGCAGGTTATTAAATCTTTTTAAGTCATTTGATTTAGCCAACATTTTTAGAGAACCTACTAGAGTCACTCCATCGTCTGCTACTTGTATTGATAATGTTTTCTGCAATTGTGATTACTTAGATAAAGCCATAATAAGTTGTCTGCCTTCGGATCATAGTGGCCAAACGGTAACTTTTAGTTGTAACACACCAGTGCAAAAAGTTCAGATTAAATTTAGACCTATAACAACTAGCAAATTAAAAAGATATAATAATTCCCTACAGAAAAAGTTAAGTATTATGGGCCACCATTTGGACGTTAGTAATGTAAATCAGTTTTACGATCAATTCTTTTCAATAGTTCACACTGAATTCAATAAAACTTTTGAAAAGAAGATGAAAAGCATTTGCCCTAAATTTATATTTAGTGATTGGGCAACTACAGGTATAAGAAAAAGTAGGGAAAGACTATTTGAGCTGTATGGCCTTAAGCCTTTCATTAACACGGAAACTTTTAACAAATATGTTGCTAATTATTCAAAAATATTTCGAAATACTTGCAAGTTTGCTAAAGCATTGTACATTAGCAACAAGATCAAAAACGCAGAAAATAAAATAAAGACAGTTTGGAAAGTCATAAATAATGAGACTAACAGGAAAAAAATAGTTAACACTACCTATACATTAGATACAAAATATGGTCCTAAAAACTCTGATCAGGAAGTAGCTCAAGAATTTGTAAATTTCTTTACCGATATACCGTTTAAAACTACTGAGGCTCTAAATTCCTGAAGTCTCACTTGCTTTATTAAAGGCGAACGTGTCTGGCTGCTCGGCTGAATTTAAATTTAAACACATAAACCCTATGACAGTTATTAAAGCTTTCCGGCAAATAAAAATCAAACAGACCGAAGATCTATGGGGAATGTCTATCAAAGTTTGTACATCCATAGTTGAGACGATAGCACCTTACTTAGCTTTAATTTTTAATTTGTGTGTGGACCAAGGAGTTTTCCCTGATTTAATGAAATACAGTAAAGTCATCCCTCTTTTCAAATCCGGAGACAGTAAAGATACTAATAATTATAGACCTGTATCCGTGTTGCCAGTTTTTAGCAAGGTGTTTGAAAAGGTAATGCTTAATCAAATGCTCAATCATTTTAACACCAACAAAATTTTGCACGATCAACAGTATGGTTTCACCAAGGGACGTTGTACGACTGACGCCGGTGTAACCTTATTCAAGCACATATTTACAGCGTGGGAAGAGTCCCAAGACGCTATAGGAATATTTTGTGACCTCTCGAAAGCATTTGATTGTGTAAATCACGACACATTACTTTTGAAACTTGAGCATTACGGACTAGGTAAACTTGCACTTAGTTTGGTAAAATCTTATTTGAGTGAAAGGCAACAGCAAGTTCAAATAAATGGTGTTAATTCACCGGGTTTAAAAGTAAAAATGGGGGTTCCGCAAGGGTCTATATTAGGTCCTTTCCTCTTTCTAGTATATATTAACGATCTACCCTATTTATTAAAAAATCAACCTCAAAATATGGTGTTATTTGCTGATGATACTTCCTTAATTTTTAAGATAAATAGACGGGCCCAAAATCTAGATAACGTTAACAATGCCCTAATTCAGGTCCATAATTGGTTCACAGCAAACAATTTAGTATTAAATGAAAAAAAAACTAAATGCATAAGATTTTCATTACCAAATGTTAAAAGTAGTGATTGTAATATAATATTGAATAATGAGAAACTAGAATTTGTCGATAATACAGTGTTCCTGGGGATTACGCTTGATTCAAGGCTGCAGTGGGGTTCTCATTTAACATCTCTTGCGGGGCGGCTAAGTTCAGCAGCATATGCTGTTAGAAAAATCCGTCAATATACCGATGTAGATACCGCGAGATTGGTCTATTTTAGTTACTTTCACAGTATAATGTCTTACGGCATTTTGTTATGGGGACGGGCTGCAGACATCGAGTCTATTTTTATTCTGCAAAAAAGAGCCATCAGAGCCATATATAATCTCCGTAGGCGGGATTCTCTAAGGGAACTGTTTAAGGACATTAACATCATGACGGTACATTGTCAATACATTTATGAAAACATAATGTACGTAAGAAAAAATCTGCATCTTTTTGGTAAAAGAGGTGACAGACATAATTACAGTACTAGAAATAGGGACCAATTAGTTCAGCCAGGCTTCAGACTCGCTAAAGTAGACTCATCTTTCATGGGGTACTGTTTAAGATGCTATAATAAAATTCCACAAAGTATTCTTGAACTGAGTGAGATGAAATTTAAAACATGCATTAAACGCACACTATGTAAGCAAGCTTATTACAAATTGGACGATTATATCGCTGATAATAATGCTTGGCTCAATGCCGGTCCTGCTCCACAAGGACAGGGGCGCATGAATTGATAGCATTAAATAGTATTGTTGGAGCTGCTGAAGATTGTATAAACTAACTTTGCATTGTATAAATTCAATTAATTTAGTATTGTATAGTCGCACAGCCCATATTGTGTGAGCACTATGTACTAGAAAGCTATCATTTACTGGAAACCTACGTCTTTTATTGACTTCAATGTGCCCTGGCGGTTAAGAGTATGTCATGCTCACTTAAATGTCACGCTGATGGTGGCGCGTGTGTCGGGTCATTTAGTTCCCTTCAAAATGGTTGAGTTGAATGATGGCTGATCCATGCGTGATGTTCGTGAACGGGCGCTGTCAGTTGTGCCTGGTCATCTCTTAGTTGCCTCGGCTTATTTCGAACTATTTATTTTATTTTTGAATTGTCTTTTTTTTGTTTTTACTGTAGACACTTTTAACGTGCACGTCTTGCTACATCGTTCTCACATAATTTACCATCTCAACATGAATGATGTAACCAAGATTTTTGTAACAAGCTATTAATTTAAAAGAGTGTCCATGGAGTTTCTTGCCCATTCTTCTCCATAGAGATCTACGCTTTGGAATGGGCAACTACAGTACTTTCACAGTTATTATGTCTAGTGACTGGGACTGTAGCTTAATATGTTATTGTTGTTTGACTATTCAAAAGTGCCTGTAACTGGCCTACTTGAAATAAATGATTTTGATTTGATTTGATTTGAATGAATTAATTAATGTTTAGAAGCTGTAAGATTTATGTTTGCTTTTTTCTGGCCTTAGTCTGTATATAGTAATTTAGGTATCGTATATTGCTTGGCACCGACTCCAAAGAATTATTAAATTTTATTATAGGTTAATCGTAGGTTAGGTTAGGTTTATTAATATAGGTAGGTTATAGTATTATTTTTAACTTTTTAGTGCGTTAAGTGTTTTTTGAAGTCGGTTTCTTTTTTTGTAAAAAATATTTTTATTTGTTAATTTTTAGTGACATTTTTTAATCTAATAATAAAATATGGGTAGGCCTAGTAAAGATGATTCTCGTGTGAGAAAAGGCGTCGAACTGAAACTGAGAAAAAGGAAAAAGATTAAAAGAAATAAGGGAAAGAAATGATCAACGCATTTTGAATAAGAACCCTGATCATCGCGAAAATAGACTATCAAAGCAGAGGACCCACATGTTACTTAGGTTGAATAAGGAAAGCCAAAAAGTTAGTCTGTGGTACACGTGGAAAGTGCATACCGTTACAATTCCAACAAGCCCAAACACAGCTAAGATACATTGTCTTATTATGGAGTTCCAGTGCCTGTCTCTTGCCTTCATCATCAGATCTGATGGTAGAATGGTTCTTATTGAACGCAAATGCTTCACTTGTTGTAGAAAATACTAAAATCCTATAAAACTTGAAGAGTTCCCTCGATTTCGCCAAGATTCCATCATCAGATCCCGATTTGGTGACTATGGGACCAAATGGAAAGCATAATAATTTTCCAAATCGGTTCGTAAATGACTGAGTTATGCGCGAACAAAAACGCAATGCAGAGTAAACTAAAAGTTAGAAATCTTTAATTTTTGTTGATTTTTTCAGAAACGGCTTATCTGATTTCGATAAAATTTTCATGGGACCATTTGGAAAGTATACGCTTTCAAACAAAAAAAGAATTTTTCAAATCGGTTGGCAAACAACGGAGTTATGCGCGAACAAACATAAAAAAAAAAAATACAAACATCCGAATTGAGAACCTCCTCCTTTTTTAGAAGTCGGTTAAAAATAAGACTAAATCTTTGGAACGAATATTTATACAAGATGGTAAGGTACAAACGAAAAACAAAATCTAAAAAAAAGGAGCGTGTACGTGCGGCTGTGTTTTTTATAAATTTGTTCTGGACTGTCTACTCTACAAGAAAGAATAGTATTTGTAAGAATGCTAAATAATGTATAAAAAAAATTCTTTAAAATAGAAAAGTATGAATTTTTGTAATAGTTTATGACAACTTACTTTTGGACCTATGGATTAAAATTGATTGAGATTTTTGTAGAAAAAAAATATGTTCCATACAGTGACATACTTGGCTGAGAGGAATCCATCATAAAATCCACCAAAAAACCGTTTGTTCCTAAAATATCACGTTTTAAAAACAAGTAAAATTTGAGCATATCGAACAATCGCACGACCACTGTAAGCGAACGGCAACTTCCGACTGAGCGTGCGTGTGGCACGTGTTGGCGAGCTGGCACGGTGTTTTTCGGCCATTTTATTGGCCAACTACTTAACTTTTAAAGGATCGGTAATATGGAGTAGTTTACCAATAATCAAAAAAATCATATTTGGCCAAGTTTTAGGGCCAAATACCACACAGTGCGACGATGGCAAAAGACCGGACGGCATGTCTTTGTTTCCTTGGAAGATGGGTAGGCCTTAAGTGTGGCCAACTTGCGTCGATACCCTTGCGCCATCTCATCTTCCAAGCTCATGGTGCTGTGCTGACGTTGTCGCTGAGGCTCAGCGGCTGCGGAGAACCTCAAGCAGCGTAAATATAGTAGCCTTTGTGGTACTTAACTATATTTGCAAGTCATTTGGGGTTGAAACTCTGGGGCCCTTGGCATGGGCACCGGCAGGATTTTTTTAGGGCGATGTATCTGCAGTTCCATGAAAACAAGTCGATTTTTTTTGCACTTCGCTTTTGGATATGTTAGGTTTTCGTTTGTCGGCGTCGACTCATTCTAGAAGTAATTCGCTCGACTTTTATAGAAAAGCCTATCAATTGAGAAAAGAAGAGCGAGCGCTGTGAGCTCATAAAATTTTGCACCCACTTCGAATTTGACAGATTTTCTTTCTGCCTATTAATACAGAAAGTGTGTTAGTATATAAACAAAAAAAAAAAAAAACAAAAAATTTAAAAAACTCCCGACACAGAAGCCCCGTATGCTTGCTTACAAGGTTGCGTTAAAATCTCGTTTGAAGCACGTATACGCGCGTCATCTGCGCGTTTAAAATACGCCGTGTGCCATGGGCCTTAAAGCCAAAAATAAATTAATCCAAGCGTCGTAGCGTCGGGGGTCCGCTTTGTTCTGTGCTAGCGGTCTTCTTAGCGGTCCCCCGACGCTACGACGCGACGCTTGGATTAATTTATTTTTGCCTTTTTAGAGGTTTTCAGTGTCGGGGGTTTTTTAAATTTTTCATTTAAGTAATTTTTTTTATGCTTTTTAAACTTTTATTATTTTTCTTAGCCTGACTGTCTTACTCCTGGGCATAGGCTTCCCCCATTCCTTCCAATTTTCTCGGTGTTGCGCCTCTTCTCGCTAATTAATGCAGACAAGGAAAATTGTAAATTTGAAAAAATATTATAATTTTGGGGGGAGGGGCGTGCCCCTCGGCAATTCCCGTGGTGACAAGTGAAAAGATTTCAAATCGACTAGACCTGTGGAAGTTGTTTAAATCCCTTCATCAACTAGAAAAGAGGTGATGATCTTCAAACGGCCGGAAGATTTTCTCAAAACATAGCCAAGAACAATCTCGATTAAATCACCTTTCAAACGAAACTTCAAATGTCCTTTGCGTAAATGGGTACCCCGCAAGTCAACATCTGGGACATTTACGTCAAATGTCTTCCCGCTGATCCCGTAGAAGTATGTATGTAATATGAAGTTTTTTTAGCGTATTTGTATAATAAAAATTTCGACCCCTTTTATCATTGTCATCTGAGGGGTGGAATTTCCAAAAACGTTGAAATACGTGTTTATAAATTCAATCAAGAAACGAATAGTAAATTTCAAGCTGATCAGATCATTTTTATTTTACTAATATTCCACCCCTTTTCTCCCGTTTGGGGTTGAATTTCTAAAAACCACGAAATGCGTATTCATTTATTTTTGCTCAGGAACTTCAATATTTAAATTTAATTCTTCTTACTTCAAAAATCACGGATTCGGCATATAAACTTTCAACACCTATCTAACCTCTTAGGGGGTAAATTCTCAAAAACGCTAAAATACGTATTTATTTATTTCTAACCAGAATGTTGTTTATGAAATTTCATGATTCTAACTCTAAAAATGACTGATTTCCATACAATTACTCATCCCTTGATTTACGCCTTTAGGGGAGGAATTTCGAAGCACACCCTTCCTTATTTCTTGTCTACATTACAAAGGGAACCTCTATGCAAAATTACAGCTTTCTAGGTCCAAGTATTTGCGCTGGGCGTTGATGAGTCAGTCAGTCAGGACTTCTCTTTTTATTTATATAGATAGATAGAAGATTATTATTTTAGTTGTTTTTATTCGTTTTTAATCATCATCATCTGCCTGCCCTTGTCCAATTTTATTTGGGGGCAACACGTATTTTCCTCGATTCTCCTCTGTCATTCGTCATGCTATCATTTACTCCTTTTTCCTTCATATAATTTTTCACACAATCCATAATCTTTTCTTTGGTCTTCTCCCTCTCCATCTATCCACATTTATATTTACCACTCTTTTAGTCAAACGTGTTCCCATCGGTGTCACCTTGTTTCGCAGACAGAAATTTCATAGAATTTCGTTTCCCAGAAAATGTTTCACATAATATTTAGTCCATGTATTTTTATTTCGAATATTTTGGTTTTAACTACTATTTATTTGAATGAAACATATTTTACAGAAACACAATTCAATGAATTTTATAATCACAGTTTTTTATTTCACAAACTTATCAAACAGTAGAATTATTTTTTAACGAATATTGTTTGTTCGATGTATGTTTCCATCGTATTTTATTTCCACGAATTTTTTTACCTTAAATTAAAATATTGTCTTTATAAGTCAATATGTTGTGCTACAAAAGTTAGTGACAGAAAAGAATTGCTGCAAAACCGACTCCACGTAGTCTTGTCTGCCCTACCCCTAATGTTATTTAAAATTGCGTAGGCGCGGAGGGGCGAAGCGGCCCGCGAGCTGAGGAGCAGATGGTTTTAACACTAGCCGCCGCGGCTGAGGCTGGCCAGCAAGCCGAAGCCGCGGTGGTGAGCGTGAAACACGTCTGCGACGATAAGCTCGCATGGGACCGCTGGAGCCCCGCAGCGCCGGAGCCGTGACAGAAACTATGCCTGTTGCATGTCGCATGCAGCATGCAAGCAAGCATGCAACATGCAGCAGGCATAGTTTCTGGACACTATTAGTGAGAATAACAAGATTATTTTTCTGCTTCACAAGAATTTACCCGCATTATTTTTGTGAACCAGGTGTTGTAATTTTAAAGGAGGGTATGCATTTTATCAAAGGTATGAATTGAAACGATAACATACTGTCATTCGATTAAATGTTATTCTTGGTAATAAGTTTTATGTGAAGCAAACAATATGTGGATAAAGAATATTTGATTTGTTATTCTATGATATGAATATTCTAACATTAAACTTTATGTGAAACAAAAATAGATGATTTCAATTTCATCAAAGTAAGTATTCTGTGTACCTATTGATTATTCTATGAAATGATAATATGAGAAACAATGAAACGAAATTCGATTAAATAATTAGCGATGAAACAACGCACAACCGTTCCTATCTCTCCTCATCACATGTCCATATCAAGAGAGACGACTTTCTTTCATCTTTTCTGTAACAGGCGACACTTTCAAACTTCCTTGTACACCCATGTCAACATTCCCATCTCTGCTGCATGCAATCTTTTTTCATCCGTCTTCTTCATTGCCCAGCATTCCGATCTATACATTAAGACAGGTAAAATCATGGACTTGTTTATTTTCCACTTTAACTTCGCAAGTTGTTCCAGTGACCTGTCGCCATTTCATCCGTCGTGAGTTGATCCGGTGCATCGCCATCCCCTTTGACAATCGACCCGAGGTACCAAAAATCGGACGAGATCGGTATGGCGATGGCGTTCCGGCAAGGGCTATAGGCACAGGACTAGAGAGACCGCCGAATCACAAAATAAGTATTCTATTGGGTTTTACTTAGTTTCAGGTCAACGTTCTCCAGTCTTTGCCACCACACCTCCAATCAGCTCTGGACCTATATGCCACGCTCGGCAATTAGCACAATGTCGTCAGCAAACAGCATACACCAAGGAGCCTCTTCCTGGATGTCCGATGTTAGAGCGTCCATTATCAGCAGGAAGAGGCTTAGAGGCAACACTTGGTGCAAGCCAACTGCCACATTGAAGCTGCCGGTAGTGCCCGCTGTAGACTTTACTTGGGTTCTACATCGACTGTCCATAGCTCGGATCAACTACACATACTTCCCAGGCACACCTTTCTCCTTAAGAGCCCACCACAAAATCTCACAGGGTATTCTGCATCTGACTAGAAGGTCAGACTAGAAACCGAACCAAACATAGTTAGGAAAAGGCGTAAACAAGTCTGATGAGTGATGAGATGTCGAGTCGAGATAGAGAAATGAATTGGGATGAGGGTAAGAATGATGTGATGACAAATGTTGACTGGGAAACGATTTTTTAAAAGTTGATTGTTAGTGAAGGTAACTTTATAGTTTTTATTTGTCACATGTTTATAGCTAGAAACCATTGAAATAAATGAGGATTTGAGGGAAAAGTAAATGTTATTTATGACTTTGGTGCCAAGAGAATCTCTATCTATGACGCACTCTAAATGGAATCCTATCAAAAATGAGCTTGAAACTGACTATGTATATGTATACATAGGTTTGGTTATTTATTATTGGTTAAGATCCGACGTAATATGTTAGGGTAGGGTTAAATTACAATGTCAGGTTCAAAACTCTAACATCAGCAAAGTCTAAGGACATATCTATGGTCTTTTTATCATAAAAGTCTTTGCATCCTGTCTACGCTTTGCATGGTCTTCTCTTGATATTATTATCAATCAAGAACTTGTCATTTTGTCAAAACTGTCAAAAAGGAATGAATGGAAAAAAAAACTTTCTTATTTTGAGTTAATCATTCTACAGCAGCATAGTAGGGATGAGCAAGGGAAAAAAAGATATCGAAATTATCGCATCGGTATTTTTAAACAGTATCGATAATTATCGATTGAAAAATATCGATATATCGCTCGCTCGAATTTTCGAAAACCACAATTTTTATGATTTTTAGGCTTGGCCAGCTCATGAATTTTATAAGGGTAAATTAAGAAACATGCGCGCTATATACAGAAGTTTTGATGGCGTGGTTAGCGTTGTATTATGTGATTTTTCTCCAAATCTCTGAGTAAACGCACTCTCATAGTGTTTGATAATCAGAATATTAAATATTTACATAAATAATGAGGATGACGAATGACATCATTGCTAGCCCCTTTCGGGGTCGACCAAGCAGAGGTTTGAGCGTCGAGCCTCTTTAGGGGCCCGTACCGAACTATATGGTTAATAGTATTAGTATTTTCGTTAATATATTAGTCTTACTGTTATATTGCATTTCATAACATTGTGACGGGATTTTTTAAAGATAACGATACGCGAGGAGCATGCAAAGAGTTTCTAATAACATTAAAACACGAAACTAAAGTATCGTTAAAAAATATCGAAATTGATACGAATTCAATATTCTAAAATAAATATTGAAAATCGATATATCGCTATTAAAAATATCGCATATACAGGGTGTTTGGTGCATCGTGTGCCAAATTGAAATGGTCGACTGGGGGGGTCATCTACTGTCCTTTCAAACCCCTAAACAATTCTCATACCCTGTGGATTTTTTTTCATCGACTTTTTGTTGTTTTATTAAAAAAATACCGAAATTTTACATTCAAATGAAAATTTAAAAAAAAGTATAAGTCGTTGACTCTGAATTTTAATTTTATTTAGATGTGTATTGTATTCCAGTATTTTTAAATTTAAAATTAGTTACATTAGCCATCTAGTTTTTTTTTAATTTACTCGCAAAGTTTCGGACTCAATTAAAGCTGTCCATGTTGCAGCTATTTACATGGGTATAAAAAAAAAAACCAAAAGCAACCGGGATCTTCCAACTTCCTCAAAAATTCTCTAGTCTATCCTCTTGCTAGTGATCACAAAGTTGTAAAAAGATTTTTATGGCATGTGGCACTGCCATAAAAATCTTTTTACAACTTTGTGAATTCGCTAGAATTGTGAATCGAGTCACAAAATATTAAATTCCAAATTATGATTTAAAAAAATATGTTTGCTTAAATAATACCTGAAAAACTTATTAAATCTGTTATCTCACTCTTGTTAGGTAAAATCGGTCTCGTATCTCTCTTTTAGGGGGAAGGGGTGACCTAAAAATAAAAATAAATTGCATTTTTGACATTTATTTAATAATTTTGTTTGACGATGTGTTGAAGAGCTCGTGGCTAAATAATAACAGCCGCAGGGGTCGATCTTTAAGGTTAAGCCGTGCTTGCCGAGGTTGGTTCGTGGATGGGTGACCATAATTTCATATCGAGTTCGTCCGTGCCTCGGAAAGCACGTTAAGTCGTTGGTCCTGGCTGTCATTTGTAGATCTTAGACAGTCGTTAAGAGTAGTCAGAAGCCAAAGCCTGACATCCAGTCTTACCAATGGGTATCGTATTACCCAGTTACTGGGTTGTGAAGGTCAGATAGGCAGTCGCTTCATGTGAAATACTGGTACTCAGCTGCATCCGGTTAGACTGGAAGCCAACCCCAAGAAAGTTTAGGAAAAGGCTAGGCAGATGATGATGTTTGACGATGTGTTCCCCAATGCCTGGATTGGTCGCGATGGCCCTATTGAAGTAGTACCTCCCTAGTCGGAACCTCCGTGGCGATACCACCTCTTTGGCACGTCTCCAGACATAAAAGTCTAGCGGAGTTAGGTCTGGGGAACGTGCCGGCCATGAAATAGGGCTATCGCGACCAATTCACGCATTGGGGAACACATCGTCACATAAAATTATTAAATAAATGTTATAAATGCATTTTTTTATTTCTAGAACCCTCCTTCCCCCCAAAAACGAGATACGAGACAGATTTTACCTTATAAGAGTGAGATAACAGATTTAATAAGTTTTTCAGGTATTACTTAATCAAAAATATGTTTTGAAATCATAATTTGGAATTTAATATTTTGTGACTCGATTCACAATTCTAGCGAATTCACAAAGTTGTAAAAAGATTTTTATGGCATGTGGCACATCACTAGCAAGAGAATAGACTAGAGAATTTTTGACGAAGTTGGAAGATCCCGGTTGCTTTTGGTTTTTTTTTATACCCATGTAAATAGCTGCAACATGGACAGCTTTAATTGAGTCCGAAACTTTGCGAATAAATTTAAAAAAAACTAGATGGCTAATGTCTCTTATTTTGAATTTAAAAGTACTTGAATACAATACACATCTAAATAAAATTAAAATTCAGAGTCTACGACTTATACTTTTTTTTAAATTTGTATTTGAATGTAAAATTTGGGTATTTTTTTAATAAAACAATAAAAAGTCGATGAAAAAAAATCCACAAGGCATGATAATTGTTTAGGGGTCTGAAAGGATAGCAGATGACCCCCCCAGTCGACCATTTCAGTTTGGCACACGATGCACCAAACACCCTGTATATGTCGATAATTGTTTGGAAAAATATCGAAATTTTGATATATCGATATTTTTTGTATGATTTGGGCATGCCTACAGCATAACATTTATGGTTTCATTTCAACACAGATACACTGACTGATACACAGTATTTATTCTGTGGAATAGACATTGCCTGTGGACATTGCATTGAGTGGAGTGCATGTTGAAATATGTGAATCTGAATTAATTGTTAGAACTTAAAATGTCTGTACAGTAGTGTAAGCACATGAGCTAAACTTGATATTTACTGTGGCCAAAGTAAACATTCATCTAATCTACCAACAGTTTTACGAATTAGAAACTTGGAACAATGTCGAACTGGGTCGGGTATGCCATTTCGGTCAACTGCGGCGAGCCCCTCGGTTGCTATCAAGGGACTATTCTAGAGGCAGATGGTAGCACAATTACTTTAACAAAAGCCTTCAGGAATGGCTTTCCTTATCCGAAGTCACAAGTGACTCTTAAGTAGGTTGAAGGGCTGAACTATTTTGCACACTGTAGTTGGTCAGTGGGTCATAAGGGGTTTTTTATTTAAACAATATTTTGTGACATTTTGGTTTTGTGTTATGCTTCAGTGCTGCAGACATAAAAGATCTGAAGATAATCGAATCCAGGGCTGAACCGGCAGAGCAGACACACAGCACAGTGGCTGTCACAAAGGGTATGAAAAAGGCACAGAGAGCCACTGTATGTGAGAACTTGCAAGCAAACCCCACGAGCTCAGGTATGACACAGTGCTGAGTCTATTTGTACTAGTGCGGCGGTCCGCAGAGCTTTGAGCACAGCTGTCCAGACCTTACAATCCTCCTGTAGCCGTGTTGTCTGAAAGAAGCTTTCAGTCACAGTTGTATTTTACAAGGCTATGCATGCATCTGCATCATCTGCTAGCCAAAGCATTTAGTATCTCTTAAGTATTATTAAAAAACAAACCTATTATTTATATTTCTTCTGGACCCACGCCATCCTTATGTTTAGTAAAGCAAAATACTAGAACTGTTGTACTACTAGTAATAACATGCCCAATATCATAAGTAGTGGCAGGTGGCAGCCCTCAATAAATATAATCATGAAAGACTTCACTTCAGTAATTCAAGACATACTTGCAGCAATGAGCGCTGCTTGAAAGAATTACAAGACAATAATCAGTGCAATGACTACTAAGTTACTGTATTGAAATGTAAAGTATTCTTATATTTAATAATAAACTTTTAATGTTTTTTAAAATATTTACATTTCTCTTTTTATTTCTTTGCTTTTGTTTGTATAAAAATGTGTTGGATTAGTTTGCGTACTCTGGTGTTATGTGTGTTAGGTAACCAGGCTCCTCCGGGCGGCAGCTGCAAGAGTGGCAACCGCGCCGCGCCGCCGCCCGCCGCGCGCAGCAAGCCCATCGACATCCAGCCCAGCCGCCCCAGTAAGAACGGCAACCACGCTGGTAAGTCACAAGTGGACGGAACCAGTCTCTGCATGACCCACTAATTTCTAAGAGTTCTAATTAATTTCTAAGTCTAAAATAACAGTTCCGAAAGCCTTCCACCTGGACATGCTCTGATGTGGCCGACTTGGAAATCTCTAAATAGACTCCGAAACCCAAGTCGGCAGTAGCAAACACAATCTGTATAGATAGGGGTTCATGGACAGCTCAGATCTCAAGTGTGTATGCGGCGTGTCTCCACAGACAATCTTCCATCTTGCGCTGCATGCCCTGTCACTTGTGCACTTGAGGATCTTATGACTGCATCAGCAAGCAGAGTTCACTAGGCTGAGTTTTGGGCCAAATATTTTTAGTGATTTGCCGTTGACATGCTAAGAAGAAGAATAACAGTTTATCTTAAAAATTAATGATAACACATCAGACAACTAGTCACTGAGAAGTTGAGTAAGTCCTGCCTGTGGAAAACTTCAAACTTTGACCTTATATCTGAAACTGGTAGGTATGGTCCAGGACAAAAAAAAAAAACACAAGGACGGAAAGTACACATGCTTCTCGGTTTCCTTAAGAGTTTTTCAATACATTCCAGAACTATCCCTGTGCTAAATTTCATCCAGATCCATTCAGTAGTTCTTGCTAGAAAGAGTACAATCATCCATATATCCTCACAAACTTAAAGATTTATAATATTTAATATTTCTCTGGTATGCTTCACAGTGCTGAACAGTGCACCCATTTTACTGTAATGATAATGTAGTTTTTTTTTCTGTCTTGTATACTGCTCATCACAGCAATCTGTCATGGACATTTAGCTGCTCCTTTGTTTGAAATTCTTCTGCATTTGCGTAATTGTCCATTGACCATTCTCACTCATTCTGCTGAGAATCTTTTTATTAAAGGGGAATGCCCATCCGCCATATAAAAAAACGCCTGAAATGAACATCAATGAAATTTTTTTTTTTTTTTTTTTTTTTTAATATATATATGCTATCTGTCCATTTTCTGACATTCAGCATCTTTTGTGTTATAGTTGGTGTTCAGTCATGCTTGGTATGCGCCCAGTGGTGCATCCACATCAATCAGTTTTATGGTGTGCCACTTTTCAAAGTATCAGGTCTTGTGGAGTTTGTCTTTTAAGCCTCTTGAATGTCTTGGTTTTCATCAAGTTTGATGCCAGTTTATTAGGATGAGTAGTAATCCTATTTTTGTAGGCACTGACTGCTTGCATGATTTGTTCCTTCACCTTTGGTATTTTTAGGTCTCGATGTAAGCTATCATTAGTCATGTACCATGGTGCATTAGTTATAATCCTAAGCATTTTTGACTGAAACCTTTGGAGTATGTCAATGTTTGAATTCGCTGCCGTGCCCCACAGCTGTATTCCGTATGTCCAGATAGGCATTATGATACACTTATAAATCCTAAGCTTATTTTCCAGAGAGAGCTTGGATTTTTTTGATAGTAGCCAATAGTGTTTCCTTAGTTGTAGGCTCAATGCTTTACGCTTCGTGAATATATGTTTTCGCCAGGTTAGTCGCCGGTCTAAGTACATTCCAAGGTATTTAGCTTCTTCCGCTTGGGGCATCACAACATTATTTAGTCGTACACGTGGGCATGTGTCTCTTCTTGTAGTGAACGTAACATGTACGGATTTGGTTTCATTTGCCTTTATTCTCCATTCTCTTAGCCAGTTCGAAATTTCATCTAAGCTTGTCTGCAATAACTTTGATGCCTGGGCGGGATCTTCATGCACAGCTAGTGTAGCAGTGTCATCGGCAAACGTGCCTAAGACTACTCCTTCTGACACGGGGAGATCGGCTGTATATAGAAGATAAAGAATGGGACCCATTACACTGCCTTGAGGAACTCCTGCCCGAATTTCGTGCAGTCCAGTTATTTCATTGCCTTGTTTTACAAAGAAGTACCTCTTTTCTAAGTAAGATTTTATAAAAATGTAGTAATTTATTGGAAGTGTTTTTTTAATTTTATATAAAAGGCCCTCATGCCAGACTCGATCGAAAGCCTGTGATATGTCTAAAAAAGCAGCCGAGCAGTATTTTTTTTCTTCATATGTTACATGAATTTTTTCGACCAGTCGATGTATTTGTTCTATAGTTCCATGACTTTGTCTAAACCCGAATTGATGGTCAGGTAACAATGAGTTTTGGTCTATCAGTGGTCTTAGCCTTTTCATGAACAATGTCTCTAGCAGTTTTGAAGGAATAGGCAACAAGCTAATGGGCCGGTAGGATTTCACGTCCCCTGGGCACTTTCCAGGCTTGGCTATCATAATAATTTGAGCTACTTTCCATTGAGAGGGTACGTACCCCTTCAAGAGCATTGCGTTGTATAAAGCGGTGAGGAAAGTAATGCCTGCTTCAGGAAGTTCCTTCAATGTTTTTGCTGTAATTAAATCATATCCAGGTGCTTTGTGTTCATTTAGTTTATTGATGGCAGTTCTTACTTCATTTTTGGTAACTGTTTCCAGAGGCAAGTCAAGTTGGTATGTTTGCTGTAGATATGATGTTATTTTACTATGCAATGTTTGTGATCCTTGAGCATCGTTAGGTGTAAATACTTTGCTTAGGTGTTCGGCAAAGGTTTGTGCCTTTTCGAAGTCACTTTTGGCCCATGTGTTATCGCTTTTGCGTATTGGTGCTTGGCTTGCTACAGGTCTTTTAAGCTTTTTTGTTGCTCGCCAGAGAGAATAATTTGAACTTGCTGTTGCATCTAGGTTTTTGGTATATTCCTCCATATCTCGATTTTGATCATTACTCAGTGCTAATTTAAGACGAGTTGTTACATAGTTAAGATGTTTCTTGTCAGCAGGGTATCTCGTCGTTTGCCAGCGTTTCCTTGCTTTGCGCTTCTCATCTAGCAAGTCTCTGACTGATTCGGACCACAGTATGTCTGTAGATTTTGTTATTGATGGAGGTGTGGCGCTCCATGCCGATTGTTGAATGCAATAATTAAAATGCTCTACGGCCTGACAAATATCATCTTCAGTATGCAGTGGGAGACTATTGTTTATAGAAGACTCAACAAGCTGTCTGAACAGTGGCCACTTGGTTTTCCGGCTGTGTAGTCTGCAAGGCTTTGTTTTTTCTAGGATTTTGCGGCTCAGTTTGATGAAGACTGGCGAGTGGTCTGATGACAGATCTTGACTGGAGGTGCAAGTAATATACTTTTTACTGATGCCTTTTATAATACAAAAGTCGATGAGATCCGGTACTTTGTTCACATCTGTTGGCCAGTATGTTGGTTCTCCTGTCGATATTATATCAAGATTCCGTGTTTGAAGTGCTTGATATAGTTGACGTCCTTTCGTTGTAATTATCCGGGATCCCCAGTGTGTGTGTTTGGCGTTATAGTCGCCCCCAGACAGGAATCGATAACCCAATGTACTTAAGTATTTTTGATAGTCTTCTGTCTTAATATTGTGTTTGGGTGGGCTATAAACAGCTGATATTACCAGTGGCCCCATCCAGTCTTCAATTGTGACACTAGTTGCCTGTATTTGTTGTGTGCAGTAAGGATTGTTTTCATAATGCTTGATGTTTGATTTTATCAGAATTGCTGATCCACCATGGGCTTTTCCATCTGGGTGCATAGTGTGATAAAGTGTATATTGGGGAATTGAAAAATGGCTCTTTTCAGTAAAATGTGTTTCTGAGATAAGTAGTAAGTCTATCTTGTTAATTTCTAAGAATAGTTTCAGTTCTAGAATATGTTGTGACAAGCCGTTAGCATTCCATATGGCCATGTTTAATTGATCGAATTTTGAGTAATTTTAGTCATGAAATTGATAAGGAGGTTTGTCATTGTTGTCATTTGCTGCATTAGTTGTTTTAAAATGTTTAGCATGAGTTCTGTTTCGCTTGTATTTTGACTGGCTTGAGTTGCTGTGAGTAACTGTTCATTGGTGTTTATTTGAGCTGCTTGACTATAAGTCATATGGAACGGAGTATTGGTGGATGGTACATTTTGATGTGACACAAGTTTGGGTGCTTTGGAGTCTGCAGATATCTTTGTTTTTAAAGGCGGGTATTTGACTTTCTGAAGTTCTTGGTACACGACACAACCTTTGTAGTTTGCGGGATGATTTCCCTCACACAGAACACATTTTACGTTATCCGATCTTCCCTTTCTTTCGCAGCTAATAGAGGAATGGTCTCCAGCACATTTGATGCATTTGGGCTTCCTATGGCAGTATCTCTTAGTGTGCCCATATTGTTGACAATTAGCACATTGTGGAATCTCGCGTTTTGGCCGTGGAGGCTCGAAGGAACAACGGCAATGTAGTAAACTCACAACTTCATAGACTAACTTATTATTGCTTTTTGGTTGTAATTCCACAATAAATATTGGTAAAGGTATTTTGGTTATTCTCTGCTTAATATTCCAAATATTTATTACTGTGTGACCTAGACTAAGGAGTTCCTCTGATATTTCATTTTTATCGGTGGAAGGATGGATATTTTTTAATACCACTTTAAAGCTCCTGTCTTGCTTGGGTTTGTATGTGTAAAACTCTGTTTGTTTAATTTCCAATTGTTTTACTATTTTTGAATACGTCTCAGAAGACTTAGGTTGAATTTTTACCTGTTCATCACGGAGAACTTTTATTTCATAGCTACCACTGGCATGTTCATCAAGCAGTTTAATAAGAGGCTGGATATTGCTGACCTTATCAACGTAGATTGGTGGAGGCTTCGTTATTTCTTTCGGCTGGGTGTTTGAAGTAAGGACATCTTCCTCAAGGTTGGCGAAGCTGTTTGACGTCTCAATTGGTTTGCTTAACCAATAGTTATTAAGTTTGGTTTGTTTTTCGTTCCTGGGTATTTCTGGACTTTCTCTCTGTCTCTTTTTTGAGTAAGAGACTTCTTTAAAACCATCTTCATTTTCTTCCCGTTTTGAGCTGCTTTCATCAGTAAGGTCTATGTTAACAGTACTTTGCGGAGGTGTCAAAGTAAGGCTTTGTGAACGTGGTTTACTGGTGAAGAGAGCTTTATGAAACACTTGCTGCGTCAAGTGTTTTTTCGACTGCTCTTGGTGCGGACCCGGAATCTCCCCTGATGGATCCATTATACGGGAGATTTTTTCCCGAGGCGTGGCAACACTAACCCGTGACATACATGACGCTGACAGTAGCTGTCATTTGAAAATGGCAGAAACGGATATTTTATACAGTTGACTTTTATTAATCTAATTGGGGGTAGAACTGTTTTTCACTGTGAATTCGAAAGTTTTGATCGCAATTTTTATGATGTTTACACGATTTTTAGCACTAGATAACGATATCACACTAGCGTGAACACTTAAGCTACACTTTGATTGTATTTTTAGCACTTAGTTCACTGTTTTTATAATTATTTTAGGAAAAACTTGGAGAGCATGAAGTGCTTCTGACAGCAGTTTGACAATCAATGAAATGTACGCCAAATTTTACTACATATCGTAGGTAACCCATTACAATTTTAATAATTATCAAAAATGTGTGTAGAAATCAGTATTATATGTACAGGTTGACTCCAGGTTAAGGATAACAATTATCACAGTGCATGTTATTATCCATTTTTAAATTACACGGGGTAGAAGTCTAAAACACACAACAACGTCTTATTGAAAGCAGGTCAGTTAAAGCAAGTAGCAAGCGCAAAACCTAATACCAATAATGGTGTTAGTTTTAGATATATTCCCAGTACATTCTGCCTGTTGGCATACAAAAATACAGTGGTTAACTTATAGATAATTTAGTAACTAGGTAGGTAAGTACTTAAATTAGAAATAAAATCATGGGTAACTATAAAATTATGCACATAATAAATGATATAAGGTGAAGCAAATATTACAGTTCATCATTTATAAAATCGGTAACAGAGTAATAACATTTCTCTATCAGCAACGACGACAGGAGTTTCTTGAAAGTTATTAAGGGCTGATCCTTAATACAATTTGGCAGTTTGTTAAATATAATAGGTGCCATACCAATTATGTTTTTTTTAAGCAAAGCAGTGTTATATCTACCAGTACACAATAGACTCTGATATTTAGATCTCAGGGCAGTAGTTCGCATCCTCGTATCATTCAATGCCGGAAATAGATGCTTGTTAGTTTTAACAAATATAGCTACTTCGAGAATGTATATACAAGGAAAAGTTAGTATTTTGTGTTTCTTGAAAAAAGGAATGCAACTATCTGTAACCTTGAGATTAAAAATAGATCTTATGCACCGTTTGACTTGCATATATTATTTGAATTATATTTATGGTACAAATAGGTCGAATTATAATAAATTCATGATAACTGTGAACTAATTCTATATAAAATAGGTCGTGTCAAATAAACACTAACCTCCGTCCTCCAATAAAAATAAGAATATCAAGAATCATAAACGGATATCAAGTTAATTATTTTAATGATTCCTGTATTTTATACCCTACTTAAACTAACTTGAGAATTATTTCATTATACATATTTTATTTTAAAAACAATTAAGGACTATTCGTAGTTTCCACAACTCCCTCATGGAGTTGAGTGTCGTCATCCAAAGCTATTCCCTCCCCGTGCTTGTGCTCGGGGACTTCAATGCCAAAAACTTGGCCTGGGGTTCTCGTGCACAGATGTTCGGGGTAGGATGGTGGAGGACTGGGCTCTGGAGGCGGGCCTGGTCGTCCTAAATCGGGGTTCTGTCCCCAAGTGTGTGCGGATGCGGGGCGAGTCGGTGGTGGACATCTCGTTCGCTAGCCCCGCTCTGTCACCGCGTGTCGTTGACTGGCGCGTCATGGAGGGGGGGAGACCTATTCCGACCACCGGTACATCCGGTTTGATGTCTCCGCCCAGGACTCAAGCGCGCCGGTCCTACAGGCCCCGAGTGGTCCGCGTTGGGCGCTGAAGCAGCTGGACCGGGAGCTCCTCCTGGAAGCCTCGATGGTGCAGGCCTGGGTGACATCACCGAAAAGGCCTGCCGACATCAACAATGAGGCAGGGTGGTTCCACGAGGCCATGTCCGACATTTGCGACGTGGCAATGCCCCGAGTTCGGCCAGGAAGCGCCCGGCGTCAGGTGTACTGGTGGTCGCGAGAGCTGACGTCTCTGCGCAAGGCGTGCGTAGCCGCGCGGCACCCGTACGCCAGGCATCGCAGGCTCCGCATCCGCCCTCCGGATGCGGCAGCCATTGAGGCGGAGCTGTACGAGGGATACAGAGCAGCGAAGACCGCCCTCCAGGAGGCTGTCCAGCGGGCCAGAGACCTGGGCCGCGAGGAGATGCTGGAGACTCTCGACAGAGATCCGTGGGGGCGCCCTTACAAGATGGTGCGGGACAAACTCCGCACCTGGGCCCCCCCGCTGACGCAGAGTCTCCGCCCTCAGCTCGTGGAGGACGTGGTGAGCGCTCTGTTCCCTCTGCGAGGGGAACATCCTCCCCCGCCTATGGCTCCGCCGCTTGCGGTGCCACCACATCGAGGACGATGACGACATTCCGGAAGTGACCGGGGTAGACCTGAGAGCGGCGGTAGGCAGGCTTAAAGCCAAAAATACCGCCCCGGGACCCGATGGCTTGCCTGGCAAAGCCTGGGTCCTGGCCTCGGAGGCTCTCGGGCCCCGACTGGAAGGGCTCTTAAGCGCATGCTTGGAGAGAGGCCAGTTCCCGCTTCGTTGGAAGACGGGGAAGCTGGTCCTCATCCGGAAGCCGGGGCGCCCTGCGGACTCTCCGTCCGCATACCGGCCCATTGTGTTGCTCGACGAGGTGGGCAAGCTCTTCGAAAGAGTCATTGCTAACCGCCTCGCCGGGCACCTTGTGGGGATGGGGCCGGATCTGGCGGAACACCAGTTTGGTTTCCGCAGAGGGCGCTCGACGGTGGACGCCATCATGCGCGTGAGGGCTCTCACGACGGGGGATGCGGTGTCCAGGGGTGGGGTTGTCTTGGCGGTGTCTCTTGACATCGCCAACGCCTTCAACACCATGCCCTGGAGCTGCATTAGGGAGGCACTCCGGTATCACCGGGTGCCGACCTACCTTCGTCGTGTGGTCGGGGACTACCTGACGGATAGGGCCGTCATCTACCCCGGTCGCACCGGAGAATGGAACCGGCGAGAGATGTCATGCGGTGTTCCACAGGGATCGGTTCTGGGGCCGCCCTTGTGGAACATCGGCTACGACTGGGTGCTGCGCGCCGACCTCCCTAGCGGTGTCAGTGTAGTTTGCTACGCTGACGACACGCTGGTGCTGGCACAAGGGAGGTCGCACGAGGCGGCGGCCGAACTTATGACACGCGGGGTTGCGATAGTCGTGGAGAGAATGCGGCAACTGGGTCTCGAGGTGGCATTGCACAAGTCCGAGGCCATGTGCTTTCATGGGCCTCGGAATGCGCCACCGTCGGGATCCATACTGACGGTAGGAGGGGTTCCCATCGGCGTCGAGTCGACGTTGAGGTACCTAGGGCTTGTCCTCGACAGCCGGTGGAACTTCGTGGAGCATTTCCGACGTTTGGCTCCCAAACTGGAACGGGCAGGGGCTGCGTTCAAGCGGCTCTTGCCCAACCTGGGGGGTCCAAACGCCTCCTGCCGCAGGCTCTACGCGGGGGTCGTGCGGTCCATGGCCCTTTACGGGGCCCCGGTGTGGGCGCGTTCTCTGAGGCGGCGAGCCGCCCATTACCTGAACGCGCCCCAGAAGGTGGTAGCCGTAAGGCTGATCCGGGGGTACCGCACGATCTCCGGCGAGGCGGCGAGCCTCTTGGCCGGATTGCCGCCATGGGATCTGGAGGCGATAGTCCTCGCGTGCCTGCACGAATGGCGCGCGGAGGCACTACGCCGGGGGGAAACTCCGCTGCCGCGGCAAATTGTCGCTCAGCGGACAGACCTCCGGCGCGATCTCATGGCGACATGGAGAGAGCGACTGTCGCAACCCCGTGCAGGGCACGCCACAATAGTGGCGATAAGTCCCCTCTTTGAGGACTGGCTAGAGAGGCGCCACAGCGCCCTCACCTTCCGCCTGACGCAGGTCCTCACCGGACACGGTTGTTTCGGGAGGTTCCTGCACCGAATCGGGCGGGAGGAAACGCCCGGGTGTCACCACTGCGAGGATCGGCCGGAGGACACGGTGGAGCACACTGTGGAGCTATGCCCCGCTTGGCTGAGCACCGCCGTGTCCTCGTAGCGGCGATTGGCGGCGGCGACCTCTCGCGTCTGGCCCTGGTTCAATCCATGGTCCGGAGCGAGAGGGAATGGGAAGCCGAAGGAGGTGGCGGAACGTGAGAGGGAGAGAACCTCACGTCCCAGCCGCCGCGGGAGACGCCCCGGGCGTCGGGGGGCAACCAGTGGCCCCCGGCCACCGTAGGCGCGGGCCTGTGGACGGTGAGTAATGGGCTAGCTCACCGTCCGTCCGTCTTATGACGACAGACCGTGCCGACGGCGCGTTCGTGTTCCACGCGCGCCTCAAGGAGATGTCAGCAAATCGGAAGGGGTCCGAGAGGGCCGATGCCTGCCAGGGCTGCGGGTTGTTCGAAAGAGATACCGTGCCCCTGGAACGCAAAGGGCTAAGAAGGAACATGGATGGGTTTTAGTCAGTCAAGTCTGACACTCCCTTCCGCTCCGCCCAGAGCGGAAGAAATCATTTGATGATTTCCCATCCTAAAAAAAAAAAAAAAAAGGACCATTCGTAGTTTTTGTCCATTTCAGGCATTTTATGGGAATTCCCCTTTGGAACACTGTTCCTCTTAAGTCTTGTGAATACAATACTTCCGAACCCTGATAAATCAGCAGCCAGTGAGTTGACGTGTTTGGTGAGCTTTTTCTGGTGCTACGGGCAGCAATCTCTTGCTTTACAGTTTTGAGCTTCAGATCTTGCAGGATGTATTTATTGTGTATGCATTTAGGGATGTTGAACATGAATCTCAACGCTTTAGTCTGAAACCTTTCCAGGATGTCGATATTGCTGTTGCTTGCTGTTCCCCAGAGCTCCACTCCATATGTCCAAACCGGCTACAATATAATTTTGTATATCAGCATTTTGTTTTCATTGGTTAACTGAGACTTTTTACCAATCAGCCAGTTCATGCTTCTCAGCTTTGTGTCTAGGGTTTTCCTTTTACTCCAGATATGTTTCTGGCAAGTCAACCTTCTGTCCAGGTGCATGCCAAGATATTTTGCACTATCTTCGTATGGGATTTATTCACCGTTTAGTGTAATTTGGGGACAGTTTCATTTCCTTAGAGTAAAGGTGACTTGAACAGATTTGTTTTCATTCGCCTTTATACGCCATATCTTTAACCATTCCTAAGTACCACCTATGTGTTTCTGAAGGTTCGCTGATGCAACATCTGGGTTGGTGTGTACTGACAGTATTGCGGTGTCGTCAGCATATGAGGCGATGAAGGTTTTGTCATCTGTTGGTATGTCGGCTGTAAATATGAGGTAAACTACGGGCCCCAAGATACTCCCCTGTGGAACACCAGACTTGATTTCATACAAATCTGATGTGATGTAGTTAAGTTTTACCTCAAAACAGCGTTTGTCCAGGTAGCTTTTCAGTATGAAGAAGAAGGAGTGGGGCAGATATTATTTAAACTAAAACAGAGGTCCAGCATGCCAGACCCTGTCAAAGGCCTGGCTGATATCCAGGAAGACAGCCGAATAATATTTTTTGTTTTCCAGTGTGTTGCTGATGGTATTTGTCAACCTATGTACCTGCTCAATGGTGCCATGCTGCTGTCTGAATCCAAATTGATGCCCAGGAAGGATAGTATTTAGACGAGGGCGCATTCTATTGAGGATAATTTTTTCAAACAACTTGCCAACCAAAGGCATGTGGCTAATTGGTCGATAAGACGAGGCTTGTTCTGACGGTTTACCAGGTTTAGGTATCATAACAACCTGAGCAAGTTTCCACTGGAATGGGTAGTGGGAGAGTCTCATGCAGGCATTGAAGACCATCATTAAGAACATTATACCTTTGTTGGAAAGGTTGTTTAGGAGTATGGAGTCTAAAAGATCATAGCCCGGTGCTTTCTTTGATGGAAGAGCTTTAATCTCATGGATTAATTCAGTATGACTTACTGTCTTTAAAGGGGAAGCATAATTGATTTGGCGACTGGAGGTAGTCTGTTATTTCCTCGTCTCTATTGATGTCAGTGCAAGGTAACGAAGTAAAAACCTTTTCCAGGTGTTCGGCAAATTGAGTTGCTTTTTCAGTTTCAGATCTAGCCCAACTTCTGTCCTGTCTTCGCAATGGCGGGATATGTTCTTTTGGTCGCTTAAGTATCTTTGTCGCACGCCATAACGAGTAATTAGTATCCTTATGTGGGGTTAGGTAAGATAAGTGTCTTTGTAGGCAAAGGTTCTCGTATTCCTTGATCATATCTTTCAGCTCTTTTGTTGCTTTGTTAAACTTAGTTTTGTCCGTAGGATATCTAGTTCTGTGCTATTCTTTCCTCATTTCTCGCCGTTCGTTGACCTTCTCCATAATGTTCCTTGGAAGTTCCGTTTCTTTTGCCTTTTATTTCCTATCTTTAGGTGTAGAAGCGTTGGCCGCCCGGCGTATTGTGCTGTTGAACGTTTCGATAATGTATCGATGTCTTCACCTGTTTTCAATTTGATGGTGAAATTGGTTTAAATTATTGGGTTACAATTTCTCTATAATAGGTCCCAGTTGGTGTTTTTGCTGTGGATATAGTCGGGTGACTCTAGAGGAACAGCTTGTTTGAACACATTTAAAATGACTGGAGTGTGCTCTGATGACAGATCATCACATTTCTCAATCTGCAAGTAGTTGCGCCCAAGGTTCTTTGTTATGTAGAAATCTAGCAGATTTGGTATTTTATTGTGATCTGTGGGCCAGTGTGTTGGCTCTCCGTGAGAGACGCATTCTAGATTTAGGTCTAGTGGGACTATGTTTAAAGTTATTTTTGAGGTACTCCATTTCTTCTCCTAAAATTGTTTGTCCGAAAATCATTATACATAACACGTTTGCTATAAACTTCAGTTACCATAATGTTCAAAATTCCGAAATTTTGTTTAACATAATTATCTTTAGTTTTAAAAGTATTCTGTCATAATATCGAGTACTATGGAGATAAGCCTCCCCCACGTTTCGCCACATTGACATAACATGAGGGGTTTTGCCATAATCGCCAGGCTTGGCAGGCGGATTGGCGATCGCAGTACCGTTGTCACAAAAGCACAAAGAACGCTGCTGCCCATTCTTTGGCACTTTGACTATAATAATAAAATCTCCTAATTTTACTTGACCTAAAGTGATATGTCCTAGGTATTGTGTTAAATAATGTGTATTATTCCGAATGTTCATTTATAATAATTTTTTGCTGAAAATTAGATTTTAGTGCCAGAAACGAATTGCTGTAAATTCGACTCCACGCAGTCTTATCTGCTCTACCCCTAGAGTGTAATTAAAAATCACTTAGGCGCGGAGGGGCGAGGCGGCCCGCAAGTTGAGGAGCAGGTGGTTGTAACACTCGCCGCCGCGGCGGAGCCGGCCGGCAAGCCGAAGCTGCGGTGGTGAGCGTTAAACCCATCTGCGACGATAAACTCGCCGGAGCCCCGCAGTGCCGGAACCGTGGCAGAAACTATGCCTGCTGCATGTTGCATGCTTGCAAGCTGCATGCTTGCTTGCATGCTGCAGCATGCAGCTTGCTTACAAAAACCACATGTTCACAATCAACTGCTTTATTGAGTACGTGTATAAATTATATTTATTTATTTATAACTAGCTGTCCCGCGCAACTTCGTCTGCGTCACATTTTCCCCGTTTTCGCAACATTTTTCATTGCTGCTCCTCTCCTATTGGTCGAAGCGTGATGATATATAGCCTATGTCCTTCCCCAGGTTAAAATGTATCTTCTTGCCAAATTTCAATAAGGTCCGATCAGCCGTTTAGTCTTGAAAACGTAACAAACAAACAGAGTGACTTTCACATTTATGATATTGGTATGGAAGTATGGATAACAAATTATAATGTAAAATCAGATATTTTTTAATTATAAAAAAAATGATACTTAAACGTATACAATAATTATTAATTAATTTAGTCTTAATTATAATGACTAATTTGAATTCGTAGACAGATTCTAAGCTAATTTTATATTAGCTGCGTTTGCCTTAAAAAAAAACATTGTCTCTATTCTGATTGTTTTTAACCCCCGATCAAAAAAGAGGGGTGTTATAAGTTTGACATGTGTATCTGTGTGTCTGTCTGTGGCATCGTAGCTCCTAAAAGGATGAACCGATTTTGATAAAAGTGGTGTCGTTTGAAAGGTATTTTAATCGAGACTGTTCTATGTTTTGAGAAAATCTGCTCAGCCGTTTGAAGATCATCACCTCTTTTCTAGTTAATGAAGGGATATAAACAACTTACACAGGTAGTCTATTTGAAATTTGAAATGTTGTCGCTTGTCACCATGGGCATTGCTGAGGGAGGGGGGGGCAACCCCCCCCCCCAAAATTTACATATGTTTTTTTAAATTTAAGTACCTATATCTTTCCTTGGTTTCGTTAATTAGCGAGAAGAGACGCAACATCGAGAAAATTGGAAGGAAAGGGGGAGGCTTATGCCCAGGAGTAGGACAATCAAGGCTAAGAAAAAATAATATAAGTTTAAAAAGCATGAAAATAAATTAAATTGAAAATTTAAAAAACCCCCGACATTAAAAACTTCTAAAAAGCCAAAAATAAATTAATCCAAGACTCGTAGCGTCGGGGGACCGCTAAGAAGACCGCTTTGTACAAGCACAGAACAAAGCGAACCCCGACGCTACGACGCTTGGATTAATTTATTTTTGGCTTTTTAGAAGTTTTTAATGTCGGTGGTTTTTTAAATTTTCAATTTATTTTTTTTTTGTTTAAATGTTTTCAACTCTTGCTGTTTTGACAGTTATTTTTTTCTTTTTATTTGGAACTACGACCCGCCCCGGCTTCGCACGGGTGCAATGCTGATACTAAATATACTACAGAATGTCTTTATATACAACGTTCACAGCTTTTTTGCACCGCCGCAAAATCGCTTCGTAATTAAGTCATTGTTTCTAGTAAAAAGTAAAGGATAAAATGAAAGGATGATGATGGGTTAAGCTCGCCGTTGTACATAAGTTTTTATATTGCAATTTGTGTGTTTATTTTTCTTTTTTGTGTGCAACAAAGAATAAGAATAAGATAAAAAACGGCTATTATGGGTTATCCCTAAGAGATAGACATATATCATCGCTGACTTTTTTGTAGACCTTTTTAAGGTGGACAATACTGTAGTACATTATTTTGATCTGTCTCGTAGGGTTCAGCTAGCGTTTGCAAAGTAAGCGCAAAAAATGTGTTTATTTACAACACATTAGAAACCTCTAAAATTATCAATGTTTCTCTACTTAATTATGCATGTATTATACATATAAACCTTCCTCTTGAATCACTCTATGTATTAAAAAAAAACCGCACCAAAATCCGATGCGTAGTTTTAAAGATCTAAGCATACATATGGATAGACAGAAAGCGGGCGACTTTGTTTTTAATCCCCGACCACAAAAGGGGGGTGTTATAAGTTTGACGTGTGTATCTGTGTGTCTGTCTGTGGCATCGTAGCTCCTAAAAGGATGAACCGATTTTGATAAAATTGGTTTCATTTGAAGGGTGTTTTAATTGGGAGTGTTCTTAGCTAGGTTTCGAGAAAATCTGCTCAGCCGTTTGAAGGTCATCACCTCTTTACTAGTCGATTTTGGAATGTAAACTTTTACGGCTCTGGTCGCTTTGAAATTTGAAATCTTGTCACTTGTCGCCATGGACATCACCAAGGGGGGGGGGGGCGCACCACCCCTCCCCCTAAAAACGCAGTTTTTTTTTAAATGTATGACTTTCCTTGTTTTCGTTAATTAGCGAGAAGAGGCGCAACACCGAGAAAAGGGGAAGGAATGGGAGAAGACCTATGCCCAGGACTGGGACAGACAAGGCTAAGAAATAATAATATTTAAAAAGTTTAAAAAGCATGAAATAAAAATTAAATAAAAAAAATAAAAAACCCCCGACAGAAAAAGCCTGGGTTTTATTATCAGTCCTACCATTTGATTCCCACGAGTATGGACGATAGGGTGGACTGGGTGGTCGCTACACAGGGTGCCGCCATTCCTGTTAGAAGGCTAAATACAATGGTGTTCGCCAGGTTCACCAAAGTTGGCGCTCAAGACATCCCCCAGCCATGCATCCTCTTGGCGCGGTCTTCATCGTACGATTGGGGTAAAAAATTGATTGAGGCTTTCTACCTCTCGACACGGGCGGCTAAGCCAATGTCGATTGAATGTCGATTCTGCAAATTGACTCAACAGAGCAGCGGGTGAGGAGACCATTTCTTCGCTTTGATCTCGGACGGGTTAGTTAACCGCTGCCCGAAGCTCGGCGTTGTTGCTCGTTTAGAACCACCCGTGGGAGACGTGTAGGGTGGGTCAAGGAAAGATGGTAAATCTACGGATGCGAGCAACTCCCTCCCCCTAATATAATGTAAATGATAATGTAAATGATATACATGTTTTTTTTGGGAAATGTTGGTTTTAGGTAGTTACGGCAACACCAGCTCTACGCCGAAGAGTCGCGGCGGAGGGGGCGCGGGAGGCGGGGGCGGGGGCGGGTTCGGCAACGTGTACGACAAGGCGCGGCGACGGAACGAGGCGTGCTTCGGCGACCTGGCCGACGCCGAGCTCGACAACGACTTCGACTTCGAGGGTAACCTCGCGCTGTTCAACAAGCGCGCTCTGTGGGAGGAGCTGCGGCACGCGCACAAGCCCGACGTGGTGCGCCAGGCCGACGACCTCGGCAAGTTCCGCCACGACGAGAACATCCTGGGCGCGCCGCCCGCGCCGCGGCCCGCCATCCTCGTGCCCGCCGAGCTGCGCGCCGGCGTGGACTACGTCACGGACGAGGGGCTCGTGGTGCCCGGCGTGGTGCGCGGCCTGCGCGCGCGCGCCTGGGCGGCGCTGGCGCGGCGCGGCCTGCGCGGCCAGGCGCACACGCTGCTGGCGCGCGCCGTGGCCGACGTGGCGCTGCGCCTGGTGGGCGGCGGCCGGCGCCTGGACGCGCGCAACGCGCACCAGCGGCCCACCGTGGTGGCGCTGGCGGGCCCGCACGCGGCGGGCGCGGCCGGCCTGCAGGCGGCGCGCCTGCTGGCGTCGCACGGCGCGCGCGCGGCGGCGCTGCTGGCCGCGCCCGCGCCGCGCGAGCCGGTGCCGGCGCTGGCGCGCGAGCTGGCGGCGCTGGCGCCGGCCGGCGTGGCGCTGGCGAGCGAGCTGGCGGCGCTGCCGAGCCCCGACCTGGTGCTGCTGGCGCTGTACGACCCGGTGCTGGACGACCCGCAGGACCGCTACCAGTCAGTACATCGTCTGCACGTTATTAGACTACTATTTTTAGGGTTCCATACCTCAAATTGAAAAAACGGAACCCTTATAGGATCACTTTGTTGTCCGTCCGTCTGTCCGTCTGTCTGTCTGTCAAGACCCTTTTTCTCAGGAACGCGTGGATGTATCAAGCTGGAATTTATATCAAATACTCAGGTCTACTGTCCCTTGGTGCTGCGTAAAATTCAAACTTCAAAGCCAACGCAACAGTGACGAAGGGTCAAAATTTTGAAAGGGAAAGCCGAAGAACAAAATCTGAATTCTTTTTTTTTAATCTCATTTTTCAATTTTCGTTTTGATTATCAGCGAACCCGAAATCCCCGAAAATGACACCCATGACGTAAAAACCAGAAATTTACGTCTCGCGTCGGCGCTATTTTTAATTTTGGCGTCAGTATCTTTATCACCGACCCTAAAAACCACGAAAATATCACCCATGATAAAAGTGCCAAAAAATTTCGAAACACCCAACTTGCTCTTTTTTCATAACTTACGTATTGGAACGATTAAATGTACAAGAACTACATATAAACAAATAAAAATATACCATAAAAAAACCTTTTTAAAACAGCTTTAGGTATTATGTTTATTCATAGAAAGTGAACGCGTATATTATACAAAGTTTCATGTCTGTGCTATTAGCCGTTGATGAGTTCCCTCGTGAGGAGACAATCCTGGCGGTAAAATCAAAATCATAATATTTTATTTTACATGGGCACTTATAAAACGTCGACAAAAGATGCACGGTTCGGGTTGGTCGTTTCCTATGGAGAAGAACCGGCAAGAAACTCCATGGTTACTCTTTTAAAATCATTTGGTTTTACAATATTTGAGTGTTACAGAGTTAGTACATAACTGTGGGAGGACAGCGTAGGCCCGACAATAAGTCGTTGCTTACTACAAAAGGTAGAACAAGACAATAAAAAAAAACTAATTTACAAGGCCTACAATGTCCACACATTCACAAAAAATAGGTAAATGAAAAAGAATCTATATCAAAAGTAAAAATAAAACATTATAAGAACACTAAATTAAACAATTGACACAGATGTTGTCATCAGTGCTGTAACTATTCTGAACAATTAATGAACGGTGCAATTATTTGAAAACTACTGTAAAACATCTGAATAATAAAAAGAATGAAAAAGATTAAATTGGGAGTAGTTAGAGACCACCACACATTTGTCGTTTATGAGCTACCAGGGAAGCCGCATGAGCAGAAGGAACTAGAGTCCAACTTCTTTATCTTCAACATAGTCCTTAATTTTGTAATATGCTTTTTTAATTAGGACACGTTTGATGCAGTTTTTAAACTTTCCATCAGTCAGTTCCGTAACTGACTTTGGCAACTTATTATAAAAGCGTATACTGTTTATAAGAAAAGACTTGCTAGCTAGTTTTTAATCTAAATTTGGGTATTACAATTTCGTGTTTACTGCGAGTGTTTATATTATGGAAGTCGCTTCTAATTTTGAAAAGCCCTCGGTTTTTGCGGACATATATGTAGATAGGTAGGATGAGTTCATGATACAAATCGTGATGATCCGTCAAATTTGAACTCGTATGTAAAGTTTCGTGTCTGTGCTATTAAATGTTGAGGAGTTCCCTCGCGAGAAGACGATCTTGGCTGCAGGCTGAGATCATGATAGAATTCATGTTTATCCATCAAATATAAACTTGCATACAAATTTTCGTGTCTGTGCTATTAACCGTTGAGGAGTTCCCTCGTGAGAAGACGATCGTGGCTGCAGAATGAGTTCATGATACATATCATGATTATCCATCAAATATGAACTCATATGCAAAGTTTCATGTCTGTGCTATTAAAAGTTGAGGAGTTCCCTCGTGAGGGGACGATCCTGACTGCAAGATTAAGTTATGTTTTTCATAAGAATGTATTGTTCTTAGAACCAAAAGAGTGTGGAAAATTTCAGCTTATTCGGACATCGGGAAGTGGTTCTAATTTAACTTTCTATACATACAAACATTGTCGTAACTCGATAAACTTCGGCTTACCTAGTCCTTATAAAACGCTGCTGATAGCCGCGAAGTCACGTGTCCGCGTCCATAAAAATTTAGTTCTGAATTCTGACACCCGAGCTCCAGCTTACTTTTGACGCCACATGTTGCTTTCTTTGTTGACATGAAAAATGTTGGCATTTTTTTTTAAATTATTGATAATATTTTTATCATATCATATGATAAAAATATTTTCAATAATTTTAAACCTTCTAACTATAATTTTACGGTTTTCGCAAATATTCCTTTGTTTGTGCTATAAGACGTTGCTTCATGCCAAGTTTCAAGATTCTAGGTCGACTGGAAGTACCCTGTAGGTTTTGATTCCCTTGCGAGTGTCGAAAATTTGCGGCATAAACGGCTGTATCTTTTGATTGCGTTGCAGGCCCGAAGGCACCTAAGAAGCCGATTCCTGCCGGCTTCCCTTTGGGAACAAGGCACTCTACGTAGTGTCTAGTGTCTACTGTAGTCAATTAGTAAATTATGTACACCTCTGTGTTTATCACAGTACAGACAAATGCATCATAGGATCGAAAAAAAATGCCAACATTTTTCATGTCAACAAAGAAAGCAACATGTGGCGTCAAAAGTAAGCTGGAGCTCGGGTGTCAGAATTCAGAACTAAATTTTTATGGACGCGGACACGTGACTTCGCGGCTATCAGCAGCGTTTTATAAGGACTAGGTAAGCCGAAGTTTATCGAGTTACGACAATGTTTGTATGTATAGAAAGTTAAATTAGAACCACTTCCCGATGTCCGAATAAGCTGAAATTTTCCACACTCTTTTGGTTCTAAGAACAATACATTCTTATGAAAAACATAACTTAATCTTGCAGTCAGGATCGTCCCCTGACGAGGGAACTCCTCAACTTTTAATAGCACAGACATGAAACTTTGCATACGAGTTCATATTTGATGGATAATCATGATTTGTATCATGAACTCATTCTGCAGCCACGATCGTCTTCTCACGAGGGAACTCCTCAACGGTTAATAGCACAGACACGAAAATTTGTATGCAAGTTTATATTTGATGGATAAACATGAATTCTATCATGATCTCAGCCTGCAGCCAAGATCGTCTTCTCACGAGGGAACTCCTCAACATTTAATAGCACAGACACGAAACTTTACATACGAGTTCAAATTTGACGGATCATCACGATTTGTATCATGAACTCATCCTACCTATCTACATATATGTCCGCAAAAACCGAGGGCTTTTCAAAATTAGAAGCGACTTCCATAATATAAACACTCGCAGTAAACACGAAATTGTAATACCCAAATTTAGATTAAAAACTAGCTAGCAAGTCTTTTCTTATAAACAGTATACGCTTTTATAATAAGTTGCCAAAGTCAGTTACGGAACTGACTGATGGAAAGTTTAAAAACTGCATCAAACGTGTCCTAATTAAAAAAGCATTACAAAATTAAGGACTATGTTGAAGATAAAGAAGTTGGGCTCTAGTTCCTTCTGCTCATGCGGCTTCCCTGGTAGCTCATAAACGACAAATGTGTGGTCGTCTCTAACTACTCCCAATTTAATCTTTTCCATTCTTTTTATTATTCAGATGTTTTACAGTAGTTTTCAAATAATTGCACCGTTCATTAATTGTTCAGAATAGTTACAGCACTGATGACAACATCTGTGTCAATTGTTTAATTTAGTGTTCTTATAATGTTTTATTTTTACTTTTGATATAAACCTTCTACCCCTTTCCTCATGAATGCGTAGAGGTATTAAATTGAAATTCATAATCAAATACTCAGGTCTATAATACCTTTAAGCTGTAGCAAAATCGAACTTCTATGTCAACGCAATCAAAAGAAACAGCAATTTAAGCCGCATATTTTCAAACTCGCAATTACTCGCAAGGGAATCATAACCTAAAGGGTACTTCCAGTCGACCCAGAATCTTGAAATTTGGCATGAAGCAATGTTTACACATATAAAGGAAAAAATCTGAAAACCTTACATTTTTAGTCACATTTTTTTTTAAAACTTATTATCCTTTTCCTCATGAACGCGTAGAGATATCAAGTTGAAACTCATATCTCATAAACTCTTTTGCAAAAAAAACAGGCACTTTAGATTTTTTTCTCTACTTCAGTGAAGAAGATCAAGAAAGAGGTTTTATTAATTTGACAATGTATTGGCATGTCATTAATTTTAAGCATCCTGACATGATTCTTTACGTTCCAAATTTAAATTTGATATTAACAAAAGAAAAATATTGATTATTGTAATAGTATATTTCATTACGAGTTCGGAAAGCCTGTCATTGCAAAGAGTTCCGACAAATGTCTACCCGAGCCGAGGCGCAGCCGAAGGTGAGGGTTGACAGTCGGAACAAGTTGCAATGACGGTTCCGCACGTGTACTGAACAACTATTTTTAATACAGTTGCGAAAAAATGAAGCAATTTAATCAAGAACATTTTTGGAAAATGGCGCCAACCGTAAAAGAATATAAGCAGTTTTTTTTTTGTTTTCTTTACCCATTCTGGGTAGGCAAAGGGAACTATGCCCATACAGCCAAGTCTTCAGTAGATTTTTTTTAATTGATATGAAATGAAAATTAAATGAAACCTAACCTAACTCATTGAATCAAGCCATTAAATCTAATATTGAAACAAATTAGTAGCTTCTTTTTAGAAATATTTGCATGAATCATAAAAACTTCTATGATTTTTTTTTTTTTGTAAAAACTCCTTGGTTGGTTTTTTTTTCTTTTTAATAGACATTATTTTGACAGTTGGGAAAGAGAACGCACGAGTTCGGACAAGGTAAAGAAAAAGCTCGAGTGTGTAAAAGCTCACATCCCGAACGCTATACGTCCCTGCAATACGCCACTTTTTGAGCAACTGTATTAAAAAATTTATATAATGGTGCGAATTGCTGAAACGAAATTTTTACTGATTACTAAAATTTTAAAACTCTTTGGAAATTTTCTGCAAATTAAACAATTCAATCTTTCTTTTTAATTAAAAGCTTTTATTTAACTTGCAATGTATGTATGTTTTTTTGTATGTTTGTTACGATGGAATCTTGGAAGCTAAATTAGAACCACTTCCCGATGTCCGATTGAGCTGAAATTTTGCACACACCTTTGGTTCTGAAGACAGTACATTCTTATGACAGACATAACTTAATCCTGCAGCCAGGACCGTCTCCTCACAAGGGAACTACTCAACGATTAATAGCGTGGACACGAAACTTTGCATACGGGTTCATATTTGATAGATAGTCACGATTTGTATCATGACCTCAACCTGCAGCCAGGATAGTCTTATCACGAGGGAACTCCTCAACGGTTAATAGCGTGAACACGAAACTTTGCATACGAGTTCATATTTGACGGATCATCACGATTTGTATCATGAACTCATCCTACCGCCAGGATCGTCTCCTCACGAGGGAACTCATCAACGGCTAATAGGACAGATATGAAACTTTGCATACGAGTTCATATTTGATGCATAATCACGATTTGTATCCTGAACTCAACCTGCAGCCAGGATCGTCTGCTCACGAGGGAACTCCTCAACGGCTAATAGCGTGGACACGAAACTTTGCATACGAGTTCATATTTGATGCATAATCACGATTTGTATCATGAACTCAACCTGCAGCCAGGTTCGTCTTCTCACGAGGGAACTCCTCAACGGTTTATAGCGTAGACACGAAACTTTGCATCATCATCAGCCTGCATTCGTCCACTGCTGGACATAGGCATCTCCCATGACACGCCACTGAGCACGATCCTCGGCCACTCTTATCCAGCTCTTGCCAGCTGCCTTGCGCAGATCATCGCTCCACCGAGTCTAAGGACGTCCTACGCTACGTTTACCGATCCGTGGTCTCCACTCAAGAACTCGTCTACCCCAACGGTTATCGGTTCTTCGGGTTATATGGCCGACCAATTGCCACTTCAGCGTGCTAATGCGGTGGGCTATGTCGATAACCTTGGTTCTCTGTCGAATCACCTCGTTACGAACTCGATCTTTCAGAGAAACCCCGAGCATAGCTCTTTCCATAGCACGTTGAGCGACTTTAAATTTGTGGACCAACCCAACCGTGAGTGTCCACGTTTCGGCACCGTACGACATGACGGGTAGGACGCACTGATTATAGACTTTCGTCTTTAGACTCTGTGGAATTGGCAATGTGAAGACTCGACGCAGTTTTCCATACGCTACCCAACTCAGCTGTATTCTTCTGTTGGCTTCTTTCTCGAAGTTGTTTTTACCTAACTGCAAAGTTGTTTGCCCGAGGTAAACATACTCCTTAACAACTTCTAGAATACTGCCTTGTACTGCAATTGGTTCCAGACTTACATGTTCATTGAACATAACCTTGGTTTTATCCAGGTTCATCCGGAGACCAACGCGTTGAGAAGTATCAGCTAGGTCATTCAGCATATGCTGCAAATCTTGCAGCGTTTCCGCCACGATAACGATATCATCTGCAAATCGTAAGTGTGAGAGGTACTCGCCGTTTATATTAATGCCGCGTCCCTTCTAGTCCAGCGTCTTGAATATATCCTCCAATGCATTTGTGAACAATTTGGGGGATATAACGTCCTCTTGTCTCACACCACGATGCAAGGGAATAGTTTTAGACTGCTGGTTCTGGACTTGGACGGCCATAGTAGCGGCGTTGTAAAGACCTCTCAACACTTGGATGTATCGCCAATCGACTTGGCATCGCTGCAAAGATTCCAGAAAAGACCAGGTTTCGATCGTGTCAAAGCCCTTTTCATAGTCCACAAACGCTAAGCACAGGGGCCGATTATACTCTTCTGTTTTCTGTATAATCTGCCGCACTGTATGGATGTGGTCTGTGGTGCCGTATCCCGATCGAAACCCGGACTGTTCGGGAGGCTGGAACTCGTCGAGTCTTCGCGCAAGACGGTTTGTGATGACTCTCGAAAACAGCTTATAGACGTGGCTCAAGAGTGAAATGGGTCGGTAGTTTTTCAAAAGAGTTTTATCACCCTTTTTGAAAAACAACACGACAACACTCTTACTCCACGCCTCTGGAGTTCTCCCATCAAAAAGAACAGTATTGAAAATGCTCTGGAGCTCCTTCATTACAGGTTTACCACCAGATTTCAGGAGCTCAGTCGTAATACCGTCTTCTCCAGGGGCTTTTCCGTTTTTAAGCTGTTTGAGACCCATCGCAATTTCGTCCAGGCTGACTTCTAGCGAGTCTTTCGTAAAGTGGCGTGTTAATGTAGCTCGGAACTGCTCATTTTCGGGATCAGGTTGAGATGCATGCGTAGTGTACAGCTGATAAGCTTTCAATTTCCGAAAGAACCCCCGGCCCGGACGACGACTACTCCACTTGTAGTGGTCAGCTTCGTCAGATGAATTCTCCCAAGAGATTGAATAAACATTTTGGATCCCCGATTTTGCTCGATCGCTCGTTCTATTGAACGAGTGTTGGAGCATCGGAGATCGTGTCGAACAAGTTTGCAAATTCTCTTGTTTAGAGCATGCCACTCTGACGAAGTGGCTGGTGGGTGTTCACGTCGTTTCTCCATGAGCTTGAGCGTTTCTTCCGAAAACTTCGACTTCCTGTCTCGCCGCAATTCGCAAAATCTCACACCTTCCTCCCTGAGGATTCGGACCACATTCTCAAGGGCCTGGTCAATGTCAACGCTATTTGTGGTTTCCACGGCAGCGAAGAAAGTTAGATAGGAACTTTTCAGATCCCACTATAGTTTGGAGCAGGGTTGGTCGGAGCCTGGATTTCATCAAACGAACACGTTCAAGCTTGAAATCGATATTCAGAGACCGTCGCACGAGTCTGTGATCACTTCCAGTATTAAACCTATTGATCACTGAGACGTCTTTGAATATACGCTTCTTGTCCGTTATGATGAAATCGATCTCGTTTTCAGTTATAGTGTCGGGGCTCTGCCATGTCCACTTCCTTTGGAGCTGTTTCTTGAAAAATGAATTCATCAAGAAAAGCCCCTCCCTTTCGAGGAAGTTGACATTGTTGACAAGCATTTGCCCCCTATGATTCCTGCTACCATAACCATGGGATCCTACTACCGATTCGTTGTAGTTCTGTACTCCCACTTTGGCGTTGAAGTCTCTCATGACAACGTTGTAGTGGGCGCTGGTGGTGAAGTGTAAGGCCTTCAATATATCACCAAACACATCTTCCATCTCATCATCCGAGTGCGTCGAGGTCGGTGCGTAAACCTGCACAACCTTGAGGCTATACCTCTCGGTTAGTTTAATTACGAGGTACGCGACCCTGTTCGACACACCCGACACTTCTACAACGTTGTCACAGAGAGCTTTATTCACCAGAAATCCTACGCCACCCTGGGACTGGTCTCTCTCTCGAAAGTATAGAAGGTGGCTTGATTCAAGAGTTACCCGTGTCCTCCCCCTCTCTTCGGACTTCGCTTAACCCAAGAACGTGCCACCTTATTTTCTCGAGTTCGACTTCGAGTTGTGCCAGGTGCTCGTCGAGCCGTAACGTGCGTCCGTTGTACAGTGCCCTGCACCATTACCTGACCCATCTCACAAAGCAAAAAAGTGGAAAATAGGTAATGCTGGCGAAAAAAAAGTGTACTTGGGTCTAATTGCCTATAATATAAGGAACCCTCGGTGCGCGAGTCCGACTCGCACTTGGCCGGTTTTTTCACTTGTTACGTCGATCAATAGTGCATAACGTCCCGTTTATACCAATGAGGAGAGAGCCTTCGAACAGGACGTCAGATGACGCTTAGGCCGTATTGAGATTCATCGCTCTTTAGTCGCAGGCCACGCTGGCGCGACGCGTCTTGCGTCTGCGATGAGCGGGAAAAATAATACTAGGGATCGAACGGGGGGCGCCATGTTGGCTGGCGTGCGCGTCAGGCGACCGCGACCAGCGGAGGGAATAGTACGAGTTCGCGCGTCCTGCGTATTTATTACATTTTGTTGAATTATCCGCGATGCAAAACATAAATACGGAGGAATTTATCAGCGGAATAATGATTGGTGTGATTTCTCTTCAAAACAGGAGCTATCGCACTTAGTATGTAATCAAAAGTATCTGTAGACATCCTTGTGGTTTCCCAAAAGTTTTGTGGATATTGGCGTAATTCATCGTAAAGTCTACGATATTCACCAAACTGATGCCTGTTTTTATTTAAATCATTAAACCTCATTTTTATTTGTAGTATTTCTTGTGCAAAAATACTACTTCTTTCTAAACATGAAAGCTGTAATTTAGACAAACTCATTTTAAACTCTGCGCAATAATACCAGATAAATTAAAAGCACGTGTCACGCGGCCGCTTCAACGTGGCACACTACAGCGGCAAGCCGCAGCGACCTCACTCCTCCCGCCCCCGCAGGTCGCGCCGCTCTAGCGAGGCCTGCGGCTCAGCCGGCGGCTACGGGCGGCCCAGCTCAAGATTAGGTTTAATAATGAGGAAATAATGGTGTCGCCCTAAGCTTTCTACATTTTCTGTGGCTATAATAGCGACTAGTCACCGCCACAGATTGTAGTTGAAGTGTCTCGCTATGGCTGAGCTCTCCCCGGACGTGCGCAGGGCGGCGCTGGCGTGGGCCATGCGCGGGCGCGGCTGCGTGGTGTGCGTGGAGCCGCCGGGCGCGGGCTGGCCGGGCGCCGCGTGCCGCGCCGCCGTGCTGGGCGCGCTGCCGGCGGCGCTGCCGGCCGCGCTGGGCGTGCTGTACCTGGCCGACGTGTGCGTGCCGCCCGCCGTGTTCGCGGACCTGCAGGTGTCCTACCGCCCGCCCTTCGGCGCCTGCTCCGTGCTGGCGCTGCACCCGGCCACGCCCGCCGACTGACCCGCCCGACCCGCCCGACCCCGACCCGCCGGACCCGCCCGACCCGCGGGGCTGTACCGCTGCGCGTGCCACCCCGACGCCGTGCTGCTGCTCATCCATTAGTGTGTCCTACTATGAGTGCGCTGCTGACCGACGGAACTTTGATAACCTTTCCTTCGTTGAACTTGTCTTGATCCGACCCGCTGATCAAATCGTAAGACTAATGTGATAATTTCACCGTAATTTTATTAACCTTTAAATTCATTATAAGGACGAAAACGTCAATCACGACGTTTGATACTGAAGCTGGGCGCTTACGGACAACTAAACTTGTGCAAATCTTGGCTATGCTAGTTGACATATACATACAAGGTGTTGTTTTGCATCATCGTCAAATTCAGGAGGTAACAAACAATGCCATTGATTGTCAACCCGAACCAATAATAAAATGGGTTGATCATTTTTTTTTTCTTATTTACGGAAATCGGTAAGTGTGAACCACCCGTGTTTTAAACGCGGCCCGTCTATTCCTTGCCTTATAACTTCGCTTACGCACATACAAAAAATCTCAAACGTTTATTCGATAGTTTCTTATTCCCTAAACCACGTTAAGCGGGTTATTCTGAAATACTGACAAATTTAAACAACAAATGGAACCAGTGTTTTTTAATAATTAACTAGTTACTGTAATTTATTTTGATTATATATGTGTTTTGTTACAACATTCTGAATTTTGACGAGGATGCAATACAACACCTTGTTATTGGCGACGCTAAGAATATCGGTAGTGGTCCGCGAGAGCTCGAGTACATGTCGAGCGCGGCGTCACGCCTGCTGCTGCTGCGGCCGACGAACGTTCATAAGTAATAGTAAGCTTGTATGTTGATAAGTATTGTATTGTGATACGTCGCAACGTCGACGGTCGCCGGACTCGCCGAGCTGATACCCGACAGTGATGGCCGCTTCAATGTGATTGAAAGTGAACATCAATAAATATATATTATTAGTGATTACTTGCATGTGTAACAGTGCAGTGGACGGTGTATTGAATGACTGCCATTTGTAAAATCGATATATTTTCTTGTTATAATAATTGTACATTTTTTTGTTACTAGTATTTGGGTGCAAACATAAAGATACAGGTTACAGGTACGGATAAGTACCGATTGTTACGGGTGAAATAGTCCTATGCAATCTAATGCGCTCGTTCATAAAGAACCAGGTTGATACAAGTCGGTACCGACAATCTGCATCGATCCGTACGGGTTTAAGCATTTGCCAGTGTAGTGTGTCGTCTTCTGTTTACTTTCAGGAAAATATTTCTTTTTTGTAATTTGGCAAAATAAAAATGTGATTAACATAAATAGATATTATCTACTTACCATAAAGTAACAATTAGTCTTTCTTCAGGTAAAATAGGTTGTTCATGCCAGTTACACCAATTCTTAATTAATTGATGTTCTATTTTATTCAAAATGTAGTTAAATGTTTCTGGTGCCATCCTAGTATAATCATGAAACTAGGATACATCAAACTTTACACCTTGTACAAATAATTGATAATACGACCCATATTTCTCTTTTTCTGTTCATATTAGAAACACCGACTGTCCTTTTTTTACATTTATAATGAACACTTTCGAGGAGAAAAAACTCATCGGCCGACGAACTCTACAGATTTACTTGTTTCTATATGTGGTTTGATCGGTACCTATCAGTACCGCCCGTACTGACATATCGGGACCGAAAACCCTGTATCTTTATGTTTGCACCCTTACAATTGTGAAATGATATTCGAAAACTGGATATTGAGTGTATAGTGGACCATACTGCAAGTTATTTAACCAAACAGAGGCTTGAACAGTTTGATGTGTGCTGTGTGCACAAGTACATTGTAATGTGCATTTCCTGTCAGCAGGTACGTTCAACCGCAAGTTAGCTCTTTCTTTTTATAATAATTGTAAGCACTGTCTAAGTGTAACGGTTTCCGACAGCGTGCGGTTGACAGTACTCGTCTTCGCTACAGAACGTGTTCACGGGCGGCGCCAGCCCGTGCTGCGTGCAATGTCTAACAACCGATCGTGAACAAGAACCCTTATTATTACTGACATTAGTATACACTTGTTACTGTTTACTACATTTATTAGAGAGATTTCTTTCATGCTACTCTATGTATAATATTAAATCAGTAACTTGGCATTTAAGGCAGTACAAATACAACTACCCTTCCAACAACTCGCTGCCTTCAACATTCTTGCAATGAATTCATATTACATAATTTATGGTATTACAACTTACATGCCAAGGTCAAATAACTGAAATGTGGATGAACTGGACACGTCAATGTACCACTTCACAACATACAGGCGTTTGAATAAACAATATCGTCATTATATTCTCAATTTAAATGGGACTATCTCAGAGGAATGGTCTTCCAAACAATGTATACAAATTCATCAACAAGAAATGGAATCGTAACAATCATGGTCAACATAAACGAAGTAGATTAAATGCGCTGATTAAAGTTTATTCAAAAATGGCTCATATGAACTTAACCAAATGAAAAATAATAATATGGGACCACCCCTGAAAATTTATTTGCAATGAAAAAGAATGAACAAGAATTATCGAAAGTGGTAAAAAATTATCGGCTCCGTTGCGGAATGTGCACTTGCAATTGGTGCACTTTCCAAACGGGCACTCCTCAAAAAAAAAGCTTGTCGCAAAATGAACACATCTCAAAATGCCATTTTGGATATTATTATATATTGGCTATTATACTTAGGTTTTTTATTCTTTGTTTTGAGTAAATAGAACATAATTGTTGAAAAAAAAGACGGGTTGCACTCCGGGAGTGCCGGCAGAAGTGAAAACTTGATTATTAACGTTGAGCATGTTTGATATTTTGGAATGGTTAGGGAATAATTTTGCACCAATTGCTTTATCAGTATAAAAGTACTACACTGCGGTTCGGGGGACGAAGACAATATAGCGGTTGTGATTGGCCGATGCAACAATGTCAGGACGAATGTTCCACACATAGTGATGCACAAGTCAGTTTTGCTACAATACCTAATATCGATAAAATTGAACATTACGATGTCTATTAATTCTACTTTTTTTTAAACTATACTGATAGGGCGTTAACTGGGTGCAAATAAAACACTTACGTAACACTGTAAATTTCACTTTATTCAAATCAATGCTAAAATAAAATCAAGGTTAACCTCTCCGTCCTGCATTTCTTAACGCGTAACTTCCCTAACGGCCGCGCGCATTACGTCATCGCTGACGTCGTTCGGCCGGCCGACATAAAAACTCTTATCGCCAGAGTTCTAATAAAGCTTATCTTAAACGGTAAACAGTGTCGTGTTCTTAGATAACAAGACCGTGTATTATAATATATACAACTTTTCTATGACTACTTGATAATTATAAACATCCCATAGAAATGCGATTGCTTGCTGCAAATAGACTGTCACCGTATTTTATTTTTGTTTAGTAAAACTACGCAATAAATTTATACGAAACTTTATAACTAACATCACAAATATACAAGTAATCTAATGACAGTGTTTTTTAGGAGTCCTACATACATTATTCACATAAGATTCCAACTCAAACTTCCTATAAGATCGGCCGTTTTCCAACTGCGGAGTTCAATGCATGAAAATACTTGAAATATCAAAAAATATAATTAGATATGCCTCGAATACATAAAATAATGAATTATCACTATTTTTTACGTTGCTATTAAATTAATCGTAAAAAAAATCGAAAAAAATCCAAAGAAAATTTTAATTTTGTGCCTAGGTTGGACGATCCTCCTCAACTTTCCCTGTTAACAGCATTAATCCACTTTTCTTCCACTTCTGGAATATTTGGAAATCTAAAATGTAAACATTAAGTAATGTTACTTTTTTACAGTAAGGGAACACCGTAATTTTTATCTTCAATATTATTTATACTTTGTTTCGAAGTTGACACAACACTACAGCATTACGTCTGTCCCTTTCTATCTACACCTACAGATGGAAAGGGACAGACTTATTGACAATACCTAGTGAGAGAAAGGGACTTTTCAAAAAGACATCAACGCGGTGTACGTTTTTTGTGCCTTAAACGTAAACAACTAGTTTAGCTAGAGCCCTGCAATTATTCATAATTTTATTAAATTATAAATATATTTTACTTACCGATGAAAAGTTATGCCATCTTTTTTATAGCTGGATGTTCTAGACGATTTCCCACACCATTTAATTGAACAAGAACTCATAATTAATTTGATATAAGCAGAAATGTTTGAAAAAGTTATCTAAATAATCGCGTGTGGAGAGATCCAATAACTGGTCAAAAACTCTCCATCCGTCTTACGCTTTTTCGATCAGGTCACGTGTCCTGACGCGAGTTTAAGATTTTATACCCATTACAGAAAAGTGCTCAACGCCGCTAAAGAAGTTTTCACTTCAAAAATGTATTTAAATATTTTATTATTGAGAATTGAATGAGAATTAAAAGATTCTAACATTTTCTTTAGAATACGAAGTTCCTGAATACTGATTAAATCACAACAGAAGAGCACATTTCACACATAACTCCTCCACACGCGCAACTCCAAGTACAAAATGTATGAAAGTGATTTTCATTTTCAATAAAATGTGCTCATTTGTCTATATTTGGGAAGTGCCCGATAAGTGAAGTGCAAATTCCGCGACGTAGCTGAATTATCGCATAACAGACATACAAAACAAATGTGGAAAATAATGGACAAAATTGCGAGGACCTAAATACATTTATAAATTAAAAATAATATTTTTTATGGAAGGTTTTCAACTATTAATTAACACAGTATTGCCTTAAACCATCAAGTTGCTGGATAACTCTAATATTATAGGTTTGAATTATCATCAATTAGGAACTGAAGACTGACAAAGCATTATGACTTGCGCTGTGCAATTGTTCTATGATTTGATTATGTGAGGTTGTCCTAGATATTTTATAAACTTCGAATTTGTCAAGAGCAATAAATGCAATAATTTATTTTGTGTCTGGAAGTTGTGCCACTTGTAAATATAATGATACGCTCCCCCTCCGCTCCGCCTCGCTCCTGCCCAGATCGCGGCGTTACGTGTACATGTAACGTCGCAGAGTATAGTCCTCTAGCCTCCCACAGGACGCAACCTATAGATACTTACAATTTTATATTCAGAGTGATTTAATTTTATAAATTGCATTTAAATAAATTTTAATAAATTTGTTAGTTGTATCCTGTGTATTATTTCATTATTTGTGCCTCGGTTGTAACTATCAGTTTAGTGGATATGAACTCAATTTGGGAACCGATCACATTTCATAATTTTGGTCTTTCGAATTTCATTTTACCGAAAACTTGACCGACGTATCTTTTGCTATATGCATTATTTGACATATTTTTAGATCATCAAAGTATCGTGTGTCATGTATTATTTTACTTTGATTTCGCCGATCTACATGGAAGAAGAAGACATGCTGCGCCGACCCCATATAAACTGGGATAAGGCCAAGAGAATGGTGATTTCGCCGATTTACAAAATAACTTTTTGCTATTGGCTGAAGCCTCTTAAGAACTTTTTTCATTTGCCATATTTTAACCTCACCGAAACAACATTTTACGTGATATTATTTGGTGACAAATATATAGCCGGTTATTTTGTAACATTATATCAAAATTAAATAGTGTCATAAAAAGTCAATGCTACAAAATTTAGTGACACAAACGAATCGTCGCAAAACCGACTTCACGTAGTCTTGTCTGCCCTACCCCTAGAGTGTAATATAAGCCCGCGTAGGCAGGTGGGGCAGCCGGCGAGCTGAGGAGCAGGCGGTTTGAAGGCCCGCCGGTAGTGTGCGTTAAAACACACACCGGCGACCATAAGCTCGCGTGGGGCCGCCCAAACCCCGCAGCGCCGGTGCCGTGACAGAAACAATGCTTGTTGCATGTTGCTTGCCTGCTTGCGCGCTGAAAGCCTGCTTGCAAGCTGCATGCCTGCTCGAAAGTGTGGTATAATGAATATTCGGAAACCCAATAACAAACGGCTAAGTGTAACTTCGGTTAAAGTTTTTGACCAAATGAAACGTCGAAAAAACGAAAAAGAACGATTTGATAATAGCTCAACTGAAACAGTGGCAAACATGACTTTGATGAAGTAAATAAAAATGAAACGAAAATAGTTGGAAAGTTTTAGGTGAAATGAAATTCGGTCAAAAATTTTTCGACCTTATGATAGGTAACTACTCAATTTTAATAGTGAGGTGTCCGATGTTGGCAGCAGCTGGTGCCGCCGCGGGGCTGATGAGTTGCTCCAGCAGTAGCCGCGGTAGTACCGCGACCGCAGAACGTGACGCGTGACACCATGGCGTGGCTCCAGAACGATTATTACGAAACCTCGGATGTACTATAGATCGCTCGGGAGTCTCTTCTTGCAGGTTTTAGTCTTTTACATAATATGTAAAAATGAATAACGTCAGCTTAAATAATCGTATTTTAGTAGTTATTATAATATCGAGTTATTGAAAGACCACCTGATTTATACTGACAATGTTTTTAAAAGTTCGTAACAAACAGCTAGCTTCTTCTTAGCGTGTCGGTGACAATATAAATTGAGTCATTGGCGACGAGTTTGGCAATTTCAGCAGCGTCCATCTGCTGCAAATTACAAATATTTGTAATTTTCAAGATGAATGATGTAACAATATTTTGATTTAAAAGAGTGTCGTTGCCCATTCTTCTCCATTATTTTATTATTTATTTATTAAACATTTTTTTTACAACTTTCATTTAAAAACTATGCCCCACAAAACCGTTTCCACGGTTTGTCTGTGGGAACAGAACAATATTTTAAAGATAATGTTAATGTAAATCTAAAAATATCTAATATCATAATCTATTCTAAAATATTAATATAATCTTATATAAATTTCCCCCAACAATCTGCAAACAACCTTTTAAAAAAATATGGTTTATAGACTCCTGAGAAAGAATAGTTTAAGCGATTTGGCAAACTTACTTTTTATTTTCTGACTTCTTATATCAGCAGGCAATCGGTTGAGAAGGTATGGTATATATATACTCTTTTATCAAGTGCTCGGTCCCCAAAATAATTATTTATTTTAGGTACATCAAACTTGCCTGCTGATATTGACCTAGTAGCATGGTTATGGTTAACAAGCGAGTGGCGCCCTCAGCTGCCATGACTATTAACTAGAAGTAGGTATTTGTGTTTTAAGGTGATAGGAAGAATTTTGCAAATTTGAAATAACCTATTATAATTGTTTTTACATTTGTTTTTAGTTTTCTTATTGACTAACAATTTTAAAAATCTAATTTGCAGTGTTTCCAATTTAGAGATCTACGCTTTGGAATGGGCAACTACACTTTCAGAAGGTATTATGCCTTGTGACTGGGACTGTAGCATCGCGTTTTTTTTTTTTTGACTTTATAACGTGCCTGTAATGGTATAATTCAGGGGTTCCCAAACTTATTTTATCTACTGCCCACTTTGAGAATAAATTCTTTTTTAGCCATTTTTTCACTATCCTTACTAATATTATAAATGCGAAAGTCACTATGTTTGTTTTTTTTGTATGTTTGTTTGTTACCTTTTCACGACTAAACGGCTGATCGGATCTTAATGAAATTTGGCAAGAAGATAGATTTCAACGTGGAGAAGGACATAGGCTATATATCATCACGCTACGACCAATAGGAGCGGAGCAGCAATGAAAAATGTTGCGAAAACGGGGAAAATGTGACGCAGACGAAGTTGCGCGGGACAGCTAGTAACTACATATATAACTATAAGTACTTAAAAACCCCTATCATTTTTAAAGGATCTTTTATTTTAGATATGACTTCTAATTATTGAGTGAGTTATTGGCGAGAAACTGAGATTTTTATTTTGTTTATGTTTTTTAAAAACAAGATTATTATTTTAAAATTTTCATCCCGTGTCGAATGAGCCATTGCTCATATTTTTACCACAATTTTAAAGATTTTATCCAGCAAATTTACACAGGACTCTCACAAAAATTTTCTTTACTATGTAACATAATAATGGTTACCATTTTACATAGGAATAAGATTTATACTTTTTTCTCCGTGTATTCTATGAACCAGCCTATTTATACAGGTAAGCACAAATCGGGTTATTTAACAAAAACTTCTTGAAACATGATTGCCCGCGGTCTATTCATCATCTGCCTAGCCTTTGTCCAAACTATCTTGGGGTCGGCTTCCAGACTAACCGGATGCAGCTGAGTACCAGTATTTTACATGAAGCGACTGCCTATCTGACCTCCACAACCCAGTAACTGGGTAATACGATACCCCTTAGTGACACTGGATGTAAGACTTTTGGCTTCCGACTACTCATAACGACTGTCAAAGATCTACAAATGACAGCCGGGACCAACGGCTTAACGTGCTTTCCGAGGCACGGAGGAACGAGTTTCCTCCGTGCCTCGCCGTATGTAATAATGGTCACCCATCCACGGACCAACCTCGGCAAGCACGGCTTAACCTTAAATATCGACCCGTGCGGCTCTTATTATTTAGCCAGTAGCTAAAGCGTCGTTTTAGCGTATTATCTACGAAAATAATACTACTCGGGTATCAACGCCAAGCAAGACTGTTATTAAAGATAAACCAAAAATATTTTTATTAAGCAGCGAAACTTCAAATATATTATACACCGCAGCAGAGGAAACTAACCTGCGAAACTACGAGATTTGCCACTATCGCAAACCCAAATGTGGACTGAAGCAAATACTTGAGAATATTGACGTAAAAGTTCAAAACTTAACAAGTAAGGACTACTGTATTATTTACATCGGCGAAGAGGACTTCCGAAGAACGCAAAACTACGTAGAACTAGTCATATTTATTCGAGACAAATTGATTGAATTATCCCAGACTAATATCATTATTTGTCTACCGACTTATAAATTTAAATTTAATAATAACTATTATGTAGAACAACAAAATTATGGCAACACTCTGTACAATAGTAGAATAGAAACTTTTAATAACCTTTTATATATGGATACACAGACATTCAATTACGCATACTTATTGGACTCTAATCTAAATCTTTCCTATAACCACGAAATGTATAATCAGCGCTCGGGCGCACTGAATAGTAATGGCACGACAGTTGTGGTATCAGACCTACAGGATCTTGTATTGACAATAAGCAACCTAAACAATGAAGATTTTGAGGGAGGGTACTCCCAGTCTGATGAAATAGAAATATCTACGGACTCGCAACCACAAACTAGCCCTAAGTTTTTTCTTTAATAACAACACATCAAAAAACAGTACACAAACACATTCATGCAATAATATAAACATCCTATATCAAAACATACAAAGCCTAAAAAATAAACGTTACCTATTAGAAGCAATCACAAACGAACATAAAATAGAAGTGCTTTGTTTTACGGAAACATGGATTACAGAATTAAAAAAAGACCTACTTAGTTTGGAAGGGTACACTGTTGCCGCCAAATACTGCCGTCCAAACTATGCGGGAGGTGGTGTGTGCATATTCTTAAAAGACGATATTGAATCCAAAGAAAGGCAAGATTTAACGGAAATGACAATTGAATTTATATTCGAAACGTGTGCAGTAGAAATTCCTAAATTGAATCTTTTACAAATAGTTATCTATTGGCCACAAAAAAATAGGGAAACCGAAATATTTTATTCATCCTTGGAAAAACTGCTACTTAAAATCAACACAAAGGACAAACATAAACACATAATTATAGGAGGGGATTTCAACGTAAATATCCTTGAGAAAAATCGCTATTCATTTAATCTACTCAATACTTTGACCAAGTACAACTTTCGACAACTAGTGACGGAACCTACCAGAGTAACAACCTCAAGCACCACATGTATTGACCTAATTTTTACAAACGCTATCGACAAAGTCAATCTAGAAGTAGTGGAGCTTGGACTCTCAGATCACAGAGGAACAGCAATCACTATACCTACCCATGATCCAGTAATAAATAAGAAACAAATATTAACTCGAAAGAGGATCTTTAACAAGCAAAACGTAGACTCGTTTAAAAAAGAACTGAAAAAACTAGACTGGAGTAAAATAATAAACGAAAACCAAAATATTAATACTAATTATCTGTCATTTAATAACACCTTACAAAACATATTAAACCAGTGTATACCAAAAAAAACCGTAAAGATTAAAAAGAGAACATCTAAATCATGGCTAACGACTGGATTAAGAGTTGCATGCAAGCATAAAAGACAATTAAAAGCATAAATGACTACAACTAATAACAATATATTGGAAAAGTATTATAAGCGTTACGAAAAATTACTTAAGAGAACAGTAGCCCACTCTAAAAAACTAAACGACATAAGAATAATGAGTAAATCTAAAAATAAAACTAAAACAATGTGGCATATAATAAAAGAGCGTACAAATAAGACAAACATTAAGCCAATAAATAACATTAAATTGCGTGTACAGAATACTGTGACAGAAAACCCGACTACCATTGCCAACGCCTTTAATGATTATTTTGTATCAGTGGGAAAAACGGATACCGCAAACGGGAACGTTTGTCCCAATGGCCGTCCTACCTCCTCCCAAAGCCAAAACTCCATTTACTTAAGACCTATTGACCCTAATGAAATCAAGTTCTTTATAAAAAAATTTGAAAAACAAGCAAAGCTATGGCCATGATGAGCTACCGCCTACACTTATAAAACCATGCGCCGAAGAATTAACGTTACCGCTAACTTATTTAATAAATCAGTCTTTTGATGAAGGATCAGTACCCGACTTGCTGAAAGTATCGATAGTGAAACCGATTTACAAAAAGGGAGACCAGACTGACACTAGTAATTATCGGCCGATAGCATTGCTGCCGACCTTCTCAAAAATATTGGAGACAGCGATGTCAAAACGACTTTATTCCTTTTGCGAAAGATATAAAATATTCAACGATAGCCAGAATGGGTTCAGGAAAAATAGATCAACTACATTAGCAATATTTAAGTTTATCCAGGAAGCTTTAAATATAATTAATAATAAAAATTACGCAGTAGGGATTTTACTGGATATGAGCAAAGCCTACGACAGAGTTTCACACAAAATTCTACTTAATAAATTATACGCGATAGGTGTTAGAGGTACAGCACACAAGTGGTTCTGCTCGTACCTAGAAAATAGGGAACAATTCGTAGAGGTAGAACATTGCGACTTACACACTGGCCAAATAACACGCGTAAGATCTAATAAAGCCAAAACAATAATGTCAATACCACAAGGCAGCGTTTTGGGATGCTTATTATTCCTAATTTATATTAATGACCTTCCTAAAGAAATTGACGCTCAAAGTATTCTATTTGCTGACGATATCTCTATAATTTTTCCATTTACTAATACAGAGAACCTAAACTTAAGTCTAGACGATAAGCTCTCTAAAATAATAGCATGGTTAAAAGACCATAACTTAGAATTAAATTTTGACAAAACAAAGCTAATGCAATATAGACCATACCAAAAACGCAAATTAGATATAAATTACACATACAACAACATAACACTGAAATGCACAAACGAGTTTAAACTGTTAGGTTTGACTATAGATCCCAATATAAACTGGAAAGCCCATATAGATACATTAGCAAACAAACTAGCCAGCTTTATATATGCCTTGGGGGAGCTTAAAAGAGCTACCGATTTTAAAACTGCTCTAACAGCATACTATGCCTACGCATACTCCTGGCTAAATTATGGAATCGTGGTGTGGGGAAATGGTGTAGACAAAGACAGAGTTTTTATCCTCCAAAAGAAATGTATACGAATTCTTGCCAATATAGATGACACAGAAAGCTGCAGGCCATTCTTTGTAAAATACAAAGTCCTTACATTAACTGGTATCTACATTTTAGAAGTTAGCAAATTTGTAAAAAAGCACCAGTCACTATTCCCACTCACTAAGGACCTTCGCCCACAAAATCGCAGTGTTAGACGCCAAAATAAAAATGAATTAGCCTTACCAAGCTCAAAATTAACTATGTTCCATTCAGGACCTTTAGCCATGTGCGTGAAAATATATAATAAGCTTCCAAATTCAATTAAGGACATAGAGTACGAAAATAAATTTAAAAACAGTCTCCAAAAATACCTTATATTAAAATCGTATTACACGTTAAAGGAATTCTTTGACGATAAGTAAATTTTGACATTGAAATTCATACCTGTACACAATACACACAGCACCTACAATTTTGACTGACTACCTATTTTATGTTATGTTATTTTATGATTATTATTGTTCTAATTTAATTTTTTATCTTAATTTATAAATTGAAATAATGACCAATTAATTATTCTTACACTATTTTATATTATATTATGACAGTTACTTATTTAAACTACAAATGATAAACATGTTAACATTAGAATTTTTGTTTTATATGCACAGTGGATTGTTTATTATTGTGACACTGTAGAAATAACTATTTATATTGCTGTGCCCTAGCAGGGTTCATGTATGAAACCTATATAATTGTACTAGTAACAACTTGTAAACTACATGAATGCAATAAATGATGACTATGATGACTATGAAAAATTAGGAATACTAATAACTACTAAAATACGAAAGTGTGTCTGTTGCCTTTTTATTTGTGTCTACTTTCATTTCGAAACGGAGCGACCGAATGACATGGTTGTATCTTATTTATTCAATACTAGCTGTCCGGCGCAACTTCGTTTGCGTCACATATTTCCCGTTTTCGCAAATTTTTTCATTGCTGCTCCACTCTTATTAGTCCTAGCGTGATGATATATAGCATATAGCCTTCCTCGATAAATGGGCTATCTAACACTGAAATATTTTTTCAAATCGGACCAGTAGTTTCGGAGCCTATTAAATGCAAACAAACAAACAATCAAATCTTTCCTCTTTATAATATTAGTTTAGAAAACAGGACAGATATATGAACTACGCGGCGAGAAATATCGAACCGAGTTAGTTTAAGCAATATTAGTTGATGTTCACAAGTTGTAGTCGAGGGTCGAGAGTCCTCTTAGTAGATGAATTACAAATCGCCCCCCAAGCCTCTACAGAACCCCCATTTTTTCCTTGTCTTTTACCGCCCGCCTTAAGGCCTGCAGCGCCGACAAGGGGGCGTAATCGCCCACTTTGGGAAAGGCTGGTCTAATTGAAATAAATTCTTTGAGTTTGAATGGTTGATCGTTGCTATAGATATTGAATAGGAGCGGCGCCAAGACACTACCTTGGGGTAGACCATTTTTTGAACTCTCTAACTACTTTTTGCCGAGAGAAAGTGGACCTGAAATCGGCGGTTGTGGAGAAGTTCTCGGAGTACGCGGACGAAATGCTGCTCGCTGACCAAGGTCTCCACAACATCTCTCGTTGTTGTGGAAGATGATGTTGATCATCATCTTCCACAACAGCCGCTTGAGGCTAAGTGTGTCGTAAACTGCCGATAGGTCCACGAATACAGCACTAGTGACCATTCAAGACTTTGATATTTTCATAGAAAGTTTAAACAAATGTCGTGACAATAAAATAAGGAATTGTAAGTCCATAGATTTATTTTTGAAAAAAATTGGTTCCTTAAAAAGCACATCATAGTTATTTGGACAACAGAACATGATTATGTTATGGCTTAACACATCAACACTATCGCATCTACGATTCATACTTATATACAAAGTGGCGCGTCAGTGTACACACGTTTGACGTCACGCCCCGCTGTGACGTCGAATATATTACAAAGTTTACAATAAATACATAAGTATTGTACGGAAGACTCGCGTTACAGACAGAGACGATCGCGGAACATATCGGAACAGTTCCCTTCATTACTATTTACATTGATTAGCATTCCACTCTGGTAACAGTTTAGCGACTGAACACTCTCACGGCAGACTGTGCCGAAGCAGAATGTCTATGGCTGTAACGCTGCTACAACTATACATTCCTTGGCTCAATACAAACATTTTCATTGGCACCTGTTACTGAGGATGTGCCTACTCCCTTACAACTGACTCCTAGGAATTTGCGACCGACGGCTCGCCAAATTATACCTACTACAATATTAAAGTTTTTGAGAAAAATATTCATTTATTATTTATTTATTAAACAATTTTATTACAAACTTTCATTTAAAAACTATGCCCCACAAAACCGTTTCCACGGTTTGTCTGTGTTTTATTAAAAGGGTATCTTTTTAATAAACTCGTTAAAAATATTTTGGATATAAAATATTGTGTACACTTTGTGTGCAAACAGTCTTTGGTTGTAGAGATGGCGCTAGCCGTTGAATTATATCTCTCATCACATCATATTATATGATATCTAGTGTTTACACCGTCGCATGTCATGCGGCAGTGAGACGAGGCGACCTCGCCGTCAAGAGTCACACACGCAGTGGCGGATTTACAAATTTTAAAGGCTGTAAAGTTTCTGCCGCTCTACAATTTTCATGTCCTAGATAATTTTTACAATCCAATAATTTCGTAGAAATTGCACGTAAAATATTTTTTTCATCACACTTGCACGTAAACAGTATCTTAACATACAGGTTAACTTTGCCGTAATGCCCCATATAAAACCCTCGAGCTTTCTTTTTGTCATGAAAGCCACGGTCGGTAAGTATTTTTTTTAAAATTTTATCACAGCACACAGGTCTTGCAAGTTCAAGCAAGGAGTTTACACGCAATTGAAAAATTGTCTTAAAATGTTATCTAAATAGGAATTTCATTGCAATCTCGCTAGATGTTACTTAAATACTCAACTAATGTTCTTAATAATAGTTTTTGTATCAAAACTTTTTATTTTTCAAAATTATTTTATTTTGTTACACTCCGTCATGGCTGTATACCTACATAAGTAACAGTTGGTCTTAACGTTTCTGAACGAAACATTTGTGTAATCTGTGTGCAAAAACCGCCATCCGCTTAAAAAAAGTTCACGTATTTCGTAATAATAGTTGTCCTGACTTGTGTATTAAGGCTATAATTCATAATTATTTACTCGCAAATGTGATGAAAAACATTGTATGTTTCACGGGCGGTACGGGAATTACGAACCTCGACTACTAGAGCCTCGACCGTAATTCCTTACTTAACGCCGTTAATACACAATGTACTATTGGGTTAATTTTTGAGCTAATCAAAGCTCAATCATGTACGCTTAAAAAAGGAGGGGTCGCGGTGTAATGTATGCTACTTACACAATAATGTACATTCGGTTTGCTACACCGAATGACAAGTGAGAGGGGAAAGTCATCCGCAAAATTTGTTGCAGACTTTTCTGTAAAACATTAGGAAACCGCCATGCAGAAATATTTTTGATTTCTACGAGGTAGCAAAAAAGAAAAAGAAACTCAGTCCCCAAATTTGCCGGCCTAGGCTCCAGCCTACTCAGCCTGCTGGTAAATCCACCACTGCACACACGCTCTGTTAAGTATACAGGGAGACACTGACAGAAATCGCTATCCTACGGATTACAAATGATACAGACTAGGTAAACTGGTGTAAAAAAATATCCAAAAAAGTCGTTATAAAAATGATCTTCGGAAATGTACAAAATAGAAGCTCCAGTGACGAGCTCTACATGATTCTGATTGTTTGTGACCAGCAGCGACTCGACACGAACCTGCGTCCGGGTGCGCTACACACTAACTACACACGGAGACACGCACACACACACACATTCACGACAGACAACGTATCCTCAGCATGCGAGTACACCATATTAACCTTACCGATAGACATTCCCACGTAATAAAACTTACAACAAAACTAATCAGTAGGTCGCGTCGGGCGGCGGGCCCAGCCGGCTGCCCGCTACCTAATACTAACGAAATACTTAATCAACTACTCGACACCGATCGGCACGCAGTCACACAGTCCGAGGCCGACGCGAAGTGTTTTAAATGACTCAAACGACAACATCGTAAAGATTCGTACAAAACGTGTTCCCGCCGCGCTACAGCTCGTGGTCGCGGTCGGTCGGCCGCGCCGCGCCGTTGGCGGCGGGCGGCTCGCGTGTGCCGGCCGAGGCGCGTGTGCCGGCCGGGTCGCGTGTGCCGGCCGGGTCACGCGGGTCGCGCTTGGCGGGCGCGGGCTGGCCGGTGGCGCGGCGGATGAGTGCGCGCGTATGGTCGCGCAGACGCAGCAGCTCCTCCTGGATGCGGTCGGTGATGGCCTTGCGGGTCTCCTCCTCGCTGGCGTTCGCGCTCCGCAACCTGCGAGAACGAACTCGTCAATTATTACGAAGTAGGTACACGCACGATGGAATGAAAAACCTCAAGTCTATCGTCATATCGATGATTCATTTCATATGTAGGTGTTAACGATTTTTTCCAATTTGATCCATAAGAACTGATGCATTACCTATATTTATTTAGTTGCTAATAAACCTTGTAAAGAACATACGCATTTCATTCAAAAATCCATTGACACAGTGCAAATAAAAGTGATCCCTAATCACCACCACATATGGTCCTTCGAGCCGTATCGATCCTCATTAAGACATTGACGAGGCGCCGCCGTGAGAACAAAAGAACCGCATTCCATTGAGCGATAAGGGACCACCTGGTGTTGTTTTGCTCAAATTTCTTAGAACTGGTCAATTAGTGTGTGTGTGTAAAGTGTATCGGTGTATCATTTGAACATTAACTTAGCAAATAGACTATATTTGAAGATTGTTGTGATTTACCAATACATAAACAATGACAACTCAAGCAGTTCAACTTTAAGTGTACTAGAAGATTTGGTGTCATTACTCAAAAAGACTCAAATAAACCTTAAAAAGTGCCCAAAAGAACGGTTAGCGAAAGCTGGATTTTTACAAACGCGTATTCAAACAATCGAAGAATAAGGGTAGCTTTTAAGAAAACACACCAAAATCTGTTTAAAAGTACAACTCGGGAACAACGTGGAGTTATTCCGTATTACGTGAATGAAGAATTCCTCCTTCATGAAGACTTATACATATGAATGTTAGGAGATCTTAGAGACATGTTGGCTACATGTAGTTCGAAGACGACTGATCAACTTTCATGCAGCAATACGTCGTGTGATGGAAAATTACGGGCTAAAGTGATGCTACCTAACATACAACTCCCTCCGTTTTCCGGTAACTACGAAGAATGGCCTACATTCAAGGATTTGTATGTGTCATTAATTCATGAATGCACTACACTAAGTGAAGTTGAAAAGTTACACTATTTGAAGACCAGCATCACGGGCGAAGCAGCATCATTATTGAAACACATTCAAGTAACGGGTGCTTACTATGTTCAAGCTTGGGAAACGTTGAATCACCGATACGAAAACAGGCGTATAATAGTAAATGCTTTAATGAAGCGATTATTTTACCAGAAAAAATGTACCAGTCAAACTGCAGCACAGCTGAAAACCCTCCTGGATTGTACCACTGAGGTTATTAACAGCTTAAAAAACGTAGAAGTGCCTACCGATTCCTGGGATTCAGTTATTATATTTCTGGTTGTGCAGAAGTTGGACCCGGAGTCACACAAAGAATGGGAACAGACTGCCTACTCGGTGAATGCTCAAGAACTGCCTACATGGAGGGAACTGCGCGAGTTTTTAGAAGCCAAATACTGGACGCTTGAATGGTTTCCCGTATTACTAATACAAAACCTAATAAAGAGCGCGTCCTTCATGTTACAGCAACAGACAATAGTAAAAAAATGTGCTTTATGTAAAGAAACGCACACACTGTGTCATTGCTGCATATTCAATAAAATGTCAATTAATGAAAGAAGCGAACATGTCAAAGCAAACAAACTATGTTTCAACTGCCTTGGGGCGGGACATTCGGTGTTCAAGTGCCGTATGCCAATGTCTTGCCGCACCTGTAAGAGACGACATCACACACTTTTACATCAAATCAAGAAGATTGATGAAGCGGCTCCAAATGTAGAAACCAAGCAACCGACTTCATCTACCCAAGCAGATGTAGAAGAGAAGAAAGTTCATACAATGATTTCATCTCATTATAACGGGGGGGGCAGAAGATATCACTATCGGCTACCGCAGTAGTAATTTTGAAGACTGAACATGAACACACTACTGTTCTAAGAGCGCTGATAGACTCAGGATCGCAAGCATGTTTTATAAGCGAGAAGGCAACTCGGATCCTGAACCTAGAAAAATCATCAGTAAATCTAATTGTCTCCGGAATGGAATCCATGAAAGTGAGAGTCAAGCATGAGGTCAAATTTCAATTATAGTCACGATGGGAAAACCAATTCAACTTACCTATCAGAGCCTACGTGATGTCCAAGCACTTGACCTCTAACATACCTGTAAACAACACGATGGGGACTGATTGGCCGCATATAGCAAACTTCCAACTAGCAGATACAAATTATTATGCATCAGGACCAATTGATCTGTTGTTGGGTGTAAACGAATATGCATCAATTCTCAAGCAAGGACTTATTTAAGGTCCACCAAATACACCATGCGCCCAAAATACCTACCTGGGATGGATATTACTGGGTGGAATAACAATTAAACTGAATGTTCGAGAAAAATCCTTGACGGCCATGAAGCAAGAAATTAACATAGAAGATTTACTGAACACAATATGGGAAGTTGATACAGACACGAAAAGAAAATTTACTTTAACTGAAAAACTATGTGAAAACATATACGAGAAGACACTCAAGCGAGATAAAGATGGAAAATACATATTCAAGCTACCGTTTAATACAGAAGAACGAAAATCAGTAGAAGGCAACACAAGAGAAATAGCAAAAAGGAGCCTCCTTCAACTAGAAAAAAGATTTAATCAAAACATAGAACTGAAAAAGAGTATACAAAGGTGATCAAGGAATATAAAGAATTAAAACATTTAGAAGAAATACCTAAGGATGAAATAAATAATAAATCAGTATACTTACCTCACCATGCGGTGATCCGTAGTGACAAAGAAACGACGAAGACTCGAGTTGTATTCGACGCCTCATGCAAGGGCTCCAACGGTACTTCTCTAAACGATGAACTGTTGTTGGGTCCAATGTTACAAGGCGACTTGAGAAGCATTATCATAAGATGGAGAATTCATGCTGTTTGTTATGTTTCTGACATTCACAAGATGTACAGAATGATCTGGACAAACAAACAATACATCGATTATCAAAGAATTCTATGGAGAGATAATCCATTGGAAGACATCAAACACTATAGACTATTGACTGTGACATTCGGAACGGCTTCCGCACCCTATCTCGCCGTAAAGACCCTAATGCAATTGGCTGATGACGAAGGTGACAAATATCCCGAAGCTGCAAAGATACTGCGCGAAGACTTTTACGTCGACGACGTTATGTCCGGACACGATGATATGGAACAACCTATAAGAATCAGTCAAGATCTCAAAAAGTTATTGCTTCTAGGTGGCTTCGAACTGAAGAAATGTTCTTCTAACAATCGTGATTTCATGGAGACTATTGAACCAGGCGAAAGATCATCCAATGCCCATCTAGAACTATAAAAGCTTGATGGAACAATTAAAGCCCTTGGAATACAATGGAATTTGGGTAAAGATCAATTCCAATATAATCTGAACTTACCTGTTAACGACAAAGCAATCACAAAGCGAAGCATACTATCCGACATTCAATGGTTGTTCGACCCGCTCGGATGGATTGCGCCTTGCCTTGTAATGGCGAAGATTTTAATCCAACAACTCTGGCAAGAAAAGATTGATTGGGATGAAACCTTGAATGCGACACTGGCCGAAAAATGGGCAACGATACGATCTGATCTTGAACATGTAAACAGAATCTACATAAATAGATGGATGGGAACGTCTAGCTCAAGAAAAGATCCAATTGAAATCCACGGATTCTGCGATGCCTCTATACAAGCATATGGTGCTGTGGCATACTGCAGAAACTCAGATGGCATAATAAAGAGCACAACCATTGCTGCAAGAACCAGAGTAGCTCCTTTGAAAACCATTTCATTGCCTCTACTAGAACTGTGTGGAGCTTTGCTTCTGTCCAAACTACTAAAGCAAATAAGAGAAGCAATGAGGATACCTGCAACACAAATATATGCTTGGATAGATTCTACTATTGTTCTCACATGGTTACATGGAGATCCGAACAAATGGAAGACGTTTGTGGCAAACCGCGTTGTCGAGATCACAACCAATGTAAGTTGCAGTCAGTGGTACCATGTCCAATCTCACGATAATAATAAATAAAGCTGATATTGCGTCAAGGGGTATGTTAGTCACCAACTTGAAAGATTGCGACCTATGGTGGAACGGACCACAGTGGTTATTGCACCAGAAGATACAGTTCATTCGAAAAAACATAACACCAATTGACCTAGAAAGAAAGAAAAACACTATAAAAGTTCTGAAAATTACAAAAAACGAAAACGAAGAAAGCAATAAATGATCCACACACCTCGATGACTTTGACTCACTAACCGAACTACTTAGAGCAATCACGTACTGCCGAAGATTCCTGAAACAAAAGAAATTAAAAGAAAACATAGATAGTACAATCACAACTGAAGAATTCCAACTCTCCTTGCAAACCTGTATAAAACGAGAACAAGAGGAAGAATTTCAAGAAGAGATAGAAAGCTTAAAAGTAATGAATAAAGTAAAAAAATCAAACAAATTAGAATCGTTAAATCCTTACCTTGACGAGAACGGTGTCCTCAAGGTGGGCGGCCGGCTCAGGAACGCAGAGTTGAGTGACGAATGCAAGCATCCAATCATTTTGGGTCGTAACAGTAAACTTACCTATCTTATAATAGCAGAAGCCCACTCGAAGACGTTGCATGGAGGTATACAATTAATGCTTACTTACCTCAGATCCAAGTATTGGATACTGCGAGCGAAAACGCTGGTCAAACAATACATTCATCGTTGCTTGGTGTGTGCGAAACTAAAGGCAAAGGTCAGAACACAAATAATGGGTGACTTACCAAGAGTACGGGTGAAACCAGCACGAGCATTCCTCAATTCCGGTGTCGACTTTGCGGGACCATTCTCAGTATTGATAAGTAAGGGTAGAAGAGCCAGGACTAACAAGGCCTATATAGCTGTTTTCATTTGCATGTCCACTAAGGCAATTCATTTAGAATTGGTTGAACTAAGTACAGCCGCATTCATAGGTGCCTTCAAAAGGTTTTGCGCCCGCAGAGGAAAATGCATAAATCTGTGGAGCGACCAATGGCGAAATTTTGTTGGCGCTAACAAACAACTACATGAAGCCTGGAAAGAAGCTGGCTTGCAATTTGACGGAAAAATTGCTGAACTACTTGCTAACGACGGGACCCAATGGCATTTTATACCGGCCTATTCACCTAATTTCGGAGGACTCTGGGAAGCCGGAGTTAAATCCATAAAATATCATATGAAGTGAGAGTCCTCACTACAAACTTGACATTCGAAGAAATGACGACAGTTCTCTGCGAAATAGAAGCATGCCTGAACTCGCGTCCGTTATGTCCAATGGACGACGACACCATCGGAAGTTAATAACGGAAACACCAGTCACCGTTCCAAACCCAAATGTAAAGGACGCTAAAATAAGTAATTTGGCACGCTGGCAATTTACGCAGAAATTGTTGAGTGACTTTTGGTCGAGATGGCAGAATGAGTACCTATCGAGACTCCAACAGAGACCAAAATGGTTAAAACGCGAAGAAGAGTTTAAGAAGGGAGATATAGTGCTGATCAAGCAGGACAATCTCCCGCCGGGAAAATGGTCCATGGGACGCATCACCAACAAGCACCCCGGCCTTGACGGTTTGACAAGAGTGTATAGCGTAAAGAACGGTGACAGTATAACCAAGTGATGTGTGACAAAATTGTGTGCTTTACCAATCGATACAGTACCAGACGAGATGATTGTTTAATGTACATATTTAGCTTATTTTGCATGTAACTTAAATTATTGTTTAGAAAGGACTATCATAGTCCTTTGGTGGGCGGCTTATGTTAACACTAATTTGATCCATAAGAACAGATGCATTACCTATATTTATTTAGTTGCCAATAAACCTTGTAAAGAACAGACGCATTTCATTCAAAAAACCATTGACACAGTGCAAACAAAAGTGATCCCTAATCACCACCACAGTAGGTACACACATCAACACGGTCTAGGGATGGGTTATGGGACATCTCGTCCACACAAAAACTGGTCCGCGGACCAGATGTCCACTTTTTAAAATGTGCATGGGTAGATTCGCTCGGACCAGTTTAGGAGAATGGACGAGATGTCCCCTATTAAAAAGTAAAGGTATATTTCGGCCAAATCGTATATTTTTTAATTAAATATCTAATATTTTTTTACATCTCACATTAAACGTTGTTTTTCATTATGCCACCTACCAGAGATGGATGGCTGGAAAAAACGGAGGTATAAGCAAAAAAAAAAAAAAACGAACACAAAATAACGAAAATTTTAAAAGAATTAATGTACCAACAAATAAGCATAAGAAGTAAGAATAAGTATTGAAAAAATATGTAATTTATAAACTAAACGTAATTTAATAAAATAGATTGGAAAGGACACCGACTCGAAACCGGTTACCATCCATCCGGTTCCTGGGGATCTTCTAGCGTATGCCGTTCACATAATTATGGAGTGAGGCCATCGAGAGGCACTGGGAAGCGCTAGCCGTTTCCCTCGACATCTCGAAAGCTTTTGATAGGGTCTGGCATGAAAGCCTTATTGGTAAGCTTCCTCCATTTGGTCTGCCCGGTGGTCTGAGTGATTGGATTGCAGACTTCCCGAGAGATCGTTTCATTCGAGTGGTTATCGATGACTGCTCGTCGGACCAACTGCATATTAATGCCGGGGTCCCTCAGGGGTCCCTCAGGGGGCACTCTCCGCAACATTATTTTTGGTGCACATTAACGATCTGCTCAGACCCGGCGCCTTTGGGTGTGCAGACGACAGCACTGTTACTGAGAGATACTTGTCTAATCTGGAAACCATCTTGAGCTTCTTGGCGTTACGTTGACATCAACCCTCAATTTTGGCTCATTTATTGAGGCAAAGACACAGCTGGCTGCGTACATGGTGGACATTCCACCTATACGCACTAACCGTTTTGGGAATACTTTTTATAATGTGTACCGCTAAGGAGTGGAATTCCCTGCCCGAGTCTGTGTTTCCCGAAAGTTACAATCTAGGAGTCTTTAAGTCAAGAGTGAATAGGTTTCTTGTAGGCAAGCGTGCTTCACCATTCAACCACGTCATCGCTTACCATCAAGTGAGATAGTGGTCAAGCGCGAGCCTATAGATAATAAAAAAACCTCGTTTTGAGAACATCATTCTGAGCAGATGGGCGTCCCACATAGAAATTTTTATTCGGTTATAAAAAAAAATGCTTTTCCATACATTTTGACCGTGTAGGTGTTGCAGTTTTGTAGGAAACAGCAGGTTTTTTTTTTATAACCGATGTAAAATTTCCATGTGGTGGTATTTCTATGATTGTGCTCAGAATAATGTACTGAATACGTGATAACCGTTTTCGCGTCGGTGTCCCTTCCACCTCGTATTATTAAAATTATACATAAGTAATACTTATACGTCATTAATATTTATACCAAGAAATTGTATGAGACTAGCTAATTATGTTAAGTTTGTTATGATGATTACTTTACTCTGTTTTTTTTTTATTAATAATTTTGTTAATATAATTGCCATTATGTTATGATTTACTGATTTATCAGATATTTTAATAAAAAATATACGATTTGGCCGAAATATCCCTTCACTTTTTAATAGGGGACATCTCGTCCGTTCTACTAAACTGGTCCGAGCGAATCTACCCATGCGCATTTTAAAAAGTGGACAACTGGTCCGCGGACCAGTTTTTGTCTGGACGAGATGTCCCATAACCCATCAACACGGTCTAGGGATATTTCATACTCAATTAAATAACTCGAAAAGTACTGGCCGCATTGGAATCTTTTATACACAGATTTGTTTGTAATTTATCTCAGACTAAATCCAAATTCAAATTTTTGAAAATTCTTTTGTTTCGGTGGCATAAAAATGTCTTGATGTGTAGGAGAGGGAATTTTCATTTGTGCGAAATTTAGAAAACAATACGAATAACGTTTAGTTACAGGTTTTTTTTCATTTTTAAACGAAAAATAAAGTTAATATTGAGGTATTGTAGCCATGCAACGCCAACATTTGACGAGGGCGGAGATGTTACGAGCTGTGGGAATGCTGGAAGCTGGGTCTGTTCAGCGTAATGTTGCTGAGGCCATAGGGGCCCACCAAAATGTAATTTCAAGACTGTGGACACGCTATCGTGCCATAGGTGAAGTAGCGGAGAGGCACCGGGGGCCAAGTCGCATCACTACCCCCAGACAAGACCGATTTTTGCAAATTACTGCGCGAGCTCAACCAAATGCAACGGCGACTCAATTGGTCCAAAGGTTGCGAGTGGAACACCAAGTGCTTGTGAGTGACCAAACTGTAAGAAGGCGACTGCATGAAAGCAATCTACGCTCTCGTAGACCACTGCGGGTCCCACCTTTACGGAGAGGCAATCGTGGACGACGATTAGAATGGGTTCGGAACCACGTGGACTGGGGCCGTGAGCCATGTTCCAATGTGTTGTTCACGGATGAATCCAGGTTCGGCTTCCATCCAGATTCACGAAGGACGCGTGTTTGGCGAGTTCCTGGACGATGGAGCCGTCTTCAGAACCCTCAGGAAGTTCACCCATACCAAGGAGGAACAATTATGGTGCGGGGCAATATGACGGCTGAACGATACGTCCAACAGGTGCTGGGGCCCGTAATCTTGTCCAACAGGTGCTGGGGCCCGTAATCTTGTCCCACAGAACACAAATGGGGCAAGATTTCCTGCTCATGCACGACAATGCCCGGGCACACACGGCGAGAACGGTAGCAGCTTGGTTACATACACATAATGTTAGGGCCTTAGACTGGCCTGCTCAATCGCCAGATCTAAATCCCATTGAGCATGCGTGGGATATGCTGCAAAGAAGAGCTCTGAAGGAAGTTCCTGAAAATCTGGCTACAGAAGATCAACTTTTTGCGCACCTCAGAAGGACATGGGACAATATTCCGCAGCAAGACATTGACAACCTTGTTCTGAGCATGCCGAATCGTTGCCGATGTGTTATGAACATCATGGGCGCTTTCTCAGACTACTAACTTCAAGTTTATAAACACAAATTAAATGATTTTTCTATTTTTTTCAGTTTTTACTCATAAATTAAAGAAAGTTAATTCATCAAACGGTTTCCGTCTATGCTTCATTTTTTTTCCATAAAATCCTGAAATTTTAATCGAAGTACCTTAACCATTATTAAAAAATGGTAGAATATTAAATAACGTATCTTTTAAATTTATACATGTCATATAAATAATTAACACATTGATAGTAATTCGCTTTTTTAAAAATATCCCTAGACCGTGTTGATGTGTGTATTTTATTATACAGATAAGCTTGGTAAAGATTTCGGCCAGGTCGACAGCGTTAATACTGCCCCCGTATTCACAAACGCTCGGTTTCATTTTCGATTCGATAAGTCGTATGTCTATCTTGTTTTGGCATTACGAAAGCGAGCGAGATAGACATACGACTTTCCGAATCGAAAACGAAACCGAGCTTTTGTGAATACGGGGGCTGGTCTCGCAAAGTTCTTGCATATTGCAGATCAGATGTAGTTGCACAGACAACAAGAAGGCATCGCTCGTGATGAGGCTCCATAGTCGCCCTGAGGCTCGTTGCAGCTGCAGCGACGCGGCCTGCACTGAATCGCCACTTCAATTCGACGATCGAAAGCTAGGATTTATTATACTTCCATTTTTCTGTATGGAAAGTATTTTTTGTATATGTAAGGTGAAAATGGGTGAAAGTGAATCGGTTGGGATGACTCACTTGTCGAGCAGGTGGTGTATCTGGATGGGCTCGCCCACGTTGAGAAACACGTGCTTGCGGAACTTGAGCAGGTAGGGCTCCGTGTTGGGCAGCACCTGGTCCAGGCCCTCGTGCCACACCGGCACGATGAGGGGAGCGGCGCCGCAGTCCGCCACGAGCCGCCCCACGCCCCACTTGAAGCGGATGTGCTCCTTGTTGACGTTGACGCGGCCCTCGGGGAAGATGTGCACCCACTCGCCGCGCGACAGTCGCTCCACGCAGAAGTCGATGGCGGGCTGCGGGCACACACACGTCACACGACCGCACCCACGAGTACTTAGGCAATATGTTAACACGGGAATGGGGTAGGCGTATTCTTTAGTATAGACCGCATATGAATCGACAAGCATATGGCGGCACGCCCTCAGGCTCGGTGGAGCGACGATATCCGCAGAGTGCCTGGTAGCGACTGGATGAGAATTACCGAGAATCGAACTGAATGGCGTGCAATTGATCAGCAGTGAACTGCTGTTGGCTGATGATGTTGGGAAGAAAGTGTGTATTCGGTTGGATATGAGTTGTTCCCTCATCGTCGTGTAGTCGTGTGGTAGTTATACTCGCCTGGTAGACGCCGGCGCCGCGCACGACGGGCACGCACTTGCCGAGCGCGAAGAAGCACGAGTGCAGCGCGTTCGTGAAGCAGATGTCGTGCGCCGCCAGCGACCAGCGCATGCGCGCGCGCGACGTCAGCGTGCTCATGTTCAGCACACCTGCACAGAGCACAACCTCGCTGTCATCACTGCACCCAGTCACCCACAAACGACACGTTCATTCATTTATATTTTTATCAAGTATTCGGCCGCGGCTTCGCCCGCATGGAGGTCCAAAATTATCCCCTGTGATTTAGTTACCGGGATTAAAAGTATTTTAAGTCCTAATCCGATTCATGGTCACCCGTGTTCAAAATGTTATCGAATGCCGTTCAGCCATGAAAAGGTAACAGACGGAGGGTTATGCCCACGAGGCATAACCCTCCGTCTGTGCCTCCGTGCCTAAGCACAGTTTGCGACTGTACAACGCACTAGGACTAGAGGTAACGAGGCAGTCGCAGTCTGTATGTAGACTGTCGCGGTACAAGATACACACCGGCACCGGTACGACCTGTCCATGACATAATGCCTTATTATTACACAAGGACAAATTCATGTGGTCTGCGGTGACTTACTTATAAGGAGGAGAAGAGTTCGGTCCGTAATGCAAAACTTTGGAACGTTCGATGTAGCTAGACAGCAGTTGCGTAAGAAATAAGAGCTAAATACTCTGTTGCTCCGTTTTAGTGAGACGCGCATCACCAGCACCTGTCGTCAAGGCTTACCTATCATAAGCACCAAAAACATTTGACCGAATTTCATTTCGCCTAAATTTTTCAACCATAATCTTTTCGTTTTTTAGGGTTCCGTACCCAAAGGATCAAACGGGACCCTATTACTGAGACTTCGCTGTCCGTCCGTCTGTCACCAGGCTGTATCTCATGAACCGTGATAGTTAGCCAGTTGTTGTTTACAGATTATGTATTTCTGTTGACGCTATAACAACAAATAATAAAAACAGAAAAAAAATCAATATTTAAGGGGGGCTCCCATACAAAAAACTGTGTTAAGCTGATTATTATAATGACTCAAAACGTTTGGGACATTTATCATTTGTCAAACATACCGTTTTTATAACAACCTAAAAATCCCTAATGTAGCCCCACTGATTGTATGTGTGTACAATTAGGCAATGTTACTTTTGCTACCAGGAGAATTTGGATGCAAGAGCGAGCGATGCGAGCTCTGGACTTGGGGCACCCCGACTCGGTCAGGTTAAGTTCGAAGGGGATGGCGGGGTCTAGTGAGCGAGCGTAGCGAGCGAACTAAGACCCCTAGGTCGTGTTAGGTAACCGTAAACCCTGCAGAAATAGGAGCCCCGCGTAGCGGGGCTCCTATTTCTATACAACTACGCTTTTTAGGCGAAAATGTTTTGAGGTTAGGTTACAATAATAGCTTTTTCCCAAGAACGATGCATCCCCTTTTTTATGGGAGTGGTGCCAGGGGAGAAAGTTGGCATTTTAAAAAGTGTCATAATGAAAGGCAGACCAAACGTACAGTTGCTAACTGTTAGGCTGGGAAATAAAATTATATGATAAGTTGGCAATATGATTATTCGGCGAAATAAAATTCTGCGAAACGTTTGTTGGTGAGTGAAAATTTGGCAAACAGTTTTCGGCGAAAAGGCAGAGAAGGTTCATAGGTATAGCAAAAAAGGCGTCGGTCAATAGTTTTCGGTAAAATGAAATTCGAACTAAAGAAATTCAGAGAAGTGATCGGTTCCTGTCGTCAAGCACAGTTATCGGTAAAGAATCACAAAGCATAGCCGAGCTTGGGTAGGAACAGGAATTTAATTTGAGGTAATTTTGAGGCAGTGACAATGTACGCTAAATAATATAAACGCCGCAAAAGTGTGTCCACGTGCGATCAGCTATGCACAATGCCTGACGCCTGGTCGCCGTTGAACTGACTTCGCAGATAGATGGCCGATACGTTGAGGAACCAAACACATCCCACAGCAAAACGAATGCAGGCACCCAACGAGACACTTTGTCAATGACTTGACTCATTTGATGCTATTTTGTTGATAAACTATTTTATCAATCAACAGCGCGCTTATCTCACGGATACTCATTTTCGTAATAAAAACGAAGAACAAAAACACAAAAAAGAACTTATAAGGATATTAAATATACAATAAATCGATTCACTGTCGGGTTTGGGAATATATTAAGAGCTACATGTTAAACTGCGAGTAGGTAACACAACAGGCGTGCTAAGCAAGGGTGTAGTCAGTCGCTGGAGGCGAGGGCGTGAGGCCACACCTACACCTCGCTGTATGCGTGTTCATATCGCTATTCATTACGATAAAGGGCAAGGCCAGAGGGGAAGCTCTGTCCTTACAATGTTAACGTGACTTAATGCACTAGCAAAATGAAGGTTAAACTTATGTTTAAGCTCCGCTGTAGCGTTAACTAGAACAGATGACACAGTTATGGGTAATGCTGAGACCATTGTATCGCTCAGATTCCCGTGACTAGGCCAGTTAATTGATTTGGCATTGTATTGCAGTCATTCGGCATAATTTGGTCGATTATGTAAGTGTAGCAGTATTGTATTGAGCACGCCGCGCTCCTCATCTACGAACACTATTGCTTACCTTGGCAGATATAATGCTATATTATAACGACATTCAAAAGTAATTGTACTTGAAGAAAATTATTGTAATATACGAGTACATTATTAAGTTAGTAAAGTGCAATGATTAGAAGTTTATCGCTACAGACATTGTCCAACTTGTAATAAACCCATTTTGTTCTAAGGGTTGTTGAATGCTTGACTTGTGTAAGTGTAGTAGAGAAGCGGGCTCGCTACGTGTACAGCGTGTAGTGTGGACACTGACCCCAGAGCCCGGGGTCGTCGAAGCACGAGTGGTGGTTGGACACGGTGAGCAGCGGCGTGCCTCGCGGCCGCCGCACCGCCGCCGCTAGCGTCTCGCGGTTGTACACCGTCGTCTTGTTCAGGAACTCTGTAACACAAACACCACTCTTCAACATTGCTGTAATGGATTACTTAAGACTCCCTCCCCAACCATTTCAACTCCATGCAAGAGGACATACATGCAGGAAGCAGGCTAGATATTCTCTATGAGTTGAACTACTATATTTCTGTATCATGAGTGTGTTTACAAACAATTAAACTCACAAAAAAAAAACAGCCAGACCCGGAACAACTACCTGTAGGCCAGTGTAGGCCCTACAAATATTTCTTCCGTGCAGGAATCAAACCCGCGACACGCAGAGCGGCAGCCAATCGCTCAGTCGTTGCGTCAACCGTGCCGAATAACCAGGTCAAATTATCAAGGTATCATAATTTATATAAAAAATATTGTTATTATTATATTGTTGAGATTCATGAATATTTTTATTTAGTATCAGTTTGTAGTTGAATACTTTAAAATATTTTGGGTAGTTAGTACTTATTGAAAAACATCACAAAATGATTGCTTAATCTGGTATGTTGAGGCGAGATATGATAAGAAAGTGTGGAGCAATAGATAAAGTAAGAATCTAAGTGTAACCCAATGAGAGTAATTAGGTCAACAGGGAGCTGCGGACCATCAGATGATAACATTCTGCTGTTTACACACTATATTACTATTATTCCTGATTTCATTTACTAGACAGAATACTAAACTATTAAATATTGTTTGTGTGTTGTTCTAACAGCCGTTCTTGAGGAGCTAGTGAACATTAGTGTATAAATATTAGTCCCTGAGCATATTGTTATATTTAGAGCAGCTCTAGGAGCCATTGTGTGGAGTGATCTTGACTTACTTAACCTCTATATTTAACACCAATGTTTAATATATTACGTTGTTTTGTTGCATAAATAACTAATTCAAGGATAATTGGTTTTCATTAATAATTCTTATTTGATTTCATTTTGAAAGATTCACATGAAATGCTGTAAGTGATTTAATAAATAGTATGGTTGATTGCTAATAATGATAAGCTTAGTGAGCATAAATAGATATAATATCCTGCCTCAACACATTGATAAATAGTCAGTAATCAGGTGGAGGCGGTGTGGCTGTGTGTGTGGTGTGGCCACTCAGTGCACATGCACCCACCAGCAGCCTCAGGTGAATGTTGCCTCATTACAAAGTTCATTTATATTACTAGTTTATGCAGGCAACTAGTTATTTGAATAATCACTGTACTTTATTGTTTGTTTATGCTGTACAGTTATAAACTGGTTCAAGTGTCATATTTAATATTAAAATGTAAAGTAGCAGTAGGTATCATGTCTAGATTTTTGAGTCTAATGACTTGAATTTAATTAACTTAATGATATAATTAGGGTTAAGCAATAAAACTTTTAAAACCAATAAATGAATTTTCTGTTTAATTATACTAGAATAATAAGGTGCAATGTTCTATATAATAGCGGCGTCGCGTGTGCGTCGTAAGCAACAAGTTACAAATGCGCTGATGTAAGGGAAACCGTCCCCACTACACTTTAAAATTCTAATTACGCATTAAAAATCGCGCGATACTGTATTTTAACAAAAACTTGCAATACAGATACATTGTCAAACACAAAGAAGGCTTTTAAGAATGATAATTTCACTCACCAATGATAATTTTGCTAAATAAACCAACGACGGCGACTGTGATCGAGCTCGCGCAGTACCACAGCCTCCCTGGATTCCGCAACCGCGGGATGATCCACCCGATGTCGTAGCCCATGGTCGCGGCGGGAGCGTACCAATACGACAAAACACTACAACAACATCATTACTGTGATTAACTCTAGATAAAAAACGATTTACTCTCGAAATCCAACACTCGTGCAGCCTATTGTGCGAAATGTATGACAATGACATGAAAGTCAACGATGACAGATACTTAGCTGACGTTTCGTGGCCGGTGTTGCTACGAGAACATTAATAAAGATAGTTCGTTCAATAAAACGAAAAAAAAATATTTCGTGTATAGTTAGTGTGTATAGTTTCCGAACGTTTAATTATCTTACTAGTTTACTATTTTTGAGCGAAAGTTTCTAAAAGGATATTTGTTGCTCAATCCGCCGAACGGCAGAATGGATCTGCATGAAATTTGGCAAAAAGATAAGTTATAGTCTGGAATGGCACACAGGCTATATTGCCCTCTCCGCGTTTCTATTCCTCTCTCACTCTTTCTCTATCTATTACTCTCTCACTCTGTCCCCACTCTGGTTTCTGTTACCATGACGCCATCACAGTTGATCACAGAGACTCGTTCGTGGCATATTATTAACAACGTGTTTCCAACGTTTTGGCTTATTTTGTTATTTTAGTTAAGTGAATTAAAGTTAATAAATATTTAATATGAGTGATATTAATTTAAAGTGTGTATTTTGTGGTGAAACTTCTTTACAAAAAACCGGCCAAGTGCGAGTCTTACTCGCACACAGAGTTCCATAGCCCCAAACAATATTTTGAACTGTCATTCATTAGTTAGTAGTATTAGTTGTAAACTTCCACTAAACTAAATTGGTTTTTCATAGTATGTTAATGAAAAACAAAGTTACTGCTGCAGTTTGATGAAAAAGTCCCATATCTCAAAAAATAAACATCATATCTTATTGAAACCAATTTTCGTTGATAGTTTTTTTTACGTTCTACAAACTTAAATATTTTCAGAATTTTCCTCCTCTTACTTTAGAAATTAGAGGGGGGGGGACACACATTTTACCACTTTGGAATTGGCTCTAGCGCAAACTATTCAGTTTAGAAAAAAATGATATTAAAAACCTCAATATTATTTTTGAAGACCTATCCATAGATACCCCACACGAATGGGTTAGATGAAAAAAAAAAATTTTGGTTTTCAGTTCTATGTATGGGGAACCCCAAAATTAATAGTTTTTTTTCTATTTTTGTGTGAAAATCTTAATGCGGTTCACAGAATACATCTAATTACCAAGTTTCAAAAGTATAGCTCTTATAGTTTCGGAAAAAAGTGGCTGTGACATACAGACGGACAGACAGACAGACAGACAGACATGACGAATCTATAAGGGTTCCGTTTTTTGCCATTCGGCTACGGAACCCTAAAAACAATTAAATTTACATTAAAAACATTAAAAAAATGGAAGGCGCTTTGCTTATACAGGTACCTAAGGAACGCTTTTTGAACCTTTACTAATAAAAGTGCATAGGTACTTTCGTGTGGATTCCACACGCAAAACATTATACTAAATGTTATTAGAGCAAAAGAAGTTTATGTGAAATGTAATATTAGATCATATGAAATTAGGTTATTTGTTTTTATAGCAAATGAAAATTATATCATGTGAACGTTATTTCAAGTGATAATATATTATCTGTTGTACACCCATATAAATTGTGGTTCGTGGGTCTGGGTGGTAGGGTAGGGTAGGTAGGGTAGGTAGGGTAGGTAGGGTAGGTAGGGTAGGTAGAGTAGGTAGGGTAGGTAGGGTAGGTAGGGTAGGTAGGGTAGGTAGGGTAGGTAGGGTAGGTAGGGTAGGTAGGGTAGGTAGGGTAGGTAGGGTAGGTAGGGTAGGTAGGGTAGGTAGGGTAGGTAGGGTAGGTAGGGTAGGTAGGGTAGGTAGGGTAGGTAGGGTAGGTAGGGTAGGTAGGGTAGGTAGGGTAGGTAGGGTAGGTAGGGTAGGTAGGGTAGGTAGGGTAGGTAGGGTAGGTAGGGTAGGTAGGGTAGGTAGGGTAGGTAGGGTAGGTAGGGTAGGTAGGGTAGGTTGGGTAGGTAGTAAAAGGGCATTGCAACTTGCAACGCATGCCGGGTACAGCTAGTCTTCAATAAAACGTACAAGGTAAAAGACAAATCACAACCCTTCTCGTTGAGTGTCCGGAATAACGATGCCTGCAACTTGCCACTCTGTGAATCGGAGTTACTCCAGCAAGTGTTACGTACAAGATTCATTGCATGCTTGTGGAGTCAGCCCCGGATCTAGGGGGGCGCTAGCCGGGGCCCGCGCCCCGGGTGGCAAACTCAGAGGGCGCCAAATTCAGTTTCGTAGACGAATACCATGTTACGTGATCCTAGGGGGAGTCACGACTTTATGCTTAATCGTTTAGCAAGAGTAAGTAAGCTTTAGGAGGCAGAATGAAACATTTGTAAAGCTCGCTTCGCTCGCTTATGCATTGCACTGGCCTTTTTTAGTTCGGTATAAGTTTACTTTCTATGAATGAACAAAAAGAACCTTATATCCGACGCGGAGGCGGGCTGCTTTTTGGAAGCTTCCTTTCTCGCTCTTGCATTCTATTAGTAACATGAACGGGTCCAGGGGAGGGAGGTTCATGATCCACCCTGGGCTGGGTCTAGGTCGGCTGTGATCGTGTTTCTGAACTCATTGATTTAAATATTATAAAAACTTTGCATGATGGTAAACGACTAAGTAAATCCTGTAATCATGTTCATCTATGACTGGACCAAGAGAACCTACCCATCTGAGGCCCGGCTCGCTACGCTCGTTCTTGCGATCTCTTCATCTTGAAAATCTTACTCGTCTTGGAAAAAGGCCTTAGGCAAGGGGGGATTTAACCCCTAAACCCCAAAATCTTGGAAAAGTGTAAAGAAATCAACCAATCCGAGGCGGAATGCTTATATTTTCTAGCTCGCTTCGCTCGCTAAGGGACTAAATTGATTTATTCATCTCCATTCGCATTTCGCTGAACGATTTAGGTAACACTAATACAGTTCTGCTTATATCAGCCGCGTACAGCACCGCAGCTTTGTAAAAAAAAAAGATGAACAATAACTATAGCATTCGCATGTTAAAAACATATTTGTCCTTACTTAATACCTGTTTGCCACAAAAAGTAGAAAGACGAACAGACGTGTACGCATCTCCATTCAAAATCGTTGTTTTCTAAGGACGAAAGCTGAACAGAGCTGAATAAGTGTGGTTGGTCCCAATTCATCGTATTATACTCTCTCAATTCAGCAAAACTTGACAGAATTCATTCTATTCAAGTTTTTGTAATAAATTAACAAAAAGAACTTATGTTATCCAAGGAGAGGTAATAAAAAATCCAAATATTAAAATAAATGAACAAAAATTTTTGAGCTCGCTTCGCTCGCTCTTACATTATCTTGGTTGTCAAAACTTTTTACCATTAAGTCTTCTTAAGTCTACATAACTTCTGTACAAATTGTCAAAAGTAAATTTAACCTACCCGATTGGATGTCTTGCTAATTTTATTTTTATAAAGATAAAGGTAGGGCAGGGGCGCCATTTTTCAGTTTTTGCCCCGCCTCGTAATAATTCAAGATCCGTGGCTGTATGTGGAGTAATGCTCATAATGCAAAAATTATTGATCTTTTACCAAAGGACTATGGATGGAAAGTTGTCGACGGAAAATTCAAAATGATCTCGTTTGCAGGTGATCAATTACCGAAAGCGTACGAAGATGTAGTATGTGTATTTATTGAGTCATCAGTCCCTCCCGCCTGTTTTGTACGATGGTGTCGCTATAGCCTACTCCAAGAAAGTTAGAGACTCAGGTGTATTCTTAGACTGCAACCTATCTTGGCATGTTCACATTGCTGAAGTAAGCAGAATGGTGTTTTGTTCGTATCGGTCACTTAAGCGTCTCCAGAAGTTCCTGCCGTTTCAAACCAATATTACTCTTGCTCAATCTCTTCTTCTTCCTCTTCTAGACTATGCGGATGTCTGTTTTCTTGATGCGACTGAAGAACTTCTTGATAAGCTCGAACGTCTGAAGAATTTGTGCATCCGCTTTATTTTCGGCCTTCGAAAGTACGACCATGTGTCGGAATTTCGGAAGCAGTTGAAGTGGCTACCTATTCGGCAGCGTCGAGATTCTCACACTCTTTCTTTTCTCTTTTCGGTTCTTCACAACCCTAAAGCTCCTTCGTATCTTCAGGAACGCTTCGAATATCTGGTACCTAGAGGTAAACCCAGTCGCTCATCATCATCTCTTCTCCTTCGTTTCCCTCCCCACTCTTCAAGTCGGTACGATGGATCTTTTACTGTTCGTGCTGTGCGCCTTTGGAATTCACTTCCACAATCCTTGCGGGATAGCCTTTCGTTAGAAGTTTTCAAGAAAGGAATAAGAGAACATTTCCTGTCAACATGTTATTAGTATGTATATAGTATTTTATATGTATGTTTATTTTCATATATGTATTGTATGTATTACGTATGTAGTAGTTAATTTAAGTTTTTGCACATAATCGTAAGTTTATCCTCTTTTGCAAATCTCGTAATCGAAAAATGGTTTGCTGTAAGAAACCCCAATTCTGGGTCAAGCTCGCCGTTGTACATAAGTTTTTATATTGCAATTTGTGTGTATATTTTTCTTATTTTTGTGTGCGATAATGAATAAGAATAATAATGTAGTCTTAACACCTGATATCCTTGCGGATTCTCTAGAATCAGGTATTTCTTTTCTCCAATAATTACAAAAACAGGTTTTTTCAGAAAAAAAATATTAAATGTTTTAATGATTTTTTGTTACAGATACGCAATGTGAGGATGAAATCGAGCCAGAAGAGGATGATGATTCTACTGATGAAAATGATGATTAATTAATCAATTAATTATAAAAAAAAAATTGTAGAGCATTTAAAAAAAAATATCTTATATGTACAAGTATTCTACTTAAAAAAACATACACTTTTTTATTTGCATGCTATTTCCTGAGCATTTCAATTAATTAAGGCCAAATTCAAAAAAAAAAAAACATAAGGGGCGAATCCCTCTAGATAATCGTCAGATTATGAGACAGCACGTCTAGGACATAACGATGAACCATAATATCTTAATCTGATGCGCTTGAGTATTTCAAAACGGCGATTTTTTTTTGCACATCATTTTTTTATTTATGTTATTTCTTTATGTACACACAAAACACTTAAGGACAACACATTAAGATACAAGAGCACAAAGGTACTGCTTATTTCAAAAGAAATTTCTTCCAGCAGACCTGCGAATAGAAAGTTGAATTAGAAATGTAGACACAGTGTGTAGAAAAGATAGAACAGCAAAAATAAAATAAATTAGAGCTTAAAACAACATTATAGATATATAAAATAAACATACATACAAATAAATACATATATAGAAATATAAATAACGGTAAATATAAACCTATAATATATATCAGAATATTACAGTATAGAGGAAAGGTAATGTTCTTTGACTTGTTTTTTAATTAGATATAAAGTTTTAGTTTCTCGAATGTTAGGCGGAAGTGAGTTCCATAGACGTACTGCGTGAACGGAAAAGGAGTAGGAATAGAATTCAGTTTTATGAGATGGGAAATTAAGATGATGCCTAAGGTGGGATCTACACAGAGCATCAGGAGGACGGGTACTCGTAAAAGAAAAACGGTCGCGTAGGTAGCTGGGATATGCTGGATTATAAGGATGTTATATAAGAGACATAATATCCGAGTGTTCCTGTGAAGACGGATAGGGAGCCACTTGAGTTCCTTGCGTAAGTGAGAAACATGGTCATATTTCATAAGACCAATCACAAAACGAATGCAAAGATTTTGCCAACGCTCAAGCTTATTCAACAGCTCCTCGGTGGCATCCAAATAGCAGGCATCAGCGTAATCAATGATCGGCTGAATCAGAGTTTGAGCCAAGTAAATTTTGGTTTTAAACGGCCAGGAAGCTCTGCAAAGATTTAAGTGAGTGAAAGGAAAAGTGCACTTTACGACTAACCTCATTCACTTGAGCTCGCCAAGAAAGATTGCTGTCAATTAATTAATTTATGAATACACTGACCAAAACCAACTTTTTGTCGGCTGTTAAAGATCACAACAAATCAAACCCTAACAACAAGTTGAACTCAACACATCTGGGTATAGAAGCTCCAAAAACGCCAACTTACGCAGCAGAACAATTAACACCCTACTCTAAACGACTCTTTTACCTGGCTCGTAACTATGCGAACGGGCGCATCCTGATGAAGAAGAATCCTGATAGCCCCTCTATTGTTATTAAAAGTGAAGTACAAATCCAAAAGATGTCTGTACCGACTGCAGCTGACAACATTTGACTAGGTCATCCGTTAAGAAACTTAAGTTTTCTCTTAACACTCTCACCGCCACCCATGTATAAAATTTTTCAGTGCAGCAAGCCGTGCGGTCTGCCGGCGGGTCGCAGATTTGCCTACGAGTGCAGGCCGCGGCGAAAAATCTATAGCGGGTTTAGCAGGCCATACGGTCTGCCGGCGGGCTCATTGTGTATTTTACTAGCAGGCCGTGCGGTCCGCTACGACCTCGCAATTTCTTAAATACCCACAATAAAAGCGCGCGAAAATGCAACCGTTGCAAGCCATGCGGGCGCCCGGCGGCCTAATGATTGATTATTATGAGTGGCGTGACAGACTCGATATTTTTCGTAAATAATAACGGAAATTTGGTTACATATTGGCGCGAAAGATACGGTACGCCGGCGGCCCGTACGGCCTGCTGATCTCGGTTAGTGTGACTTAAAGGTGGCGTGCCTTACTCGAAAACATACGTCCCGCTGGCGGACCGTATGGCGATGAGAGTGTTAATGGTTATTTCTACTACTACTTTATATTATGTTATTGTTTTTTCTGCCACTTTAATTCGGCTAGTTAATGTATACAAAACACACACAAGACTCAAACAAAAACTGTTTACACATTTTTCATCTGATAAAAACTAATACTTACAAAAAGTTTAAATACCCTACTAAATACCCTACTCAATGCTCAATATTACTGATAGTAACCGTCCCAAAGTTCTACCGCATACCTATAGCCTTGTTTATTACACTCTATTACCCTTAATTTCTTACAACAATGTCTATTTCGATAAATGACGTAATGTCTGATCTAGATCAGTTTTCTGTATCCGAAACGCATGTTTGCATCCCCGAAGCAACAAAGTCATACGTTAAGAACAAAAACGATTGGCTAACTATCATAACACAAAATATCCGATCGATAAAACTGTAATTTCTTAAACCTTCAAACCCTAATTCATCGCATGAACATTGACTGTGGTCTTCTGGTCCTAACAGAATTCTGGCTGCCGTGCTCAAGTAACTGCTGCATTCCCACCCTGCCTAATTATAACTCATACAAAACAACCAAACACCTTAATCAGAGCAACGGGGTAGTTGTTTATGCAAAGTCAGATTTGATAACCATTTGTGAAGAGCCCAACTTTCATGGATCAGCCTCGTGCCTACTTGTGAAGTTAAACTCTGAAGTGGCTAATACTTTGTATTTACCGCTCCCCCTCAAACAATAACATTTATAATTTCCTGACTGCACTCAATAACATTATTCCAACTCTCAATTCTTACAAATCGGTTATCATAACTGGAGATATTAACTTGGATATCAAGCCTGATACTCAAAATTCACGAGCCCACGAATATCTCAACACCCTGGTATATCACGGATTTCTACCAGCTCATACACATCCGACGAGAGGCAAAAACTGCCTAGACCACATTATGATTCGATCCACAAGTAATACCCTTGCTTTGGTCTATGAGACCACGGTAACAGATCATTGTTCTTCCCTTTTGTGTGTAAAAAATCAAAACGAAAAATCTAAATCTGCCCCCCTAAAAATGATATCTAAAGTGGCACTATGAGGCACTTGATAAAATTATTAAAAACCTGGACTTTACCCCCCACTTTACCCAGACAACGCTATTGATAAGCTTACACAATTATTGAAAAATGCCTTAAATGAATGCACGACACTAGTCACAGTTCCTGCATGTAAAAGGATACTGAAACCGTGGATTACTCCAGGATTGCTGCGTTGCATCCGGAACCGTGATTCTCTCCACAAAAAAGTTAAGCAGTCACCAGACAATCAAACTCTACTCTTAACATATAGGCGATACAGAAATTTTTGTACGACGTACATCCTGACAAAGTTTTAAGTACCATTAACCAACTAAGGGTTAATGCTGCTACTGGTTGGGATGGCATATCCCAAACCTTCTTAAAAAGATACGCACGGACCCTTGCACCCATACTGTGCCACATCTTCAACCGTTGCTTTTATTCAGCTATCTTCCCATCTTCTTTTAAAAGAGCAATTATTCATCCTATCTTCAAGGGTGGTGACGGAACCCTACCAAACAATTACCGCCCGATAGCTGTTCTTAGTGCACTGTCAAAGGTACTTGAAAGCCTCTTAAACAAGCGATTAGTCCAATACCTCGAACACTTCAATCTGTTATCACCCCAGCAGTTTGGCTTTCGCAGGAACAAATCCACTTGTGACGCAGTCCATGTATTGATTAACGATAGAAGAGAACTTAAACGGTAACAAATCTAAAAATATGGTGAGGACCTTCCGCACCATATTTTTAGATCTTGCGAAAGCATTTGACACTGTTCCCGTCTCCACACTGCTACTCAAGCTTGAAAGCCTGGGTATCAGAGGGTCTTCACTTGACCTCTTCAGGAGTTATCTAACTGGTCGCTCGCAATTAGTAACTATATGGGTAGTTCTTCACTCTTGTAGTTCTCTACTACAAGAGTGAAGAACTACCCATTCACTACGGCGTACCTCAGGGTAGCATTTTGGGGCCCACACTCTTTCTTGTGTTCATTAGCGATCTCTGTAATCTCCCGATTCCAAATGCCACAATAGTTTTAGACGATACTGCCATCACTTTCACCGCTGATTCATGGCTGGAACTCCAAGTTACTGCACAAGAGGGCTTTAATACCGCCTTGAAGTGGCTTTCCTCTCACACCCTTAATGGCAACAAGACTAACCTAGTCACTTTTTCAATAACTAACACTTCCCAACCTAAAACCCCAATCTCTATAAAAGCCCATTCCTGTCCAACACAAAATCAACTTAATTGTCAATGTCCTACCTTAAACTTAGTGGAGCAGGTTAAATATCTGGGTATAGTTCTGGACAAAAACCTTAATTTCAAATCCCATATTAACACCTTCTCTGGTCGCGTACGAAAATTAATCTACATTTATAAAACCCTGCGCCACGTAGCCATTGTAGCCAACCAGTTCATCATTCGAAACGTTTACTTTGCTCTTTGTCAGTCCATCCTAATCTATTGTATCTCATGCTGGGGTGGAGTTGCAAAGACCATACTCAAGCCTCTGGAGGTTGCACACAGAGCTATCTTGAAAGTGGCTACGTTCCGACCGATACTCTTCCCAACTATTGAACTTTAACAATCATGTAGCGTACTTAATGTAAGGCAAAAATATATTTTAATATACTCCTTCTGCAACACCGACGAACACCATTTAAAAAAATCTCCAAACGCCGCAAAGACCTAATCTGCACAATACCACCTACACGCACAGCTTTTATAAAAAAGTTTCCTCTCTATCTTGGTCCATCACTCTACAATAAAATAAACACAAAAATTCCCATCTACGGCTTAACAAACTTTAATTGCAAAAAGACTGTTCGCAGCTTCCTTCTAAACCTGAGCTACGACGTAACCGAAGAATACCTAAAAAAAGTGATCACTCCGAAACACACATGCACCACTCACCACATTAATTTAACGAAACACTCACCACACTAACAATATACACACCACACCTAAATACTACAACAATTATTTTTATTACTTTTTTAATTATTTATAAATTTGTCTTTCCAAAATTGCTGTTTTTTAGATCTAAGTTTTTCTTTTTTAATTTTGTTTAAAAACCTAAAATTGTTTCTCATGTTGTGGCTGTGAATGATTACTATATACCAACATAGTTTACACGTGCTGTCTTATGTCAACCATATATGACAGGGATCGGAACTGTTTCTCCTAAACACAGGTTATTTTATAGCCTATCTAGGAGACGAGTACGGCACCCACTAACTAGATTAAGTGACTATTAGCCTGTGCTTTATCATAAACTACTTTGCCATGTAATCTAGTCCTAATTCAACAATAAATCTTTATTATTGTTATTCCCTTTTTTTATTTCACATCTTATCTAATAATTTTTTAAATATTTCTTAAAAAACTAAAAGGTAAAAAAAACATTTAAGATATAAAAAACAGGTTTCCGCTGGTGTCGGGAGCAGGGTCCAAGCTACCGGTGGTTAGGGCTGCAGAGACAGGAACCTCCTCACAATGCGGGCCGTATCGAGGAGTACTGCCTTCTGAATCTGGCTCTTGATCCAACCCCCAAGTGAGAGCTTCGACAGATGGTCGTCGAGGCTATTATTATTATTATTCTCATTTATTTATTTCTGTACATACATATTACATTTTTAAATATTTTTACAAAATTATATAAAAAAACATTTAAAAATATAAAAATAGTAGCCCACCGGTATCGGGAACAGGGTCCAAGCTACCGGCGGTCAGGGCTCCAGAGAAAGGAACCTCCTAACGATACGAGCCGTGTCCAGGAGTAACGCGTTCTGAACCAAGCCCTTGATCCAGCTGCCTAACGGGCCCTCATCAGATATTGGTCAAGGCTCTTGGCAATTAGGCCATTGGCTGATACGACTATCGGCACAATGATCGCTGAGTCAACATCCCACATGTCGACAACCTCGCGAGCCAAGTCAAGATACTTGATTTGTTTATCTTTCTCGGCTTTCACGAGGTTCTCGTCATGTGGAACCTTTATGTCAACGATCATTGCGCGCCGCTCTGATCGATCCACCACCACTATATCAGGCTTATTGGCTACAATAGTCCTGTCAGTGATGATGGATTGATCCCAATACAGTGTGATATTGCCATTTTCGAGAACTGGGTCGGGCACATACCTATAGTACGGCACTTCCGATTCCACAAGGCTGTTTTTCAGAGCAAGTTGCTGATGGATAATCCGGGCTACAAGGTTGTGTCTATGCAAGTATTCTCCGCTCCGTCGCTAGACGAGAACACCCGGAGATAATGTGACGGATCGATTCGCCCGGACGGTGGCATGCCCACATATGTCAACCGTGCCATCCTTCACAATAAATTTCCGGTAGTTTATCTTCATCATAACTTCATCATTAATTGCACAAACAAAACCTTCGGTTTATCCAAAGAGTTCCCCGGAACGTAGCCAGGCTACGGACGCTGCATGGTCTACATCAGGTCCATGCAGGTTCTGTTTGAGTCCATTTGAGGACGCCGAAAGAGTACATCAAAACCGGCATGACCCAACCATTGGAGGCACGCACCTTATTTCCGCCTGATAAAAGACTATTAATAGTCCGGGGCTTTTAGATTTGAACCCTGCATTAAATATAAACAGCGATTTTTTTCTTGAATCGTGTACTTGACCTTAGTTCTTCAAATAATAAAAAAAAATTAAACATTTTCCGAGACCGGATCAAGCTGAAAAAGACGAAAACACGTTTTTGTGAATAAAAACATGGGAAAAAAAGATAACAGGACAAATTTAGTTACTTTAGGTAAAGAATTGGTGACAGTAATATATTTTTTTCAGAATTAAACATTTTCGTCCACGGAAATTACGGTAAAAAAACATTTACGAAATTTTTGGATTGTACTTAAGGCAAAAATATAAACAGCGGTTTTTTTACATAAAATAACTTAAATTAATATATTACACCGCCAATAAACAAAATTAAACAAATTGTACTACCGGAAGTTATTATTACCAGTTTTTTACAATAGCGGTTGAGGCAAAAAGGTAACAGGGTTTAATTTAGTTTAACTTTCATCTAAAGGCTATTTCTAACCTATTTACATGAAAATTAAACACTTTAAAGCAAATCGTGAAAAAAAAAACAATTAATGTTTACGTAAAATACGTCTGCAAGCTTTATTCTTGTATTTGGCGCAGCACTTTCATAGAAATTTGATCTTTCCATAATAGAAATAAGGTGTACAATTGCGTAACTCAATAAAACACCGACTCAAACAACAACACAGTCATACGCACACAATGAACGCAGCGCTTATCTTGTTTACGCACACTAGCACACGCCGTACGCCGCACGCTGCTTAGCGCTGACACCGTGCATCGTAATTTAATTTTTACTTTGACAATATTAATTATCGCTCTAATTTGTTTAATTTTGGGGGATTAAGGTTTGGATTTATATATTTCTCATTATTAAATGAATTTAAATCCTGTTACATTTTTGCCGTAAGTAGTATTTAAGATTTTTTGATTTTCTTGATTTTCTGTGAAGTCCGGAGCAGAATTTGTTTAATTTATTTATTTATTTATTTATTTTTAGGAAAACTTACAGCTAAGCAGACATTTAGTAATAGTTTATACAAAATATGGCCAATTACAAGTTTCCACATATAGTAAGTAGAATATTTGAAACTGAAAATTTATAATAGATAATATATGTAGGTATATAACACCAAACAGTAAAAATTACTATTTGAACTCGAAGAAGCAATCACATAACATTTTCTTCAATTTATTAAAACTAGTATGGAAAATGTCGATCTCAGCTTCCTGGCAGGCTGTGTTGTACATACGACTCGCTCTCACCATGAACGAGTTCCGTCTGTACGTAGTGGCTACCACTGGGGTGTACAATAAATGAGGTCTACGCAAGAACACAGACGGCACTCGCAGCCCAACTTTATGAAGCAACTCGGTAACCCCAGTTGTTCCATTGGCTATCTTGAAAAGAAACACAAGGTCTGATATTTTTCGCCTTTCGTAGAGTGGAAGGATATGAAATTTTTTGCAACGGTAGGTATAATTCGCTATAAACGTTTTAGACCGATACTGAATGTGCCTCAAAAACCTTTTCTGTATGCTCTTAATACGATTTATGTAGACATTATAATTGGGGTTCCAGACCTGAGAAGCATACTCCAAATGACTACGGACAAAGGAACAGTATAGAATCTTAATAGTTTTAATATTCTTGAACTCAGAGGACACCCGGAGAATAAAACCAAGTGCTTTTGATGCTTTCTTAACTACATTGTCTATATGCGCATCAAAGAGGAGCTTAGCATCAAAAGTAACTCCCAGATCCCTGATGGCGTTGACCCTATTTAGTGTTGTATCCAAGAGCATGTAGTTATAGACGATCTGGGTAGGTTTCCGTGTAAAGGAGCAAACATAATTTTCATAATAATAGTTAGACATGGTGATATAAATCATTTTAGCACTATTTTTGTCCTGTTAATATTTTTGCCTTAAGTACGAAGTCAAATTATAAGATTTTTTTAAAAAAACGAGTGTTCCGTGGACGAAAATGTTTAATTTTCTGACCTACTTGTAGTACTCAATCTCTTCTACAAATACTCCAAATAAACATACCTGTTTATATTTTTTTCCACCAAGTTATATACATATTAGACGTTTTCTTAAAAAAAACATATACGCGGAGGTGAACTTTTCGCGGGATACAGTTAATATACTCTCCTGTCCATACCCTACACATTCAATGAAAAAAATCGCTGTTTTTAATTAATGCAAAGTTAGCCTAATTTTCGGCGTAAATTCCCCGGACTATAAATACTTTTCTCAGGCGGCCAAAGAAACGCTCTTTCAACGATTGCTTCACGTCAACAGCATTGATGCTCAGCGCTTCCGACATACCCAAATACTTGTAGGTTTCGGTTGCTGAGAGGGATCTAAGATTTATGGGATCTGAGAGCTGGGTTCCCACAGATTCCACAATCTCACCTCGCTTTACATGCATGACCGCACATTTGTCTACACCAAATTCCATCCTGATGGCGCTACTGAAAGTTTCTGTTACCTTCAGTAGCTCCATTAGTTGCAAATTGTTGGGGGCAAAGAGTTTGAGGTCATCCATGTAAAGAAGGTGAGATATAACCTGACCACTTCTCTTCAACCGAAAGCCCAGAACTGCTTCTATTTATGAATATTTTATCAAACTCTTACGATATCATAATACTCACGGAGACTTGGTTAACCCCTGAAATATTCGAGTCTGAGTTCATTGATCAGAGGTATTGCGTATATAGATGTGATCGGGATCGCAAGGCTACTCAAAGGAAGGATGGCGGTGGCACCTTTATAGCGATACTAAAGGGACTTGGATCTGTCACTATTGAGTCCACTATCTTATTAAACGATTACATTGAACATATCATTCTGCGTATCCCGAGCGCGACAAGAGGAAAGTACGACATCATATGTTCAGCATACATTCCACCAAAAACACCCGAAAGTGTTTATGTTTCATATTTGGATCTTTTGCAAGCGATTGTTGAGAGTGAAAGTGTTCAGAATTTCTATCTGTTTGGTGATTAGAATCTCCCCGACATTGATTGGTTAGCCACCGGACGTTCATGTTTAACTATACAAGATTTAAATAGCTGCAACACTCCAATTTGTAGACATGTAAACATCTTTATGCCCATTTTTAATGCCTATCAATATAATAATATAAAAAATTCGACCGGGAAGATTTTGGATTTGGTTATCAGTAACAGTGAGTGTTCTGTTATAGCACCCACTGACACACTATTACCCCCAGACTCTTATCACCCACCCTTATGTATATTGGTTTCTTTCAAATCAGGTAACAGAGCCATGGCACGTAAATTTACGCAGAGGTACAATTACCGTAAGGCGAATTACGAAGAAATCAACAGTGATTTGGATAAAGTTAACTGGGGCGAATTATTGCAGGGGCAGTCCGCAGAAGATGCAGTAAATACATTTTATGACGTTATTTTCAGAGTTATTAAAGCTCATGTTCCCTTAACATCGGTCAAGTCTTCTAAATATCCGGTCTGGTTTTCTCCATCATTGAAACATATATTTAAAAATAAAACTATGGCGTGGTGTAAATGGAAGACGTATGAAAATTTATCAGATTATGAACAATTTTCACTATATAGGTCGAGATTTCATTCTGAATCTAAGATTTGTTATGGCCGATATATGAAGTCAGTTGAGGATAGCATAAAAGTCAACACTAAATATTTCTGGACTTTTATATCGAACCGTAAATCCAAATCTTCCATTCCTTCAACTATGCATTACGAGGGACAGTCGTCCAACAATCCAGAAGAAATCTGTGATCTCTTTTTAAATTTTTTACATTCTGTTTATGAGCCTTCCACTCTCAACAATGTGCAGCAGGACACTTTTGACGATGCTAAGAATAGTCGTCTCGTCAGCAATATTGTAATCAGTATTGAACATGTACACAGTGCTTTGAAGTCCGTAGATTGTTCTAAAGGCCCAGGGCCTGACGGTATCCCGCCACTCTTCCTTAAAAATACCGCTGACACTTGTGAGTCTCCCTCTATTTATCATTTATAATAGATGTTTGAGCCAAGGGACTTTCCCAGAAGTATGGAAACGTGCCAATATCACCCCTGTCCATAAATCTGGTGTTAAATGCGAAATTGAGAACTACCGTCCTATTTCCATTTTGTCGACCTTGTCATAACTTTTTGAGAGGCTGGTCCACAATCGGCTATATCCGATTACTCATGATCAGATTATTAAGCAACAACATGGGTTTGTGAAGAAAAGATCTACAACTACTAATTTGAATGAATATACTGATTATTTATTCAATAATTTAGACACACGTGTACAGGTGGACTCTATTTACACTGACTTCCGTAAAGCCTTTGACAAGGTCGATCATAAATTACTTTTAGGCAAAATAGCATTTAATGGCATTCGTGGGAATTTGTTCCGTTGGTTTACTTCCTATGTTACAAATAGAACGCAAAAAGTGGTAGTTAATGGTTTCCAATCTAAATCCATAACTGTATCATCAGGGGTGCCTCAAGGCTCGATACTGGGCCCTTTGCTATTTATTATATTTATCAATGATATTGACATGTGCTTCCTTAACTCTAAATTCCTACTGTACGGAGATGACCTTAAAGTATTTAGACCCATCAAAACTATGCTTGACTGTCAACTGCTTCAACAAGACCTCAATCTTAAGTCTTGCAGATTATTGCACTAAAAATAAACTCCAACTAAGTATTTCTAAATGCTGTTGTACTAGCTTCACCAAAAACAAACATATTTTTAAATACCCCTATGCAACACACAGCGAAACTCTTGCAAGGGAGAGTTTGATTCGCGACCTGGGAATTTTACTTGACGACAAACTGCACTTAGACGCACATGTTAATAAAATTGTAAATAATGCTTATCGTATGTATGGCTTTGTGATGAGATTAGCTACGGAATTTAAGCACCCTAGTACATATTTATATCTTTATCGATCACTAGTAAGGTCTCAATTAGAATATGCAGTACCTGTGTGGAACCCCTACTACAATAAATATATTGAGAGTATAGAAAGCATACAACGTAAGTTTTTGAAGTCTATGCATTATCGTTGCTTAAAAAGATATTATCTCTCTTATAGTGAGTTACTTCAAAAATATGATCTGCTTTCTTTGAGTTCAAGGCGTACGTTTCTTGAAACTACATTTTTGTATGACTTATGCAACAACTCGTATGATTGTTTAGACATTTGCAACAAGTTGTGTTATATAGTTCCCAGAACATGCCAGGGACGCGAGGTGCGCGCACGACCTGTATTCGCCACTACTTCCTGTCGCACAAATGCTGGCTTGCTTCGTCGCCTTACGAGCAATTTTAATAAGAATTTCTGCAGTTTGGATCTGTTTGCTTTGCCGAATAGAAAGTTTAGGCTCATGTTACTTAACATTTTGAAAAATTAAATTAATGTGATACTAATGTTCCACTAATTACCTAACTTATACTTAATTCCTGTTTTTTAATGTTTACAACGTTATGCGTTAGTCTAAAAACCACCCTGTCTCATTATGTATCTGTGGAGAACGTGGTTGATTTCACATTTGTGTAATTTGTATTTTTGGTGTACAATAAAGTTTTATTCTATTCTATTCTATAATTTCTGTGTCCCAACTTTTTGTAATTTTTTATGTGTAATTGTTTGTTTGGGGGATGTAAGTGGGCACACCTATCATCGCAGTGCCCCAAGTCAACCTCACCTGCTCGTGGTACATCCTGCTGAACAACAAACGAGGCTCTGACGACCGATAAATGGCGGTATAACCATTTACATAGAAGCGTTCGCAGCTAAATAGCGCAGACTAGCGACGGGCAGCAGCGTCACTAGTGCGAGAAGCTGCGATCTGCGATCGCCAACCCGCATGCCCAGCGTGGCGATTACGGGCAAATCCTTTAATGGCAAGCCAAAATCAACCATGGCCCCCAGTTCCCGGCGGCCTTGCTATTCCTGATCTTGGCGGCGATCACGGTAACGGCAAGGTAGGGGGTGCGAAGAATCCCCGGGTTACGAATGGCCGCCAAAAACAACTGACCTTGGCGACGTATAATGGACGCACGTTACGGCTCGAACACTTAGTGCAGCTAGCAGCTAGAGGAAGAACTCAGAAACATAAGGTGGCACATTCTTGGCTTGAGCGAAATCCGAAGAGAGGGGGAGGACACGATTACCCTCGAATCAGGCCACCTTTTGTATTTTCGAGAGGGAGATCTGGTACACAAATCTCTCTGTGACAACGTGGTAGAAGTCTCCAGTGTCTCGAACAGGGTAGCATACCTAATAGTGAAGCTAACCGAGAGGTATAGCCTCAAGGTTATTCAGGTCTACGCACCGACCTCGGGACACTCGGACGACGTAGTGGAGGAAATGTTTGAGGACATCTCCAAGGCCTTGCACTCTACCACTAAGGCCCACTACAACGTTCTCATGGGAGATTTCAACGCTAAAGTGGGAGTACAGAATTGCGGTGAATCGGTAGTAGGATCATATGGGTTTGGCAGCAGAAATCATAGGGGGCAAATGCTTGTCAACTTCCTTCAGAGGGAGGGGCTTTTCTTGATGAATACCTTTTTTAAGAAACAGCCTCAAAGGAAGTGGACGTAGCGAAGCCCCGACGGTGTGACGAAAAATGAGATAGACTTCATCATGACGGATAAAAAGCATGTATTTAGAGATGTCTCGGTGATCAACAGGTTCAACACAGGTAGCGATCACAGACTTGTTCGTGGCTCTCTAAATATCAACTTCAAGCTGGAGCGAACCCGTTTGATGAAGTCTAGGCTACGTCCAAATATGCTTCAAACTATGCTAGGATCTGAAGCATTCCAGTCAGACCTGGAGAACCGATTCACGGCCATGGAAACCACAAATGACGTTGACCAGGCGCTCGACCTAATGGTGGAAATCCTCAGGGAGGAAGGAACGCGTTTTTGCAAGATGCGGCGTACGGGCAAGAAGTCTAAACTCTCGGAGGAGACTCTGGAGCTTATGACGGAACGGCGTGAAAACCCACCCATCACTTCGGCAGAACTACAGGCACTGAATAAAATCATTAGGAAATTGGTACGACGCGACCTTCGATGCTCCAGCACACGTTCAATAGAAAAAACGATAGGGCAAAACCGGGGATCGAAGGTGTTCGTCCAATCACTTGGGAGGAGCCACCTGACGAAGTTGACAAAACCTAGTGGGGATATCGTCGTTTCGAAGCCGGAGATTCTTACGGAAGTTGAAAACTTCTACGGCCAGCTGTACGCATCGCATACCTCTCGACCTGATCCCGAAAATGAGGATTCCAGAGCCACCTTAACCCGCCATTTCACAGAAGACCTGCCTGAAGTCAGCCTAGATGAAATCGAGGCGGCTCTTAGACAGCTTAAAAATGGAAAAGCCCCTGGTGAGGATGGGATAACGACTGAGCTTTTGAAAGCGGGAGGAAGTCCTGTGCTAAGAGAGCTTCGGAAGCTTTTCAACTCGGTCCTATTCTCTGGGAGAACTCCAGAAGCGTGGAGAAAGAGCGTGGTCGTTCTTTTCTTTAAAAAGGGGAACAAGACCCTATTAAAGAATTACAGACCCATTTCGCTCCTTAGCCACGTATATAAGCTGTTTTCAAGAGTCGTCACAAATCGTCTAGCGCGCAGACTCGACGATTTTCAGCCACCGGAGCAGGCCGGGTTTCGAGGAGGATTCAGCACCATAGACCACATTCACACAATGCGGCAGATTATACAGAAATCCGAAGAGTATAATCGGCCTCTGTGTCTTGCATTTGTGGACTATGAGAAGGCTTTTGACTCTATCGAGACTTGGTCAGTTCTGGAGTCCTTGCAGCGATGCCAAGTAGACTGGCGATATATCCAAGTGCTGAGAAGTCTGTACGAAAACGCCACAATGACCGTCCAAACCCAGAACCAGCTAACAGGGGGTATCCCATTGCGTCGGGGAGTGAGGCAAGGGGACGTAATCTCACCGAAATTGTTCGCCAACGCACTGGAGGATGCGTTTAAGACGCTGAACTGGGAAGGACAACATCAACGGCGAGTACATCTCACACTTGAGATTTGCAGATGACACATCGTCATACTGGCTGAATCGCTGCACGACTTGCAGCAGATGCTGGATGGCCTAGTTGATTCTCCACTACGCATTAGTCTCGGGGTGAACTTGGACAAAACGCAGGTTATGTTCAATGAACACGTCACCCCAGGACCTATTGTTGTCAATGGCGCTCCTCTCAAGGTTGTTCAAGAATATGTTTACCTCGGGCAAATTCTGCAGTTTGGTAAGAACAACTTTGAGAGAGAGGCTAACAGAAGAATTCAGCTGGGCTGGGCAGCGTTTGGGAAGCTTCGTCGGGTCTTCTCGTTGCGTATTCCACAGAGCCTAAAGACTAAGGTCTTCAATCAGTGCGTCCTGCCTGTAATGACTTACGGGGCCGAAACGTGGACACTCACGGTACGGTTGGTCCATAAACTCAAGGTCACTCAGCGAGCTATGGAGCGGGCCATGCTTGGAGTCTCTTTGAGGGATCGCATCCGGAACGAGGTGATCCGACAGAGAACCAGAGTAGTCGACATAGCCCACAGAATAAGTAAGCTGAAGTGGCAATGGGCCGGCCATATTAGCCGTAGAACCGATGACCGTTGGGGCAGACGTGTTCTTCAGTGGAGGCCGCGAATCGGCAAGCGTAAGGTGGGACGCCCTCAGGCTCGGTGGAGCGATGATCTTCGCAGGGTAGCTGGTAGCAACTGGATGAGAGTTGCCGAGAATCGGGTTAACTGGCGAGCGATTGAAGAGGCCTATGTCCAGTAGTGGACTGCGGTAGGCTGATGATGATGATGATGATGATGAATTGTTTGTTTTCCCTAATAAATAAAATAAAATAAAATAAAACTGAATCCTCCAGCAGCGTGCTTAGAGGATTCAAGGCTAAGCAGAACCAAAGTGGGCTCAAACTATCGCCCTGAAAAATACCTCGCTCTATCCGTATCGGTTCGCTATTCCTCTGGTTATGTCGACATCCTGGATAGCGAAGGACTGTCCTCCATTGCCCCATACATGACATCAGGAAGGTGCGCAGAGTTGCATCAACTTTATACAATTCTAGCACCCTCATGAGCCATGTATATGGCACCGAGTCGTAGGCCTTCTTATAGTCTATCCAACATGTCGACAGATCCCTTCGTAATTATTATTATTATTATATATGGTTGTATAATTGCCATATCTGTATGTCGGAAGGCAAATAATCACATTGGTGTTATTGATTTTTCCGATGGTTTCTCTAATAAAAAATATAATGTCGTGATAGTTTCCAGTCCGTATAAAGTCCATCTCTCCCATCATAATACACAATAGTCATTTTTAGTAAAGGTTTTTGTTTTATCATCAATGCCCTGTAGCATTTGTTCAATATCACCGCCTGGATATAGATAGTGGCAGTAATCATACATATAAAAAGTGTCCTCAACTAAGTTACTTAATTTATTCCTTTTAAATTCCCTTTATTCATTTATATGTACAAATTTGCTACATTTTTAAATATTCCTTATAAATAATAAAAAAACATTTAAAAATATAAAAAATTGTAGCCCACCGGTATCGGGAACAGGGTCCAAGCTACCGGCGGTCAGGGCTCCAGAGAGAGGAACCTCCTAACAATACGAGCCGTGTCCAGGAGTACCGCTTTCTGAATCAAGCCCTTGATCCAGCTGCCTAACGAGAGCCTCATCAGATATTGGTCGAGGCTCTTGGCAATTAGGCCATTGGCTGATACGACTATCGGCACAATGATCGCTGAGTCAACAGGCCACATGTCGACAACCTCGCGAGCCAAGTCAATATACTTGATTTGTTTATCTTTCTCGGCCTTCACGAGGTTCTCGTCATGTGGAACCGTTATGTCAACAATCATTGCGCGCCGCTCTGATCGATCCACCACCACTATATCAGGCTTATTGGCTACAATAGTCCTGTCAGTGATGATGGATTGATCCCAATACAGTGTGATATTGCCATTTTCGAGAACTGGGTCGGGCACATACCTATAGTACGGCACTTCCGATTCCACAAGGCTGTATTTCAGAGCAAGTTGCTGATGGATAATCCTGGCTACAAGGTTGTGTCTATGCAAGTATTCTCCGTTAGCTAGACGAGAACACCCGGAGATAATGTGACGGATCGATTCGCCCGGACGGTGGCATGCCCGACATATGTCAACCGTGCCATCCTTCACAATAAATTTCCGGTAGTTATTCGTCATCATAACTTCATCCATAATTGCACAAACAAAACCTTCGGTTTCTCCAAAGAGTTCCCCGGAACGTAGCCAGGCTACGGACGCTGCATGGTCTACATCAGGCCCATGCAGGGCACTGAAGTAGCGTCCGTGAAGCTCCTTACTCTGCCATACTTCCCTGCGGTCATTAGTGTCAAGCACTGCAGGTTTGCGCCAGTTCTCTTTAGCCAAGGAGAGCGGGGTGAGGGCCTTGTCCATCGCGACCACATCTCGATGCATCCCCACGTCGGCTTCTAGGAAATATTCCCTGAGACTGCATATCTCGCGATTGTGGAGAGTCTTGGCGTTTAAAAAGCCTCGACCTCCACAACTCCGCGGGATATACAGTCTCATAACCGAAGAACGTGGGTGATGCATTCGATAAGCCGTCAACAATGTACGGACCTTCCTATCCAGGGCGTCTAGTTCTGTTTGAGTCCATTTGAGTACGCCGAAAGAGTACATCAAAACCGGCATGACCCAACCATTGAAGGCACGCACCTTATTTCCGCCCGATAAAAGACTATTAAATACTTTTCTCAGGCGGCCAAAGAAGCGCTCCTTCAACGATTGCTTCACGTCAACAGCATTGATGCCCAGCGCTTCCGACATACCCAAATACTTATAGGTTTCGGTTGCTGAGAGGGATCTAAGATTTATGGAATCTGAGAGCTGGGTTCCCGCAGATTCCACAATCCTCCCTCGCTTTACATGCATGACCGCACATTTGTCCACACCAAATTCCATCCTGATGGCGCTACTGAAAGTTTCTGTTACCTTCAGTAGCTCCATCAGTTGCAAATTGTTGGGGGCAAAGAGTTTCAGGTCATCCATGTAAAGAAGGTGAGATATAACCTGACCACCTCTCCTCAACCGAAAGCCCAGACCTGAATCCTCCAGCAGCGTGCTTAGAGGATTCAAGGCTAAGCAGAACCAAAGCGGACTCAAACTATCGCCCTGAAAAATACCTCGCTCTATCCTTATCGGTTCGCTGTTCCCTTGGATATGCCTACATCCTGGATAGCGAAGGACTGTCCTCCATTGCCCCATACACGACATCAGGAAGGTGCGCAGAGTTGCATTAACTTTATACAATTCTAGCACCCTCATGAGCCATGTATGTGGCACCGAGTCGTAGGCCTTCTTATAGTCTATCCAACATGTCGACAGATCCCTTCGGGAACGCCGAACCTGCTGGTTAATGGCCATATCAATGAGGAGCAGCTCCTTAGTACCGCGGGACCCGTTCCTACATCCATTTTGAGAAGCGGACATGATCGAATTGTCATCAATGTGTTTGCTAATTTTAGCTCTCAAAATGGATGTAAGAACTTTATACACTGTCGGGAGACAGGTTATCGGTCTATAGTTTTTGGGCTCCGCAGTACTACCCGATTTATGGAGCAGGTGAGTTATTCCAGTAGTCAGGAATTCGGGCAGCGACCCTGACTCTAAGGCTGACTGGAATAGGGCCGCCAAGCGAGCGTGCGACCTTTGGATCCACTTAATCCAAAAGTTGTGCAGCCCGTCCGGCCCTGGAGATTTCCAGTTAGGTAACGGACGGACTGCACGAGCTACGTCTTGGGGGCTGATAGTGATAGCCCCCATTTCTGGAACTGGGTCGCACACTCGCTCGACCACCCGAGTCCATTCACCCTCGGTGTGGCTGACAGGCACCGACCAGATGCTGCGCCAGAATGAGCACATGGCGTCATCATCCGGTAAGCGCGTGTCAGACACACCTTGGTCCGGTCGCTCCCAAGTCCTATAAACCCACCTTTCATCTCTTTGGAATGTGCGATTCAGAGTGTATCGTTCCACCCGCCGCTTATACCTACGGATACGGTTTGCCCATGCATACACTTTCTGCTTCAGGAAGTCGATGCGCTCTGTGATACGGGACATATAGTCTCGAGGACTAATATCAGTACCCGCAAATGCCCGCCTCACAAAGCGCATCACTCGAGGGCGATTGTTGCCCTCCCTGAAGCAGATCAGTTTGCCGATGAGTGTTCTGGCCCCACTAATACGTCGCTCAATTCTGCATTGCCAAGCCGGTACGGCAGGTTTAGGTCGTGTAGCTCTGTCATCAGAAAATTTGACATGAGCTACACGACATGCCGCTACAGCCGCACAATACAGGATTGAGTGAGCATCAGTGAGGTCTTCGCAGCTATCAAAATAGTTTAATAACTGCGAATCCAGAACAGCCACCAGCGCCCTATTTCTGTTATGCATGGGCAAACGAGGTAAGCGTGGTCTAAGTTCAGGCGACATGTACCGATATTCTCGAATCGCACCTTCCAAAGCACTCCTCATTTCCTCACTGCATTGGATACTTACATTAGTAACCATGTCAATAATCACGTCGTTAGTACTATTTTGTGTTGTGTTAGGTTGTGGTGGTACCACAGCCTGCACCGACGGAGTAGTGACATGGCTACTCTGTAATTCAGTTCGCAGGCGATCAAGTACAGTGTCGTCCAACATATGATTACGCTGGATAACCCGCACCTGATCCGATAATCGTTGCGCCGACACGTTGACAGCTGGCTCAAGCACCTGAAACAGAGAGAGCATCCGAACACGGTACGCGGTCAGGTTGTTTCCTCCCTCTGTAGCCCCATAGTATGAGCGCATGACGTTCTCGTTGATGGCTTGAGTCCATCGCATGCGCTGCACACTTCCGCCGGGAGCTGGGACCCTATCAGAAGCCGGTGGGCCTCGAGGTCCTAAGCAGTCCGGTGGCCGGCGTCCTCCCCGTCGACGAACAGGTGGTGGCGTCGTGGGCGGTGAGAAGTACTCGTCGCTGTGGCTCGACGCAACTGCCAAGGCCGGCGTCACAGCACTCACGGTGAGGCTGGGTTCCGGCGGCGGCGAGGCGGAGCGAGGCGACGAGTCCGGAGGTGGTATGAGTGCTCTTCGAGCTGCCGCTCTGGTCAACATGGTCTTCAATTCATTTTATTGTATTGAGATTTTGTTATATGACACATATGTCATGTGTCATTTTTTGTTCCAGTTTTTCTTTTCTATATTTCAAGGAGCTTTCTTGCATTTTATGGTGCGATTTAAGATGGATAGTTATATAATTGATTTTAGTATTAAAATCGGGTATCAGAATTATAAAAGAAACTGTTTAAAAATTAAAATTTAATGAAAAATAAGTAATGAAATTGAAAGACGTTTTGACTTTAGTATTGCCAGCTATTTATTCCTTTTATTATTACTAATTATACATATTTTTTTTCTTGATTTGTTAATTTTATTTTTTTAAGAAACAGTTTTTATCGCCTTGCAGGTTCGTCATTAAATGCGTATCATATTGTGTTGATTTGTCAGCAGTCTGCGCGGGCAAATAGTAAGTTTTAATTTTAACAATCTTTGGCGTTGTCTGGGGGCTGTTATTGATAGTATTTGTTTTGTTTTTCTTTTTCTTGTTAGTAATTGGTGAAGTACTGTTGTCGCTAACTATATGGGTTGTTATTTTCTTTTAGATATTTTTCTTCTTAGTTAATTCGTCGATAGTATTTTTAAGTTGAGTATTCTCTAAGTTTAAACTCTCCACTTCTGCCTGTGCTGCCTCTAATCCCCCAATGCTAATTCCTTAATTTTATTTTGTAGTTGGGTAATTTCATCGCAATGTTCTTTGTCTGACATATCCGGCAAACTATTGCTAGTGGTACAATTTAAGTCAGTGGTTATGTTTAAATCTTCATTTGTATCCGAATGTCTGCGTTGGCGCTGACGTCGCTGAGTGACATTTCCGAAGAAGTTCATTGTAAGGTAACTAAAATTGTCAAATTAACAATTTTATGTATTCCAAAAAGTGATACAGGCGGCGGGGTTTGAACGCATGACTATGTGCGCGGCAGTCGGGTTTGTAAGTTATTTGAACAGCCGATCAGTTGGTATTGATGTTGAAATTGGTGATGGTTCTAAGCGAGAAAGATTTTTAAATAATAAAAAGTCGTTAGATGTGAGTCAAGCTAATGGAATTTTATCCTCACAACTAAAGTGATTCAAATTTGAATTGCGGATTATTTTATAAGTTTTGTTCACTTATTATGCACTGTTAGTCACTTATTTTGCACTGTTGCTTCACTTGAGTCCATATTCTGTTACTATTGTTTGTAAAAGGGGTTTTAACACACTAATCACAAATGTTTAATTATCTTCCACACTTTAGTTTTTTCGAGGATAACGTTGACACTTAATATTTATAAGTTGCTAAATGTTTTTGGTGCACACTTATTGTTATTACATTTTGTATAATACATATTTTTAGTGAATTTTAAAAACAGAGAACAACAATTCAGATGCTTGTAGCTAAAGCGCCATCTAGCAAAAATATATCGAATATCCTCAGTGCATTATTATACTGCACGCGCAGAGCTTTGTAAGCCTTCTGCGTATACCTAACCCACAAGCTGCACGAGTAAAACGACTGGCAGTAGGCTCTGAAGAGCGTCAGTTTTACCTCGTCAGTGCACCGCGCAAACCTGCGGGTAAGCATATTGCATCGGACTTCAAACGCCCTGCGCTCCCTATCTAAGTATATCCTGGTCATCCGTGAAAGAATCCGTGACCACATGACCGAGGTAGTTAAATTGAGTGACAACTGATGCTGATGGTGTTTCTTTTAACGTCACCGCTGGTTTCTGTATTATTACGAACTTTAAAAACCACCACTTCTCTTTTAGTGGCATAATACCTCAAGCCATGAGCCTCCGCATACCTCTCACCCATGGCCACCAACTTCCTTAGTCCACAGATGGGCTGAGCAGCACTATGTCATCAGCATAGCTAATGTTGTTAAGTAGTTATTCTTCCATCCACAGAACAACCAACCATAGTGCTACTCAGCTCACCAACCAGCCGGTTTATGTACAAGTTAAAAAGACTGTGTGAAGTCAACGGTACCTGCCTCACTCCACAATCCAGCCTATACTGATTGTGCATCTGACCATTTAACACAGTTTCTCTGACTTTCATACCAATATTTAAATATATGTATAAGCTCAGGTGGAAGGTCTGTTTCATCCGACATTTTTTGCCACTGAATGTCATAATTCACCAGGTCAAACGCCTTTGACAAATCCTTAAAACACCCAAATACAGGTGTCTTCCTGCCCGTGTAGTACAGTCTTAATTGTTGCTAAGCATTAGCACAGTCTGCTTGAGGCACAGGATTGCACTTTCCGTCGACAAACCGGTTCTAAAACCAAACTGCGCGTTGTTGAGTTTGATATGCATCTTCAACTGTCTCTTAAGCGGGCCGTCCAGCACTTTGCCAATGACTGTACCCAGTGAAATAGCCTATAATTGTTTTTGTCGGACGAATTACCTGTCTTATTTCTAATTATGGGAACTATGACAGTTTTTACGAGAACGTCAGGCAGGCTAGTAACCTAGGTAAATGTACACCTGCGGACCTTAGATGCTCAACACTCAAACCGTCGTGCCCTGGTGACCTGCCTCGCTTCAAACATTTTAACGCGTCTTTTACATCTTTCACGCTGAACCGTACGTGAGGATGACCTTCACACGGGGTTTGAATGCCTCGCATCGATGCATTTGTTATATGCGGAGCGACTTTAAAGTGGTTCACGAACATGTCGGCTATATCACTCTTATGTGACAAGCCATCGAAGTTCGATTGCAGGCTCGGCCGAGGATTCAAAGAATTGATTTGCTTCCAAAAAGAACTTAATTTTCTTTTCTTCGTGAAAGGTTGCAATGATATCCTTTTTTATCTGGGTTTCATTACACCACTTAGTTTTAAATTTATTTCTCAACGTTTTTATTTCCTGATAAACGTCCCCCGATGCAGGTTTTCCATGCAAGACCCACATTTGAAACCCAAACCGCGCCTGAGCATGAACCTCCTTCACATGTTTAGGTATTCCGCTATAGATCTATTCTTATTCTTAACAAAAGTATTATGGGTCGAAATAGCAGCGGTCTGTAAGACATATACAATTTGTTCATTATTACATATTTTATCATTACATTCCAACTGACTAGGAAAATCAATATCACGGAGGGCCTTATGACAAAGGTCGGAGTAGTGACGTATTTGTTCAGAATTTCTAGTTCCCCATTTACTTTATTTGGCACTACTCTTTTATTACTATGTATAGGGTGAAGTGTTCAACACTGAGCCACCTAAATTTCTAACCACCATAACTCAAAAGTTTACTTTTGAAATAAACTTTTATCTAAAATACAGGAGAGGTAGGTGAGTTGATACCTATTTGCATTTAAGAAATGTTACTTTTAGTGATACTTTTCATAGAATAAGCATTTTTTTCGAAAATTATAGTTGGCTGTTTGTGTCCACCCCCTGGAACACAGTAAATCGGGGGGGGGGGGGGTCTATTACAGTTAACCATGAAGTACACGTTGAACCAAAGAATGTCAGAATGTTATGTAATCAGAAATAATTACACATTACGTTAGAAAATCAGTCTGTATTAAACAAATATAACAACACTTGTTATTTATAATCGAAATTATTTATGAATTATCGACCAAAAAACCAAATGCCTGAATAAAGTACAATTTGTTTTCATTTATATTTGGTGAGAAATTAAAAGCTAATCATAAACAATAATGATTATCAAGAACTGAATTCACAGATTCTTCCGTATACCTTTTATTTTCTTATGAGTTGTGACCTTTTCTAAACTAATAAACTAATTATAAAGAGGAAAGATTTGTTTGTTTTTTGCATTTCCACTTTTTGCATTATTTTTTCTTATTTTTTGGATTTAATTCATTTTATAAAAATGTCTTCTAAAAATGTTCTAAAAGGAGACCGCAAGATACCAGAAAAAGTTATATGCTTTAAATGCAAGAAGGCAGTCGACATTAAAAAAACAGCTTTATGTTCAGTGTGTACCAACCGATATGAACCAGATTGTGATGGTTATCCGGAACAAACCTATCGGCTAATGGACCAAGAATCTAGGGAAAAATGGCGTTGTAAAACATGCATCAAAAGTAAAAAAGCTCTAACTATCAACCAGGTAGCCGATGTATCAAACATTACAACGAGAAAACGAGCAAACCTAAACCTGAACAGCCCATCACCAGGACCTAGTGACAGCTTCCAGGAAAATAAACAACCCGTAACAGTGAAACCTGCCGTCCAGGGAACTTCTGATATCTTGGATTCGCACATACTGTCTGAATATGAAACATCAGATGAATCTTTTGATACACCTAACAAACTGTCTCATAGTGTTGACGGCACAATATCTGAAATATCAGAAACATTAACAGTTTTAGAAATGAAAAACACCATAAAGGAACTCACGCTTAGACTGAATAGTGCAGAAAATGAGCTAAAATACTTTACTGGAAAATAGTAACCTCCACCAACAAATAAAGAAATTAACAGCAGAGACAAAAATGCTAAAATCACTTTGTTATTCCCCAGTTACCTCTGAAAATTGCTCATCCATCAAACATAAGAGGAAAAGACTCTCTCTACTACCTCAACACACGCTCTCCACACCTTGTACTCCATTGCCAAATAAGTCGAATGTCGACTGTGGAAAGAGTATTGAAATAATACGTCTTCAACAAAAAATCACGGATCTTCAACAAAATCTGAAAGAATCACAACATCAGATCGAAACTCTCACAAAACTAGTAGAAACAATGAAAAGCAGCAATAAAATACCACAAAAATCTCTGGTATCAAAAATTAACGCAGAAACGCCTACTTACACCGAAGAGCAAAAACATGAACCGACGAGTAGAGTATTTATCTTTGGCTCTCAGCAATGCGTCGGTCTAGCAGCTGCCATGATACACGCAAGACAAAGTACAAGGTATGAAAAGTATAGGATTATCGCAAATACGAAACCAAATGCACTTAGTAATCAAATATTAATGAGCTGCCGTTATGCTAAGTTGAATCCTAATGATAAACTTGTGATATGTATAGGAGAAAACGATTACAATTTAAAAGAAACGTTATCCCAATTACAAATTATACTAGATCCATTTTATAACAACATGATCATTGTACTAAATGTGCTTAAAAATGAGTATCTAGATGTTAATAAACTTAATAATCGTATCAAAAATGTATGTAAAAACTATAAAAAATGTAAATTCCTTGAAAACCAATCTAATAAGATATCCGAATTGTCTATAAAAATTAATTACCTAATTGACTGTAACGATTATAATGAAAATTATTTAAACCCTAGCAACCTTGTGAAACGAATAATGAGTAACAAATCAAGTGTTCTTAAAGTAAACGCCAAATTTAATAAACCTAAAAAGGGAACAATTCCGTTCTATTTTGATCACAAAAGCCTCAGTCAACAAAAATTAGAAAACGTAATAAATCCCACTGAGAAACCCCAAAAAGGAACTATCCCGTACAATTTTCCGGTAATAAAAAACTATTCAAAGTTTTTTCGTGCCCATAACTCCGCCATCTGTAATACATCATAATTTTAAAATACTGCATCAAAATATTGCCAGTATCCTGTCCAAAAGGGAACTCCTTGAACTAACCTTGCAGGAACTCCAGGAAATGAATAATAGTCCAGACGCAAAGTTTTGTGAGAAGAACAATCCCTGAACATTGATTTGGGGATGTCCTTTTCACAACGCTATATAGTTTGTCTGTATTCTTCTTTGTTGTAGTTTAAGTACTAACACTAGTATTAAGGTATTTTATTGTTCACTAACACGCTGGATCATTGTTGTCCGAAAATAAAGAATATTATTATTATTATTATTATATGCCTTTCCGAGACATTTATAAAAAAAGGTAATGAATCTTTTGTTAAAATCCATGGTTACAATATGACGGCTAACTTCTGCAGAGATAAACAAAGGGGGGGTACGTGCATTCTGCTTAAAGAAAACCTAGTTTTTAAAGAGTTACCTTTTATAAATACATATGCAACACAAAATACTTTTGAAGCATGCGGCATAGAACTGACACATCAAAAGCTGATTATTATTTGTGTATATAGGACACCCCAGTCTGACCCCATCCAATTTTTGAGTAAGTTAAATAGTCTTTTGTACCACGTATTCAAAAAATATATTTACAAAATAAATGTGGTCTTGGCAGGTGACTTAAACATTAACACTCTCCAAAACAGTAATATTACTATTCAATTACAAGAACTCGCATATAATTATAACTTAAAACTACATATTAATTGTCCAACTCGTAAGTCTTCCTGTATCGATCACATTCTCAGTAACATTCCTAATGCTAATGCTACTGTAATGCCTCTTCACCTGTCCGATCATGACACAGCACAAATGTTGAGTTTTCCCTTGAAACATAAAATACAAAACCTGACAACATATTTTTTCTACAAAAGAGATTATAGCTTGAATAATATCCAGAAATTTAAGGAGTGCTTACGAAATGTGTCATGGTCGGAAGTCTACGGTGAGAAAGACTTAAATATGGCATTCAATTCTTTTCACGAATTGTTAGGCTCGTTTTATAATTTATGTTTCCCAAAAATAAAGGTGAAAGTAAATACTAATAGTAAAAAGAAACAGAACTGGATAACCAAAGGTCTAAAACAAAGTTGCAAAACGAAAAGGTCTCTGCGCTATCAATATTATAAGACCAAAAATTTACGAAATAAAACTAAATATATACAATACTCAAAGATTTTACAGAAATGCGTTTACACATCAAAAAAGAACGTAAACATCAAATACATAAACAATAGTGAAAACAAATGTAAAGCTGTCTGGAGAGTAATAAAGGATGAAGTCGGGAACAATAACGATAGGGAGAACATAGAAAATATTCTACTTGATAACACAGTACTTTCTGATCCTGTAGAAATAGCAACAGCTTTCAATAACCACTATACTAATATGGCACAATCTTCAAGTAAGGGAGCAAAAATAAACAGTAACGAATGTTCAATAGTCCATTCGATGTTTCTTAAACCTGTGTCCGAAAGTGAAGTTAGAGCAGAGATTATGTCATTGAATAACACAAACTCCGAAGGTTATGACGAAATTAACACGAAAATCATTAAAGCATGTGCTAATGAACTTATTGAAATTATGACATATTTAGTTAATTTATCATTCTCACTTGGCATTTTTCCTGAAGCACTAAAGCTATCAATTGTTAAACCACTTTATAAAACCGGTGAAAAATCAGACGTTAACAACTATCGCCCAATAACTTTGATACCTATTCTATCTAAAATCTTCGAAAAGTGTATGTATAAAAGACTGATTGAATACTGTACTAAATTTAACATTATTAGGAAAGAACAGTTTGGTTTCCAAAAAAATAAATCCACAACGTTAGCTATTTACAGTCTTATAAAAATAGTATTAACGAATATCAACGATAACTATCTTACTACAGGGCTGTTTTTCGATTTATCTAAGGCCTTTGATTTAGTCTCTCATGACCTGTTATTACAGAAACTGGAGGCAACTGGGATTAGAGGCATTACACTTCAATGGTTATCGTCATATCTAAGTAATAGACAACAACGCGTTACTATTACTAAAATGGATACAAGTAACAATTTGACATCTCACTTTTCTGACTTTAAATCCAATAAACAAGGCATCCCACACGGGAGTGTACTGGGCCCTATTTTATTCCTATTGTATATTAATTCTATCACTACTGTAACTAATCATAAATGTATACTATTCGCTGATGACATCTCTATTATTGTGACATCTGATAAAAAAAGTAATACAATTAAAGACCACGAGACAGAAATTAATAATGTAATTGAAAGAGTGATAAAATGGCTAAAGGAGAATAACTTATCCATAAATCTAAAAAAGTCCGTTTATATTCAATTCAATAAATCAAATAATACAAAACAAAATATTAAAATGAATATACATAGAATTAACGAAGTAACGCAAACAAAATTTTTAGGAGTAACTTTGAATCAAGATATCAACTGGAAAGCACATGTTGATACAGTATCCAAACGAATTAATAAGTTTGTATATGCACTAAAACAGATTAGAAACATAACAAACATTAAAACGTCTATAACAACATATCATGCATATGTTGAATCAGTGCTACGCTATGGCTTAATTATGTGGGGAAACAGCACTGATCAAAATAGAGCATTTGTCGCACAAAAGAGGTGCATAAGAGCATTATGTGGCCTTAAGCCTGACGAATCTTGCAGGCCGATGTTTAAAAAACTTGATTTGTTACCGCTACCGTCCCTTTATATTTTTGAAATTTGTTTGTTTGTGTGGAGGCATAGGGAATTGTTTGCGAAAGCAAGCGATGTAAATTCTCGCAGCAGGCGCGACCCCTACAGGCTCGTGTTAGATGTCCTCCCAAGGCTTGCGAAATATAATAAAAGCTGTATGTTTATGTGTGTCCAGGTATACAACAAACTACCAAATGAATTAAAAGCATTAAATACAAGAATGTTCAAAAGTAAATTATACAAATTGCTCTCTGCTAATAGTTTTTACAGTGTTAAGGAGTTCCTGGAACATAAAATTGCATGATGACTTATTGTTTCGTTATGCACGCATTTGCACGCTTATATCTATTAAGCGAAACATGTTTGTTCACATTATTAACATAACCATCTTTTATACCATGTTTTTAGCAAATAAATGATTATTATTATTATTGCATTGAATAGGCTCCGAAACTGCTGGTCCGATTTGAAAAATTCTTTTAGTTTTAGATAGCCCATTTATCGTGGAAGGCTATAGGCTATATATCATCACGCTACGGCCAATAGGACTGGAGCAGCAATGAAAAATGTTGCGAAAACGGGGAAAATGTGACGCAAACGAAGTTGCGCCGGACAGCTAGTTAAGCTATAAAACAAATAAATTATTACTTGGACTTATTTCATAACATTCACCTACACAGTTAACCAACATGAAGTACCAATGAACTATGGCTCACTGTTAAACATAGCAAGTTGGCTAACTGTGGGACACACACTTGTTTAATGTTTTAAGTTAAGATAACTTTTAAATGACTTACACCAAATTTACAGTTATTGCGTCAAAGGAAGCACGATTAGTGTATCTAGAGAGCTAACATATTAGAATACTTGTAATATTAAACTGAAACATGTAAAACGAAAAATTACTTACTTTTTTTTCTCCCGTTTTACACGGATAATCACAAAATTCCTCGCCACGCGGACTACGCGAATACCAGCTCGCTGCAAACTGGTAAGATGCCGTTAAGGGGTCTATATTGCTAGGAAGCGCGGAACGACAATGTCGCATTTCCGAAATATGGGCTTGGTTAACTGTGTACATATGGTTCACTGTTGAACATCTGACCCTACTTCGGCACTAATACATTAAAATTACACGTAATTTCCAGGGGAAAATGGTCAGACCAAGAAACATCACAAATAAAATGAACTTTTAAAATAGAACACTTAGTAACACTTGTTTGTTACCAAGCAGTGATCCAACCATCTAACGCACCCGTGTGAGTCACTCAAGTACCTACTTATGTGTCTGAACTTATACCAAGTATGTCAATATCAGCACAGGTTAAATGACAAACACAACAAAACTTTAACATAAAGATTATACTTTTTCTTTGAAGTCATCTTCGCATTATTGCCTTTCTAATGAAACCAGTTTGGGGCACATCGGTTGAATGCTTTCCTGACTGACTTAACCCAGTTAGCGTTTGATATCCTGGTACTGAGGATACTTTATGAATGTTATGCGGGGCTCCTATTTCTGTCCGCAGGGTTTAAAGTAACCTAACACGAAGGGGATGGCGGAGTTTTGTAAACCCCGCCATCCCCTTCGAACCTAACCTGTCCGAGTCGGGGTACCCAATGTCCCGAGCTCGCTTCGATCGCTCTTGCATCCTAAGTTCTTTTTATGTGTTTCACTACCTTGCCAAATCCTTTGCTCTGCAGCACTCGTACGTAGTTTTGCTTTAGACGACATTAACTGTGTTGAAATACATTTTGCTCTTTAGTGTAACGCGCACCAGCGGTGCAACACAGACTATGGATGTCTGTGATAATATACAGTCTGGCATTACGCGCCCTGGACATGTTAGAATTGTTTTGACCTTTCAGCAGTTACTAAATTGTTCGACTTATAGACCAAGTCAAAATTCAAGACAAAGTATGCTTAAAGAGCGAGCGTGGCGAGCTTGACATTATTTTGTACCTTTCCTTGGGCAGGTTAGGATTATTTCGATCCTTTATCAAGTAATTACATATAAAAACAATTTTTAGCAGTAGCGTCACATGAAAACTGCACACTCTAGTAGAAATTTGCGCAAATACGCGGCTTTCGTGTCGTACATTGTTGGTAGAAAAATCCGCGGTATTGTTATTTTTTATTTATTCGTCTTCCTATTGGACGATTTAAAAAATTGTCAGACTGGTCGATCCCAATCACAATCAGTTACCAACAGCCGCGAAATATAATTTTAGCTTTTTTTGTACATACGCGGTTTTGAACAATGTTAGTTACCTACGCGAGTGTGGAACTTACGCAGTATTGGACTATCAACGACGATTTCACTTTTTTCAGCGCGCCATTCCACATAAATCAAAACAAAGATACCTAAAATCGTACGACAGTTTTAGGTATCTTTGTTTTGATTTAGGTGGTAAAAGGTTTTCCACTACTACTTTAGCCTCTTCTCTTATAAAATCAGGCGTTAAATTCATATCTGAATCAGATCTGCTATACGGAAGTGAAACAAATGAAGATCGGATTGCCGCTTTCCCGCTTATTTCGTTTTTTTTTCTGTGGCCAGCTATTCAGCCATTATTTTCCATTTTCATCATTAAAAAAATGGTAAATATTTTGCCCAAACCTATGTTATTTTAAAAGAAATTGTTGAAACTAAATTATAATAAAGTTATTTTAAAAATATGTATTCTTTAATCAATACTTAACTTTAAGTTATTTCAATTTTTCATCGTGGCTGCATAGAAAGTTGGAACATGGTTCAATAAAGATGTGAAAATAGAACTGGTTTTTTTTTTAATTTGACATCTGTCGGTTGAAAGCGATTCTCCCTAGGGATGAAAAGTATTACTTTCAGAGTAATGAGTAATGGAAAGGTAAACTTACTACTTAAACAATGATACTTTATTCTCGCATTTGTAATTTTAGTGTAGATTATTAAATACTAGCTGTCCGGCGCAACTTCGGTTGCGTCACATTTTCGCAACATTTTTCATTGCTGCTCCACTCCTATTGGTTGTAGCGTGATGATATATAGCCTACAATCTTCCTCGATAAATGGGCTATCTAACACTGACACTGATGGTTCTGTATGGTGTCGGACGTAAAGAATAGCACCATCCCATATCTTCCCGTGGGTGTCGTAAGAGGCGACTAAGGGACTTGCCAGAGAATGGGCAGCAGCGTTCTCTGTGCTTTTGTAACAACCGTACTGCGATCGCCAACCCGCCTGCCAAGCGTGGCGATTATGGCAAAACCCCCCATGTTATGTCAATGTGGTGACACTTGGGGGAGGCCTATGTCCAGCAGTGGACGTTAAAAGGGCTGAAATGATGATGATGATGATGATCTAACACTGAAAGAATTTTTCAAATCGTACCCGTAGTTTCGGAGCCTATTCAATGCAAACAAACAAACAATCAAATCTTTCCTCTTTATAATATTAGTTTAGACGAGCTGCGTTACACATAATACTTAATAGTAAGTAGCTTTGCTTTATTATGCCCTGAAATGGAATATAAGTAGCTGACGATAAAGGACTTTGGAATCTTTAAAGTATTTAGTTTAGCTTAAATAGGGCCCCAATTTCACATTTGCCGAGGGACCCTAGGCTACATAGCTACGTACGCCGCTGGGCTCGCCCCTATTACATGGGACTCAACATAGAACATAAACTAGTGTGTGTATACTACAGGTACATCTCTGCCTAACCCTCCGTGAAAATACGGGGTACATGTTATGTTACATAATAATATGTAGTTGATTGCGCTGTACACCGTACAGTGTACACTGTACATATCTGCTTCAGATAGCGTTCTTTACCATTGAGAATCATCTTCTAACTAATGGACCCTCCATTATTTTGTTGATCGAGTTATTTTCTTTCTGCGGAGTTAATATCATATCGATGAAAACACCTTTGTAAATAAAGCATTTCGAGAGTTTTTAGATTTGTGATAGTGCTACGGAGTTGCAACTACAACGGATAATTAATCAGTATCAAAATAGACTAATAAAATGAAACAGGCGATATTTAAAAACATGTATTTCAGTAGGTGTCTAGTTAAGTTACCTTACTTAAGTACAGACAGGGATACAATAAACAGTTTTCATTCAATACTTATAAATAATAATGAATTAACCTACCTACAGATAATTGAATTTTAGGCTTTCTGAAGTTTTGCTAGATATAAAAGCATAATATAACAAAGAAAGGCGTATACATGTCCTGCTGTGAGGTGATAAGGGTGGGCAAGTTCGAAAGACAAAGTATATGTACTGTAAGGTGTACTTTGTTGTGAGGTGTGAGTAGCACTTCTAATCCTAATGGACTGCCCAATTGACTAGTTGTCAGTAATCAAAATCAAAATAAAAAATCAAAAATGTTTATTTCGTTATTACACGTTATACAATGTTATACAGTTGGTGGCGTCTCCTTTTAAGCATATATATGCCTGTAACAGGAGGCGCTGCTGTTTTATATCTTATGAGTGTAATAAGTTACAAAACAAAAGTAAAAGTATAATAAAAATGAATAATTAATAGTAAATAGTCTCGTTCTAGTTTTTATCATTAGTCTGTTGGTGTGTGTGTGTGTGCGTGTTTGTTTGCGTGTATGTGCGTACGTGCAGTGTGCGAGTGTGTGTTGGAGAGTGTGAGTGTGTACATGGGTGTTTTATACGGAAGTGAATTGTGTAAATACTATCATACACATTTTACCTTACATTTAACAGAAGATTCTCTATTTCATCGTAGCATAACTTGTTTATCCAGTTAATCAGCAACGATTTACATTTTTTAAACGGCTCAGTATGTATATCTATTAATTTATTTATTTTGTTATATAAGTAAGACGAGCGTTTCTCATATTGAATATTTGCAAATTCTGTTTTTACAAAAGGGGAGCAAGCAACATTATGTTTCCTTCTTCTAGTTAATATATTAGGATCTAATGGTAAGGTTTTATGTTTTTTTAATACTACGTGAATAATATATAATTTTCGGACTGATAGTAAGTTACTAATTTGGTATAGTTCACAAGTAGGAAAGGTCCTTTTTTTGAAGTACATTACTTTTATTAATGTCCGTTGCGCTCTTTCAACATCAAGAAAACGTGTTTTACGCGCGCCTCCCCAGATAGAAATACAATATATTATTACTGATTGCACTAGCAAGATACACACTTCATTTAGAAGATTTTTTGATAAGCCACACCTTGGGGCTATGTATCGTAATGTTTTAAAAATCCAAATAAATTTTCGTATTCTCGCAGTAATTTTTTCGATCTGAGGATACCGGGACAGGCTTTGGTCCAACATTTTACCAAGATATTTGACGTGGTTGACTTTACTTATGATTGGACAACAACAGTTGTAATCAGTCATACTCCTACATTCATGTATTTTAATGTTGAAATCATGTTTAGGTTGGGCATTTTTGTATATTGTGAAGCAAATATAATTAGTTTTGGTTGTGTTTAATGTAAGAAGATTAGTTTTCAGCCACGACGCTACTTGTACCATACCATTTTCTGCGTTAGTTTTGGTTTCATGCCAGGTTGAGCCAGTGAAGACGATTGCGGTGTCGTCGGCATACGAAATTATTTTTGCTTTTCTGATTGACATGTTACACAAGTCGTTTAAATAAATGAGGAATAAAGTAGGACCCAAAACGCTTCCCTGAGGTACACCGCATGTTACATCAACCTCCTCGCTAACACAATTCTCTAGTTTAACCTTCTGTTTTCTGTTTGACAGGTAGTCCGCAAATATAGATAGTTGTGTATCTCTAATACCGATTTTTTCTAATTTTTTAACAAGGATGGGAATAGAGACCGTGTCGAAGGCTTTTTTTAAATCTATAAAGACCGTTAAGCACCTAGTTCCTCTATTCTTTAGTTAAAACTGATGTTAAAGATGTGATAGCATCTTCCGTAGAAATGCCGCGTCTAAAGCCAAATTGAGATGGTGATAGAATGTTATTGGTTTGAAGATAATTAAGTAATCTGGAATTTAAAAGTTTTGCTAATATTTTTGCTATAACAGAAATTGGTCTATAATTATTAACATCACCTTCTTGCCCGCCCTTATATATAGGTGTTATTATAGATTTTTTTTTAAAGTTAGGGAAGATGCCTTGTTTAAAACTTATATTAGCTAAATGCGTTATAATTGGAATAATTTCATATTTAACATGTTTGAGATACATAATCGAGATGTTATCCCATCCGGGGGTACTATCTGATTTTAGAGAGTTTATTAAACAATTTACTTCATCATTATCCGTATCTAGAAGTACAAAAGATTTAGAGAGACTAGGTAATGAACGTAGGTATATATTAAGGTCATTCTGGGTTACAGTTTCTTGGATGCCATTTGCAAGTTGGTTGCCAATATTTGCGAAATATTTATTAATGAAGTTTGCTGATTCTGTTGGTGATGCTTTTACATTGGTTAATTCAGAATTAGTTTTAGTAGATTTATTTGTGTAGGTGATTGTTTTCAGGTTTTTCCAGAGTAATTTGTTGTTGTTTAAAGATTTATTAAGAAGATTTCTTTCGCATTTTCTTTTTATTTTTTTTATAAGAATGTTGCAATGGTTTCTGTAACGGGCATAGGTAATTTTTTTAATTTCATTATGGGGGTCGTCTCGAGATTGTTTTTGGAGCTTATTTTGATTTTTTATACATCTTAGTATGCCTTCAGTGATCCAGGGCTTAATTATTCGTTTACTTTTAGGGATTTCGTGAACAGTAGTATTTATTTTTAGTGACTCCATAAGTTCATGAATTAAACATTCTGTTATGTAATTAGGATTTTCACGAAAAACTAATGTCGGTAGATTTTTTTCTTTTAAATATTGTAAAGCACTCTCAAAATCAATTTTAGTAACAGTTGTTGGTATTGGTTGGCAATGCTTTATTTTAGATAACGATAGAAAGGTTGTACGGTGGTCTGTAATAGTACCTAGTGCCTATGATGGCAATAAAGGCAGAGTGCCGCTTCCTGTTTATTTTTAACATAAAGTGGTCAAGACAATTGGTTTCCCTTGTAGTTAAGGTGTGACCTGAGAGAATACCATGACCTGATAACATATCCAAGTATGAAGTTCTATTTTTAAATTCATATGTTTGTTCATTATGTTTAGGTTTAATATTGATATTAATGTCACCAGCAATTATAACATTACTTTTTTGAGAATTTAGGTTATCTAAATGGAGGGCTAATGAATTTATAAAGGGTTCCGCGTTAGTATTTGATGGTGAACGATATATACCTAAAATGATATTATTCAATATATGTATTTGTAGACATGATGCGTGGCTTATCTTTAATTCTGTGAAACTGACTTTTAAGGTGTCTTTTATATATACCACCACGCCGACGTTTTGATTTTGTTGACGATTAGTAGCATAAGAGCGATATTTAGTTAATGTCGGTATAGGTTTATTTCGATCAAGTCTGCATTCAGTCAGGATTATTACGTCTGTTTCAAAATTGAGGCAAGACATATTTGCTATGAAGTCATCGAAATTGCAATATATGCTCCTAATATTTTGGGAAATGACGGTAAGGTCACTTTTATTTATGTTGCAGTTGTTAGCGAGTTCACTACAGCCACATTCTATCGTTCTTGCAATACTCAAATTGTCGATGTCATTTAAAGTTTGTAGTAGATCAGTCATTATTGTGTTCTAATAAATACACGGTACGTTTTATCATAAGGGATAAGGGTATTATTTATGTAACATGCTTGAAGCCGTAAGAACGCATGCCATACATTTATGGGTTGCAGGGATGAATAATAATTATTATGTAGTAATTTCCTTTTTTTATAAGTATTACTCGATGTATATTTGGTTCTTTTTAGATTTTTGTATTTATTTCGGCTCTGTATGGTGTCGGACGTAAAGAATAGCACCATCCCTTATCTTCCCGTGGGTGTCGTAAGAGGCGACTAAGGGACTTGCCAGAGAATGGGCAGCAGCGTTCTCTGTGCTATTGTAACAACCGTACTGCGATCGCCAACCCGCCTGCCAAGCGTGGCGATTATGGCAAAACCCCCCAAAATGTCAATGTTGCGACACTTGGGGAGGCCTATGTCCAGCAGTGGACGTCTTTCGGGCTGAAATGATAATGATGATGATGTATTTATTTGATGTACTATTTAAGTACCTGTAATAAATTAAAGTTGACTCAAATGTAAATAAACTTTTAGCAGTATAATATGAATGACAGTAATAATGTGTGTGTGTGTTTGTAGGTGTTTTTAAAATACACACATCAAAAGTGTCTAGGGATCAACATATATTTTTGCAATAACTTTTCTCCTGATTGATATTAATTAAAATTTTCTTTAAGGATTCATCAAATAAAGTGTTTTCGTTTGTCACAGTAACGATAAACCAAGTCACCTTTGCATTAATAAAGAAATTTGCCATTTTCTAATAAAGGGATTTTTGACATTTGAACCACTAACATTAAAGTTCGAAAAAAAGACTGAAATAACAGTTTTCTTTAAAATTTTATTGGGTAACTTAAACAATTAATAATCCGTGTTTCTACCGCGAACACTAACAACACAAGAACATCGGTTTGGCATACTCAAAATGAGTTCATCCAAATCACGCTGTGGAATGGCCGCCCATGTTCGTTGCAACAACAAAAAAAGGTCTTCTTGCGACTGGATACCCTCCATATTCGGCAGAGCTCTTCTCTGTAGCATATCCCATGCATGCTCAATCGGGTTCAAGTCTGGCGACTGAGCAGGCCAGGGCAGGACATTGATGTTAGCTGCGGCGAGAGTCTGTCTTACAACTCTTGCGGTGTGCGGTCGTGCATTATCATGCATTAACTGAAATAAGGGACCGATTTGCACTTGTAGAGGAACGATGACGTCTGATACAATCGTCTCAGCATAAATTTGAGCGTTGAGGTTGCCTCTGATCCAAATCAACTCAGTTCTTCCGCCGATCCAAATACCCGCCCATACCATGATGGTTCCACCACTATAAGGATGGACTTCCTGGCAGGATTTTAATCGCTGTTGGCGTCCAGGGGTTCTCCAGTGTCGTATACGTCTTGTATCCGGTCTCATACCAAAACGAGACTCATCAGAAAAGCACACGAAACGCCATTGTTCTTCTGCCCAATTTCTGTGTTCAAGAGCCCATTGATATCGAATCCTACGATTGTGCATTGCTATAGGTGGTACCCGTAGCGGTCTTCGGGAAAGAAGGTTCACTTCATGCAAGCGGTTTCTGACTGTTTGGTCGCTAATTAAGTTCCCTGAAGAGTGATGAAGCCTCACGGCTAACATCATGGCGGTTATTGTTGGAGCTCTTCGAGTTAAGATTTGAATGAATCGGTCTTGTCTCCGTGTGGTGCAGCGATACCGTCCTCCATGGCGCTCAGCCACGGTACCAGTGCTTCGGTAACGTGTCCAAAGTCGACTGATAACACTCTGACTTGTATTCAGAGCTAAAGCCACAGTACGTTGCCGGGAACCAGCTTCTATCATTCCCACGGCTCTGAGCATTTCTTCCCTGCTTAAATGACGTCGCCGCTCCATAATAACGTTGGTTTTAATCAGTAGTAGGGAAACAGTAGCACTAATAATGTCTTCAATGCGTTGTATGTTTTTATAGGGAAAATATTGACAGCTGATTTTCATCTTTTACTCGAATTTGATTCACAGTTCCTGATTCAAATTATGAAATGCACCAAAAAGGATCCATATAAATTTATAAAATCATAAATGTATTACAAAGCCACATCTCAATCTCAAGAAATCCGCATAAAAATGCTTGATCCCTAGACACTTTTGATGTGTGTAGTAATGAATAATGTATTTTGTGTGGATGTCAAGTAAGTGTAACAGACTTTACATACCCAGTTTGACGAGCACAGAATATAAGCAAAATAGTAGTGAAAACAATACTGAACTTCCTTATGATAATACAGTCAATTATTGATAATTAACTGTTGGATTTGTGCTTCGCTTCTTATTATAATGGTTGGAGAGTCGTCTTCTCTTTTGAGGTATACCCGGCCATATGCAGACCAGCAATATTTATAAGTTTTTGACTTCACGAGGTCTCGAGCAAGGAAGTGTAGGCGTGCAGCCTTTGCAGTAAGTTGCTTAGTGATAAATATGGGGGTATCCTCGTTAGTGCGCATGCCCAGGTGTTTGGCACATAGTTTCGCCTTTTGTTTTATGTTAAATGCCTTACAAGATTTCAGAATACTATTTTTGATCAGTGTTGAGTTTGTTTCCACCACAATAGGTGTGTTACCCGAATCTTTCTTTGCACGAACTCTGTATATATCACGGATGATCGTCTTATCGAGCGGGCAACCCACTGAGTTCGATAGGCTTGTAACCATATGGATTAGATCGTCTTTGGTTTCATTTGACTTCTTGAGTACGTTTTTCATTTCAAAGTTAGCCTTTCTACTGTCTTGCTGCATACTTTCTATTCTATCTTCCAAAATAACAATATGTTTTTTATCCTCTTTTATTTTGTCTTCCAGAGATTCGATTTTTTTTTTTAAATTCTTCGTTTTGTGCTGTCAAGAAGGCGATGGAACTTTCGATGTTGCAACTTGATTGTTGAATTATGTTGTATTATGTCTTATGGAATTCTGCTGTGGGGATCGGCAGCAGACGTTGATTCAATTTTTATATTGCAAAAGAGGGCAGTCCGCGCGATCTATAAAATGGGTCCTCGCGAGTCCCTCAGAGAAAAATTTAAAGAGATCGATATACTGACTCTGCCTTCACTTTATATCTTAGAATGTATTTTATATGTCCGCAAAAACCGAGGGCTTTTCAAAATTAGAAGCGACTTCCATAATATAAACACACGCAGTAAACACGAAATTGTAATACCCAAATTTAGATTAACAAAAACTAGTAAGTCATTTCTTATAAACAGTATACGCTTTTATAATAAGTTGCCAAAGTCAGTTATAGAACTGACCGACGGAAAGTTTAAAAATTGCATCAAACGTGTCCTTATCAAAAAAGCATATTACAAAATTAAGGACTATGTTGAAGATAAAGAAGTTTGGCTGTAGTTCCTTCTGCTCATGCGGCTTCCCTGGTAGCTCATAAACGACACAAATATGTGGATGTCTCTAACTATTCCGAATTTTATTTATTCTATTCTTTTTTTCTCATGTTTTACAATAGTTTTCAAATCATTGCACCGTTTATTAATTGTGCAGAATAGTTACAGTACTGATGACTACATTTGTGTCAATTGTTTAATTAATTGTTCTTAGTTTTATTTTTACTTTTGTATAGTTTCTTTTTCATTCATATTTTTTTGTGAATGTGTGGACATTGTAGGCTTTGTATGTTTTTTTTTTTTTTTTACTATCATCTTTTTCTACCTTTTGTAGTAAGCGATGACTTATTGTCGGGCCTACGCTGTCCTCTCATACTTAGGTACTAATGCTGTAACATCCAAATATTGTAGAACCAAATGATTTTAAAAGAGTAACCATGGATTTTCTTGCCGGTTCTTCTCCGTAGGAAACGACCAACCCGAACCGTGCCTCTTCTGTCGACGTTTTATAAGTGCCCATGTAGGCCTATGTAAAATAAAATATTTTGATGATTTTGATTTTGAAATTCCTTGAAGTATTGTGGCATTTTTTTTAAATTCGCTCTGTTGGGCTGCCATCATCTTGGAGAACATAGACTGCATCTCTTCCTTAAATATGGCAAATTCATCAATAAAATCTTCCTCACGTCTCCGTTTTTGCCGGGATGTCACAAAGTTGGGGGGTGTTTTTTGCTCCGGTTGCCGCAGGTCTACCCTGTCCAAATCCGTTTCCGACAAAGATTTATCTAAGTTGTGTCGTTCCATTCTGCTGAAGTATAACGCTTTAATGTTAATATCCTTCCGTAAACAGACGCGTAGATGTGAGATACAATAATAACATTCGGTGCATGACGCCGCACTGCCGTAGCTGTCGTAGCCCGTAGCTTATGACGTCACGTTTCGTAGCGAGTGGATGACAGAGAGGGCAATTATGGTGACGGTCTCTTTTCCTCGAGGGGCGCGGGGGCAGGGGCCCGCTTGTTATCGGAACGATCTGAACCGGGGCGCGGCGAGTGCACGTTTACTTTCTTTTTTAAATATGTAGATGAAGTTGCGAGCTTATCACATTAATAATAGGGTCTAAACTGGTTAATACTTTGACTTTAGTTATAAAATATTTTTAACAAATTAGCTGTGCACGTCTGCTTGCAGCAAGGATCCGGACGAAAGCGCAAAATAACTACAAATACCTCTGTATTTTCACATTTGCCGAGGGACCCTAGGCTACATAGCTACGTACGCCGCTGGGCTCGCCCCTATTACATGGGACTCAACATTGAACATAAACTAGTGTGTGTATACTACAGGTACATCTCTGCCTAACCCTCCGTGAAAATACAGGGTACATGTTATGTTACATAATAATATGTAGTTGATTGCGCTGTACACCGTACAGTGTACACTGTACATATCTGCTTCAGATAGCGTTCTTTACCATTGAGAATCATCTTCTAACTAATAGACCCTCCATTATTTTGTTGATCGAGTTATTTTCTTTCTGCGGAGTTAATATCATATCGATGAAAACACCTTCGTAAATAAAGCATTTCGAGAGTTTTTAGATTTGTGATAGTGCTACGGAGTTGCAACTACAACGGATAATTAATCAGTATCATAATAGACTAATAAAATGAAACAGGCGATGTTTAAAAACATGTATTTCAGGAGGTGTCTAGTTAAGTTACCTTACTTAAGTACAGACAGGGATACAATAAACAGTTTTCATTCAATACTTATAAATAATAATGAATTAACCTACCTACAGATAATTGAATTTTAGGCTTTCTGAAGTTTTGCTAGATATAAAAGCATAATATAACAAAGAAAGGCGTATACATGTCCTGCTGTGAGGTGATAAGGGTGGGCAAGTTCGAAAGACAAAGTATATGTACTGTAAGGTGTACTTTGTTGTGAGGTGTGAGTAGCACTTCTAATCCTAATGGACTGCCCAATTGACTAGTTGTCAGTAATCAAAATCAAAATAAAAAATCAAAAATGTTTATTTCGTTATTACACGTTATACAATGTTATACAGTTGGTGGCGTCTCCTTTTAAGCATATATATGCCTGTAACAGGAGGCGCTGCTGTTTTATATCTTATGAGTGTAATAAGTTACAAAACAAAAGTAAAAGTATAATAAAAATGAATAATTAATAGTAAATAGTCTCGTTCTAGTTTTTATCATTAGTCTGTTGGTGTGTGTGTGCGTGCGTGTTTGTTTGCGTGTATGTGCGTACGTGCAGTGTGCGAGTGTGTGTTGGAGAGTGTGAGTGTGTACATGGGTGTTTTATACGGAAGTGAATTGTGTAAATACTATCATACACATTTTACCTTACATTTAACAGAAGATTCTCTATTTCATCGTAGCATAACTTGTTTATCCAGTTAATCAGCAACGATTTACATTTTTTAAACGGCTCAGTATGTATATGTATTAATTTATTTATTTTGTTATATAAGTAAGACGAGCGTTTCTCATATTGAATATTTGCAAATTCTGTTTTTACAAAAGGGGAGCAAGCAACATTATGTTTCCTTCTTCTAGTTAATATATTAGGATCTAATGGTAAGGTTTTATGTTTTTTTAATACTACGTGAATAATATATAATTTTCGGACTGATAGTAAGTTACTAATTTGGTATAGTCCACAAGTAGGAAAGGTCCTTTTTTTGAAGTACATTACTTTTATTAATGTCCGTTGCGCTCTTTCAACATCAAGAAAACGTGTTTTACGCGCGCCTCCCCAGATAGAAATACAATATATTATTACTGATTGCACTAGCAAGATACACACTTCATTTAGAAGATTTTTTGATAAGCCACACCTTGGGGCTATGTATCGTAATGTTTTAAAAATCCAAATAAATTTTCGTATTCTCGCAGTAATTTTTTCGATCTGAGGATACCAGGACAGGCTTTGGTCCAACATTTTACCAAGATATTTGACGTGGTTGACTTTACTTATGATTGGACAACAACAGTTGTAATCAGTCATACTCCTACATTCATGTATTTTAATGTTGAAATCATGTTTAGGTTGGGCATTTTTGTATATTGTGAAGCAAATATAATTAGTTTTGGTTGTGTTTAATGTAAGAAGATTAGTTTTCAGCCACGACGCTACTTGTACCATACCATTTTCTGCGTTAGTTTTGGTTTCATGCCAGGTTGAGCCAGTGAAGACGATTGCGGTGTCGTCGGCATACGAAATTATTTTTGCTTTTCTGATTGACATGTTACACAAGTCGTTTAAATAAATGAGGAATAAAGTAGGACCCAAAACGCTTCCCTGAGGTACACCGCATGTTACATCAACCTCCTCGCTAACACAATTCTCTAGTTTAACCTTCTGTTTTCTGTTTGACAGGTAGTCCGCAAATATAGATAGTTGTGTATCTCTAATACCGATTTTTTCTAATTTTTTAACAAGGATGGGAATAGAGACCGTGTCGAAGGCTTTTTTTAAATCTATAAAGACCGTTAAGCACCTAGTTCCTCTATTCTTTAGTTAAAACTGATGTTAAAGATGTGATAGCATCTTCCGTAGAAATGCCGCGTCTAAAGCCAAATTGAGATGGCGATAGAATGTTATTGGTTTGAAGATAATTAAGTAATCTGGAATTTAAAAGTTTTGCTAATATTTTTGCTATAACAGGAATAACAGAAATTGGTCTATAATTATTAACATCACCTTCTTGCCCGCCCTTATATATAGGTGTTATTATAGATTTTTTTTTAAAGTTAGGGAAGATGCCTTGTTTAAAACTTATATTAGCTAAATGCGTTATAATTGGAATAATTTCATATTTAACATGTTTGAGATACATAATCCAGATGTTATCCCATCCGGGGGTACTATCTGATTTTAGAGAGTTTATTAAACAATTTACTTCATCATTATCCGTATCTAGAAGTACAAAAGATTTAGAGAGACTAGGTAATGAACGTAGGTATATATTAAGGTCATTCTGGGTTACAGTTTCTTGGATGCCATTTGCAAGTTGGTTGCCAATATTTGCGAAATATTTATTAATGAAGTTTGCTGATTCTGTTGGTGATGCTTTTACATTGGTTAATTCAGAATTAGTTTTAGTAGATTTATTTGTGTATGTGATTGTTTTCAGGTTTTTCCAGAGTAATTTGGTGTTGTTTAAAGATTTATTAAGAAGATTTCTTTCGCATTTTCTTTTTATTTTTTTTATAAGAATGTTGCAATGGTTTCTGTAACGGGCATAGGTAATTTTTTTAATTTCATTATGGGGGTCGTCTCGAGATTGTTTTTGGAGCTTATTTTGATTTTTTATACATCTTAGTATGCCTTCAGTGATCCAGGGCTTAATTATTCGTTTACTTTTAGGGATTTTGTGAACAGTAGTATTTATTTTTAGTGACTCCATAAGTTCATGAATTAAACATTCTGTTATGTAATTAGGATTTTCACAAAAAAGTAATGTCGGTAGATTTTTTTCTTTTAAATATTGTAAAGCACTCTCAAAATCAATTTTAGTAACAGTTGTTGGTATTGGTTGGCAATGCTTTATTTTAGATAACGATAGAAAGGTTGTACGGTGGTCTGTAATAGTACCTAGTGCCTATGATGGCAATAAAGGCAGAGTGCCGCTTCCTGTTTATTTTTAACATAAAGTGGTCAAGACAATTGGTTTCCCTTGTAGTTAAGGTGTGACCTGAGAGAATACCATGACCTGATAACATATCCAAGTATGAAGTTCTATTTTTAAATTCATATGTTTGTTCATTATGTTTAGGTTTAATATTGATATTAATGTCACCAGCAATTATAACATTACTTTTTTGAGAATTTAGGTTATCTAAATGGAGGGCTAATGAATTTATAAAGGGTTCCGCGTTAGTATTTGATGGTGAACGATATATACCTAAAATGATATTATTCAATATATGTATTTGTAGACATGATGCGTGGCTTATCTTTAATTCTGTGAAACTGACTTTTAAGGTGTCTTTTATATATACCACCACGCCGACGTTTTGATTTTGTTGACGATTAGTAGCATAAGAGCGATATTTAGTTAATGTCGGTATAGGTTTATTTCGATCAAGTCTGCATTCAGTCAGGATTATTACGTCTGTTTCAAAATTGAGGCAAGACATATTTGCTATGAAGTCATCGAAATTGCAATATATGCTCCTAATATTTTGGGAAATGACGGTAAGGTCACTTTTATTTATGTTGCAGTTGTTAGCGAGTTCACTACAGCCACATTCTATCGTTCTTGCAATACTCAAATTGTCGATGTCATTTAAAGTTTGTAGTAGATCAGTCATTATTGTGTTCTAATAAATACACGGTACGTTTTATCATAAGGGATAAGGGTATTATTTATGTAACATGCTTGAAGCCGTAAGAACGCATGCCATACATTTATGGGTTGCAGGGATTAATAATAATTATTATGTAGTAATTTCCTTTTTTTATAAGTATTACTCGATGTATATTTGGTTCTTTTTAGATTTTTGTATTTATTTCGGCTCTGTATGGTGTCGGACGTAAAGAATAGCACCATCCCTTATCTTCCCGTGGGTGTCGTAAGAGGCGACTAAGGGACTTGCCAGAGAATGGGCAGCAGCGTTCTCTGTGCTATTGTAACAACCGTACTGCGATCGCCAACCCGCCTGCCAAGCGTGGCGATTATGGCAAAACCTCCCAAAATGTCAATGTTGCGACACTTGGGGAGGCCTATGTCCAGCAGTGGACGTCTTTCGGGCTGAAATGATAATGATGATGATGTATTTATTTGATGTACTATTTAAGTACCTGTAATAAATTAAAGTTGACTCAAATGTAAATAAACTTTTAGCAGTATAATATGAATGACAGTAATAATGTGTGTGTGTGTTTGTAGGTGTTTTTAAAATACACACATCAAAAGTGTCTAGGGATCAACATATATTTTTGCAATAACTTTTCTCCTGATTGATATTAATTAAAATTTTCTTTAAGGATTCATCAAATAAAGTGTTTTCGTTTGTCACAGTAACGATAAACCAAGTCACCTTTGCATTAATAAAGAAATTTGCCATTTTCTAATAAAGGGATTTTTGACATTTGAACCACTAACATTAAAGTTCGAAAAAAAGACTGAAATAACAGTTTTCTTTAAAATTTTATTGGGTAACTTAAACAATTAATAATCCGTGTTTCTACCGCGAACACTAACAACACAAGAATATCGGTTTGGCATACTCAAAATGAGTTCATCCAAATCACGCTGTGGAATGGCCGCCCATGTTCGTTGCAACAACAAAAAAAGGTCTTCTTGCGACTGGATACCCTCCATATTCGGCAGAGCTCTTCTCTGTAGCATATCCCATGCATGCTCAATCGGGTTCAAGTCTGGCGACTGAGCAGGCCAGGGCAGGACATTGATGTTAGCTGCGGCGAGAGTCTGTCTTACAACTCTTGCGGTGTGCGGTCGTGCATTATCATGCATTAACTGAAATAAGGGACCGATTTGCACTTGTAGAGGAACGATGACGTCTGATACAATCGTCTCAGCATAAATTTGAGCGTTGAGGTTGCCTCTGATCCAAATCAACTCAGTTCTTCCGCCGATCCAAATACCCGCCCATACCATGATGGTTCCACCACTATAAGGATGGACTTCCTGGCAGGATTTTAATCGCTGTTGGCGTCCAGGGGTTCTCCAGTGTCGTATACGTCTTGTATCCGGTCTCATACCAAAACGAGACTCATCAGAAAAGCACACGAAACGCCATTGTTCTTCTGCCCAATTTCTGTGTTCAAGAGCCCATTGATATCGAATCCTACGATTGTGCATTGCTATAGGTGGTACCCGTAGCGGTCTTCGGGAATGAAGGTTCACTTCATGCAAGCGGTTTCTGACTGTTTGGTCGCTAATTAAGTTCCCTGAAGAGTGATGAAGCCTCACGGCTAACATCATGGCGGTTATTGTTGGAGCTCTTCGAGTTAAGATTTGAATGAATCGGTCTTGTCTCCGTGTGGTGCAGCGATACCGTCCTCCATGGCGCTCAGCCACGGTACCAGTGCTTCGGTAACGTGTCCAAAGTCGACTGATAACACTCTGACTTGTATTCAGAGCTAAAGCCACAGTACGTTGCCGGGAACCAGCTTCTATCATTGCCACGGCTCTGAGCATTTCTTCCCTGCTTAAATGACGTCGCCGCTCCATAATAACGTTGGTTTTAATCAGTAGTAGGGAAACAGTAGCACTAATAATGTCTTCAATGCGTTGTATGTTTTTATAGGGAAAATATTGACAGCTGATTTTCATCTTTTACTCGAATTTGATTCACAGTTCCTGATTCAAATTATGAAATGCACCAAAAAGGATCCATATAAATTTATAAAATCATAAATTTATTACAAAGCCACATCTCAATCTCAAGAAATCCGCATAAAAATGCTTGATCCCTAGACACTTTTGATGTGTGTAGTAATGAATAATGTATTTTGTGTGGATGTCAAGTAAGTGTAACAGACTTTACATACCCAGTTTGACGAGCACAGAATATAAGCAAAATAGTAGTGAAAACAATACTGAACTTCCTTATGATAATACAGTCAATTATTGATAATTAACTGTTGGATTTGTGCTTCGCTTCTTATTATAATGGTTGGAGAGTCGTCTTCTCTTTTGAGGTATACCCGGCCATATGCAGTCCAGCAATATTTATAAGTTTTTGACTTCACGAGGTCTCGAGCAAGGAAGTGTAGGCGTGCAGCCTTTGCAGTAAGTTGCTTAGTGATAAATATGGGGGTATCCTCGTTAGTGCGCATGCCCAGGTGTTTGGCACATAGTTTCGCCTTTTGTTTTATGTTAAATGCCTTACAAGATTTCAGAATACTATTTTTGATCAGTGTTGAGTTTGTTTCCACCACAATAGGTGTGTTACCCGAATCTTTCTTTGCACGAACTCTGTATATATCACGGATGATCGTCTTATCGAGCGGGCAACCCACTGAGTTCGATAGGCTTGTAACCATATGGATTAGATCGTCTTTGGTTTCATTTGACTTCTTGAGTACGTTTTTCATTTCAAAGTTAGCCTTTCTACTGTCTTGCTGCATACTTTCTATTCTATCTTCCAAAATAACAATATGTTTTTTATCCTCTTTTATTTTGTCTTCCAGAGATTCGATTTTTTTTTTAATTCTTCGTTTTGTGCTGTCAAGAAGGCGATGGAACTTTCGATGTTGCAACTTGATTGTTGAATTATGTTGTATTATGTCTTATGGAATTCTGCTGTGGGGATCGGCAGCAGACGTTGATTCAATTTTTATATTGCAAAAGAGGGCAGTCCGCGCGATCTATAAAATGGGTCCTCGCGAGTCCCTCAGAGAAAAATTTAAAGAGATCGATATACTGACTCTGCCTTCACTTTATATCTTAGAATGTATTTTATATGTCCGCAAAAACCGAGGGCTTTTCAAAATTAGAAGCGACTTCCATAATATAAACACACGCAGTAAACACGAAATTGTAATACCCAAATTTAGATTAACAAAAACTAGTAAGTCATTTCTTATAAACAGTATACGCTTTTATAATAAGTTGCCAAAGTCAGTTATAGAACTGACCGACGGAAAGTTTAAAAATTGCATCAAACGTGTCCTTATCAAAAAAGCATATTACAAAATTAAGGACTATGTTGAAGATAAAGAAGTTTGGCTGTAGTTCCTTCTGCTCATGCGGCTTCCCTGGTAGCTCATAAACGACACAAATATGTGGATGTCTCTAACTATTCCGAATTTTATTTATTCTATTCTTTTTTTCTCATGTTTTACAATAGTTTTCAAATCATTGCACCGTTTATTCATTGTGCAGAATAGTTACAGTACTGATGACTACATTTGTGTCAATTGTTTAATTAATTGTTCTTAGTTTTATTTTTACTTTTGTATAGTTTCTTTTTCATTCATATTTTTTTGTGAATGTGTGGACATTGTAGGCTTTGTATGTTTTTTTTTTTTTTTTTACTATCATCTTTTTCTACCTTTTGTAGTAAGCAATGACTTATTGTCGGGCCTACGCTGTCCTCTCATACTTAGGTACTAATGCTGTAACATCCAAATATTGTAGAACCAAATGATTTTAAAAGAGTAACCATGGATTTTCTTGCCGGTTCTTCTCCGTAGGAAACGACCAACCCGAACCGTGCCTCTTCTGTCGACGTTTTATAAGTGCCCATGTAGGCCTATGTAAAATAAAATATTTTGATGATTTTGATTTTGAAATTCCTTGAAGTATTGTGGCATTTTTTTTAAATTCGCTCTGTTGGGCTGCCATCATCTTGGAGAACATAGACTGCATCTCTTCCTTAAATATGGCAAATTCATCAATAAAATCTTCCTCACGTCTCCGTTTTTGCCGGGATGTCACAAAGTTGGGGGGTGTTTTTTGCTCCGGTTGCCGCAGGTCTACCCTGTCCAAATCCGTTTCCGACAAAGATTTATCTAAGTTGTGTCGTTCCATTCTGCTGAAGTATAACGCTTTAATGTTAATATCCTTCCGTAAACAGACGCGTAGATGTGAGATACAATAATAACATTCGGTGCATGACGCCGCACTGCCGTAGCTGTCGTAGCCCGTAGCTTATGACGTCACGTTTCGTAGCGAGTGGATGACAGAGAGGGCAATTATGGTGACGGTCTCTTTTCCTCGAGGGGCGCGGGGGCAGGGGCCCGCTTGTTATCGGAACGATCTGAACCGGGGCGCGGCGAGTGCACGTTTACTTTCTTTTTTAAATATGTAGATGAAGTTGCGAGCTTATCACATTAATAATAGGGTCTAAACTGGTTAATACTTTGACTTTAGTTATAAAATATTTTTAACAAATTAGCTGTGCACGTCTGCTTGCAGCAAGGATCCGGACGAAAGCGCAAAATAACTACAAATACCTCTGTATTTTCACATTTGCCGAGGGACCCTAGGCTACATAGCTACGTACGCCGCTGGGCTCGCCCCTATTACATGGGACTCAACATAGAACATAAACTAGTGTGTGTATACTACAGGTACATCTCTGCCTAACCCTCCGTGAAAATACAGGGTACATGTTATGTTACATAATAATATGTAGTTGATTGCGCTGTACACCGTACAGTGTACACTGTACATATCTGCTTCAGATAGCGTTCTTTACCATTGAGAATCATCTTCTAACTAATAGACCCTCCATTATTTTGTTGATCGAGTTATTTTCTTTCTGCGGAGTTAATATCATATCGATGAAAACACCTTCGTAAATAAAGCATTTCGAGAGTTTTTAGATTTGTGATAGTGCTACGGAGTTGCAACTACAACGGATAATTAATCAGTATCATAATAGACTAATAAAATGAAACAGGCGATGTTTAAAAACATGTATTTCAGGAGGTGTCTAGTTAAGTTACCTTACTTAAGTACAGACAGGGATACAATAAACAGTTTTCATTCAATACTTATAAATAATAATGAATTAACCTACCTACAGATAATTGAATTTTAGGCTTTCTGAAGTTTTGCTAGATATAAAAGCATAATATAACAAAGAAAGGCGTATACATGTCCTGCTGTGAGGTGATAAGGGTGGGCAAGTTCGAAAGACACAGTAAATGTACTGTAAGGCGTACTTTGTTGTGAGGTGTGAGTAGCACTTCTAATCCTTATGCACTGCCCAATTGACTAGTTGTCAGTAATAACTACAAATACAGAGTCACTTCTTAGTTCCTAAGTAAACTGGCACCAATAATAGTATTTCTTTGGTCGGTGTACGACGCCTCCTCCTTCTAGAATATGTTCCCGTGCATGTTTGTTGTTGTTGCGTGTCCATCACGTGCAGAGAGGCACAGTCGCCAGTCACGTACAAGTAGCTCCAGCTGGCCTTACCAGCTCGCCAGGTGCCATCGTCATCGCTTACTTCACTCAACATATTCACAGACCGATTCCGCGTCAGTAATAAACTCCCTTCCCGTTCGCGCCTGGCTCCGCCCGTAACAGATCAAACTCGTAAACTTGCGTGTGCGCACACTGCTCGTCCTTCTGGCAGAGTAACTTCACAATGAACTGCTTTCTGTTGACATGATCAATGTCAGTGCTCTCCGCCGGCGCATTCCTTTTGGACTTCCACAGCGTTCTGATGAGCAGGTCAGCTGACGAGTCGTCGTGGTGCAGCAGGGCGTGGGCAGGGTCGCGGGGCGGGGTGGTGGCGGGCGCGGGGAGGGCGCGCGCGGCCAGCAGCAGGAGGCAGGCGACGCGTATCATGATGGAGTGACCGCGGGGGCGACGGAGCTACTGGTTTTCCTACGTTACGTGTCTCGTATATATGCGGGTGAGCCCGTACTTTCCGACTACACTGTCATGCAGATGAAACAGGAAAGTTTTATCTTGATTATCATTTTAATTTTATCTCATTGAGATCATTGTAGCAATTGGTCACGTTAAAGTAAATACACAGAAGATATATACTAGGTTGCTAATATAACCAAAGTTCACCTTGTCAATAAAGGTAGTGTCCTCCTCTACTCTTTTCATGTAAACACTGAGCATGTAAAGGCCGCTTAGCCTCGCGTTTGCCATCGGCAGGTCCATAGGGCCGTATTGGTTGCTCTTAGTAACCTTCTCCCGAGGCGAAAAGCAAAAATTATAAATTTTTCGTATTTCTGTAATAAAAGATAAAAAGAAACCTATCAAATTCAAGGTGGGTGCTAAAATTCATAAGCAAGCTATGCTCGCTCTTGAATCTTTTTTTCTTCGATTGGGCTTTTCTGTATCTACATTTAGTACGTCAAAGTTTGTGCTTCAATCTAACATATCCGAGGTGGCGAGCAAAAATTGTCGAGTTTCTGAAAGGTAAATCCATGCACCTAGCTAATTCAGTTGTATGGGTATTTGCCTTCAAGCAGCACGTTCTGTTTGTACAGTGCTCATTGCTGCGTACATACCTTCTACCTACCGCACCTATCCAGTGCACCTCTGATGAAGGTCTTTGTTCAGTGAGCAGTCAGAAACAGCTCAAGGTGATCTGTCGGATGAGGCCGGTGTGGTGTTTTCTACCACGGCGGACCATTTGGGATCCCTCAAACCGTCCGCCGGCGTCGTCTATACATACAAATAAATAAAATTGAAGTGTCTGTTAGTACCTAATATTAAAATAACCGCTTTTTACTAACAATAATGACATTTTTTTTTAAATTTTTGTCTGACTGTCTGTTTGTTCCGGCTAATCTCTTGAACGGTTGGACTGATTTTGACGGGACTTTCACTGACAGATAGCTGATGTAATAAGGAGTAACTTAGGCTATGTCTTTTTTAGAAAAAATCATAAAATTATAAAAAAAACTAAATAACTTCTTTGTAAATTCCGCGCGAACGAAGTCGCGGTCTCAGCTAGTCCAAAATAAAAACTGATGTCATTAGACCTTGTAATGTTTACTTGCTTTACTAGTTTCTGTGTTGTTTTAGCTTTATTTAAGTTCTAACATAGAGCACGCACTCGTACGAGTGGGGTGATCTACTACTTTGCTACGTGCCCCCAATCGTTACCAGCCTAAGTTGCTACCTACCAAAATACTTAAATTATATAATATATTGACTGATTGTTCTAGCACCGCGATTCGCTGTGATGTAAGGAACAAATGAGCTGGCCGGTCGGCGTGCTATGATGCAAGTATTTGCGACCGCGAGTGTATGTCACGGAATGCGCGGGAAAGCCCAGCGCCTGCGCCTGCGCAGCGGAACAGCTGCCGGCGCTACCACTGCTACTCACGACTACTCACGAATCACTCGATTCATTCAAGTTATGTGTTACTGTGCAGACAGATGTTTTTAACAAAAACTTAACGAGACTCTCTCACTCGATGCTTATCAAAAATTCGCTCGTGAATGTGAATGTCTATAAGCATGTATTCGTATTTTTACGTCCTTCCGTGGTGATCCTACTTTATATGTAGCAGTCAGGTTAATGAGGGCGAGTTGGTGGCACATGGTTGGCGAGCGGCCCCTCGTGCTCGCGCTCACGTAACCGGGCCGCTCCGGAGTGTGGATGACATGCTCACGTGTGTGCCATGCGGGCCGTGCGGAAAACCCGCCGCGCCACCAGACACCCGCCCGCAGAAGGTACACTTCCAGAGACCTTTCACTATGAATTTCAGTTTTTGTGGACAGTCTTACATATTTCCTTCTTACTAATCATTCTATTTGTTTTACATGCTTGTTTTGTGTTATGTTCAGTGCGAATAAATGTTTTTTTCTATCTAACAATAAAGTGTAGTGTTGGGGTATGATGCCCAACAGTGAAATGTTATGTATGTACTTGTTATGTAGACTTGTAAGGTATGTAATATGTTATGTAAATGAGTAGACGCTTGATTCCCTTGATGGATTTGTTGCTACTAAATTATAATTACACGATTACATGCTAAGTTAGAGGAATGCACACACAAACAATATCGATGTGCATAAATAAGTATGGCGTACAAACTACACAAAGGTCAATGTCTCACAAAATGTAACAGTTTATAAAATTGAAAAATGTTATGTTATAATGTAAAATTTAAAAAGGGGATAAAATATAAGTCTTAATGATATAACATAAGCATTATATTATTAAATCACAGTGCGCAATAGGCGACGTTGAGTGTGTGTGCACTCGATAAGATAACTCGATAACTTAGAGGATTCGATATGACCGGGAACCCGGGATTCCGAATCTCGGGATAGGTCTAGATTGAAGAAACATTTATTGAACCGCATAAAAGATCGTCGACGAAATACGTTTAGTGGTCTTTTTGTTACCACTTTCCATTACCAATACAATCCCGGGACTATCCCGGGATCCCGAGATTAACCGTAGCTAATCCCGTAATCCCGGGATTAGAAAAATCGACCGTGATTGAATCCTCTAATAACACTACTATCTTCTGTAACATCAGATACAACGTTGTCACCAACACTTGCAGTCGACCTCCTTCGCGGCGCTGGATTCGGAACAGGTGGTGCTATCGGTTTCTGTTGACTCCTGCAATGTTTCCGAAGTCGGTGGTATGCATATATTGCGCCTGCTACTGCTGCTACTGTTGCCAGAATGTACATGACAACGTATTGGTGGACATCGTGATATGTTGCACGATCTGATATAACGCCTTCTGCAGTCGCAAGTTTCATCTGTTCTATTTGTTTTCCCAGATCTCGCAGTAATGAGCTCTGCTCCATTACCGTCTCAGTTTCAGGTTCTTGTTTCAAAACCGGTACAGACAGGTTAATGATCCGATTGATTGGAGGAATTTCTATCATGAATTCTTCGACCTGGGCATGAATTGTATCCATAAATTGCCTTTGGGAATAAATAGTGAACGTCTCACTATTGATAGTGCAGTCACTTCCGAGTTTCATTATCCCTGCGTGGCTAAATAACTCTGTTGAAACTTGATTCCCGCATATAACGCGTATTTTGCAAGCGTCACAGCAGAAGTATAGGTAGCTGTTTATGTTGTTAAGTTGCTCCAATGTGTCTCGACAGTTCTCCTGTTTTATTTTGCAGTCAGGCGAGCCTTTGCTTCTCTTGCAGAGGATCTCGTCAGTTTTCATGTTGTATACTGGCGTCCTCATGGGGCACAATAGAGTCGTGCTGTCGTGATCAATACATTGATGTAGGTCGGTTATAGTCATCGGGAGGTAAGAATCCTTTTGTATGTTGATTGCTAATAGTTCCGCTGTAGGTAGTAGGGTAACCATTTTGCCGCCGCTCCTTTTTGGGACAGGTATGATGTGGTAAACTTCGTAATTTTCTCAGCTGATTAATGGCATCCGTATCTCAATGATAATATATCTGTCTGATATCCTTGCCTTCACTTGCAGAAGCTGATACAAGCGGAAGAAATCTTCTTGAATGTTTGTGATGGGAAGTGCCACATCCTTTGACAGCTGACCCTGATATGATGTTCAATTCATCTCGTAGCTGTTCTGGCGCAATGAGGTGTAAATTCATCTTGCCATTGTAAATGTTTGTTACGGTTTCCAACAGAATCTCTTGAACGTTTCTAAGTTGCTCTATAAAGCTGTTCGCTGCGATAGCCGACATCACAAATTCGATTGATAATTCTTGTGACTCAATCTCTTGCTGAAGGTTACTCGTTAATTTGTCTAGACTTAGCAGATGTTGATTGAGTAATTTGTATTGTTTTTCGATTTTTTCTTCCGATCTCCGAAGTAGTATTCGGCTTCTGTAACAGTTGTCTGATTTTTGTATCATAGAGCCAGATGTTTTTCATTTTCTTGGATGAGTTCAATATCTCGTTGATATTGTTCGGCGAATTGGTCATCCAATACTCCGAATAAAGACCGTGCGATCGACCCGACACAGATGGCCATGTCGGGGCGTAGAAATGCCACTGTATGGCCATCTCGGCGATTTCTTTCTGTAATTTTTCATTTCTGTAGCTGTTTTCTATTTCCCCGTATTGTTCCATTAGCAGTCGATTAGCGCCGACGAAGTTCGTGCCATTTTCGCTGTATAAATGTCGGGGGGCACCTCTCCTTGCTGCCATTCTGTTAAGGGCTGCCAAAAATGCCGAGCTTGTAAGGCCAGACACCCACCATGCAAATGAAGATGGCTATGTATCCATTTGTTGTTCTAACCCCTCTTCCTTTATTCATCTTGACTACGACGAATCCCGTGTACTCCACTTCTGTATGGTAGAATGGCGGGCAGGGTTTCTTATGGTATTCTTGCGCTCGGTAGTTCACCCATGATTTTATGTTGTTTTGTTGGACTTATTTTGCGGCACGTTACGCACCTTTTGACTTGCATCTTCGTTACTCGCACGCCACCGATGATCCAGTATTTCTGACGAAGGTGCGATAAAGTGAGTCGCGCTTCTCCATGAAACGGAACGCCACATTGACCGGTCCCGTGCGACTCGCATCCAGCGGATCCCCGCAACCTTCACCAGATCATCGGTCCACCTAGTGGGAGGCCTTCCAACGCATCGTCTTCCGGTTCACGGTCGCCATTCCAGAACTTTTCGGACCCATCGGCCATCTGCGAGCAATGTGCCCTGCCCACTGCCACTTAAGTTTGGCAATTCTTCGGGCTACGTCGGTAACCTTGGTTCTCTTGCGGATGTCTCATTTCTGAAACTCCGAGCATAGCCCTCTCCATTGCTCTTTGGGTGACTTTGAGCCTTCTGATGAGGCCCATTGTGAGCGACCACGTTTCGGTCCCGTATGTAATCACTGGCAACACACACTGGTCATAGACTTTCGTCTTGAGACACTGCGGTAACTTGGACGAGAAGATACCACGCAGCTTCCCGAACGAAAGAAATTATATTATTATTATAGCTAGCCTGTATTGTCCCACTGCTTGGCAAAGGCCTCCCTCCATTCTTTCTTTCTTTCAACGAAAGAAATTGTTGAAACTAAATATAAAGTTATTTAAAAAATGTGTATTCTTTAATCAATATTTAACTTTAAGTTATTTCAATTTTACATCGTGGCTGCATAGAAAGTTGGAACATGGTTCAATAAAAATGTGAAAATAGAACGAATTTTTTATAATTTGACATCTGTCAGTTGAAAGCGATTCTCCCTAGCACCTCAGGCAACTTCAGACCTACTTTCAGAGTATGAGCATCGCTTTCAACTGACAGATGTCAAATTATTAAAAAAAACTAGTGCTATTTACACATGTTTATTGAACCATGTTCCAACTTTCTATGCAGCCACGATGTAAAATTGACATAACTTAAAGTAAAGTATTGATTAAAGAATATAATAGTTTTTAATAAAATTTAGTTTCAACAATTTCTTTAAAATAACATAGAGTTGGGCATAATATTTACCATTTTTTCAATGATGGAAATGAAAAATAATGGCTGAATAGCTGGCTGGCCACAGAAAAAAAACAAAAGAGGCGGGAAAGCGACAATCCGAAATAAAATTTACTAATTTTTTCTTTAGCTAATTTATGTTTTTATTTTTACTTTCCTTGTATTCGTAATAAAAAGCACAGAGTTTACCTCGGGTTAAAGACTTATTTAGTCCCTCGAACTATTGGCGCCCTCACTTCGTTCAGGCGCCAAACCCCGTCTCGGGACTAAATAAGTTACTTTCACCCCTGGGGTAACATTGTACTATAAAGTTTGCGTGCCGCTCTAATTGGCCTCTTCGGCGGCACGACAGGACGTGGTGGCCTATTGACAACTTATCCCCAGTGACAGCTATGTGTAGAACAACAAGGAGCTCCAAACAAGACTGTATTGATATATATTATTATTTATATTGATTGCATTGCATTGATATTGATATTTGTTTTTTTTTTTATTATTTGCTCTGTCCAGCTTGGACTCTGTTCCAAAGTTCTATTCCACGTTGGTTACAATTTTTTATATTTTATCTTTTTACTTGTTTTTTCAGATATTATTTTATACTTAGAATTTCTTTCATTCATATTATAAATACTTATACCACAGAAGGCCGTTGGTATTCATTAAAATGTTTCAGGCACCTATCTACATACATAAACACATCAACAACGGAGTAAATGTTTTGAGGTATTCCAGATTATCTCCTTGAACATTAACAAGGTCATCAGGGATTATCATTTCATACGTGGGTATATTTTGTACAAGTAAGTTTTTTTTATTTTAAATGAAATGGAATGTCGCCGCGCTGCCGCTGGTGCAGCTGTACATTACGTGATCAGGTTACGTTCAATAATACTGAATTTGAATTTGTGAATTTTTCAAGTGGCGAAAAACACTCAAAGGAGTCACGAGCCCGATTTTGATAAAAACTAAAACTGCATCATTGGTTTTTTGAAAAATTAATATTCCTAGCAGGAATCGAACCCGTTAATTTTGAGAAATAAAACACCGTGTATTATTAAACCATTCGATAGTGTCGCTGCTTAGGATCAAATTCTGGGAAGTAATGACATACGGCAAACGAAAAGAAAGAGTTACTTTTTGATAAAATAAATAACAGTATGCAAACTGTAAGAACATCACAACTTTGACCTCAGATATTTCAGCTCCGATATAATTTTCGGCAAAATTCTTTTAGGAGTCAATATTATGATATATTCCACTATACGTTAGCAACAACAATGTCTGTGGCCGCTGTGAAAAAAAATCATGCCACTGGTCCATACAAACTTACCCAATGCTCTTTATAATTAATATTTAAATGAACTAATCAAACAATTCCGATAGCGTTAGAGGAACAAAACTTTATTTAAACAATAGGTAAAACACATACAGGGTGGCAGCAACAGCGAATACCGTAGCGCACAAACAAATACCGCATTTAGTACTTTTACAGCATTCTGAATTAGCGTACGCCACGAAAAAAATTTAACATCGCTAATTTCAAAACAAAATCTGTTGGTCTTCCATACATTTTGACCGTGGAGGAAACAGTTGTTTTTTGTTTTGATGAACAAAATATGTGAGGGGTTCAGAATGGTGCAGTGAATACGTGATCTTCGTTTGTGTGCCAATGTACCTTCCACTCTGTAGTTCATGGACCTTGGTGGTGTTCGGCCGCCGCGCTGTGCCCCGGGCGCGCGAGCATCATGTGAGCCAGGGAGCGCGCGAGCGCACGGCCGGCGTCCAGAGTGGGGCGAGGCGGCGCCATTCCGGGAAGCGCGTGACGTACAAGGCCGGCGTGCTGGACGTGTCGTACAAGGGCGGCTTTCTGGACGTGAGCTGATAGGCCGGCGTGCTGTGCGTGACGTGCCTGGAGCGCGCGCGCTGGTAATACCGCGCCGCCAGGATGCCCTGCTCCAGCTGCGTGCACGCCGCGCACACCAACACAGCCACCAGCAGAGCCTTCACCAACATGCTGCACTGCCTCACTGCTGCACGTGTAAGAACGGCGTGCCTGTGTCTCTGCGCACTGACAGCGCCCTGAGCCCACTACTTATTATACGTCCTCTTGTAGTGAGGGAATACCCACTATAAGGAAAATCGAGCGACAACACAGTCTTGTACTTTGGGCACGACTGCGCATGCGCAATGCGCACAGCTTTACAAAACCCACATTCGATTCGACTCACACGGGTCATAATTAATGAGTGTGACCGTGTTGTGTTCATTAAAATTAAACTGGTGGAGAATCGAATTGAGTAAATAAAGTGGAAAGGAATAATAATTAAACAATTATTTTATCTGCCTTCTTTAACTCTACTTGGCACCGATTAGGCCGCTGGCGGAACGTTTCTTGTGCAGTGAGCAGCGGGGGGGGGGGGAGAGTGTAGAAAGCTGCCCCATGTAGGTACCACCACGTTGTTCAATAGAACTGCCCCATTTATGTACCACCACGTTGCACGCTACAAGAAACACTCCATAAATTGCGGAAATTGCGGCCTTAGAACAATAATTATAAAGTTTCAGTCATACTGTCGAACATGTAGGGTACGATTTCATACCAATGGTATGGCTTCTTACTAATGAGCGTAGTGCTCTTTACTGAGCTTTAACGCCGCGCGCCGCTACAATGTACCTACCTAGGTACTCTCCTGCAAAAGTATTATGATATTCGTACCGACTGGCGACGGTGCTGCAGAGCCTGGCCCGCTGGGGGAGCAGCCGCCGAGTGCAGTGTGACCGCCTGACGCCTGTGTGGGTTGTATTGTACATAACGTTATCTTCAGATAACTTGTCGAACTTAGGAGAAAACACATGACACAATCTCTTATTACCACCCACACGTCAAACTAATGTCAATGTTTTAATGTCGTATATTGCAGTGTTCCGCAAAGTGTGTGCCGCGGCACACTGGTGTACCGTGCTCATGGATTGGTGAACCTCGGAAAAATAAGGTTTTCTATTTTATTTAAATAGACAGACGAGAGGAAAATACCTACTTAAGAGCGTTTATATTACCGCATTTCATACAAACTTTCAAGTCCTTATTTTCCAAAATGACTGAACTGATTTCGATGAAACTTAATACGCACAAGATATGTAGGTCTAAAAAGTTAATAAAACAATTTCGAAACGTCTTTTAAAAAAAAAGATAATTGGAATTTTTTGTTTCTATCGATAATTTATATGTATTATATAATATATACTTATATATGATTTATATATCTTATATATTTTTATTTTATTTTATCGGTTTAAATTAGCAGTTACACAACTTTTTAGACCTATGTATTCTGCTTATGCATATGAAGTTTCATTAAAATCGGTTCAGTTATTTCGGAAAATAAGGACTTGAAAGTTTGTCTGAAATAGGTATCATAAACACAAAAAGTTTCCGAAACACTGCTTTAATGTATGTACTACCAAGAAAAATAGTCCCATACAACCAAAACATTTGCTTAAAACAGTTTTCAAATTATTCAGCTATCCAAAGTATATAGGTATTTACAATTATTGAGGAAAGTGGGAAAAATGTGGATGTGGGTGGTACATTTTGGCAAAACTTAGCTGCTGGCAAAAATAAGCAAGCATCTAAAATATAGAATGAGATCTAATGTTACCTCTGTAGCGGTCAGTACAAAAAGTACTACAGCGCCATCTATGACGCAACTGAAGAACTAAAAGAAAAAACCAAAACCTGACAACAAATTAAGTCGGGTAGTAGCCCACCAGTGCAGCCGACCCGTGTAGTCGGAGGATCCTCGCTTATCTATGGAGTAGTGTGGAACTGTCCACCCTGTTCTTCATTACCCCTATACTCTATAAAGCCCTATGGTCAAATGCGAGCAGAAAAATCAAAAGCGCTTTTTCATCTGGAATTTCGCAGGATAAGTACAATATTATTTGTAAATTACATATTTGTAATCACGTTCTCGAAAACGGCAAACAGCTCTAACGCTTTCGATCTAACCAGGTCTCATATGTTATGTGAAATATCAAAAGTAGTAAGGAAATCCCCAAGGGAATAAGGGATATTGTACTTGTCTGCGTAATATTTTAAGTGTTAGGTGTGGACTAAGATTAACATTGAATTGATACATGTGAGGTTCGTTGTCAAGTAGGACACACGGATACCTACTTATTATATGCGGAAGAGAGTGGAATCTTGTGGAAAATGAAATTAATACATGAAAAGAAAAGGATAAAAAAAGAAACATCAAATACCATAAAATTAATAAATAGTCATAGTACTTGTTATACAAAGGTAAAAAAATGCATACAGCTCAACTAATATATAGAAATGTTATGCGTGGTCCACAGACAATGTTAACCAACCATCTGGATTTTTCTGGATATATGTGCGGTTTTATTTCCACCACTACCATTTTTAGGGTTCCGTACCTCGAAAGGAAAAAACGGAACTCTTATAGTATCACTTTGTTGTCCGTCCGTCTGTCCGTCTGTCCGCCTGCCTGTCTGTCAAGACCCTTTTTCCCAAGAACGCGTGGAGGTATCAAGCTGGAATTTATAGCAAATACTCAAGTCTACTGTTCCTTGGAGCTGTGACAAAATCAAACTTCTTAGCCAACGCAATAAAAAAATACAGCCGTTTATGCCGCAGATTTCCGCAAATTTTCGACACTCGCAAGGGAATCAAACCTACAGGGTACTTCCCGTGAACTCAGAATCTTGAAATTTGGTTCGAAGCAACGTCTTATAGCACAGATGAAGGATAAATTTCGAAAACAGTATATTTTTAGTTACATCATCAATAATAATATTTTTTGCACGGAACCCTCGGTGCGCGAGTCCGACTCGCACTTGGCTGGTTTTTATAATTATTCTAGCTAGATAATAAAGATAACTAAAGAGTTATAAAAGTATAGTATTAGATGCAGAAAACTACTTAGAACAACAATAATTGTCGCACATTATTGGTACATCTGTACGGCGCGCGGCGTTTCACAGCTGGCTCCACAGAGTACGTTTGGCTGGCTAAGTAGTCTGTGGCGTGTGTTCCCACGCTTTTCGAACGTTGAGTTGTAAACCGTGAATAAGTGTCTAAAGGGAATAAATCTATTCAAGTATTCATTTGTGTTCAGAAGTGCGATTTACATGCTTAAAAAGTAATTTAATACGGTTTGTTGTGATTTTTGTTAAAAGAAACTACTTTTGTGTAAGTATACATTTTGCTTGTAAAAGTGGATAAACTTTAGTTTCGGATTGCAAAACTGGATGCTCTATAAGTATAAATATGCTTATCTTCTATCCCAATGTAACATATATTTAAACATTTTGTGTGGTGTGAAAAGCTTTCGCACGGAATAAGTTGTTAACTTGTGACTAGTCGCGCTACTGACACGCCGCCGCCGCCGCCGCGCCGGCTTGGCCTTATGTTTATTAGAGAAACAGCCTTTTAACTTATACACAATGTTGACTGCAACCAGTCAATACTACTTTTGACCGATTATGTAACAGTTTTGACTGAAACATGTTATTTATTTTATTATATTGCGAGCTGCCAGGGCAGTCAGTCAATTTGGACGGCAGGTACTCTACCCATATAGCGGAGCTTGTTAAACGTACATACCATAGAAATTGTTGAAATAATTGTACAAAAAGCTAAACACAAGCTTTCAGAAAGTTAAAACGAAAGTATAGGTAGTTTTACATCGTTAAAATTAGACAACCCAAATAAACTATAGCCAAATTACAATCTGTTGATGAGAAACGGCGGTAAACTAAAACTAGTTCACGACTTCCGTTCGGCCACTCACCGCTAGATGGCACTAGTAGTATTTGCTTGTGTGTGAAAGAACAGTTGGAAAGTATTTGATAAACTGTTTTGGACTTTGTGAACGATTTAAGTCGGTATCTACAGCATTTTTTTTCAGGGAACTGTTGAGATTTGAGAGGCTCGCTCATTTCTGGTACAGACACTAAGTATACAATGTACATGCTAGGTTAGGACAGACGCTTTGAAAATTCACTTGCGAGTACACATTATTATTACTATTTACTTAAATAATTTACTATTACTACATTTCATTTTGAATTACATATATTATTTTGAATTTTTAGGGAATAACTTGAACGGAACTATAATTTCGCAACTAATTGTAAAGACTCCGTGGCGCAACGGTAGCGCGTCTGACTCCAGATCAGAAGGTTGCGTGTTCAAATCACGTCGGGGTCAAAACTGGTTTTTGGTTGTTATAGGCGAAATTTCTATATGTTTAATTTTTAGGGTTCCGTACCCAAAGGGTCAAACGGGACCCTATTCCTGAGACTTCGCTGTCCATCCGTCCGACCGTCTGTCACCAGGCTGTATCTCATGAACCGTGATAGGTAGCCAGTTGAAATTTCTACAGATTATGTATTTCTGTTGCCGCTATTATAAAAAATACTAAAAACAGAATAAAATAAATATGTAAGGGGGCTCCCATAAAAAAAGTGATTTTGTTGCTCGTTTTTATAAAATGGTACGGAACCCTTCGTGCGCGAATCCGATTCGCACTTGGCCAGTTTTTAGTTAATATTTAGGTACTGCGCAAATGTTTTTGTTACCGACACGGCACACCGTCACAGGAAACCGTAGTTGCTGTGTCCTGAGCGGCGACCGGACACCGTTCACATCTGCGCAGGGAGTGGCTGATATCATAGTGGTTATATGTATAGAAATCAAATACCTAGTCATTGGTAGCTTGTATCCGACACAAGACACACGTTTGCAGCGCCTTGTTTAATAAACAATTGAGGGCCCTAGAGCTGTTTTGCGGACAAAGTAGTCGGACCAAGTGTTCACATGGAAAATAATAAACAGCAGCAAAATTTGGAGATGCCGGGGATCGAACCCGGGGCCTTTCACATGCAAAGCGAACGCTCTACCACTGAGCTACATCCCCTGGTGACTACATAGTCGAAATTACCCAGTACCTTTCTTTGATCTGCCTTTCTTAAATTGAATAGTTACATTTTATCAAATAAGTACTACATTATATAAACTAGCTTCAAACTATAAAAGGGGATTAAAAAATTCTCAACGCTGTCAACTGCGCAAAATGTGTGAAATGTGCGCAAGAGACTGGCGGCATTGCCACGTTGTATGGCTACACTTTGCCTCTGGCCATAATAAAACCTAGACCTTGGTTACCCACGAGGTTACCCATACTTAACATGTAATTTTGGATTGAACAAAGATCTTCTTCCAAGATCTAAGATCGGCTCCCATGCACTGAACAGATAACAGCCACAAACAGGGACGGTTCCAACAGAGACAAACCCCAAAAGGGACGCGGGGCCGGCCGGGGCGGTTTCAAAATGAGTGCGAAGTAACACTTCGCCCCGAGTCCCGACCGACACTTTAAACATCGCTAATTCGCCATACAAGCACGTTGACACAATCGGAGGTTTGACATTGGGAAAATAAAGTTAAATTGGCTGCCGATGTCTCACACAGAGAGAAATGTAACCCGAACCGAAAGGGTCGAGAGCTTCAAAACAAAATAAAACAATAGCATTTTGTGTTAGTTACTATTTAAATGATTTTATTCCTGAACCATCGATTATTTTTGTATTTTTTTAAAGTATTGCTCACAGCTCCTTATAAATACGTATTCCCCTTCGTCCCTCTTCTTTATAACCGACAATCGTTATACCGTTTTCATTCATGCAGAAGTCGTCGTTGGCTACCCATAGATTACCTTATTAGTTTTCTAACAAAATAAATGTACATATATCGAACTGATTAAGAAAAATGTGTAACGCTAGGTACAAGTGACGTGTGTTCATTTATTCCTCGAACCTTATGGTCTGCAATATGCAGAAAATAAAGTATTAGTTCAAATATGAATGTGCGCACGTCACACGTGAATAACTTGAACAGTAAAACTTCCTCCGTATAGCAAGTTGAAAACCAGATATTACGAAATTTCAATATAAGTAGTTAGTCTTTATTACATGCGCTTAAACAATAACTAGGTCCCTAGTGAGCGTGTCGTATTGTCGCAGCCCCAGCGCGGCGCGGCGGTGCCTACCGCGCCTCGGCCTCCATGATGAACTCGGTCATCATCATCTCCATGGAAGGCGCCACGCCGTGTGCCACGCAAGCGTGCTTGAAGCACTCGGCCACGTGCAGGATGCGCCAGCAGTGGTCCTCCTCGTGGTCGAACTGCTTCTCGCACGCGTGGATGAGCGATACCATCTGCCGCGCCAGCACCTCGCCTACACACACACACACTTATCATATGGCGCCGTCGAGTAGGGAGTATTCGACAAAACAGTAGTAAGTCTGTGTTTAAATCACGTAAAGTATGAGAGACCTCGGTATACAGAATCTATTTGTTCGGTGCTTCTTCCATGGTAAATAGTGAGAATAAAGAGCTGACCAGTTGGGGTATTATGTGAGACAGTTGTCCATGACCATAAAAAGACTCCGGGAACATTGGACATGGCATGGGCAAGGGTAAGTTTGGACTAACCGTTGGGGAAGGCCTGTATGAACTGCTCGGTGTTGTCGTGGTGCATGCGGCTGGAGTCGGTGAGCAGGTTGAAGTGCCGGCTCATGCACTGGATGGCGCAGCCCAGCTCGCGGTGCTCGAACTTGAAGTCGTCGCGCCAGAAGTGGAAGAACTCCTCCATCTTCTCCTCCGTCAAGTCACTCTGCAGGTCAGTGCACGTTGCCAACAGTGAGAAACGGAGACCGATTAGTTCAAAAGCTACGAATAATAGTCATTTATTTCGTGACATTGTGTTAATGTGTTAAAAAAATAATAGTAGCCGTCCAGTGGTTATAAAGGACCAGCATTCTAGAAACTTAGATTCTAATAAAAGTTCAATAGACTTATATATAGCTTCCGTAATCATCAAATGATGAAAAAAAACTTCTATTCGCCGTTGTGGAATTTGACTTAGATTGATGACTAGATAAACAAAAATGGTCACCTCCTGGCGACACTTGTCGAGCGCCTGCCCGAAGCCGAGCGTGACGTCCTTCATGACGTTGACGTCGGCCAGCACGGCCACTGCGGCCAGCAGCACTAGCAGTACCACCTGCATCATGTCTGCTGGAGTCCTGGCTTCTGCGGCTCCCGAGGCGCGCGAGCTCATATACATAGCAGACCGGCCATAATGATTGCATGTGATGTGTGTCATCAAGGGGGTGGAGCCGATCACATACATCGCTACGTACCTACTACTTTTGTAGTTTATTACATTGTTACTTGGTTTGTGTTAATACTTTATGTTGGTTATAGTGTTTCTTTTTGTTTGCGGTATTTACGCCTGTTCAACTATGACAGCAACCAGTTATGTTTGCGGCCAACGCTTTTATTACAGAGACAGTAGGCTCAACAGCGCCGTGGTATCTAATCGCATTTTCCTAGTGTTATGGTATGGAATGGTTGGTTTAGTGACTTCCTAATTATTATAATTATTTTATGCCGACCACAATCTTATCAGCGATAAGGAGAACATGGTTTGGTGTAAATACTAGACAAAATTGTTAGTCTATGTATTAAAAAAGACGTAGCTGATGGGGCGTGTCAGCTAACATAGTGTTTACACAGGTGACCTCCGCACGAGAGGGAATCATTAGGAGTGGCCCGTTCATTAGCGGTCAGAAATTAGCCCTCATCAGCTCGGCAAATAAGTGAGCGTTTTTTTATGATAACATGCAATTGATACAGTATGCGTTACATTGTTTCGTAATACTTGTGCATGTACATACGTAGGTAAGTAGAAGTAGCATCTAATTTTCTCTTCATTATAACTGTATTCTATCAAATAAAAACAAACAATCTAGCTCGTGACGATTTAGAGCTTATTTTTGGGCTAAGGAATGTTCGAACACAACAGAACTACCTAGAGTACCTACCTATGTAATTTTGAAAATGTTTGTTTCGGTCCTGCGAACCGCATGAGTTCCGTCGAGTAAGTTGGGTTAGGAACATCTGTTGTTCGGAGTTAGACGCCCGATTCTACTTCGAAGTGGTATGTTATTTTATGCTGTTTATCCCGACTCAGTTCGTGTGAAGCTGGTCACGTCCCGGGCCGGATGCGGCGCGTACAGCGGTACGGCACGGTAATGCCTATAATCGCGCTAATTGCGGCCGACACACGGCTCTCGTTACGAGCGCGCACGGAGCCCCATCACGAAGCAACCTCACCCTCGCGTGATGCTGTCTGTTCCTAGAGCGGGGAGACCGCAGTGGTTTAGTCGATCACGGGTCAGTTGGCAGTGTTACAGTTCCAGAAATTAAGATAATAATAATAATAATACCATTCTGCAGCCGTTTTCATAAAAGGTTTACCAGTTCCATTACATAACAGAAAATTATTTAAAACCTACATATTTATCGAAACATGGATCAAAGAACAAAACTAGTCAAGCAGACAGATGACAGATGTCATAGATATACCAACAAATAAATTATGGATGAATTAAAATGACTTAGAAAATGATAACAAGAGCTGCGTCACAACGAGCACGCCTTCCACCCCCGGAATCGTCGCTGAGCTCCGCCTCGCCGCCGCCGGACCCCGGATCACCTATGTCATCGGCAGCGGCAGTAGCGTCGAGTTCCAGCGACGAATATTTCTCCCCGCCGACGTCGCCAACACCTGTACGTCGGCCGGGGCGAGGCCGGCCACCGTCGAGCTTCGGACCTAGGGGCCAACCGGCCCCGAGCCGGGTCCCCGCTGCCGGTGGTTGTGTGCAGCGCATGAGATGGACTCAGTCTATAAATGAGAACGTCATGCGCGCATATTACGGGTCTACAGAGGGGGGAACTAACCTCACTGCGTACCGTATTAGGATGCTGTCTCTTTTTCAGGCTCTTGAACCAACCGTCAACGTGTCGGCCCAACGACTGTCGGATCAGGTGCGGGTCATTCAACGCAATCACATGTTGGACGACGCCGTACTTGATAGGCTGCGCTCAGAGGTACCGAGCAACCATATCGACTTGACTCCGGCGCAAACCGCGGTGCAAGCGTCATCTATTGACGCAATACCTCCGCGGTCCAATCTTGGTGCTCTAGAGGAGGATGATAGGGTTGCCACGGTAAGTAGCCAGTGCAACGAACGTTTGAGGGGCGCTCTGGAAGATGCGCTTCACGAATATCGATCCACTCCTGCCCAACTTAGGCCCCGATTACCACGGCTTCCCATGCATAAGAAAAATAGGGCGCTGTGTGGTACTCATCGGCAAACTATACTGCTTCAGGGAGGGGAATACACGCCCACGTGTGATGCGCTTTGTGAGGCGGGCATTCTTGGGGACTGGAATCAGCCCTCAAGAATACATGTCCCAAGTCACAGAGCGCATCGACTTCCTGAAGCAGAAAGTTTATGCATGGGCGAACCGTATTCGGCGGTATAAGAAGCGTGTTGATCGGTATTCGCAGAATCGCATGTTCCAGAGTGATGAGAGGTGGGTATACAGAGCTTGGGAGCGACCCGAACTAAATGTGACGGACGTGTGCCGCCCAGATGATGCTGCTACGAGTTCATTCTGGCGCAGCATCTGGTCGGTGCCCGTCAGTCATACGGAGGCTGATTGGATGCGAGATGTTGAGCGAGTGTGTGAGTCTTTCCCACAAATGGATGAAATTTCAATAACACCGTTAGATGTTGCCAGGGCAGTTCGTCCGTTACCGAACTGGAAATCTCCGGGACCGGACGGACTGCACAATTTCTGGCTCAAATGGTTTAGTAGTTCACACACTCGCCTGGCATCTCAATTCCAGTCATGCTTAGAGTCTGGGTCGCTACCAGAGTTTCTAACAACGGGTGTTACCCACCTGCTCCATAAGTCAGGTAGTCCTGCGGAACCCAAGAATTATAGACCGATCACGTGTTTGTCGACGGTCTATAAACTTCTTACATCCATTTTGAGAGAGAAAATTAACAAACACATCGATAGTAATTCTATTATGTCGGCCTCTCAGAATGGATGTAAGAACGGGTCCCGTGGAACTAAGGAGCTACTCCTCATTGACATGGCCATTAGCCAACAGGTTTGTCGATCCCACAAGGATCTGTCGACATGTTGGATAGATTACAAGAAGGCCTACGACTCTGTGCCACATACATGGCTCATGAGGGTGCTGGAGTTGTACAAGATTGATGCAACTCTACGCGCCTTTCTTGAGTCGTGTATGGGGCAATGGAAGACGGTCCTTCGATATCCAGGATGTCGACAGATCCAGGGGAACAATGAGCCTGTATGGATTAAACGGGGAATATTTCAGGGCGACAGTTTGAGTCCTCTTTGGTTCTGTCTAGCCCTGAATCCTCTAAGCACATTGCTGGAGGATTCAGGTCTAGGCTACCGGTTGAGGAGAGGTGGTCAGGTCATATCTCACCTTCTTTACATGGATGATCTGAAACTCTTTGCCCCTAACAAATTGCAACTGATGAAGCTACTGAAAGTAACTGAAACTTTTAGTAGCGCAATCAGGATGGAATTTGGTGTGGACAAATGTGCAGTCATGTATGTAAAGCGAGGAGAGATTATGGAATCCGAGGGAATCCAACTCTCGGATTCCATACACCTCAGATCTCTCTCCTCATCCGAAAGTTATAAGTATTTGGGTATGTCGGAAGCGTTAGGCATTAACGTAGCTGACATGAAGCAATCGTTGAGGGAGCGCTTCTTTGGTCGCCTGAAGAAGGTACTAAATAGCCTTCTTTCAGGCGGGAACAAGGTGCGCGCCTTCAACGGTTGGGTCATGCCGGTTTTAATGTACTCTTTCGGCATACTCAAATGGACTCAGACCGAACTGGACGCCCTGGATAGGAGAGTTCGTACACTGCTGACCGCAAACCGGATGAATCACTCACGATCATCGGTGATGAGACTGTACATCCCGCGGAAGTGCGGGGGTCGAGGCTTTTTAAACGCTAAGACCCTCCACAACCGCGAGGTGTGCAGCCTCAGAGAATATTTTTTGAAAGCCGAGGTGGGTATGCACCGAGATGTGGTCGCAGTGGATAAGGTACTCACCCCGCTGTCCATGGCTAAAGAGAACTGGCGCAAACCTGTAGTACTTACTACCAATGACCGCAAGGAAGTATGGCAAGGCAAGGTGCTTCACGGGCGCTTCTACCAGGCTCTTCATGGGCCTGATGTAGATTTTCTAGCATCTGTATCCTGGCTACGATTCGGTGACCTCTTTGGGGAAACTGAAGGTTTTGTCTGTGCGATTATGGACGAAGTTATGCTGACGAACAACTACCGGAAACATATTATGAGGGACGGGACGGTGGATGTGTGTCGGGCATGCCACCGTCCGGGTGAGTCCATCAGACATATTATTTCTGGTTGTTCTCGTCTGGCTAACGGCGAGTACTTGCACAGGCATAACCAAGTAGCCAGGATTATTCACCAGCAACTTGCCTTGAAATATGAACTTGTGGAATCTGAGGTACCGTACTACAAGTATGTGCCCGACCCAGTTCTCGAGAAAGACCATGTCACGCTGTACTGGGATCGGCCTATCATTACTGACAGGACTATTGTCGCCAATAAGCCTGACATAGTGGTGATAGACCGATCAGCGCGCCGCGTAATGATAGTCGATGTTACCATCCCGCATGACGAAAACCTCGTGAAAGCTGAGAAAGAGAAACAAATAAAATATCTCGACTTAGCTCACGAGGTTGTCGATATGTGGAATGTGGACTCAGCTATCATTGTGCCGATTGTCGTAACGGCCAATGGCCTTATGGCCAAGAGCCTCGACGACCATCTGTCGAAGCTTTCACTTGGGGGTTGGATCAAGAGCCAGATTCAGAAGGCAGTACTCCTCGATACGGCCCGCATTGTGAGGAGGTTCCTGTCTCTGCAGCCCTAACCACCGGTAGCTTGGACCCTGCTCCCGACACCGGCGGAAACCTGTTTTTTATATTTTTAAATGTTTTTTTTACCTTTTTTGTTTTTTAAGAAATATTTAAAAATATATAAAATAAGAAGTTAAATGAATAAAGGAAATAATAATAAACTGGCAACTCTGTGTGTCAACACGTTAAATTATCCTTATTCCTTTTTTACTATAAAATATTTATTTTAATACACAATCTGTTTACCACTGTATTTTAAATAAGCGAAAACTGCTTTAACCACTACATATTTGGATAAATACATAAAATAACAATAGCAAATATCCAAAAACTAGACCGGCATCTGTCAACGTTCTAACGTCGAAGACGAAATGTATAAAAATGGAATGATTTAATAAAATTTAACAATGATAACACGAGCTGCTGCACGTCGCGCACGCCCACCATCCCCGGACTCGTCGCTGAGCTCCGCCTCGCCGCCGCCGGACCCCGGATTACCTGTGTCACCGGCAGCGGCAGTCGCGTCGAGCTCCAGCGACGAATATTTCTCCCCGCCGACGGCGCCAACACCTGTACGTCGGCCGGGGCGAGGCCGGCCACCGTCAAGCTTCGGACCTAGGGGCCAACCGGTCCCGAGCCGGCTCCCCGCTGCCGGTGGTTGTGTGCAGCGCATGAGATGGACTTATTCCATTAATGAGAACGTCATGCGCGCATACTATGGGTCTACAGAGGGGGGAACTAACCTCACTGCGTACTGTGTTAGGATGCTGTCTCTTTTTCAGACTCTTGAACCAACCGTCAACGTCTCGGCCCAACGACTGTCGGATCAGGTGCGGGTCATCCAACGCAATCACATGTTGGACGACGCCGCGCTTGATAGGCTGCGCTCAGAAGTACTGAGCAACCACATCGACTTGACTCCGGCGCAAACCGCGGTGCAAGCGTCAACTATTGACGCAATACCACCGCGGTCCAATCTTGGTGCTGTAGAAGAGGATGATAGGGTTGCCACGGTAAGTAGCCAGTGCAACGAACGTTTGAGGAGCGCTCTGGAAGATGCGCTTCACGAGTATCGATCCACTCCTGCCTAACTTAGGCCCCGATTACCGCGGTTACCCATGCATAAGAAAAATAGGGCGCTGGTGTGTGCCTTGGACTCGCAACTCAAAAATATTTTTGAGAGTAGTGAGAACCTCGTTGATACGCACTCGATCTTGTATTGTGGGGCTGTAGCGGCTTGTCGTTTAGCTAACGTCAAATTCCCAAATTTTGACGTAGCTACTCGACCAAAACCAGCCGTACCAACCTGGCAACGCAGGATCGAGAGCCGTATCGATGGGGCCAGGGTACTCATCGGCAAACTATACTGCTTCAGGGAGGGCAATACACGCCCACGTGTGATGCGCTTTGTGAGACGGGCATTCTTGGGGACTGGAGCCAGCCCTCAAGAATACATGTCCGGAGTCACAGAGCGCATCGACTTCCTGAAGCAGAAAGTTTATGCATGGGCGAACCGTATTCGGCGGTATAAGAAGCGTGTTGATCGGTACTCGCAGAATCGCATGTTCCAGAGTGATGAGAGGTGGGTATACAGAGCTTGGGAGCGACCCGAACAAAGTGTGACGGACGTGTGCCGCCCAGATGATGATGCCACGAGTTCATTCTGGCGCAGCATCTGGTCGGTACCCGTCTGTCATACGGAGGCTGACTGGATGCGAGATGTCGAGCGAGTGTGTGAATCCATCCCAGAAATGGATAAAATTATAATAACACCGTTAGATGTTGCCAGAGCAGTTCGTCCGTTACCGAACTGGAAATCTCCGGGACCGGACGGACTGCACAACTTCTGGCTTAAATGGCTGAGTAGTTCACACACTCGCCTGGCATCTCAATTCCAGTCATGCTTAGAGTCTGGGTCGCTACCAGAGTTTCTTACAACGGGTGTTACCCACCTGCTTCATAAGTCCGGTAGTCCTGCGGAACCCAAGAATTATAGACCGATCACGTGTTTGGCGACGGTTTATAAACTTCTTACATCCATTTTGAGAGTGAAGATTAACAAGCACATCGATAGTAATTCCATTATGTCGGCCTCTCAAAATGGATGTAGGAATGGGTCCCGTGGTACAAAGGAGCTACTCCTCATCGACATGGCCATTAGCCAACAGGTTCGTCGATCCCGCAAGGATCTGTCGACATGTTGGATAGATTACAAGAAGGCCTACGACTCTGTGCCACATACATGGCTCATGAGGGTGCTGGAGTTGTACAAGATTGATGCAACTCTACGCGCCTTCCTTGAGTCGTGTATGAGGCAATGGAGGACGGTCCTTCGATATCCAGGATGTCGACAGATCCAGGGGAACGCTGAGCCTGTATGGATTAAACGGGGAATATTTCAGGGCGACAGTCTGAGTCCTCTTTGGTTCTGTCTAGCCCTGAATACTCTAAGCACATTGCTGGAGGATTCAGGTCTAGACTACCGGTTGAGGAGAGGTGGTCAGCTCATATCTCACCTTCTTTACATGGATGATCTGAAACTCTTTGCCCCCAGCAAATTGCAACTGATGGAGCTACTGAAAGTAACTGAAAATTTTAGTAGTGCCATCAGGATGGAATTTGGTGTGGACAAATGTGCAGTCATGTATGTAAAGCGAGGGGAGATTATGGAATCCGAGGGACTTCAGCTCTCTGATTCCATACACCTAAGATCCCTTTCCTCATCCGAAAACTATAAGTATTTGGGTATGTCGGAAGCGTTAGGTATTAACGTAGCTGACATGAAGCAATCGTTGAGGGAGCGCTTCTTTGGTCGCCTGAAGAAGGTACTAAATAGCCTTCTTTCAGGCGGGAACAAGGTGCGCGCCTTCAACGGTTGGGTCATGCCGGTTTTAATGTACTCTTTCGGCATACTCAAATGGACTCAGACCGAACTGGACGCCCTGGATAGGAGAGTTCGTACACTGCTGACCGCAAACCGGATGCATCACCCACGATCATCGGTGATGAGACTGTACATCCCGTGGAAGTGCGGGGGTCGAGGCTTTTTAAACGCGAAGACCCTCCACAACCGCGAGGTGTGCAGCCTCAGAGAATATTTTTTAAAAACAGAGGTGGGTATGCACCCAGATGTGGTCGCAGTGGACAAGGCACTCACCCCGCTGTCCATGGCTAAAGAGAACTGGCGCAAACCTGTCGTACTTACTACCGATGACCGCATGAAAGTATGGCAAGGCAAGGTGCTTCACGGTCGCTTCTACCAGGCTCTTCATGGGCCCGATGTAGACTTTCTAGCATCCGTGTCCTGGCTACGATTCAGCGACCTCTTTGGGGAAACTGAGGGTTTTGTCTGTGCGATTATGGACGAAGTTATGCTGACGAACAACCACCGGAAACATATTATGAAGGACGGGACGGTGGACGTGTGTCGGGCATGCCACCGTCCGGGTGAGTCCATCAGACATATTATTTCTGGTTGTTCTCGTCTGGCTAATGGCGAGTACTTGCACAGGCACAACCAAGTAGCCAGGATTATTCACCAGCAACTTGCCTTGAAATATGAACTTGTGGAATCTGAGGTACCGTAATACAAGTATGTGCCCGACCCAGTTCTCGAGAAAGACCATGTCACGCTGTACTGGGATCGGCCTATCATTACTGACAGGACTATTGTTGCCAATAAGCCTGACATAGTGGTGATAGACCGATCAGCGCGCCGCGTAATGATAGTCGATGTTACCATCCCGCATGACGAGAACCTCGTGAAGGCTGAGAAAGAGAAGCAAATAAAATATCTCGACTTGGCTCACGAGGTTGTCAGCATGTGGAATGTGGACTCGGCTATCATTGTGCCGATTTTCGTAACGGCCAATGGCCTTATGGCCAAGAGCCTCGACGAACATCTGTCGAAGCTCTCACTTGGCAGTTGGATCAAGAGCCAGATTCAGAAGACGGTACTCCTCGATACGGCCCGCATTGTGAGGAGGTTCCTGTCTCTGCAGCCCTAACCACCGGTAGCTTATACCCTGCTCCCGACACCGGCGGAAAAACCTATTTTTTATATTTTTAAATGTTTTTTTTATATTTTTTGTTTTTTAAGAAATATTTAAAAATGTAATTAATGTTCGAGTTTTAATCGAACACTCAGCGAAAATGCATAATTGCACAGAACGCAAGTATGCACGTTCGCTCGTCCACCAAAATGTGGGCCAGTTCGCGTTTAGATCTCGTCAGAGACACCTCGTACTCAATACCATTTACCATAACCATTTTTACCATACTTTTTACCAGTAGTTTAGTCGTAGTTTACCATAATTTACCATTTCTTGTGCTTAAGTGTTTTAGTCTATCAGTAAATCTATTTCCCTTAATTCAAGACTTTTACTTCTACTACTAAACTATATTATTCAATCATTACGAGAAAGGTGTGTTAGGTCACCATAGCGCCAAACAATACTTTCTACATGGTCCTTCGAGAATTTAGTTACCAGTGACTTTCAAGTGAAACAGTGCCACACGAACCCGAAGATCGCTGCAATTGGGCGAACCACAGATTGCAGTGACGGTCGATTGGAGCAAATAAGGTCAGATCGAACCATTTATTTATAACCATTACCGAATATTTTCAAACCATCTCTAAACATGGATTCCAGTACTCTGTTTATCAACCAAACGGAGCTATATGAAATCCTAAGCAAGTTTTTAACCAATATAAAGAAAGATGGATCCGAGAGGAAGACCATCGGCAATTACAAGCGCAAGGCCGATATGTTGGAAGCATACTGGCACGACTACCAAGAAAACCATAACAAAATGTGTCAGTTTGCGGATCCTGAACACGTTTACTTTAAAAAGGGTTGTTTCGAAACAGTCCAGGAAATTTATTTCAAAATAAAAGAGATTATTGATAATACCATGAAGCAGTTGGGGACGACGCAGCTGGAAGAAGAAAGCCCCCGTAGACCAAAAGCGGAAGAGGCACAACCATTACCAGGTGTCCGGGCTAGGCCACAGCTAAGCGCTGACCACCGACGACCGGAAGGTGAGACGGTGCAGCTACAACCAGGTACGTCTTCTCGCTATGAGGCGTCCTCGCAGCGAGAGAATTTTCCCTATATAGGGAGAGGGTCCAGCAAGCTGAACGAGTTGATCAAGAAGCAGAACATAAACTTCAAAGCGTTCATGAGAACCGTAAGTAATATTCAGGTTGATAAGTTCGAGAATCAATGGCAATTCGAGAACGCTTTAAATTCACTGGACAACCGTTGGAGTGAGATTGACAGACTTCATTGGGAAATTGACGGTGAGGATGGAGGCGACGATATTCCATACCAAATGGAATTCTGCAAGCACGAGGAAAAGTACAGTGAGTTGACAAACGGCATCAACAAAAAGATGTGGGCAGTAAAACACCGAGAGAGGTCAGCTCCGAAGATGGACATCCCCGTGTTCAATGGAACTTACAACCAGTGGGTTCCGTTCAAAGACTTGTTTAGCGAAGCAATCGATAAAAACCCGTCGATGTCTAATGCGCAAAAAATGCAGTTCCTAAAGAGTAAGGTGACTGGAGAAGCAGAGCGTCCGATTCACCATTTACAGATTAGCTCTGACAATTACCAGGTATGTTGGGAGATTTTAAACCACCGCTATGGCAACAAGAAATTGATTTTCACGTCCCATATTAATCTTTTACTGGGGCTTACCAATATACAACAGCAAACTCCGGCTACGATAAAGAAGCTGCATGACGTAACTAAGGAGACGTTACACGCTATACGTAATCTAGGAGTGGATATAGCAACTTGGGATCCACTTTTAGTGCACCTACTGGCGCAAAAGCTAGATAATGATACTTTCACCGAATACATAGAATCGGTCAAGAATCCTAGAGAGCTACCCAATCTGCAAGAATTCCTGGATTTTTTGGAGAAGAAATTTACGGCTCTAGAAGCGTCTCGTCGTAAGCATGAATCAATATTCCAAAAAACCACGCCGCATCTACCATCGAAAAACCAATACCAAAACCAGAAGAAAAGTCATCACGTAAATAACCATCAATCAGGCAACAAAGACAACTCAAAATCGAATGCATTACATGTGTCGCGGTCAATAACCTGTGCATTATGCAAATCTGATCACGGATTATGGCGTTGCCCTGATTTTTTACAAATGACGCACGAGCAAAAATTAAATAAAATTGAGCAATTAAATTATTGTCAAAACTGCCTATGCAGTCATAACGATAAACCATGTCAATCCAACAAACGATGTTGTAAGTGCTTAGCTACACACAACACTTCACGATGCATTGGGTAAACAAAGTCCAACTGTGTCAGCAGAAGAAACCACCAATAGAGTCGCAACCAACAAGACCACATCTACACTCGCGAGCAACCAAATCGACTCAAGCCTAGACGGCGCACATATACATTGATTTTCCTAAAACGATAAATGGTAATTACAAAAGTGATATGTCATTCGAAAGCTGAAGAATTAGGCTTTCAATTAACATCAATACCTTAAAAAAAAACTAAGCGCTGATTTATTGACACATTTTAATTGGCCGTCAGCGTAAATTACCTCTTTAGGAATCCACGACTTGCGCTACCTGCTCCCGCTATAAAACCCCCCCACTTCCGGTTTATCTTATCAGTTGCTTGTTACAAGTTGACCGGTACACATCTCCGTAAATTGCATTCCTTGTTTTCGCTAACCCATGGATACCACACCAGAAGAAGCCGCTCAAGTTGTTGCCTTGTTGCAACAAGGGTTAAGTCAGCGAGCAATCGCTGCCCAGCTCCACTTGAGCCAGTCTTCTGTATCCCGAGTATACAGACGGTTCCAAGAGACTGGTGCCTTCAATCGGAGACCAAGAACGAGCCGCCACCGGTGCACATCAGAGAGAGACGACCGCTTCATTGTCTCAACCTCGCTGCGCAATCGACACCTTACGGGCGTTGATGTGCAGCAAGAACTGAGACGTGTACGACAAGTGGCTGTCAGCGAGTGGACAGTGAGAAGACGCTTGAAGGAAGCCAACTTGACGCCAAAAAGACCTGCGACGGGCCCTAAGTTGACTGCAGGCCACCGACAAGCGCGCCTTCAATTTGCTCGAGAGCATCTCAATTGGAGCGTTGCGCAATGGCGATCGGTCCTGTTTACTGATGAGTGCAGAATGTGTCTGCATGGCAGTGACAGGAGAGGCCGAGTCTACAGGCGTCCGGGAGAACGATTTGCCCAATGTTGTTTCGCTGAAACAGTGGCATATGGCGGCGGTTCCTGCATGATGTGGGCTGGTATCTCTTTAGAGGGAAAAACCGAACTTGTTTTCGTGCCTGGGGGCGGCCGAGGAGGCGGGCTAACAGCTGATCGGTACATCACCGACATTCTACTGGATCATGTTGTGCTCTACGCAGGGTTTGTCGGTGAAGACTTCGTGTTAATGCACGACAATGCCCGCTGCCACACGGCACGAGTCACTCGACAGTTTCTGCAAGAGGTCGAATTACGCACGATGGACTGGCCTGCGCTCAGTCCTGACATGAATCCCATCGAGCACTTATGGGACGAGCTTAAAAGAAGAGTTCGGGCCAGAAATCCAGTCCCTTCAAGCGTAGACGAGCTAAAGACAGCATTATTAGAGGAGTGGGACGGCATTCCTCAAGAAAATGTCAAAAAATTGATAAGGTCCATGAAAAACAGACTGCGGGATGTAATTAGGGCTAGAGGGGGCAATACGAAATACTGATTTAAATAAAATAATTTTATTTTTAATTTTTTTTTGTTTAATTTGTCAAATACGAGACACATACCCTTTTTCCTAAATTCCCGTTTTTCCTACTCTTGCATTCAGACATCATTTATTTCAAAAATGATGGATGGATTTCAATGACAATGATATCAAATTAAAGCTGACATCTTAAGCTTTCGAATGACATATCATTTTAATAATTTCCATTCATGATTTTAGTTGTATCAATGTATGTGTGCGCCGACAAGGCTTGAGTCGATTTGGTTGCTCGCGAGTGTAGCTCATCTCACGCGTCTTGGGATGACATGTCTGAAATACTTTTAGCCACCGCTATAATAAAAATAAGAGGAGCTAATGGAACACAGCACGAGATGAGAGCTTTAGTTGACCAGGGTTCTCAACTGTCGCTAATCACTGAAAACGCAGCCCAGATCTTAGGATTAAAGAGGGCGAATTTCAAAGGACAAATTTTCGGCGTTGGGGAAAAAGAAAATAACGCGAAAGGAATGTTACACGTAACACTACAGTCTGCAAACAGTGAATTTACTTGTGACACAAACGTTATTGTAATGAATAACTTGATCAAGCGATTGCCTAATAACTCGTTCACCAAACCAACCTCATGGAACCATATCCAAGGGATACAATTAGCCGATCCGGAGTTTTATGTAAGCAGACCCGTAGACATTCTTCTAGGCGCAGATGTCTACAGCAAGATTATGTTAGGAGGTATCTTGAGAGGAGACAAAGACAAGCAACCAATCGCTCAACAAACGCAAATAGGATGGCTGCTCTGCGGATCCATGATACCACACTACCAGTGCAACGTTGTTCTCAACAACACAGAAGACCTTCTGAAATATTGGGAGAACGAAGACATAAACCAAAAAATAGAGATGTCCAACGACGACCATGACTGTTTACAGTATTTTATCAAAACAACTAAGAGGCTTGAGGATGGGAGGTACGAAGTCCGACTACCACTTAAGCCGGAGAACAAAGACAAGCTAGGTGCAACCAAGCCACAAGCATTAGCTCAATTTAGAAACTTAGAGAAAAAGTTTCAGAAGAACAGCGAGCTGAAGACAGATTACAAAAATTCATGGACGAATATTTTGCATTAAACCACATGATACCATGCAACATTAACCAGGCGCCCGAATGCTACTTACCACACCATGCAGTCATTCGGGCTGAATCTACCACTACCAAACTGAGAGTAGTTTTTAACGCCTCAGCCAAGTCCTCATCAGGGTACAGTCTAAATGACGTCATGTACAGGGGTCCAAATATACAGAAGGATATTCAAGAGCTTATCCTTAAATGGAGACAATTTCAATTTGTATATACTTCGGACATCGAGAAGATGTACAGAATGATCCGAGTGCACCAAGAAGATCAAGCTTACCAAAAAGTACTATGGCGAGAATCAAATGAACAACCAATACAATCATTTCAACTCGTCACGCTTACATACGGAACCAAACCAGCAGGATTCTTAGCGATGATGTGCTTGAAACAATTGGCGTCTGATGAAAGACAGAAATTTCCAGATGCAGCAAAAGAATTAGAAGACAGCTTCTATATGGATGATTTCTGTGGAGGGCGTCACTCTATGGAAGCTGCGAATAAACTCAAAGCCGATCTCATAAAATTATGCCGATTGGGAGGATTCAATCTTAGAAAATGGACTTCGAACAAACCAGAGCTATTAACTGATTTAGAGAGAGAGCAATGTGACCAGTCAACATACGAGTTCAAGCAGAACGATTCTACCAAAACATTGGGTCTCTGTTGGAACCCACAGAAAGATAATTTTATCTTCAACTCCAAAATAGAACCCGAATCACCCGCAATTATTACCAAAAGAGCTCTACTTTCGGACATATCCAAGCTTTTCGATCCATTAGGGTGGTTAACCCCCCTGAGCACTACCATGAAACTACTGTTTCAAAATGTCTGGTTGTCTAACATAAAATGGGATGACCGCCTACCAGAGGCAATGAACTCCGAATGGACAAAATTAAAACAAGAATTACCGGACATAAACAGTTTGGAAGTCAACAGATGGCTAGGAATGGGAGAAAACCAAAATATAGAATTGTACGGATTCTGCGACGCCTCAAACAAGGCATACGCGTGTGTAATCTACTGCAAGGTAGTAAAGAAAGAAGGGACAACAATTACATTAGTTGCGGGAAAAGCTAGGTTAGCACCCATAAGCAAATTATTATCAATACCAAGACTAGAGTTAATGGGAGCTAATCTGTTAGCTCTGCTAATGCAAAAGGTACAAAGTTGCTTATCAGATTACACTACGGATGTCTACTGTTTTACCGATTCAACTGCAGTACTAGGATGGATACAAGGAGATCCAGCCCGATGGAAACCATTTGTAGCAAATCGGGTAAAAACAATCACCAAAACCATACCATCAAAATATTGGCAATATGTGAAGACGACAGATAATCCAGCTGACTGTGCAAGTCGGGGTTTGACTGTCAGGCAACTCAAAGACCACAAGTTATGGTGGCACGGGCCATCATGGCTGCCATCATACACAAACCAAGAAAGCCACCAAACCATTTACGAGACGAATTTAGAAGTAAAGCCGTCTATGACTAACGAAACCAACGCGGTAGTCATTGGGCAACCAAGAGCATCGCTGACTATCGAAATTATTAATTATTTGATAAACAAATATAGCTCCATTACAAAAATCATACGTATTTTTGCATGGATACTGCGATTACCTACCTCGAATAAACAAGTTCGCCGACCCTACCTCGAATTACATGAGCTTCATCACGCTAAAGAACTGATAATTAAAAACGTTCAGCAACCAGAATTTGCAAACGACCTAGATTCGATAAATAAACACGGAAGAGTGCACTCCAAAAGCAAGATTTTGAGTTTGAATCCAACCATAGATGAACGTGGAATTTTACGTGTAGGTGGGAGATTACAAAACGCCCACATGAGTTTTGACATGAAACATCCCATCATCTTACCTCACGAACATCAGTTAACCACATTATGTATCGATCAAGCTCATAAATTGACTTTCCACGGCGGAGCACGACTAACGTTATCAAACCTTCGGCAACAGTTTTGGATTATAGGCGGATACATGGCAACTAAAAAGTATATAAGAAAATGTGTCATATGCAGGAAACAAAATCCCGTGCGGCAGCACCAGCTCATGGGCGATTTACCAGAACCAAGAGTGAATCCAGAACATGCGTTTTATCACTGCGGCGTTGACTACACAGGCTTCGTAGAGGTCAAAGCTAATAAAGGACGGGGAATCAAAACTACAAAGGGGTACATAGCAGTTTTTATATGTATGGTCACGAAAGCGGTTCACTTAGAACTCGTGTCAGACCTGAGCAGCTCCGCCTTTTTGGCAGCTCTAACCAGGATGACAGCCAGAAAAGGGGCACCACGACATATGTACAGTGACAACGGCACTAACTTCGTGGGAGCAAACAGGATGATACGGGAAGAATTTAACCAGCTTCGCGAAGTATTCAGTGATAGTTTTATAACCGAGACAGCAGAGATGGGCATAGAATGGCACTTCAACGTGCCCAGCTGGCCCAATGCCGGTGGTCTGTGGGAGCGGGCAGTACGCAGTCTGAAACATCATCTCAAGAGGGTCATCGGTCAACAAAGACTAACCTTCGAGGAGTACACCACATTGTTAGCTAAACTAGAAGCGTGCCTCAACTCTCGACCTCTTTGTGCGATATCAGAGGATCCCGATGATATGAACTTTCTTACACCAGCTCATTTCTTATCAGGAAGACCAGGAACCACTATAATACAAACCGAGCAAGATGCTAGAACCAGATGGCATCTAACCAACAAACTATTCCAAGATCTTTGGAAACGATGGAAGACTGAATACTTGGTACAACTGTGATCTAGAAGTAAATGGATGGAACCACAGAAAAACATCGGAATTGGAGATCTAGTGGTGATTCATGATGAAAATCTACCTCCAGGAAAATGGGCCCTTGGACGTGTGGTCGACACACATCCAGGAAATGATGGTCTAACCAGAGCGGTTTCATTAAAAACCAAAAATGGAATCATGAAACGCCCTATTGTGAAACTCTCAGTTTTGCCCGTTAACCAGAATAACGCAACTATACCAGAACCAGATATAAAACCAACAACCAAACTACCAGAAAGAAAAAGAAAATCGAGATCGAAAATCGCAACTGTAGCAGCTTCTCTATTAAGCTTTTTCATGCTGATTTTTCCATCTTACGGTTTAGACGACGTGAAACCATTACCAAACAACCAGACGCTTTATTTTGACCCAATTTCAAAAGTACAATTAATCAGAGATAAATGGACATTAGTCATGTACTATGACATGGGACCCTATTGGACAGGCATAAATACTTATAACAAAATAGCAGGTTATCAAGAAAAATTGTGTGCAACCATTGAAACACAAAGCCATTGTAATACGATCGTGCAGCAAGCCCGGCACGACTTCCAGGAACTCGAATACTACAATGAACTTTTGCTAACACAGCATTTTGATGTCCACGCTAGACGGCGACGCGAAAGACGAGTCCACGGGGAAGACGAGTCGGCGCCGACGGGGCCTAATCAACGGTATCGGGTATCTAGCAAACGGCTTATTCGGAGTGTTGGACTCACGTTTCGCAGACCAGTATGAAAAGGACATTGAAACCATGCATCGTAATGAAAAACACCTTTCTAATCTATGGAAAACCAAACTTCCATAATTGAAGCAGAGTTCAACCTGATGAAGAGAATGGAGAGCACTGTAAACAAACAGCACAAATTAATAAACAAGAAGCTTATGGATTTGCAAAATAACGCGAGTACTCTCCAACGTGAAATACAAAACATTTCATACGTCTATGACTTCACATTGTCAGCGATGTCTGGAAACAGCTTGCTGCAAGGATTAAGAAGACTTCAAGACACGTTGCTCGATGCATTAACAGACATCTACCATGGTCAAATTAGCATACATTTACTGCCACCATCACAACTTAAACGTGAGCTCCAAACCATATATGGCCAGATGCCAAGCGAACTCACATTGCCAATCACTAATTTAGACGCAGATCTTCAATATCTGTACAAACTACTGAAGGTCAAAGCCAGAGCGACGCAAAAATTTGTCATAATCGAAGTTACTTTTCCACTAGTATCCAGAGAAAGTTTCAAACTGTACAAAATAATACCTGTACCGCACCAAACAAGCACCATGATGACCACAATAATACCAGTCTCCGAACATGTGGCAGTCAACCTACAAAAAGATTCATACTTCAGCATGTCCACTCAGGAACTAACAGCATGTCTACACCATGGACCAACTTACATGTGTGAGCTGCTAAAACCCATAACAAACCTGCAAAACGACGAAAGTTTTTGCGACAAGAACCCGGCAACCAATGAATGTAAAGTACAAAAAACCAACTGCACCAATTTATAGGTTGAATTACATTTGACTTCTCAGCACTTTTACTTTTGTTGTGACATCTACACAATAAAAATAATATGCGGCGATCATGTGACAGTTCGTCAGCTGAGCCAAGCCGGGGTCATTGGCATAGGTCAAGAGTGTGTCATCAAAGGAAAGGACTTCTCATTGTATTCTGTACGTCAACAGTCCAACCAAGTGAACATTTCACCAACCATTTTCATGCCTGAATTCGATCAAATTAATCACTTGATTAACATCAAAATTCCTAACGAAAGGCAGACTGCTGACGGAAACCTAACCATACCCATGACCAGCCTGGGGGAGGCGATAGAAAAACTGAAGAAAAGCGATTCAGAAATCGACGATATATCACCCCATGATATCCACCAATACGTAATATGCTACGTGTTGATGTCGATCGCTTTCTGCGTGGCATCAGCCTGGATGTGGCGAACTGGGCGATGTCGCCTTTGCCGAAAGGCTGCCGCTGAGAATAGTGGCGAGGGATCCCGCCGGCAGCGGACCGCGTTGACTTCGCTGCCTCCGAGACCTCGGCGCCGCAGCGAGAGGCGCTGCCAACCGGAGTTAGCAGCGACTCCGCTGTCACCGAAACCAACCAGAAGACACGAACCATACAGTGAAGTGCTCAGTGCCAGTGATTTGAAGGCTAAAAGTGAAATCGGTTTGTGTTTACACAATTATGCCAAACGCTGGCCTAGCGCGAACTATAGTGTGATTAACCGGGACAAAAATACGGACACAGGCAATCAAAATATTGCTTTTACTGTGGAAGACTCAATAGTGTAACTTTAAATAATTGTTAATGTTTTTGATAATGATAAGTTATATATGTAGACCAATAAGATTTTAAAACCAATGTTTTAGTGATTACCAGATAAGATTACTAGTAACGAATGTCTTTAAGTAGTTTAACCATATCATAGTGTAGTTTTAACTATCATCCCGCATTTCTTCTCGCTCTCGGGAATATGTTCGAGTTTTAATCGAACACTCAGCGAAAATGCATAATTGCACAGAACGCAAGTATGCACGTTCGCTCGTCCACCAAAATGTGGGCCAGTTCGCGTTTAGATCTCGTCAGAGACACCTCGTACTCAATACCATTTACCATAACCATTTTTACTATACTTTTTACCAGTAGTTTAGTCGTAGTTTACCATAATTTACCATTTCTTGTGCTTAAGTGTTTTAGTCTATCAGTAAATCTGTTTCCCTTAATTCAAGACTTTTACTTCTACTACTAAACCATATTATTCAATCATTACGAGAAAGGTGTGTTAGGTCACCATAGCGCCAAACACTACTTTCTACAATTAATAAGATGGAAAAATGAATAAAGGTAATAATAATAAAGCCATTTATTTCCCAAAATATACTACCTACTTAAACTTTTATACATTCCTTCATTAAATGTGTCATGCAGTATTAATATCACATGCAACAAGAAAACTATACAAAACAAATTACATTTTTGAGTTACTCAATTTTAACCAAATATGTAGCTTCCTGACATAAAATGTTTCAGTATATGTAGTTAGCTACCGTTTGACTTAATTATAGTTTTTATTCATTATTTTAGAATTTACTATTTAATATTATTGTGCATTTCTTTATACATAAATTTAACATAAATTTAAATTATACATTCAAAATATGATTATTAAATAATAAAATGTAATTAATAACAATTGATTAAATAAATGCAGGTACGCTAAATAACTTGTGGTTTGTCGACGGAGAGTGCGATATTGGGGTTTAAGCACGCTGTGAAGTACTACACAGACCGCAGCACTCCTGTTTACGCCTGTTTCCTCGACCTGTCGAGTGCTTTTGACCTGGTTTCCTATGACATTCTATGGAAGAAACTAAATGATGCTCATCTACCACCGGAAGTTATCAATATTATGAAGTATTGGTATGGGAACCAGGTGAACAGCGTTCGATGGGACGGGGCGTTTTCATGTCCTTACGGGTTGGAGTGTGGGTGGGGTGAGACAGGGGGGTCTGAGTTCTCCAACACTCTTCAATCTGTATATGGACCAATTGATTGTGGAGTTGAGCAGTACCAGAGTGGGATGCTATATTGATGACACGTGTGTTAACAACATAAGCTATGCAGATGACATGGTGCTGCTCAGTGCCTCAGTATGTGGTTTGAGGAAGCTAGTGGGCATGTGTGAAACTTATGCTCGGGCCCACGGGCTTGTATATAATGTTAAAAAAAGTGTCGTTATGGTCTTCGGGGCTGGTCGTAAATACCCAGAAACTGTGCCTCCGATCAAGCTGAGTGGTGTACCCTTAACAAGGGTACGGCAGTTCAAGTACCTTGGGCACGTATTGGCTACTAGTCTCGAGGATAATGACGATATTGAGCGAGAGCGGAGGGCGCTGTCGGTGAGGGCGAATATGATTGCTTCTAAGACCGTGAAAGCAACGCTATTCCGAGCTCACTGTACTTCTTTTTATACCTGTAGCCTGTGGGTACATTTTACGCAAAAGTCGTACAGCGCCCTTCGCGTTCAGTACAATAATGCTTTTAGGGTGCTGATGGGGCTGCCTCGCTTCTGTAGCGCATCAGGGATGTTCGCAGAAATGCGAGTGGATTGCTTCTATGCTATAATGCGGAAAAAATGTGCATCCTTGGTGCGCAGGGTGCGGGCCAGCTCCAATAGCATCCTGAGCATGATTGCGGATAGGTTAGACTGTTGCATTGTGAATCGTTGCTCCAGAATTTCGGGTGGAGTTCTGCAGCGGTGATTCATAATGTATTTTCTTTTCTTTTTTAATTGATGTAAATAAAATATTAACATAGTCTTAAGTAAATATTGTTACTAACCGTTTTATATGAGTCATAGTTACTTGAAATAAATAATTTATTATTATTATAACCGTATAATTCAAATCGAATAATAATAAAATATGGGGTAAAGAAATCAGATGTAGCATCCAGACATTAAATGTTTCAATATCTAGTTAGTACAGTTACATAATTATTCATTTTTATAGCATTGTGATTATTTAATATTTTAGAATTTATTCTTTAATAATAATGTGCATTTCTCGATACATTATTTTATATGAGCAAATATCATTTGATTACATATTATACCATTAACATTATTAAATATTTATTTTATTCTTATTATTACATTTAAAATATGCTAACAAAATACTAAAATGTAATTAATAATAATTGATTCAATAAATATCGGTGCAATAAATAACAGTATAACTTAATTCGAATAATAATAAAATAATTAAGATTGAAATCGATTTTAGTTTTGGGGTACCCAATATTGGGCAATGTGCAGAATAGTTATAGTACTGAATGACCACATTTGTGTCAATTGTTTATTTAATTGTTCTTAGTTTTATTTTTACTTTTGTATAGATTATTTTTCATTCATATATTTTTTTTTTGTGAATGTGTGGACATTGTAGGCTTTGTATTTTTTTTTATTTTTTTTATTTTTTCAGTTTTATCTTTTTCTGCCTTTTGTAGTAAGCGATGACTTATTGTCGGGCCTACGCTGTCCTCTCATACTTAAGTACTAGCGCTGTACATCTGACATCCAAATATTGTAGAACCAATGATTTTAAAAGAGTGACCATGGAGTTTCTTGCCGGTTCTTCTCCATAGGAAACGACCAACCCGAACCGTGCCTCTTCTGTTGACGTTTTATAAGTGCCCATGTAGGCCTATGTAAAATAAAATATTTTGATTTTGATTTTGATTTTGAATGGCCTCCTCCATGCATTTCCATACTTTGCGATCTATCTTTGGCAATCCTGGTCCAAGTGGATCCCGCGACACGCGCGACGTCGTCGTCGCTCCAGCGTCGGCGGCGGCGCGGGCGACCGCGGCGCCCAATTGGTATTCTTCAAAATATCCCAATGGGTATTATTCAGGGCAAATAGCAGTTCAGTTTGTCTCGTATCGGTTGCTAGGGATCGAATGTTAAGTGTGTATATATTTAGATATGATGTGGTGTTATTTTCACTTTCATTGTGTTGCAAGGAGGGTTTCAGTCGATCACTCCCGCGGGGACCAACCGTACTGGGAGATCTTGTTAGTGTTTTTTTCTTTGTATTCTGTGTTTTTAGGTTGGAGGGGGCCTGTAAATTTCATGCGTTATTAGTGTAGTTTTTATCTTGATTTGTTGTTTTATCGCATTGTTTCATGTAGCTAGTAATTTGGTTATTTGCTTTCAGTTTCTTTTTGTTAAAGGATATACTATCCCTACCGTAGGCAGTTTCCGGAGGAGAACCTGATGGTGCCCTTTTATTGTTAGGCTTCTCATTGGCTTGCTTAACTATCAGTTTATCATAGTGTATGAAGGCTTCATTTCCTTTTGACCAGTTGTTGTCTCACTTCAACTCTAATAAGATACTGCATAGCCAGCAGTTTGGCTTCACGAAGGGTAGGTCGACAACGGACGCGGGAGTAAAACTCATCAGTCACATTTTGGAGTCCTGGGAGAAGTCCCAGGATGCTATTGGCATCTTCTGTGATCTTTCAAAAGCGTTCGACTGCGTCGACCACAAAACACTGATCTGTAAATTACACCACTACGGAATTCGTGGACAAGCTGCTGATCTTGTTCTCTCTTATTTATCAAACAGGCTGCAAAAAGTAAATGTAAATGGGGCGACGTCCTGCGGGTCTATAGTCAAGATGGGCGTGCCCCAAGGTTCAATTCTCGGCCCTTTCCTGTTTCTTGTTTATATTAATGATCTCCCTTATATGATGGCCAAATTTTCGGATATAATTCTATTTGCTGATGACACTTCGCTAATCTTTAAAATTGATAGAAAAGATACGGACGTCTTACATGTTAACGAAAGCCTAACTATTCTCTCGAAATGGTTCGCAGCCAACAATCTTTTATTGAATACGAATAAAACAAAATGCCTTAAGTTTTCTTTACCAAATGTACCACAACGTGACCTAAATTTAAATCTTGACGGCAAGAAGCTTGATGTTATAGCGGCAACTGTATTCTTGGGGATTACTATCGATTCAAAACTGCAGTGGGGCGAGCATATTAGAACTCTTTCAGGAAGGTTAAGCTCAGCTGCCTATGCAATCAGAAAAATAAGGCAGTTAACTGATATAGCCACAGCTAGGTTAGTATACTACGCTTATTTCCATAGTATTATGTCCTATGGCATTCTGCTGTGGGGATCGGCAGCAGACGTTGATTCAATTTTCGTACTGCAAAAGAGGGCAGTCCGCGCTATCTACAAAATGGGTCCTCGTGAATCCCTCAGAGAAAAATTTAAAGAAATCGATATACTGACTCTGCCTTCACTTTATATTTTAGAATGTATTTTATATGTCCGCAAAAACCGAGGACTTTTCAAAATTAGAAGCGACTATCATAATATAAATACACGCAGTAAACACGAAATTGTAATACCCAAATTCAGATTAACCAAAACTAGCAAGTCTTTTCTTATAAACAGTATACGCTTTTATAATAAGTTGCCGAAGTCAGTTACAGAACTGACCGATGGAAAGTTTAAAAATTATATTAAACGTGTCCTAATTAAAAAAGCATATTACAAAATTAAGGACTACGTTGAAGATAGAGAAGTTTGGCTTTAGCCCCTTCGCACATGCGGCTTCCCTGGTAGCTCATAAACGGCACAAATGTGTGGATGTCTCTAACTATTCTCAATCTTATTTTTTTTTTCCTTTCTTTTTAATCAGATGTTTTACAATAGTTTTTAAATCATTACACCTTTTGTTTAGAATAGTTACAGCACGGATGACAACATTTGTGTCACTTATTTGATCTAGTCATTTTGTGATATTTTCTATTTATTTTTTGTTGTTGTATAGACTCTTTTTCTTATTTACCGATTGTTTGTAAATGTGTGGACATTGTAGGCCTTATAGATTCCTAGATCCTTGGTAACTTTTTATTTCGTTCTACGTTTCGTAGTAAGCAACGACTTATTGTCAGGCCTACGATGTCCTCCCATACTTTAGTACTAATGCTGTAACAGAAATATTGTAAAACCAAATGATTTTAAAAGAGTAACCATGGAGTTTCTTGCCGGTTCTTCTCCATAGGAAACGACCAACCCGAACCGAGCACCTTTTTGCCGACGTTTTATAAGTGCCCCTGTAGGCCTATGTAAAATAAAAATATTTTGATTTGATTTGATTTGATTGATTTGCTTGTTCAAGTTTCAGTTGTTGTTTCAACTGTTCTCTGATTTTTAGTAATTTAGTGGGAAATTAATGTTTAATATACACATTGGACCCTGCAAGTTCCTTTTTATTTTTTAAGACTTTTATTTTCATTCCCAGTGTTGTGAACGCGACAACCACTGGTCTAGTTTTATCGTTTCTTTTTCCCAGTCTCTTTACAGATCCCACCTCAAATTCCTGAATTCTAATGTTTAGTTTTTCCTGTATTATACTTTGATTTTTTTCTGCCAATTGAAAGTAAGACGTTTCTCCTTCTTCTACTCCAAAAAATACAACATTTCTTTCTCTTATATTCTTTTCTATTGCATCAAGTCTTTGCTCTTGCTCTTCTATTTGTGAATTTAAAATTTTCAAGTTGCTATCCAGTTTATTGAACTTTTCATTAACATTATTATTTATATTAGTAGTAATTTTTTCTTCCAAATTTGTAAGTGAATTTTCCACAATGACTAATTTTTGTTGCAGTTCTGATTTCATGTCCAAAATAAGTTTCTTTAGATCTTCCATATTGTTGTAAACTGTTGATTGATATCGTTCTAGTGACGCCCTCTATCGGTAATTAGTAAAACTACAACACCGTTTTATTGATTCGGAGTGTTCTCATCAATGACCGGTACCTAATTACGCCGTTGTTGCAAATGAAGTAGTTTAGATCTTTCGTACTAGATGGTGTTAAATAGTTCGGGTTTTATATAGCTAGATGTCGCAATCAGCGCTAATAGATCGTGATTTGCAGAATTGATGGTCTTTAGTTTTAGGTTATTTTCTTTAAGAATCTATTTCTCACTCTAAACTTAAGATCTTCTTTCACTTCCGCATTGTCCTTTCCACCTTTAACTGTCCACACTTATGTTTCACTCGAACATGTTTTGCAAAACGTTTAAGTTAAGTTCAAATGGTTCGTTATTGCACAAAGTTGTTATCACAGGAATTGAGCGTCTGTATTTATTAGCACTAAATTCCACTTTTTCTACAGTCAATCACTTATATTTCTTGCTTGTTATGGCATTTGAATACTTAAAAAAACTGTTAAAACTTTTGTTTTAATTAATTATTGCAGAGCTGATGTAAACACGAGCACAGTGCTGCCCCCACCCTCTTGATTTAGAAATTAAGATAGTATTGTATAATCTAGTCGTAGTTATACGATGCTGTAAACTAAACTTTGGCGATCATATCTTCAAGTAAAAGGGGGGACTTTTTGAGACTGCACGTGTGCTCTTCAGAACGACAGATAGTGATAAATGGAGAAAAGTGATTTTATTTATAAATCCACGCAGGACTCGGAACACGGATAAAACAATCTGTATAAAATGAAGGTGACCGCATATTTTGAGCCACTGTACGTCATCATGATTGTTGCGTGATTGTTGTCAGGTTATCAGCCGACGACGCACAGTGATCAATGATTATGATGATACCAATAAAAAGAATAGATCTTCCTTTGTTTTTTTTTTTTTTTAATTTTAACGTGCACTTTTTCTTTCAATTCACAGTTTACACTGATAACATAACCAGATTAATTTAAATAAGAGCGCAAAACAACTATAAATCAGTTTTGTTATAACATTTTTGCTTTCGAGATATTTTTGTAATGGCATAACCATTAAACTACTGACTGCATACTGTTTATGTTTTAGTATAATGTAAACAACTTGCCTTCAAGTCTTAATTAAATGTTTTTTCAAAATACTGACACATGGACTAAAAATAATTATGGGACGCTAACTCAGTGTGCGACGCGCGCCAGCATGGATATGCCTGTCAGGACCCTGCCGTTGTGCCATGCTCTAGACCGGAGCAATGCTGACCGGTCTGAAGCTGTTGGGTGAACTGGAATGAAGATTTAGGCATGCCAGTGCTGTCTATGGGATCCATGAGGTTTCAAGTGAAATAGTGCCACACCACCTGTTCCCTCGCGTTACATCTACTTTGTTAACAATCTTAAGTAGCGCCGCTGCCGGCGCACGCACGGGACGTCCGCTGCGCACGCGCCTCTTCAGAGGGGTTACCAATTACCACAGGTTTACTCTTATTGAAGATCCATATGAGACAAAGACTGTCACCTGATTGTCACTTTGACCGACACGTCGCCTGCCCTGCGAATGATGCAGAAACGGGGCGAATCTTGTGGAATTTCATTTTCAAGATTTCAAGACGAAATGTTCCCTTGTTTGTAGTACTGTTTTTAACCATTCTCTCTTCTTTGTGACTACCCTGTGTTAAGAATGCAGGATTGCACCCTACATAATGTTCGTTTTCTCACCAAAAGTTAAGGTTAACAATTTTATTTTAGTAAATTGTTGTTTAAATGCGTGCGGACACGTTCGTGGCGCTCGCGCTCGAGAGATCTGCGCACATTTGCGCGAGCCCCTCCACAGGGCAGCCCTGTACACCAGCACACCGCGGCTATTTATGAACAGAGTAGGTTCGTAGCCGGTATCCATGGGTAATTATTTGCAATAAGAATGCGACGTCGTGATCTGTTTTATATTAGAACTTTAATTGCATACGTAGACGGACACCACGAACAGGTTCGCTGCATGCATTATACCTGATTACACTTCTTGGGAATATTGCATTCTTGAGTTTTTCCTACGAGTTGCTGATGGGCCCGCGCGGGCAGAGTGCGTCAAAAAGCGATGCCGTGCCGCACCCTGAAGCCTGTACCTGTACCTGTATGTACTACATTAAACTATCATAATTAGAATGTTCTCTAGCAGTTATTAGACGTCGGTTGTATGTGGAGTGATTCCCGAGTTACGAGGTAGTTCGGCCAATCTTGGTGATCCGAGGAGCGACGGCATTCTGTACGAAACGTTACAGCTTTTGGTACGCGCAACACTGGCCTGCGTGGATTGGTGCTGGCAGACGACGGCGTGGGCTAAGCATGGGATAAGCAACATCCATATGGGTTGGTAAACAAAAAGATAACTTATACCTATGTTAGTAAACTTATGTATCTATTTAGCAACCAGGTTGTTGTTAGAAATGCATCTTTGAACAACATCTCATAACAAAGGAGAGTCGTATCTCCCCGCTATGGTGTTCCGGATGGAGTTGGATATTAAAACCTCACTTAATTGATCTCGGGGATCAACACAGTAATTAGCGTAAGTAACTTTAGCGACCCGGCCGGCGAGGGCGCAGGTACGCGACCAAACTGGAATTACGGAAGTTGTAGCCACTGCATTCCACATCATCTTAATTAATATTATCAATGTGTACGGTATGGATTTAAGTGTTGAGTTGCAATGAAGAGAACGCATATCAGAATTATAACAGAGTTTTACCAACGTAACGGCGGCGTTCGTGGTCTACTGTATTTAAGATTCCTATTCAATATCTTACTCTTCACCTTATCTATGATCTTGAATTGTCATTTAGATGCATAGTTGTAGTATTATATACTTAGTTATTAATACAATGCGGCTGTCATCAAGTTATGCAAATGTGGTCGTCAAATAGAGTGGTCCCACGTGTGCGGGGCAGACGGCAGGGGGCACCACTAGCGCGAGTCGCGGCCTCGCGGGTGGTCCGCGATGAGCGCTCGATTAGTGAGCGATTCGTAATATCGTTACTGCGGCTAAATAACAGCCAGGATGCACACTGTGACCAGGTGCAGGGCTCCAAGGATGGGGAGCTTCCCAAACGATTTATTCTTCGTTGGTCCTAAGAGGATAGTTGTAGGTTTTAGTAATAATCATAGTGTTACAAAGTTTGATAATTATTTTACATTTTATTCGTATTTATTACATAGATTTATTCAGACTCAGAGCTAAATAAAAAAAGAAAAAATTATATAATGAATATGAAACAATTTGAAAAAATGTCCTGCAGTTATTTTATTACATTAATAATACAATGTGTTGTTTTGCATTCTCGTCAAATTCAAGGAGGTAATTATGCTTAAAGGCTCTTACCCGCTGCATCGGAATTACTTATGATATGTGGCACCAGATTTAATTAGATTAAGCAAACAGACGTCGGCGATCCGTCAACGTCCTGTTACGCGCCACCTTCCTTGACAACTACCCAAGTCAATCTGTCATTATGGCTACCCGCAACGACGTTTCGCCAGAGAGAATTGTAGACCGCTTCTCTCTCGTCTGTGGTAACAGTTTAGTTTGCAACGTGAATCATATGAAGCCTTTTTGCAAAGGCGCCAACACGGCCAGACTGACATACGACCGTCCTCGGGCGTTATTGTATTCCTGGAACAAACAATGTCTAATCACCAAGACATCCGCTCTTCCATCCTGACAAACTATGACAAACATCACTCTCATCGTAACTGTAACTGTTTCAGAACAAAAGAAAGCGTGCGTTCTTTCGATCACTCACGGACCAGACGGCATTTTTCTCCTAACAAGAAAGCGCGTGTCCTTCCGACCACTCATGGACCGGACGGCACCTTTCCCCCAGCAAGAAAGCGTGTCTCCTATCGACCACTCGTGCACTGGACGGCACCTTTCCCCCAGCAAGAAAGCGTGTGTCCTTTCGACCACTCATGGACCGGACGGCACCTTTCCCCCAGCAAGAAAGCGTGTGTCCTTTCAAACACTCATGGCCCGGACGGCACCTTTCCCTACACAGTTAACACCTGGACCGGACGAGTGCATCCCTTCAACCAATCCGTAATGGATCTGACCCGGACGACACTCTCCTTTCGGTTATACCAACGTTTGAACCGGACAACTGCGTCCCTACGACCATACCAGTGTACGGGCCGGACAACAGTGTCCCCTCGACCAACGTCATCACAAAAACATCATAAACCGGGCACCTGCGTCCCTTCGATCATCGTAAAGCATGAACCGGTCAACAGTGACATTTCGACTAAACACACTTTCTTTTCGACTGAAACATGTGGACCAGACAAGCGCGTAACTCCAGATGTCAAAGAACTTTTACAAATTACGCCAGCATCTAATAATTCCTGAACTTATTGGCCGACAACCTATTTTATCAAAGTATCGTATATTTTATTGGTACTGGAGATCTCCATCGTGCATTTTAAATCATAACCTCCGATGCCAGTAAGGTTTACTTATTATGATGTCAGAGCAGCTGCATTGTCGCTGTGTGCGTAGTTGGGTGATTCTGTTTTAAGTGTTTTGAATCAAGGGTTTTATTCTGAAATACTGTTAAATTTCAACAATAAAAAAACCGGCCAAGTGCGAGTCAGACTCGCGCACGAAGGGTTCCGTACCATTATTTATAAAAACCGGCCAAGTGCGAGTCTTACTCGCACACAGGGTTCCATAGCCCCAAACAATATTTTGAACTGTCATTCATTAGTTAGTAGTATTAGTTGGTAAACTTCCACTCAACCGCAAAATTAAATTGGTTTTTCATAGTATGTTAATGAAAAACAAAGTTACTGCTGCAGTTTGATGAAAAAGTCCCATATCTCAAAAACTAAACATCATATCTTATTGAAACTAATTTTCGTTGATAGTTTCTTTTACGTTCTACAATCCTAAATATTTTCAGAATTTTCCTCCTCTTACTTTAGAAATTAGAGGGGGGGGGACACACATTTTACCACTTTGGAAGTCGCTCTAGCGCAAACTATTCAGTTTAGAAACAAATGATATTAGAAACCTCAATATCATTTTTGAAGACCTATCCATAGATACCCCACACGTAGGGGAATGATTAAAAAAAAATTTTTGGTTTTCAGTTCTATGTATGGGGAACCCCAAAATTTATGTATTTTTTTCTATTTTTGTGTGAAAATCTGAATGCGGTTCAGAGAATACATCTACTTACCAAGTTTCAACAATATAGTTCTTATAGTTTCGGAAAAAAGTGGCTGTGACATACGGACGGACGGACAGACAGACAGACAGACAGACATGACGAATCTATAAGGGTTCCGTTTTTTGCCATTTGGCTACGGAACCCTAAAAAAGCAACGCTTATTAATTATAGACCGGTACCGAACTTTAAATTGATTATTTATGTGTTTTATGACAACGTCCTGAAATTTGACGAGGATGCAAAACAACACATTGTATATTTATACACTAACACTCTGAACATTGTACGTAGGTAAATTCAGCCTAAAGTTTTCGTAATGATTTTGTTTGAATTTGTGGATTGAATTTATTGGTGCTTAGTACCTTAGTTGGTGTACCGATTTACTAAATCTAAAAATGTTTTTTACGTTTGTTGGAATTGGAAAGATGTGCTAGCTAAGTAGGTATGTAGAAATACTTTCGACTGTTGGGTATTATTGGCGTAGTTAAAAATTTGAAATCAACTTATTTACACTAATAAAATTGATTAAGCTAACAACGTATTTACAAAATGATAGTCTATGTACAAATAAATAAATTACCTACTTAAGTTACCCGGAGGTATGTTCAAAATTGCCACCACCACATTCTTGGCACAGTCGACAACGACGTAGCTGGTTTTCCTTCAGCTTACGTAGCACTATCACATTCCTTTTTAAAGTGTCGAAAGCACTAATTATCTTTTCACGTAATTCTGTAACACTTGCCACTTTCTCCGAGTAAACTAACCTTTTAACGTCTCCCCACAAATAAAAGTCTAGAGACCGGGCCCGGAGAACGGGCCAATCCACAGGTCCTCCGCGACCCATCCAATGGTCACCAAAACCTTTCGGTTAAGTACTCGCGTACATGCCGACCATATTGAGGGGAAACACCGTACTGCTCCACGTAGGCTGTCTCCACTGATGGCATACATGCGGACCATCTCTACCAACTCGACGTTTGAGTAATTGTCCGTCATCTTGCACTTTGCACCTACGTCTCAACGATGTACCTAGGAGCGGAATTCGCAACGCCATGCGCACACGTCGGCGACATTAAGCACACTATTTGGTTCCGGGACGGCGGAGGGTGGATGTGCGCGCGAGTGAAAGATGAGTGCGCCCACGCACCCCGCCGGCATACCCGCACACCCGCGCCGTGCGTGGTAGGGAATAGGTACCTATGAAATTATCGTATATTCGTTGAGTTTGCGTTGTGTATGTATTGTTAGCGTTTCTTTGTGTGCGTTTAAGCGCGGTAACAGACGGGCCGCGTTTTAATACAGCTGGTTCACACTTACGGATTTCTGTAAATAAGAAAAAATAATAAAAAAACACCTACCCATTTTATTGTTGATTTGGGTCGAGAATCATTAGCATAATTACCTCCTTGAATTTGACGAGAATGCAAAACAACACATTGTATTTTACATTGTATTATACATGCGCAAGTGCGCATGTCGGTCTATGTAAAATACCCGAACCGTGCACCTTTTGTCGACTGTTTATAAGTATAAAACGTCGACAAAAGGTGCACGGTTAGGGTTGGTCGTTTCCTATGCAGAAGAACCGGCAAGAAACTCCATGGCCCACTTCTTCCACCAACTCCACTCCCGACCCAGTTCTTAGAGCTGAGCTTATCCCTAAGGACATCATATGAGACAAGGTCAAAAGCCTTTGAAGGCATCAAGGAAGCAGCAATACACCAGTGTACTTCTATCCTTATAGTATTGGACGGTCTGTTTTAGACAGAGGATAGCGCTGTCAGTGGAAAGTCCAGGCCGAAACCCAAACTGTGCGTCATGTAAAGATATCCATTTGTTACAATGTTCACAAAGAATCTATACAAAAGTAAAAGTAAACTATTATAAGAAATCGAAATTAAACAATTGACACGTCATTAGTGCTGTAACTATATTCTGAACAATGAATGAACGGTGCAATGATTTGAAAACTATTGTAAAACATCTGAATAAAAAGTGGAAAAAAACAAAATGGGAATAGTTATAGACATCCACACATTTGTGTCGTTTATGAGCTACCAGGGAAGCCGCACGAGCAGAAGGAACTACAGCCAAACTTGTTTGTTCTACGTAGTCCTTAATTTTGTAATATCCTTTTAGGGTTCCGTACACAAAGGGTCAAACGGGACCCTATTACAGAGACTTCGCTGTCCGTCCGTCCGTCCGTCTGTCACCAGGCTGTTTCTCATGAACCGTGATAGTTAGCCAGTTGAAATTTCTACTGATTATGTATTTCTGTTGCCGCTATAACAACAAATACTAAAAACAGAATATAATAAATATTTAAGTGGGGCTCCCATACAAAAAAGTGATTTATTGCTCGTTTTCATAAATAATGGTACGAAACCCTTCGTGCGCGAGTCCGACTCGCACTTGGCCACTTTTTTTATTAATGACTCGTTTGATATAGTTTTTAAACTTTCCATCGCTCAGTTCTGTATCTGACTTTGGCAACTTATTTTAAAAGCGTATACTGTTTATAAGAAATGACTTGCTAGTTTTTGTTAATCCAAATTTGGGTATTACAATTTCGTGTTTACTAAGATATAAAGTGAGGGCAGAGTAAGTGTACAGAACCACATATTATGGTTCATACACACTCGCCGTGCATTCTGTGCACTCACCATTTTGTACCTATCACTAAGCTAATTTGTGTAATGTACATTAAATCAATAAATCAGTGTTCAACGGACATTCGCGGTGGTCGGTTTTATTTCATCATCATCCCCATTGAATCACCCCGGTATATCATCACTAAGTGGTGGGATCCTCTACATTTATTTTGGTCCTTCGAGCCGGATCAATGATAAAATCTGTAAGACGACTGTGGCTAAGCTTTTCCAGTAGGTCGTAATACTCAATACTCAATACTTTTATTGCATTCCACATGTTATTCTTAGGTGGTAAACTTATAATTAGATCATATGGACCCTGTCGGGCACAGCAAATAAGTGAATTTGGAGAGAGAAAGCATTTTCATAAATTATATAATATTAAAACAAACTACTACTATAAAAAAATGTTTATGTATCTACAAAAAAGGTACTTTTTGAGGGAAACTAATAGCTTAAAATTAACATAACAACAACAACAACAAAACATTATTATTATTTTTTATTTTTTATTAGCTTAATATTGTAGTATACAACTAGACGCCATTCGTCCTGGATGTACGGAAGATTGGATATTCTATCTAGATAAATGACGTGACATCGTGCTTTCACAATACTAGAATATTCCTATTTGCAGACGACCTAAAAATTTCAAGAAATGGCTCTTGAAATTTTTAGGTCGTCTGCAAATAGGAATATTCTAGTATTGTGAAAGCACGATCAAAATCGATGTCACGTCATTCTCAACAGGACTCAACAGGACGTAAACCTAATGCAAGAAGACATTGACCGATTATCTGCATGATGTCATCATAATAAAATCTCGTTGAATAGTTCGAAATGTAGACACATAAAATTCACCAGGAAAGTAAATACGGTGAATTCGGCGTACCAAATGAATGGAGTGAACTTATGCGAAGTGGACATGTAGTACGAGATCTGGGAGTTATCTTGGACTCTAAACTCACATTTATACCACATATTGAGAACATAATCAGTCGATCCCAACGTATGCTTGAATTTATCATTCGTAATGAAAAGGTATTTCAACGCCCACATACTAAATTAGTTCTCAAAAGTGCCATGCAAAGTTTCGAGCGATTTTGCACCATGACACTATGTGAGGTGCGATTGTAAACTTACTGTCACCCTGACTTTCTCTGCACATCGACTGTCCTGATATGCTCTCCTATATTATAACGTAGAGCACTTGCTCTGTTCTTTTTGTCTATACCATACATACATATACAACAAAGCTTAAAAGTTTTTTTGTTTCAGGAACTACTGGATCGAATTGGAGAAGTCTTTTAGGGCTGGATAGGAAAAACGGGGGAAAATTTCGCTTAGACGAAGTTGCGCGGGTCAGCATGTCAATTATAATCTCCGAAAACACGTCGATTTCAGTTTTATTATCAGAGCAAACGGAATGTCTCAATAAGTAATAAAACTACTTATTGGCAGCTCTAACATCCGTCTGCGATGAGGGTGCCATGGATGTCTTGTGACAAACTGCTGCATAACATAACAAACGGATCCGACTTATATGTCACTGCATAGAAATTCAATTAGAAATGTTTAGTAACCTAATGTTACAATAGCGTTTAATTGAACAGAGCCCAGAATTAAATAGTGGTTAAAGTAAATTAATCACGTGTGGTGAAATCGCCACAAAGAATCTAAAACATTTAATTGAATTGCGTTTAGAAGAGGTTATAAAATCAATTAAAAGTTTATAATCAATTAATACTTATTACGCAAGCCGGTCGGCTCCTTGAGAGCTATAAACTGATTTCTGTAAAAGGTAATTAAAATATTTTGTGTGTGTTGTGTGAGCGCGATGGGCGGGAGCGGGGTGCGGGCGGGGGTTTGCGGCAATTAACCGCATAATTAGCGTTAATCATATCGTTTGATGTGGCCGCCGCCGTCGTGTGCGGTACGCTACACGAGGACTGCTCCCGACTCCAGTGCGGTTGCTACTTATATGCAAAAGCACATTAAACTTATGTCTAATTGCCAAGATGTCAGATAACAGGGATAAGTAGTTACAATTTACTCATGATAGCTACTTAGTCTTAAAGTTCCATCCACCGAGCTCTGCGTCGAAGTCTCAAAAGACCAGACGTCACTGCCAGAATGACAACTATACGTTTACAGCTCCGGCTAGGTCATAATTCGACGCTACCTATTTTATGTTACTGCTAGAGTGGCTGACGGCTTCGAACCCGCCCGCCGCCGGTAATCAGACATTAGTTTATCACCTTATAACTTGACAAATGTTATGTTAGAGCCGTTGATAGCCCGACATGTTCAGTGGGCGACCGACTCCCGGGCTCCTCTTATGTATAGTTTGACCATCGGTTATATAAGCAGTGATCGGAGTAGGTAGACTGAATTGGGGTCATTGATCCGAAACGTACGTGGACATTCCTCCGGAATTGGTTGATTTGATTGAAAATAAAGTGCAACAATTTATAAAAAGTTGTGGCCATAAAAAGGCTAAAAATAATTATTAATGCTTCGATCGGAATTCGATTGTTTTTATTATTCAACAGATGAATAATAAATTAATTTAGTTTAGATACCTTCCTTTAAATTTTGAATTGAGTAGTAATAATATCACTACCAACATTAACAATATTCAATTGAATCCGGAAATACCGGATTTACTTTCCGGAAAAATGGCTTATCCATGCTATTCTTTCTGTGTGCATTTATGATACAAGTACCAAAATCAATCTACCTACTCCGATCACTGCTTATAACCATAGATCGGAGTAGGTAGATTGATTTTTTTACTCAATTCAAAATTTAAAGGAAGGTATCAAAACTAAATTAAAGGCGGCTTCATATGCGGCAGCTACGGCTGCCGATCCTGGACCACGGCAGCCTGGCCAGCCCTCCGGCAGGGCTAGGCTGGCCCCTCCCCAAAAGTCGGCTCCACCGGTAGCGGCTAAGCAGGCGGCGGCCCAGAAAAAAGGGACCAAGGCAGCTGCCCAGGCGGCAAACGCGCCAGCGCCAGTGGCAAGTCGGCCACAGCCACCGCCACCACCCCCCCCGCCCGCCATGGCCGAAACCGAGTGGCAGGTGGTCGGGGAAAGGAGGAAGGGGAGGAAGGCCGCCAAAAAGGCCCAAAACGAGGAGCGAAGGCGGCAGCACAAGGCGCGAAGCGTCGCGGCTCGACTCCGCGCCCCGAAGACCGCAGCTGTAGTGATCACGCTACAGCCGGAAGCGGAAAAGAGGGGCGTGTCCTACCGCGACGTGCTCGCGAAGGCGAAGGCAACGGTGGATCTTGGGGAGCTCGGGATCACCGGGGGACTCCGGCTCAAAGTCACCGCGACAGGGGCTCGAGCGCTGGAGATCCCGGGTGCAAATAGCGGCCTATCCGCTGACGCTCTGGCTGAAAAGCTTAGAGCGTCCCTAGATGCGGCCGAGGCCCGAGTGTCCAGACCCGTCAGATGCGCAGACCTGCGCATCCTGGGTCTGGACGACTCTGTGACCCAGGAGGAGGTGGTCGCCGCCGTCACCAGGACCGGTGGGTGTCCTGCCGAGCAGGTCAGGGCAGGCACCCTACGTCCGGACCACACGGGTATGCGAACCGTTGTGGTAAGCTGCCCTGTGACGGCGGCGAGAACAATCGTGGAGGCTGGAAGGCTCCTGGTGGGATGGGTGGCAGCGCAGGTGAAGCTGCTGGAGCCCCGACCTCTGAGGTGTTACCGGTGCCTCGTGGGGCAGCACGTGAGTTGTCGGTGCTCCTCGGAGGTGGACCGCAGCGGCGACTGCTTCCGATGCGGTCAGCCCGGTCACATGGCCGCGGCTTGCTCCGCCACGCCGCACTGCACTGCATGTGCGGCGGCGGGCAAACCGGCCGATCACCGGGCAGGGGTTGCCCCCTGCCCGGTGCTGTTGGGTGGTGCCTGCGCACCACCCAACAGGACCAGGGGCAGGGGCAAGGGAAGGCCTCCAGCCACCAGCTCCACCGTCGCCACCGCCGCAGCCGCCGCCACTGCCGCTGTCGCTGCCGCCACGTCTGCCGCCGCAACATCTGTTGCGGGGCCCACACAGGGGGCCCGGTATCACCGGGTGCCGACCTACCTTCGTCGTGTGGTCGGGGACTACCTGACGGACAGGGCCGTCATCTACCCCGGTCGCACCGGAGAATGGAACCGGCGAGAGGTGTCGTGCGGTGTCCCACAGGGATCGGTTCTGGGGCCCCCCTTGTGGAACATCGGCTACGACTGGGTGCTGCGCGCCGACCTCCCTAGCGGTGTCAGTGTAGTCTGCTACGCTGACGACACGCTGGTGCTGGCACAAGGGAGGTCGCACGAGGCGGCGGCCGAACTTATGACACGCGGGGTTGCGATAGTCGTGGAGAGAATCCGGCAACTGGGTCTCGAGGTGGCATTGCACAAGTCCGAGGCCATGTGCTTTCATGGGCCTCGGAATGCGCCACCGTCGGGATCCATACTGACGGTAGGAGGGGTTCCCATCGGCGTCGAGTCGACGCTGAGGTACCTAGGGCTTGTCCTCGACAGCCGGTGGAACTTCGTGGAGCATTTCCGACGTTTTGCCCCCAAACTGGAACGGGCAGGGGCTGCGTTCAAGCGGCTCTTGCCCAACCTGGGGGGTCCAAACGCCTCCTGCCGCAGGCTCTACGCGGGGGTTGTGCGGTCCATGGCCCTTTACGGGGCCCCGTTGTGGGCGCGTTCTCTGAGGCGGCAAGCCGCCCATTACCTGAACGCGCCCCAGAAGGTGGTAGCCGTAAGGCTGATCCGGGGGTACCGCACGATCTCCGGCGAGGCGGCGAGCCTCTTGGCCGGATTGCCGCCATGGGATCTGGAGGCGATAGTCCTCGCGTGCCTGCACGAATGGCGCGCGGAGGCACTACGCCGGGGGGAAACTCCGCTGCCGCGGCAAATTGTCGCTCAGCGGACAGACCTCCGGCGCGATCTCATGGCGACATGGAGAGAGCGACTGTCGCAACCCCGTGCAGGGCACGCCACAATAGTGGCGATAAGTCCCCTCTTTGAGGAGTGGCTAGAGAGGCGCCACGGCGCCCTCACCTTCCGCCTGACGCAGGTCCTCACCGGACACGGTTGTTTCGGGAGGTTCCTGCACCGAATCGGGCGGGAGGAAACGCCCGGGTGTCACCACTGCGAGGATCGGCCGGAGGACACGGTGGAGCACACTGTGGAGCTATGCCCCGCTTGGGCTGAGCACCGCCGTGTCCTCGTAGCGGTGATTGGCGGCGGCGACCTCTCGCGTCCGGCCCTGGTTCAATCCATGGTCCGGAGCGAGAGGGAATGGGAGGCCGTCGCCTCCTTCTGCGAAGCAGTCATACTAGCGAAGGAGGTGGCGGAACGTGAGAGGGAGAGAACCTCACGTCCCAGCCGCCGCGGGAGACGCCCCGGGCGTCGGGGGGCAACCAGTGGCCCCCGGCCACCGTAGGCGCGGGCCTGTGGACGGTGAGTAATGGGCTAGCTCACCGTCCGTCCGTCTTATGACGACAGACCGTGCCGACGGCGCGTTCGTGTTCCACGCGCGCCTCAAGGAGATGTCAGCAAATCGGAAGGGGTCCGAGAGGGCCGATACCTGCCAGGGCTGCGGGTTGTTCGAAAGAGATACCGTGCCCCTGGAACGCAAAGGGCTAAGAAGGAACATGGATGGGTTTTAGTCAGTCAAGTCTGACACTCCCTTCCGCTCCGCCCAGAGCGGAAGAAGTCATTTGATGATTTCCCATCCGAAAAAAAAAATAAAAAAAAAATAAAAAGAAAAAGGTATCAAAACTAAATTAATTTATTATATTAGTATTTATCTGTTGAATAATAAAAATAATCGAATTCCGATCGAAGCATTATATGGCAGTGTTGGAACCTATTAGATGACTGACGTCGTATTTCTTAACAAACAGCTAGATTTTTGGCTGAGGAGTTTGTTCCGTCACTTGTTTGCTAACCCCCTGGTGTTTTAGAGGCAAAATCTAATTTAAAAAAAGTAAAAATCTACATAAAGTCTAACGTTGATTTTGAAGTACAAAAAATAAATTATAAAAATTAAAAAAAAACCGGTCAAGTGCGAGTCGGACTCGCATACCGAGGGTTCGGTACAAAAATTATTAAAAATATTTGTATTATATGATGTAACTAAAAATTTACCGTTTTCGCAATTTTTCCTATATTTGTGCTATAAGACGTTGCTTCGTCCCAAATTTTAAGATTCTGAGTCCACGGGAAGTACCCTGTAGGTTTTGATTCCCTTGCGACCTTGCGAGTATGGAACATTTGCGGAAATTTGCGGCAAAAACGGCTGGTTCTCTTGATTGCGTAGGCTTAGAAGTTTCATTTTTTCACTGCACCAAGGGACAGTAGACCTGAGTATTTGATATTAATTCCAGTTTGATACCTCCACGCGTTCCTGAGCAAAAGGGTCTTGACAGACAGACGGACAAACGGACGGGCAACAAAGTGATCCTATAAGGGTTCCGTTTTTTCCTTTTGAGGTACGGACCCTAAAAATCAGATTCAGAGTTCTCGTTGCGGTCTTATAATTCAATTTATCTATTTATTTGTATTTTGTATAAAAAACTGAAGTAAATACATACATTTTGTGTTAATTAGCTATATTTAACGTTCTCACATTTCGCTTCGCGATTAGCTTAATATTTAATCAGTGACCGACTGTGAGACGCTCAAATGAACTAGTAATCAAGTTGTTGTTGCGACATCTGCGCAGTTCACTCCGAGCGACGCGACTTTACGAAATGGACACCAAATGATTTTGTGCAGGCGATTAAATAAAATGGCATTCTGATGGATGGGTGCTGCTACCTGCAATTGTACCTAAGTACCTTCATCCATAGATACAGGATGAATGATCTTGATGTTGAAAAATTAATGATGAGTGTGATGTTCAGACTTATTGAACTTATACAAATTATGGTGTACTCGTACGGTACCTAACACTCGGCGCAATGGCAATTGTTCGTTTATTTCTTTCGAGTGGCTTTTACAGAATACAATTCTTTCATGTGCTCAGGCCCGAAGGCACCTAAGAAGCCGATTCCTGCCGGCTTACCTTTGAGAAAAAGGCAATGTACGTAGTGTCTAGTGTCTACTGTAGTCAATTAGTAAATTATGTACACATCTGTGGTTATCACATTACAGTACAGGCATTAACTACATCGGATTGAAAAAAAGGAATACCAACATTTTTCATGTCAACAAAGAAAGCTACATGTGGCGCCAAAAGTAAGCCGGAGCTCGGGTGTCAGAATTCAGAACTAAATTCGTATGGACGCGGACACGTGACTTCGCGGCTATCCGCAGCGTTTTGTAGGGACTAGGTAAGCCGAAGTTTATCGAGTTACGACAGTGTTTGTATGTATAGAAAGTTAAATTATAACCACTTCCCGACGTCGGATTGAGCTGAAATTTTCCACACACCTTTGTTTCTAAAATCAATACATTCTTATGACAAACATAACTTAATCTTGCAGTCAGGATCGTCTCCTCACGAGGGAACTCCTCAACGTTTAATAGCACAGACACGAAACTTTGCATACAGATTCATATTTGGTGGATAATCACAATTTGTATCATGAACTCATCCTAGCGCCAGGATCGTCTCCTCACGAGGGAACTCCTCAACGTTTAATAGCACAGACATGAAATTTTGCATACGAGTTCATATTTGATGGATAATCACGATTTGTATCATGAACTCATCCTGCAGCCAGGATTGTCTTCGCACGAGGGAACTCCTCAACGGTTAATAGCACAGACAAGAAAATTTGTATGCACGTTCATATTTCATGGATAAACATGAATTCTATCATGGTCTCATCCTGCAGCCAGGATCGTCTGCTCAGGAGGGAACTCCTCAACATTTAATAGCACAGACACGTAACGTTGCATACTAGCTCATATTATTTGATGGATAATCACGATTTGAGATCATGAACTCATCCTACCGCCAGGATCGTCTCCTCACGAGGGTACCCCTCAGCGGTTAATAGCACGGATATGAAACTTTGTAAATTTACGCGTTCACTTTTTATGAATAAACATAATACCTGAAGCTTGTCGCGTGAATGGTAAATGCTATAAAAACTAAACGCGATAAGTTTTTGTGAAAATTATCCTACATCGGTTTAATTTTTTCAAAGATTTATTTTCTTTTTTTCAGTTTATATTCATTAAAGCTTGTTTCAAAAAGGGTTTTTATATTATTTTTTTTTTTTATACAGTGTTTTATGTAGTTCTTGTGCATTTAATCATTCCATTACATAAGTTATGAAAAAAAGATCAAGTTGGATCCTTAAAATTTTTGGTACTTTTATCATGGATGACATTTTATTGGTTTTCGAGGTCGCTGATAAAGACACCAAAATTAAAAATAGCGCCGACGCGCGACGTAAATTTCTGTTTTTTTCGTCATGGGTGTCATTTTCGAGGTTTTCGGGTTGGCTGATAATTAAAACGAAAATTGACAAATGCGATGAAGAAAAACAAAATTAAAATTCTCATTTTTTTCTTCGGCTCCCCCTTTCAATATTTTCACCCTTCGCCACTGCATGTGCTATTGTAGTCCGCTAGTCATCTTTTAAAATTCGATTTATATGGAGAGATTAAATCGACGGCTTTTGGTTTAGTCTAACAAATATAGAATGCAAACAGCTTGGTATGTAGAGTTCCTTAGCTATAGTGTATTTGTAGGGCATTGTATTTGTTTAGCAGTAATGAGAGGCACAATAAAGAAGTCATAGAACAGGAAGTGACGTCATAAATACGGCAGACCGGACGACCAATTATATTTGATTGAGCGGCGGCTGATCGGGGATCGGGGATGGCAACGCTTAGGGCTCAGACATATACAACACTGAACTTGCAGACTCTTGATTGTTTGCTTAGTAAAGCTTTATCGACATGGATTTAAAGTGTATACTGCTGTTTCGTTTATGTCGTACGGTGCCGAAACGTGGACACTCACGGTTGGGTTGGTCCACAAATTTAAAGTCGCGCGCTCAACGTGCTATGGAAAGAGCTATGCTCGGGGTTTCTCTGAAAGATCGAGTTCGTAACGAGGTTATTCGACAGAGAACCAAGGTTATCGACATAGCCCACCGCATTAGCACGCTGAAGTGGCAATGGGCCGGCCATATAACCCGAAGAACCGATAACCGTTGGGGTAGACGAGTTCTTGAGTGGAGACCACGGATCGGTAAACGTAGCGTAGGACGTCCTCAGACTCGGTGGAGCGATGATCTGCGCAAGGCAGCTGGCAAGAGCTGGATGAGAGTGGCCGAGGATCGTGCTCAGTGGCGTGTCATGGGAGAGGCCTATGTCCAGCAGTGGACGAATACAGGCTGATGATTATGATGATGATGACTGCTGTTTCATAAACCAACCTCCATAAGCTCCATAAGAACCCTAACAAAATGTAATCATGTGACCAATCACATGAAACTACGGCGAGGGTGAAGGTTCAAACTCCAAAGCTTGAGCCTTCACCCTCGCCGCAGGTTTATCTTAAGGTTTATAGATAATGGCTTCACATTAAAATTAAAATACAAACTTACTAAAAAAAAGCAATTTGAATTCAATAATTTACAGGATTGTAACGCTAGGAACATATGCATGAAATACATTGATGATGTTAGATAAGGATAAATGCCAACCACCACTTGTTATGAATAGAGAATCTAATCCCTAACCGCTTCTTGCTTGTCGTAGTGAGCCGCAAAAACAAGCGACGATTTGCTGTTGACGAGTGACGACGAGTCCCTCTCTCATTCAAATGAGAGCTAGTATAGTATAGTATAGTATAGGTGGCACTTCCGTCACGTAAAGATCGGCTCCGTGTAACAACGCGCGTTTTAACATGCAAAATAATATTCTATAGAAGCAGTTACCCAGTACAAGTGTAGTCAACAATTACTTTTAACTATCTAACACCCTTTTCAACTAAAACAACCGAGTGTTAAGTAAATGTACACAAAGTGCAATAAAAACATTTAAACAAACAGTGTATTACAACGACTTCTAAACATGAATCCTCAACCCAAACAAAAAAAAAAACTAAGTGAACGGTACAGCATTTCATACAAACTTTCAAGTCCTTGTTTTCTGAAATGACTGAAACGATTCTAATAAAACTTCATACTTATAAGCAGAATACATAGGTCTAAAAAGTTACTAAAAACATTTTCGAAAAATAGTGATACAGCTAAATTCGACCGATAATAAATTATCCATAGGAACAGAAATTTCCAAATTTTCGAAAATGTTTTTTTTTGTACTCTATGAAACAATAAATCAACAAGATTTTACTCAACAATGGATTAACGTTAAGAAGTACAATAATACAACGTCAAATGGCGTTGTATGCAAAAAATACAAGAAATGAAAACGTGTACTGGCAATAATATCATATACCTATTATAATATCTTCTGTATTTACATAAAAACAGATTGTAGTACATGTAACAGATTTCACAAAGTAAGTAGTATTAAATCTTTGACAATCAAGTGGGTGACGTGCTGTCCTCCTTGCTAGGTTATGAAATAGCCTGTATTAAGAAGTAACAGTGCCGATCCCCTCTAATTGTATTACTACAATTTTAATTTTGTATACATTGAGGAGTTATACTCGGTCTTCTAAGTATTACTCACAAATGAATAGGAGATCACACTTAAAGCAAGTTCTTTCAAACGAAAACAATCATAATAAACTACTTAGGTCGCTAGGGTCGATCATGAGGTTAAGTTGCGTTTGCCTAGGTTGGTCCATGGATTGGTGACCACCCATTACGTACCGACTTTATTGTGCCTCGAAAAGCACGCTAAGCCGTTGTTCCGGGCTGTCATTTGTCAAGTCGATCTTTTGACAGTTATACAGGGCCTAATGTCTTCCTCTAGTAAAATCCTGGTATTCAGCTGCATCCGGTTAGACTGAATGTTCCCAACATAGGTGGAAGACTGGGCAGGTGATGATGTATTAATACTGGAGACATCAGGTAACAAACTCAAAACAAAAAATTGGAAACAAGAACCTCCTCACTAAAAAACTTATTTTAAGGAAATCACGAACCTAACGCGTACGAACTCGCGGGTAACTGTTACTTGATTATAATAAAAGCTTTGCACAGTGTTCCTCATTCCTCGTTGATACAAAAATTAGAGACTAATAGAATTAACCCGAAAATAATAGATTTCATATCTAAACTAATATTAAAAAGAGGAAAGATTTGATTGTTTGTTTGCATTGAATAGGCTCCGAAACTACTGAACCGATTTGAAAAATTATTTCACTGCTGGGCAGCTACACTATCCCCGGGTGTCATAGGCTATATTATATTTAAAAAAAAAATAGGGATCCTTATTAAAACTCCATTAATGTGACACAAGGTATAAAAAATACCTAAAATATTCTGTACATCGCGTGCGCTGCGAAAACTATTGATTGACCATTATTTACAAAAAAGTGTCGCGACAGCTTATGTCTAACTATTATAGTAATGCCACTATAAGTTTTCTTATATTTAAAAAATAAATATTTTAATGCTGCCGCTAGAAAAGGCTCTGTATTTGTATCTTGGTATTAATCCTTATCAAAATAAATTACTACTGCTGCTTCAATACCTTTAATACCTTTTTGAATTATTCAATTCGGACATTCCATTCGAAAGATTATATCACGAGTTAAAAAATGTAAGAATATTAAAAAAGTTGCATGGTCGCCGCTCACCCTGCTTAGCTGGCTAGATAGGCAGCACCGTCATTCATTGGGGTACGGTCCGTACGGGAGGGGAATATTCAAACTTTCTTTATAATTTTCTTTTTTTAGTAACCTGACGCAAATAGAAGGGTTTATGTGTGTTTTGTAATTTTTAAATTTTTGTTAAATACCCGTGCGAAGCCGGGGCGGGCTGCTAGTAAACAATAAGATTATGAATATACTAAGTCATGGCTGAACTACAATATTTTTATATATTTCTACTTGCCTGGAATGCGTAACTTTGGTGTAACCATTAGAGCCTTTGGATGCCTGAATCCCAATTCGTCTGTTCTACGACAGTCCGAAGGATTTAAAGAAAATTCGAAATCCTTTTTCATGTTGCTATAAAGATTTATGGCCTTTTATGTAAATTGCATTGCCGAAACATAAGTTTTGGGCTCGTGTGTTACGTAGCTGTCCCGCTCACTTCGTGATAGGACAGCTATAAAAACGATTCCTACATAAAATACAGATAACCTGTGCTGGCCGTATTTGCACAGGACAGGATGTTAGGTTACTCACATGCGGTACCGTGCTGGGCTCCAGCCCCTGACATCTCCGCCATGTATCATGTCCGGTCTAACTGCGATGTGTTCCTAGAAGCGCGCCAGCCAGCAGGACGTGCTCCGTATCGCCTAGCGCACCGTGCTGCGAGCACGATGATGTCGAAACGGCCTCAGCGCTGCCATCTGTCAGCGTCGCGGCGCAACCACTAGCAAGACAGAGGAATTACAGAAGGTCCACATTATAACCACGATCAAATCGTTAGTTAATTGTTTATGGGTATGAGGAACAGGGTGTAAAGTTCCTCAATACTCCATTGAAAACGGAGGATCCTCCGACCAGACAAGTGTTATGTCTGGTGAGCAACTGCCCGACAGTTGTTGTCGGATTTATCTAAATGTAAACTTTGCTTGCGAGATTCAGACCATTTGTTCTACATAAAAGCAGCCATAGATTTATTATATTACATACCTATGTACATTATTTACAAACTACAAATATGTACAAGTACCAAAATTACAGGGCGTCAAAAAATTTGTCGACATCGCTGTCAACAGGAAAAGTGCCCAGAAGGCCTGCCGCATTGCCACGTTGGATGGCACGTGAACAGTCGACCAACCGGTTGGCGATATCCACAACGTGGGAACTCGGGCCCCATGGCCCTAGTGTTTCATCTCCAAATGGCTCAAATACATAATTACCAATTAAATGATTGTATTTGCGCCGTTTAAGGTTTCCAGTAACAATATTCAAAACATTTTAAGACACGTTTTTCTTCCCTTCTTCTTGTCCATACTAAGACAAACAACCTATTTAACTTTTATGAATGAACATTAATAAAAAAACAAAAGAGCAAAACCAACCCTGTTGATTACCTATATGAATTGGCTTGTTACAGTTCATAATCATCTGCCTTGCCTTTTCCCAAACTATGGCGGTCGGCTTCCCAGTTTATCCGGATGCAGCTGAGTACCAGTATTTTACATGAAGCGACTGCCTATCTGACATCCACAGCCCAGTAGGTAGGTATATACCCACTGGGTAATACGATACCCTTTGGCAAGACTGGATGTCAGGCGTTTGGCTTCTGACTACTCTTAATGACTGTCAAAGACCTACAAATGACAGCCGGGAGCAATGGCTTAACGTGCTTTCCGAGGTACGGAGGAAACTTTGTATGTAATTACACCACGAACCAACCTCGGCAAGCACGGCTTAACCTTAAAGATCGACCTGGGCGGCTGTTATTATTTTTAGCCACGAGCTCTAGCTGATTTTATTTGTTATTATTTAATTTACTAAGTAGGTAAGTGTCTGGACCAAAATCAACCCAGTGAGTACATAGACGTACCTATGTATCTACTTAGCTCGTATGTAGTCGTTCGCCGTCTGCCGGCCCCTCGCGTGACTCCATATCACTTCGTTTTATTTTATCTTCGGACTATATTTATGCCATGGTTGTTAATTATTTATGAAATATTTAAATCGTTAGTAGCGGAGTTTTGTTTGATCTGGCAATTACTAGGTATGTACTTATTAGAGTCAATATTCTGTGCTGTTATAGAATTAATGATCTGGTTATAAATTACGTACTAAGATAAATATGATTTTGAAAATTGTGATTAAATGTTTCAAGAACAGAAGATACAAAAGCTCGCAAGTGTAAGGTAACCGTCTTACAAGTAACGCAATGTAACGCCTATGTCGGCGAACAGAATTAGTGGACAATGGCTGATCGTAATTAGGGCAACAAAGGCGGGCTCGGGCGGCGCACTGATTGGCTGGCGCGACACGCCCCGCGACCTATCAGCGCCGGCGCTCCGAGGACGCGGCTCACGGACAATGAACTGCGACCACGTAGGCACGTCCACGTCGCTACTTAGGACTGTTTCTCAGTTGAAAAGATACAAAATAATAGCTATGTAATAATAATAAATGCTAGGTGATAATATAACGCTTGCCAAATGGTATTTGTCTGCAAAACAAAGGCTGGCCTATCTCATGATGGCTGTCATTAGGCATCCTCCACCGTGGAGGTACAGGTGACATCACAACGTGATTGTTATCTTGCTCAACACGATCACTAATTTTCATGTTCTATTTGTGGTCGAAAAAACTGTCTTAGATGATTATCTATTGTCTGCACACAATAAGTCAGGTGTGGACAGAGTGCGACAGTTTTTGTGAGTGTTCGCAACGAGTGAGTCACGATCGAGGATGAAGTGAGTTAGAGTCGTGACGCGTGTGATTGTTACACGGAAGCAATAAGGTTTTTGTTCAATTTTATATTATAGTGTACCTAATTGAGGCTGAGTGATGCTGATGATCTCATGAGTACTCACAGATATATATGTGGTCAGTGTGGATCCAAACAGTTGACTGGAATCCTGAATGTGCAGGTTCGAGGTAGGGCTCTGGAATAGGAAAGTAAGAACCTATATCTAATCTAGTAGGGGGCTCTTGATTTATTCCCCATATTGCCCACCGCCAGACGTTTTTCAAAACATCAATACCAAGATGATAATCCGAGAATGCAGGCTGAGTGAAAAGATAGAATGAACAATTGAACATAAACGTAATTGGTTAGGTGTGGTTAGATTATAAAAACACAAAACCAAAAAACCATTAAACTTAGTAGACAGAGCGAACAGAGCGAAGCTCAGTCGACGTGTAATCACCTGCGGGTTTTCTGTCCAAACATCCGCTAATCTAAATAAGGAGGCAGACCGCGAGTGCGGCGGCGGCGGCGGTCAGCACAGGTAGCCACAGCAGTTACCACACGGACTATCTGGCCAGCATCGGTGAACAGAAAAGGAGAGTGTGACATAAACTCTCCTATGTTATGGGTCATTAATACAGAAACTTGTGTAGGAGCTGGTCTAGTCATTGCACACACAATGCCAGCATTTCATTTACCACATTGATTGAATAAAATGTTTAGAATGCAGTTTATGAAACGAATCTTCGGATACTAATACTGTATAAATTAGCAAGAGTGATTTGGATTTATAAAAGTAATATTCTTGAACTTTGCAGCTATCTGTTTTAAATTCACTGGGCCGATAAAATCAGCGGCAGTCTATTGAGTAACCGACACGATTCAGACCGATATTCTGCAGCTGGATAATCATCAAACAGCACTGCAGTTGCTAAATCACTTGCATTGCGTATTGGACGCAAATAGAGGCAGGTGTCGGCGCGGGCGCAGGCGACCAGTGCGATTGATAACAATTATAACACGCATCCTGCCACCGCGGCCCTCCGGCACTCCGGCACTCCGGCCCTCTAATGACGGCCGCCGAGCTCCACGCCATCACAGCTGTCTAGCCGGCACCCAGCTCATCCTCAGCCTGACAGCGCCTGACCAGTGAAAGTCTACGGTTAGCTTTCCAGTTAGACAATCTAGATCTCAGTTACGTAACGGACTTTCCAGTGGCTCTAAAAAAGGCAGTGCTAAAGCCTTGTTGCAATGTAAACTATCAACCCCATGTGAGTTTGAAATAGGTAGGTAGTTTACGAAATAGGTAAATTTAAAGGGTTCTAATGAAACCGACTTCTATTTAATAGCATTTTGTCGTCCAAAAATTTGGTGTCGACAAATGTTCGGTCACGCATGTAATGCGAGGGGAGAAGGGGATTGTGGAATCTGTTGGAACCCAAAACACAAAATCAAAAGTCATTTATTCAAATTAGGCTGATAATCAGCACTTTTTGAACGTCAAAATTACAAGAGACAGTCCCCCAAAACGCCTGCCCTTCGCCACTTCCTAGTGTTTCAGCTGGGAAGAAGAAGTGGTGGAACCAGATTCTATACAATAGTGTTATATTATCAAAGTCAAAGTCAAAGATCTTTATTGTGAGACAGTGGTTAGTTGACAGAGTTGTTATTGTGTTAATTTTTATGTGCGATTGCACTGCTCCGCCATGTTAGGCATATAGACCAGGGTAGAAGCCTTTAAAAATATTAAAAAGTGAAAAAAAATAATAGTAGGATGAAACCCATTGGAAAAGGAGGGAAATATTATAAAAATTAAAGGAAAAATAATTTACGGGCGATCTGAGGTCGGGAAGGGGATGGGGGTGAGTTTTTAAGGGTAAAAAACGGTTTTTCTCGATTTCCGGAAAAACTAAAAGTCCTATCGAAAAAAGTCAAATGGCAAAGTTGTAGGTAATAAAAAACTCTAAAACTTTTGTATCACTTTTTTCACATAACCTCAAAATTTATGTGAAAAATCCAAAAAACCAAGTTTTTGGTTTTTTATTTTTATCTTTTACAAAATATATTTTTTTTTAACGAAATTTGGTGAAAACTTACCTTTTTATGTCCCAAATACGCTGTAATTTATTTGATTAAAAATATTTATTTTTTCACCTTATTTTGAATTAATATCGAAAAAACACCCTAATTTTCAATCGAAAATTCACCCGTCAAAATATCAGCTTTTTTCAAAAAGTTGGTATGGTTTCTGTTCGTTGAAATCTCTACTTTCCGATGGTGAAAAAAAAAATATATGTTACTATAGTAAATCTTCTCAGAAAATGCAAAAAATCAAAAAAATCTCGAATTCAAAAGCTTTTTTTTAGTTATTATAATTTCATCTAAAAAATATGATTGCTGCAATTTGTTTCAATTAAAAAGTTGATTTATTTAATGCTAATTACATTTATGTCATAGAAAATCTCATTATATATAAATATAAATGTAAATCGTACTATTAAATGTAGATGCTTTATTCTGATTACGTTATTCATTACAATATTTTTAAACACATTAATCTTATCATTTATAAATACCTTATCTTCAATTCTAATCACTTATCCATTAGTTTTTGTCTTTTTGATGGCATTACTTCTTCGTTAGATTCGTCAAACATCTCCGATTCTAGTAGATCTTCGAAATCTTCATGACTATCACCTTCTTCCTCTCCAACATTATTTCCAGACTGCGTTGGTTCTTCTTCCACAATTTCTTCTGAATCATTAACTTCCTCGTAGGTTTCTTCTTCAATATTGGAGCAATTTTCAGAACCATGACAGTTTGAACATAAATTTGTGCATTTTAAACCATGTTTTCGGCAACCACATTTTAAACTGTTACATCCAGTTTCACAGCTGCAGCAAATAGTTTTGAGCAATATTTCCGGAATTAATTCTTTTTGTGTAAATTTGGGCATAATTCCACGTTGAAATTGCTTCCAGCCCCAATCTGTTGCTGTTAGTTCGTTACCCAACCAAGTTTGAGGAGAGGAAGAAGGTGATAGTCATGAAGATTTCGAAGATCTAATAGAATCGGAGATGTTTGACGAATCTAACGATGAAGAAATGCCATCAAAAAGACAAAAACTAATGGATAAGTGATTAGAATTGAAGATAAGGTATTAATAAATGATAAGATTAATGTGTTTAAAAATATTGTAATGAATAACGTAATCAGAATAAAGCATCTACATTTAATAGTACGATTTACATTTATATTTATATATAATGAGATTTTCTATGACTGTAAGGTCCCGTAGTGGTTGGTACCTTACACTTGTAGCTTTAAGTAAGAAGTGGTAAGTCAGTACTTGGAGTTAGGCGAGTTGATGTAAACACACACAGATTTGGTAACACTAAAGGTTTATTAGAGTACCGATCACAATAAAGTAAAAGTGGGTTGGATGCTAATCCGCGGTGTTCGCGTAAGTATGTAATTTGTCAACTAACTTAAAATCATATTAAACATTGTTTTAAATACCAAAGAGAAAAGTAGGTTGCTGCGTTTGCAGCCTGACGGAATGTACGTAAACCGTACAATGACGTAAATGTAATTAGCATTAAATAAATCAACATTTTAATTGAAACAAATTGCAGCAATCACATTTTTTAGATGAAATTATAATAACTAAAAAAAAGCTTTTGAATTCGAGATTTTTTTGATTTTTTGCATTTTCTGAGAAGATTTACTATAGTATCATATATATTTTTTTTCACCATCGGAAAGTAGAGATTTCAACGAACAGAAACCATACCAACTTTTTGAAAAAAGCTGATATTTTGACGGGTGAATTTTCGATTGAAAATTAGGGTGTTTTTTCGATATTAATTCAAAATAAGGTGAAAAAATAATTATTTTTAATCAAATAAATTACAGCGTATTTGGGACATAAAAAGGTAAGTTTTCACCAAATTTCGTTAAAAAAAAATATATTTTGTAAAAGATAAAAATAAAAAACCAAAAACTTGGTTTTTTGGATTTTTCACATAAATTTTGAGGTTATGTGAAAAAAGTGTAAATACAAAAGTTTTAGATCTTTTTATTACCTACAACTTTGCCATTTGAGTTTTTTCGATAGGACTTTTAGTTTTGCCGGAAATCGAGAAAAACCGTTTTTTACCCTTAAAAACTCACCCCATCCCCTTCCCGACCTCAGATCGCCCGTAAATTATTTTTCCTTTTATTTTTGTAATATTCCTCTCCTTTTCTAATGGGTTTCATCCTACTATTATTTTTTTGGTTTTAAAAATTATCGACCCTGGTCTAATACAATAGTAATTTGTTTAAATTATATATTAATTCAAATAGACATTTATCAAAGAATCCATTACATCAATTAATGACACAATATGTCAGCTAGCACACACCAATAATAAAATATTAAAAAATAAAGAAAAATTAAGGCGCCAGACTAAAGAGCGTGCCCGCTTACACGTGCATACAGACGAAAAAAAAAAGAAAAAAAAAATACTAATATTATAAATGCGAAAGTCACTCTGTTTGTGTGTTTGTTTGTTACCTTTTCACGACTAAACGGCTGATCGGATGTTAATGAAATTTGGCAAGAAGGTAGATGTTAACCTGGGGAAGGACATAGGCTATATATCACCACGCTACGACCAATAGGAGCGGAGCAGCAATGAAAAATGTTGCGAAAACCGGGAAAATGTGACGCAGACGAAGTTGCGCGGGACAGCTAGTATGTATATAAAGTAAAAAAAAAACAATGCATGAAGTTATATCACATTTCAGTAAGCTAATTTGGAGAAAGAACACAAACATTGTCTTGAGTTCAACCCAGCGACCAACTATTCTTATCGTTTAAATAGTCGTTAATGGAATAGTAGGCCTTTGAACAAAGGTTAGATTTTACTTTGGCTTTAAACGCATTAAATGGCAAGTCTAGAAAGGAAGATGGTAGCTTGTTGTAAAAGGTAATACCAAGCCCTACGAATGAATTATGAACTTTATGAAGCCGGTGAAAGGGAGCACGTAGTTTATGCTTATTTCGAGTATTTATATTGTGAATATCACTGTTTTACTGTACAAATGGATATTTTGTTTAATATATAAAATGTTTGCAAAGATGAATTGTGAAGCCACCGTGAGAATACCATTCTCTTTAAAAAAATCTCTCAAAGATATTCGTGCACCCAGCTGGTAAATTGCACGAACCGCTCGTTTTTGAAGAACGAATATATTTTGGATATCAGCGGCTTTGCCCCACAGCAGAATACCATAGGACATAATACTGTGAAAATAACTAAAATACACTAACCGTGCTGTATCAACGTCGGTGTATTGTCCAACTTTTCTGACGGCATATGCGGCCGAACTAAGCCTACCCGCTAGGCTTGATATGTGTGGACCCCATTGTAATTTTGAATCTACTGTTATACCCAGAAACACAGCTGAGTCAACAGTTTTAAGCAAGGCATTTTAGGTAAGGCGAATTTAATACTTTTAGTTTTCTAGGCATTAAGAACAAGGTTATTTGTTGTGAACCAATCTGTGACCATTGATAGAGCGCTGTTTATGTCTCCAAAATCGTGTCTATTCCGATTATCGTATCTACTTTAAAGATAAGAGAGGTATCGTCAGCAAATAGTACTACATCACAAATACCCTTCAAATAATATGGTAAGTCATTGATATAAACCAAGAATAAAAATGGTCCCAGTATTGAGCCTTGAGATACACCTAGCTGAACAGGTAGCCCGGAAGATTTCGCGCCATTGACATCTAAACATTGGAATCTATTTTTTAAATACGAATCTATTACATTTAGGGTCTCATTTTGAACACCGTAATAATGTAGTTTCCGTAAAAGCGTGTCCCAGCTCTCGGATTCCATAAATCTTAGATCCCTCTCAGCAACTAAAACCTATAAGTAATTGGGTATTTCAGAATGTTTCATTTGAATTTTCATGGGTATCAATGTTGCTGATATGAAGCATTCATAGAAAAAGCACCTCTTTGGCCGCCTGGAATAGTATTTAATTATCTATATGGACTTCTAAAATACTTAACCGATCTTTAATCAAGTTTGCGTGTGCAGTTTGATCCAACTTGAAAGATAGGATAGCTTACATCTCAATTTATAGTCGCAATATTATTTTATTGCAAATTAAGTCACCATTATCTGTTAGCTCCAAACGATTCCAACAGATGGGATTCTATCTGTTGACTGGATTGAGTAAGTGTTCAATAGATGGCGCTGTATAGGTGCGGAGCAGCAATAAAAAATATTGCGAAAACGGGGAAAATGTGACGCAGACGAAGTTGCGCGGGACAGCTAGTTTATAGTAGATTATGCACCGAGGGGCTAAAGTTGTGTCTTATGTCACGGGCGTCATATTGAATCTCGAGCGCAATGAAGGATTCGGGATTTAACTCACGAGCAAAGCGAGGGAGTTAATACAAGAATCCTGAATGCAGCGAGGGATTCAAGCTAGCCCAAGGCAAAGACACCTTTAGCCTAGAGGAGGATACTCTACTTTTTACACCTACTGTGAGAAAATAATAGCCATAGTACGAAAAACAAAGTATTTATTAAATAAACAAAAAGTAAGAATAATTTATTTAGAACTAGTTAGTTATATGCACTTTAAATTAATAATTTAAAGTTTCAACATTCAAAGGTGTGAAAACTTTCGATTTCTTTGATTGGTGACTTTCCGATATCCTCTTTAAAAATGCTAATAGCTTAGCGTATGTCTAGATGTCTAAATTGTGTTTCATGCTTATTGTTGACCTAAGCATTGAATAAGTACACCATAGGCTACTTGACTTCTGAGTACAAGATAAATGCTGAAAATACACTAATAGAACTGGTTCCGAAATGGACTTGACGCCTTTCGTACTTTTCCATTTTTGGAAATTGTCGTAGGCTTTTATATAAGTTTCCTTTGACTTTTCCGGCAGTAAATCATTGGAGATATTATTAGCTTCGGTTGTAATGAATTTAGGAGTACAATCACTTTCATCACTCGACATTTTATAATACTTTGTTGATAAATTTAAAGTTTAAATGCCAAAAGTTCGCGCCTTTATTGCGTCTACCAATAAGTAGCCAAGACACGATCAATTCGATTTTCAAAAAAAAAAGTCTCTTTTACGGTTTTGTCGTGTGTGTCTATTGATATCACTCTCATGGAAGTGGCGTTTGTGTAAACTAAGCTTTATACAGGGCTGGTAGAATGGTTTTGGATGATTGGCTGTATGAATTTTGAATTTAGAACGTCATTGGAGACGCTCGTGAAAATAGAGTATTTTTGATAAAATGTGATAAATCGACTGCAGTACAGAACGGTTTTATTATTTATTTATTAAATCACAAAATCCACAGCAATCTTTGCGCAGTTTACTTAAAATAAATTAACTAATGTTTCAGCCAATTACTATTACGGTATTACGGCGCGGTACGGTATTTGTTATTTTTAATGCCAGTTTTAATGTGAATCCATTACTTTAAAAAAAATGGTTCGTAGTTATCTAATTATTCTTATAATTTTTGTCTTCGAAAACATGGCAACGATATGAAGAAGCAGTTGTTATGATTTTGTAGGAAATCGAGAATATCATCCACGTGTAGTAAGGGTATCGAGAATAGCTTTCCTCTTTCTGGCACCAAAGGGTGTTTGTTAGTACTATACTGCCAATTTAGCTGAGCATGTGAGATTCCAAATTCAAATCACATTATTGACCAGCGGGTCATAATGAAATCCAGTACAACATTATTGACCGGCTGTGCCCCCGGCCACTAATGACTCACTTTAGGTTAAGGTTGCTTGACATATAATTTGACATTTTCGAGCAGGTGGTGTGAAAAATATATAACAAGCAAAATTCGGAAAAGTGATCGGTTACTCTAGAATCCTAGATGGCACATGAAAGGCCAAAGCCAAGCCAAGCCAAGCCTTTTATAACACCTGTAAAACATTATGGAACGCAATAAAATGAATATGAATATGAATATGAAAGGATTTTTTACCGTTGCAACTACAGACAATTTTTTTAACAAGTTACTGTAGTTACAAAATATTGCGTGGAGTCCCTCCGCGCGGTAGAAGTGATACTTAACGAAACAGTGCTTTCATACCCCCTCCATGGTAAACCTTGTTGGAAGTCACATAAGAAGTTTCACTTCAATAAATTTTTATCAGGTGGAAATAAGTTGCACACCTTAAACGGTATGGTCATGCCGGTTTTTATCTTTCAGGATACTCAAATGGACTAAAACAGAACTAGACGTCCTGGATAGGAAAGTACGTAAATTGTTGACGGTAAATCGATTGTATCACCCACGTTCTTTGGTTATGAAACTGTATATCCCGTGGAGGTGTGGAGGTCGAGGCTTTCTGAATGCTTATGAATGCGAAGACTCTCGTAGTGCTTGACATAAACGATCGCAGGAGCTTCACAGACGCTTTTTACGGGTCCTGCATTGGTGCCAGGTAAAGGACGGTATGGTTGATTGTGTCGGGCATATCGACGTCCAGGCAAATCAATCCGTCACATTATCTCCGGGTGTTTTCGTCTGGCAAATGGAGAGTATCCATCAGCAACTTGGTCTAAATGCAGCCTTATGGAATCGGAAATGCCACACTATAGGTATGTGCCCAACCAAGTTCTCGAAAATGCCAATATCACCACTTAACTAGGTTTAATCCATCATCACTGACAGGATTATTGTAGCCAATAAGCCTGATATAGTGGTGATAGATCGATCAGAGCAGCGCGCAATGTTTGTTGACTTACATAACTGTCCCGCATGACGAGAACCTCGTGTAAGTTGAGTTGCATAAGCAAATCCAGTATTTGTTGTTGGCTCGCGAGGTTGTCGAAATGTGGGATGTGCACTCAGCGATCACTGTGCCGATAGTCGTTTTAGCAAATGGCTTAGTTGTCAAGAGTCTCGACCAATATCTGAGCGAGCTCTCGTAAGACAGCTTGATCAAGGGCTGATTCAGAAAGCGGTTCTCCTGGACACGACTATTGTTAGGGAGCTCCTTTCTATGGAGCCCTGACCGCCGGTAGCCTGGACCCTGTTCCCGATACAAGAGGGCTATTATTCTATATATTATTGAATGTATCTTTTTTAAAATACTGTTGTTTTTCACTATTATTTTTGCACTATTGTTTACATTTTTGAGGAGAGACAACCTAGTTTTTTTTCGTCATACAACAATTTGGAAGACGTTTGTTACAAAGTTAATTTACAAAACAAATGAGTTGAATAAAACTAAATGTACCATATCAGTTTCATTGAAGAACCAAATTCAAGGTCCTTTACACAAAAAAAGTTTTACAATATTTACGAGAATAAGACTATATTAAAGTATATATATCATCATCACTTGCAGCCTAACAACCCGTAGAATTAAAATGCAATATTTTCGATTTGGTCAGGATGTACGGAGAATAAAATGATAATCGACATTATAGAACATAGACGATGATTGATTTTGACTAACTTTGATTTACCCTCCAAAAAAAGCTAATTAGAATAATTACTAATATTGCACCAACAGATAGTTGCAAGCCTTACATCCAGAAACACAATTATTAAATAATAGTTGTATTTTATCTTCTTTTTCTTGTTAGTATAAGGAATATGAGAGAAGCACTCTTCCTCTCTCTCTACTTATTTAAAACTTGCTGTTTTATTTAAAGAGATCGATATACTGACTCTGCCTTCACTTTATATCTTAGAATGTATTTTATATGTCCGCAAAAACCGAGGGCTTTTCAAAATTAGAAGCGACTTCCATTATATAAACACACGCAGTAAACACGAAATTTTAATTCCCAAATTTAGATTAACAAAAACTAGCAAGTCATTTCTTATAAACAGTATACGCTTTTATAAAAGTTGCTAAAGTCAGTTATAGAACTGACCGATGGAAAGTTTAAAAATTGCATCAAAAGTGTCCAAATTAAAAGAGCATATTACAAAATTAAGGACTATGTTGAAGATAAAGAAGTTTGGCTGTAATTCCTTCTGCTCATGCGGCTTCCCTAGTAGCTCACAAACGACACAAATATGTGGATGTCTCTAACTATTCCGAATTTTATTTATTCTATTCTTTTTTTTCAGATGTTTTACAATAGTTTTCAAATCATTGCACCGTTTAGTTTTAGTACTGATGACTACATTTGTGTCAATTGTTTATTTAATTGTTCTTAGTTTTATTTTTACTACACATATTTTTTGTGAATGTGTGGACATTGTAGGCTTCGCATTTTTTTTTTCCCTGTCATCTTTTTCTACCTTTTGTAGTAAGCGATGACTTATTGTCGGGCCTACGCTGTCCTCTCATACTTAGGTACTAACGCTGTAACATCCAAATATTGTAGAACCAAATGATTTTAAAAGAGTAACCATGGAGTTTCTTGCCGGTTCTTCTCCATAGGAAACGACCAACCCGAACCGTGCCTCTTCTGTCGACGTTTTATAAGTGCCCATGTAGGCCTATGTAAAATAAAATATTTTGATTTTGATTGATTTGACCAACTGTTAATTATGTACCTGTATATTATGGATGCAATAAATTATTTAATTTAACTTCTTATTTTTTAAATAATATCTCTGTTTTAATAAATAGGTGTGTTTCACTAATACATTCCGAACATACAAAAAACTACTTTTTTTCAACGTTAACAATCATCAGTCTATTAATCGTTCAGTATTTAAGGAGCAGTCGACGAAAACATGTTTTTTATTTTTTCTGAAAAGTTTTTGCAGTTATCATTTTACTCTACGGGAACGGCGATACGTAGAGTGACTTCATCGAAAATATTTCAGAGAATAATATTCATCACACAGACTTTTAATATTTAGATGTTCTATAACAGCTTATCTTGAGGGCCCCGTTGGAAATTTTAGGCGGCACGGTTGGCGCAGTGGTTGAGCGATTGACTGCTGCGCTGCGTGTCGCGGGATCGATCCCCGCATGGAACAAAAATTTGTATGGTCTACATATAGTTGTTCCGGGTCTGGCTGCTTGTGTATGTGAATTTAAATGTTTGTAAACGTAGCCACGATACAGGATTAATTCTTGGTGTGCGGCAACGTTTTTATTTAAAAAAAAAGTTTATCCTATTTTTATCAATCTTAATGCGATGTTATTAGAGCTTTTATTGCAGTACCTGCGTACCTATAGGTATTTAGGCTACACATTTACACGTGGAAGGCCCAACATTGATATAGTTGAGATTGTTAAATGTAAATGCTGCTTGTAAATGATAAATAGTACACGATACGTGGTTGTCGGTGAACGTTCGACCGGCCGGACCGTACCGGACCGACTCGCACCGAACCGGATCGGACACCGCACAGTGATAGCGACCGCTTCTATAGTCGCTGCACGTGCCTAATACACGAATGAATTAGCTGACCAGATCAAAACACACGATTAGGAACCTTATTGGGTTGAGATAAAAAGACTGCTTTGAAAGGTATATATTGATGAGAGACTACATAAAGTATTGCACGCAGGTGGCGTCGAAATATTAAGTAATTTTTCACCTAAATAAATTATTTTGAAACCTAAAGAGCCATATACTAATGTGTCAAATAGTTAGAAGCAGTGATTGAAAAGGTCGTCTAAGAATAACTAAACCGTAAACACATTGATCTTGAGAGTGATTGATGAAAGTGTAAATGACTCTGTTAAATTATTTTGATCATCATACGAATTCCACACACAAGCGAATAGAGATCCATTACGAGTAATAGCGGACTATAGCTACGCTCTTGGTGGTATCTTTATCAAATGATTAAATTGCTCTCACGTAACAGTTGGCATCCATGGGAACTGCCCACTGTTTGGCACCACCGATTATAGGGTCGGCACCGAATGTTAGTTTATGTTTTTATATTGGCGATACAATTAAGTGTAATAGCCCACTAGAAACAGATGAAGCAATCTGAACAAGTACACGGCACAACAACGTCGTTATATTTTATGTCCGTGTATTGAGCTATTATCTATAATAGTGTTAGCTACTAGTGTAACATGGTTCCAATCACGTAATTGTAGTTCTATTTTAATAGGAAAAAAGGTATGGTTATACAATATATTCAAGTGCCTGAATATATTGTATCTCTACTCCTTCCATTCAACCCGACCATATTAACTAGTTGTTAATAAACTCATATTAACTAGTTGTTCATAAACATGATATATGAAGAAGAAAGGAATGAGAATGGTCTACATTCTCTTCGAGGAAGCAAGCCATCAAAAGAACATGCTTAAGCGATTTCTGAAAGAATCGATGGGATTTTGTGTTTTATTGAAACTGAGTGCAAAAGAAACTTTCGTAATGTGGGACCGAGTAGTAACGATATAATACTTACTGATCGGGTCTTCATGTACACCTGCACCTAGATTAGATCTTAATATTGCAGAGTTCTGGTCGAAGCTCAAGATGTGTCATCGACACGACAAAGAAGGAAACGTAATAATTGAGAAAAGCTGAACATAATAATATTAATTCAGACCTAAATTGGTCCATAAGTGGTTAGTAACAGATTGCAGATGCATACGGATCACTTGATTCAGTAGCTCTGACTCCGGGCCTTTCGTGAGCCGGCCCCGGCACCTCGCGTGCAGAACTGCTAAAATATGTATATAATAAATTTTGTAATAACTCACCGCTGACCGCGACGTCATCAGCTTGCAGCGTGTGGCTAAGTGGCACCATCACACACTCGCCATCAAAAATGAGAATGAGTAGTAAAGTGTTGTTATGTCAAAGTTATTGAAATGATTAGGAACCAAGTGATATGGATATCGCACAAGAAGTACAACAAATATAAAAGTTAAACACTTGGAGATTCAACTATTTGTTTGTTGTTTCATCTTGAGCTACTCTTGTTATCAATCGTCGTGAAAATGATTATGTTAGGGTATGGACATCCCCAGAAGGTGGTAGCCGTAAGGCTGATCCGGGGGTACCGCACGATCTCCGGCGAGGCGGCGAGCCTCTTGGCCGGATTACCGCCATGGGATCTGGAAGCGATAGTCCTCGCGTGCCTGCACGAATGGCGCGCGGAGGCACTACGCCATGGGGAAAACTCCGCTGCCGCAGCAAATTATCGCTCAGCGGACAGACCTCCGGCGCGATCTCATGGCGACATGGAGAGAGCGACTGTCGCAACCCCGTGCAGGGCACGCCACAATAGTGCCGATAAGTCCCCTCTTTGAGGAGTGGCTGGAGACGCGCCACGGCGCCCTCACCTTCCGCCTGACGCAGGTCCTCACCGGACACGGTTGTTTCGGGAGGTTCCTGCACCGAATCGGGCGGGAGGAAACGTCCGGGTGTTACCACTGCGAGGATCGGACGGAGGACACGGTGGAGCATACTGTGGAGCTCTGCCCTGCTTGGGCTGAGCACCACCGTGTCTTCGTAGCGGCGATTGGCGGCGACGACCTCTCGCGTCCGGCCCTGGTTCAATCCATGGTCCGGAGCGAAAGGGAATGGGAAGCCGTCGCCTCCTTCTGCGAAGCAGTCATGCTAGCGAAGGAGGTGGCGGAACGTGAGAGGGAGAGAACCTCACGTCCCAGCCGCCGCGGGAGACGCCCCGGGCGTCGGGGGGCAACCAGCGGCCCCCGGCCACCGTAGGCGCGGGCCTGTGGATGGTGAGTAATGCGCTAGCTCACCGTCCGTCCGTCTTATGACGACAGACCGTGCCGACGGCGCGTTCGTGTTCCACGCACGCCTCAAGGAGATGTCAGCAAATCGGAAGGGGTCCGAGAGGGCTGATGCCTGCCAGGGTTGCGGGTTGTTCGAAAGAGATACCGTGGCCCTGGAACGCAAAGGGCTAAGAAGGAACATGGATGGGTTTTTAGTCAGTCAAGTCTGACACTCCTTTCCGCTCCGCCCAGAGCGGAAGAAGTCATTTGATGAATTCACAGCCTAAAAAAAAAAAAAAGTTATGGACATGGAGTAATGATGTCCGCTACGAAATTTGGAATAGGATAATATTTATTTCTGAGTGAATGGTACATTAAGGTCTTAATATTAAACAGTATCACATACACTACCATTGCCGGTGTAGAAATATTAAAATTTGCATAAAAAGCCAAAGTGGCCAAGTTTTAGGCCGCAACAATATATTTATAATAGTTAGTATGTCATCAAAAACGCAAAATAAAGATATATCCCTATTAATGTAATTATAATATGATTTTAATACAATGTCAAGTTGGAAAGTTGAGTGAAAAGTCAAATTTTACTAATTAAATACTGTCAAGGATAAAAAAAAAATGATAATACTTGTCAATAGGTATACATACAAACATTAAGAATTTATAAAAAAAAAATGTATACAATGTCAAAATTTAAAATTTAAAAATTCATTTACTGAATAGAAACAGTTGTCTAAAAGCCATTCAAATAGTGTTTTCCTGAATTTGTTAATGGGCAACACTCTGATGCGTGGGTGTAAATGGTTAAATATTTTGATTGCCATGCAATTGGAATTCCTGCTATACAAATGTAGTCTCTGGCTAGGTACAAGTAATTTATTTGGGCTTCTGCTTTTCACTCTTTTAGAAATGTGTTCATACAATGGGAACATGTGCGAATACCTTTTTATAAACATACAAATCTCGAAAATATATAGGCAAGGAAGTGGAAGAATTTTTAGCGCTTTAAATAATGGCTTACAATGCTCTAAATATTCTGCTCCATACACAACTCTGACACATTTTTTTTGTGCAATGAATGCTCTGTTCACATCTGCTGAATTTCCCCATATCACGAGGCCGTAACGCAGCACTGATGCAACATAGCCATGATAAGCATTGAGTGCTGTTTCTTTACCGGCTATTCGCATCAGTTTTCGAAGAGCAAACACAAATTTCTCTAGTCGAGTGCAGACTTTGTTTATATGTTCTTTCCAATTTAATTTTTCGTCAATAACTATTCCCAAGAATAAGGTTGAAGGTACGGGTTCCAAAATTGAATTATTGTACTGTATTTGAGGTGGTTTTACCGAAGAATTATAGGTTTGAAATTGAATTAATTTTGTTTTCTCAATGTTCACACGTAAATTATTAAATTCCAGCCATTTCATTGCTTTTAGTTTTTCGTTGTTAGTGTCAGTTTCTAGGTCATTCTTATTTGAAGATTTTATTGGCGTTTATTTATGTCATTGAAATTACACATTTAATAGTTATTTGTTATACAAGAGTGCAAAGTTGCTTTTTAACCGCGTGTTCAATTTTGATGACCGAGCAAGCGAAGGATTCTAAAATTGAATCACGAGCGCAGCGAGTGATTCAAAATTAGAATCCTGAGCGTTAGCGAGGGAATCAAAAGAGCACGAGGTGAAAAATCTTTGCACTCGAGTGCAACACGTAACTTTTCATTCCACCTCAGCGAAAAATGACTAAATGCAAAAAAAAAAAGTTTACAATCACAAGATAGGTACACTTTTATTTCAGTTTAGGTATTAATTACTACATTATGACAGGTAAGTATTACAGAATAATCTTTAAATTATAACAAAATAATATTACGGTATAATTAAGAAAATTTTAAAGTAACGTTGCTACAGTTATTTAAATTGAGTGTAATATTTTTGTTTGGTACTGTAATATTGGTGTTAGTCACTTGTGTACTGTTTTTCGGTAAACTATCTGTCATACTTAATAGTTGTACCGATTCATCGGATTCCCTTGGCGTGAATGTTGGAGAGAGAGGGAGATGGTTAGGTGTTTCATAACGGCTTATTTTTGATGTAGAAGGGCCAGTCCAAGGATCCGATTGAGGCTCTTTCAGTGTAATGGCTCCTACGATGCCTTCACATATTTTAGTCTTATTTTGGATGGAATCCTCTACGTATCCCTCTACAACTGCATTGGACTTCCAGCCTCCGTGGCGCTTAAGGGACAAGAGATCAGCTCCGGAATCAGCCAAAAGTGTGGCTGAAGTTCGTCGGAAACAATGACCCGTGTACAACAGGGGTTCTGGAAGTTCAAGAAATGTTGCTATTTCTCGTGGGATACTGCCAATTTTATTAGTACCCATAGGCTGTCTAACACACTTTCCATTGCGATACTGTAGAAAAAATCGATTGATTGGAGTGTTAGGCGGGCGTAAGGCTTGATATTTCTCAACAATCGTTACGTATTCCTTGCGAATGACGAAGTTGCGGTCTCTTTTTGTCTTTGTATTAGGTAAATTAATTAATAGTAAGTCATCTGAATGTTTCTCAATGTTTTTGACATTAAGTTGTGTTAGTTCATTAGTTCGACATGCTCCGTTTATTCCAATAATAAGAACAACCTGTAACGTAAAGAGTATTGTAGTAGATAAATGAATAAAATTGATATGAACGCATAATTATGCCTATCAACATCTACTAAGTATACTATTTAATTGAGATTAATATACTTAAGTAGATACTGAATGTGCAACTGACTTACTTTTGCCGCCAAATATACGGAATCGGGTGCTTCGTTAAGAAACTTTTCAATATCAGATACTGTGAAAACCTTCGATTTTATTTGGTTGATGACAAGATGAGGCTCTTTTTAAAAATGCCACTAATTTAGGATAGGTATCGATATGTATGTCTTTTTTCATCTTTATTTTTGCTTTTAGCATCGAATACGTACTCCATAGAGTGCTTGCTTTCTTGTTCTCGGATAATTCTATAAAATATGCCAGCAAAACGTTTTCTGAGAAAACGCCTTCCTTTTGCTAGTCGCCACGTGTTGAACATATCGCACTGTTTTAAATACTTCTCGCGTGATTGTTGAGGGAGAAAGCTCATTTGCGCATTATTAACAGTTTCAGTCAATTCTGTTGGCGTCAAACAAACTTCCTCGTCGCTAGAATCACTCATTTTAGTTTTTTCACTTGTTTTCAAGTTACTTGTTTTTAATATAAGGTTTAACAATGACGTGAAAAAATGCCGCGTAAAGAACCGCGTACAAAGCAAATTGAAAAAAGAACACCAAGAAGGTTCCGAGTCTGAGTTTTTAACAAATTAAAAAAAAGTTGTATGATATATTCGGCACCATAGAGGTAGCAGTAAATAGGTTTAATGTTTTTTTTAATTCACAAACTTAGTGCACACGATGTTCTAAATTCAATTTACTTTATCCTCTAGAGAATAAAAACGGCTTTTCCACTCAGATATTGAAGATTAAAAATACTCTTTCCGAGATGGTGGGATGAAAAATTAAAGATATTCGTTCCATTAAAATGAAAATAGCTTAAAAATACCTCCTCTATTAGATTCATCTTATGAGCTTACTATTTATTAATAAATCTCCAATTGCACAACATGCCGGAGTCTCACTGTTTGACTTACGGCCTCCCAACGGTCACTGACGGCTAATAGAATATGTTAAGTATTTCCTCACATGTGTTTAGTGGGCACCACTGGGACCTGTAGTACACCGCTGAGGCCTCCCGAATATGTGGTATCAGCAGCGATCGGAGTGATTTGTCAGCGCTATCGCGACATCGGCCACATTAGTCAGCGCGGACGAGTGACGCTGTACCCAACGCTCACGAACGCTCACCAGCACCCGAAGTAGGTACCTCGGTGACGGCACACAGGAAAGAATCTGTCAAACATTCCTGTGTATGTACTAGACCCTGCGGTCGGAATAGAGCTGTGGAATTATTACCACCTTTAAACACGTTCTTTGGATTTGTAATTAATTAAAGACAATTTTCTTCAATTTTATTTTTTACTGTTTTGTGAGTCAACGAAAGTCTCGCCAGGTTTACGATCACAATTTATTCTCATTATTTCTCATGTACTTATAATAGTGATGCTCTGTCACTTCTTTTACTAAGTTAACACGTTAAGTGCGAAGCGAGGCCTAAATCACCCCTGATGCAACTTCCCTGTGGTGCGGCAAGCAAAAAAGTGAATTTCTCTGTCGTGCGAATGGCATAGCTTTGGTTTGGTCCAGTGTAGGAAAGAGATAAATATATATTTGAGATCACTAATGGTTCCGGACTCGGTGGTGTACCTACCTTGGTACCGGATGTCTTAGGCCTCGTGCCGCACTGAATTAATATAATTTTAATGCAGTGCGGAACGAGGCTAAAACGTCCCATATCCCCCCTGACCTCGTACCGCACTCAACGCAAGCTTCCCGCGACCAGTGTTGTGCATCACGTCGATTGGAGAGCACGTCCTTTTACAGCGCCGAACATGTCTAAACGATGTCGAAAACAAACACATTCATTTGATGCAGTTATACCTACATTATCATTTTTATTCTCATCTACGATCTAACCTAAGTAACAATGTCAGTTTTATTACGTTATCTTTACATTTTTGTTATTTTTCAGCACCTGAAAGCGCACGCCATTGCCTCGAAAAGGGTGAAAAAAGGAGAAGATGTGTTGGTTGTTACCAAAAACTACGCACATTTTTACCATCTCGTGAAGCTGATAAAAAATCCAAAAAGATTTTGACTCAGTGCACTCAGTGCATAAAATCTTATTGTCTACCCTGTTTCAATGAAAAACACTCATAAATAAGTACAACATATATATTGAGATTTTTATAAAAAAAGTATATTGATACTGATTTTTTAATGTTAATTCAAGTTCTAATAATTGTATTTTTAAAGCCCGAGGCAGAATAAATAGGACAGTTTCTTTTCTACTTCTGGTTGCCTTTTTTTTCTATTCTGTGAACCGCATTAAGATTTTCATATACAAATAGAAAGATAAACCTTATGCATAAACCGTAATCCATTATTTTCCAATAATAAGTCTGTAATAGGTGCCTCTTAATGGTATAGAATGGAACGCTTCGTGCGCGAGTCCGACTCGCACTTGGCCGGTTTTTTTTTCTTTATGGCGCCTTCAAGCACAATTTAGATTATTTTAAAAAAAATGTATCCTTTGATAGCTTTGTGTTGTTTTGCCAGGTTTTGCCCTTAAAACGATCTAATGAGATATAATTGATCAAAATCGGTCAAGTCGTTGCGTAGTTAAGACAGTTTAAAAACGTCGATATTATTTTTCCCATCACTAATCGCAGCGAAAATTTGCCCTATTTCAGTGCGTTACGAGGTGTATAAGATCCCATATTTTGTTTTGCTAATAATTCCTAAACTAGCCATCAGATCCCGGGGCGACGGTGGATTAGGGTTCATCAATTCACTGTCTATATCAATAAGGACCAAAATTCTCATTTATCTTTGATTTCGCGCCAGAAAATGGATTTTAGTCTGTAAAAGGAGGTGGGGTCTAATAGACCGCGTGTCGCCCTAACGTCTGGTCACGGTACGGGCCGATTATACCTCGTGCCGCAGGAACGGAAAGTGTGCAAAAATTGGTGCCGCAGCTAACGTGTTAAAGATGCCATGTATCCTCGAAATATAGTTTTTGGCAAGGTTTACTTATAATAACTATGGTTGTTTATTCAGTATAGTTAATTTCTATCTATCCTGCATATATTACAGGCATGAAGTTATGTTATAAACTGCGTCCTGCATGTACATTTCGTCTGTAGTATAATTGAGCAGGTGTGGTGGTACATCCGGCGGCGCCGGCGCTTACGACCGCTCTCGCACGAGATGCCGAGATTACGCAGATGTATCGCAGCAGTTATGACACAGCATTCACAATGAGTTACATCGATCATAGAGAACCAGTGTAGTTGATGTTAATATGGAGTACATGGTGACTCATGACTGCACTCGCGAAAATTATTAAATGAAACTTCTCATGCAACATAATAAGCAGCAAGTCCTGCTCTATGCAGGCTAGTTGATATTTCGATTTAATTTCTCGTGTTATTTTCGGTTACCTATCATAAGCTCGACAAACATTTGGCTGAATTTCATTTCACCTAAAACTTTGCAACTATTATCGTTTCGTATTTTTTTACTTCATCGAAGTAACGTCTGCCACTGTATCAGTTGACCTATTATCAATTCAATTTCGTCACTCCGACGTTTCATTTAGTCGAACAACTTTTTACCAAACTTACACTTAGCCGAAATAACATTTGTTCGAAGTATGATGTTTTCGACCATTCATTATACCACCGTTATAATTACCATATTTAATTTGCACGCAGGCATGCAACATGCAGCAAGCATTGTTTCTGTCACGGCTCCGGCGCTGCGGGGTTTGGGCTGTCACACGCGAGCTGGTCGTATTGAGCTTCGTTGTAGTATTGAGCTTATCGTCGTTGATGGTTTTAACGCACACAACTCACTGGCGGGCCTTCAAACCACCTGCTTCTAAGCTCGCGGGCCGCCCCACTCCTCCGCGCCTACACGGGCTTAAATTAGGTACACTCTAGGGGTAGTCCCCTAGAGTGTTATTGGTGGAAGTTGGTTTTTAAGTGATTCGTTTGTCACTATATTTTGTAGCACAACATAAGTATTGACTTTTTATGACAATATTTTAATTTAATATTGAAAATGCTACCAAGTAACCGGCTATATGCGGCGTGTGGTGAAAATATGGCAAATGAAAAAAGTACAAAAGAGGCTTCGGCCAGTAGCAAAAAGTTATTTTTCACTTCAGTAGCTCAAACATGTAGGTTTTGCTGCCTGAAATCAGTGAGCAAAATGCGATTTTGCTCACTGAGTGAGACAAAGTAACTTTTTAATTATTTTTTTAGAAAGCCGCGAATATCTTATTCAGCCTTGGATTAATCATACAATTCGAAACATTTACACTCTATCTCTTTCCCGCCATTAGAAAGAGAGAGAGAGAGAGACAAAGACCAGCCCTTTCGAAGTTCCTATTTTGAATTCGACCTCAAAGACAAACACATTCGGAATTTCGTTCTAACTAAAGAAATTTTGCAAAAAGTTAATTATGTCTTTTAATGTAATTTTATTGAATTTTTAACTTATTGTTGTATTTAAACGAAAATAAGTTTTTACTGCATATAAAACTAATACTTAACCTGTAAATATTTATTTCTAGTTCAAATAATGTTACGTAATATATTTTGAATAATAATATTATATGGGTGCTATTTCGGAACACGCCATAATTTAAATAAAAGAGCAGGAATAAAATTTCGTGGCTGGCGTAAAGAGTTGAATAAGTTAGAAAAATATTAAATTAATCGTAAAATATGAGTGTAACTAGCGACGAGAACAGTACCTCTACCTACAATGTTAATTATTTTGATTCACGATAAATAGTTATTTCAATCTATTCCTGTTTATTATTTTATCTCCTAAAGTGTTCTCGCTGCTGAAGTGAAAAGTTGTATGTGCTACACGAGACCAAAGTTATTTGCATCTCGTGTCTTTGAATCCCTCGCTGCACTCAGGATTCTAACCTAGAATCACTCGCTACGCTCGTGATTCAAATATAGAATCCTTCGCTTACTCGGGATTCAAAATCAACACTCGCGGCAAAAACCAACTTTGCTCTCTTGTTGCACAAATAACTATTGTAAATCGGCAAAAGATAGTTCGGTAAAAAAATACCTGGTTCGATGATCTAAAAACATGTCAAAAATGCATATAGCAAACAAGAGGCATCGTACAATAGTTTTCGGTAAAATGAAATTCGAACAAAATAAATTCGGAAAAGTGATCAGTTCCCGTTATTTTCACATTAAGCCTTTTTTCATTCATCAGCTTCGGGAATATTACTTTTCACTCATTGCATGGGAAAATAGCTCCATCAGGCCATCACCTTATGTTTTCTTATGTATCCTGTTATAGATCAAATTCAAAGGGTCTAACAGTTACTGCTTGATAAAATAAAACCAAATATTTGTCTCATCTATAATGCATGTGACTTCTCCGACAGATACAACCGCAGATACATACCGAACATTTCCTGCTGACAGGTGACAAGTGCGCTTTGTGAGAGTCCCACAGCTATCTGGTAGATCAAGCGGGCGCCGGGCGCCGAGTAGGCAGGCAGGCACTCTGCTGGTCCCGTGCGGGCGCGTCGTGAACATGCGTGTGTTGTGTGCGTGCCCGTGTAACCTGACCCGGCTGCGGGGACGACGCACTACACATGTAGGGGCAGAAGACTCGCTGCAAAAAAGTTCAACGGTATGTGAACGTGTAGTCCTCGGTGGTGTACCTACCACCAGGGCCGTCTTAAGCATATTTGGCGCCGGGGTGCGAAAGTCCGCCTGCCCACCCACCCTCTCCACTCTAGTTCTATACAAGGTATAACATAATAAACGCAAGACCTCCCGTGTGGTCTCTCGGACCATGAAACTGAACAACTTTTGTTCTATGACTTTTGGAAATGCATACCTCTCTTTTTAGTTTTACCATACATGTTGATCAGCTGATCGCGTCTGTTTCTAAGGAAAGTCAAATTTTTTTTTTTGTGAATTTCAAAAACTCGTAGAACAAAAGTGGCTCAGTTTCATGGTCCGAGAGTCCACACGGGATGTCATGCGTTTATTATGTTATACCTTGTATAATTTTTATGTGTAATTTATTTATTCCTCGAGCTAGTGGCTAGATAATAACAGCCGCCCAGGTCGATCTTCAATGATAAGCCGCGCTTGCCTAGGTTGGTCTGTGGATGGGTGGGATCTATCTTAGCGAGATTCCTTCGTGACTCGGAAAACACGTAAAGCCGTTAGTGCACCGCACCCCTTGAACCCCCGGGTAAAGACGGCCCTGCCCACCACACCACAGGTTCCCACATATTCATAAACGCGAAGCTAATACGATAAGCATTTAAATAGTGCATCTCTGTTGCACACTTATCGATGGTTCTGTTACTTAAAAATAGTTTTCGTTCGCCTACCGCCTTAGGCAGTTCTTCTTAGGAGTGGACCTTCTGACTGAGTGTGGGCGTGACGCGGCGCTGTCATGGCGCGTTACCAAGACAACGTCATACTGGCGGGTGTCGGGTTGCAACCTCCGCAGACTCCGACCAGCGCCGGCGACGCAGGTACGTAACTCACGACGCGGACTGTATGGCCTGTGATTTATCATCCAAGTAGTGGTTATTTGATTTGGATGACAACTTTACTAAACTTCATTGCGTTTCGATGGAGTAGGAAGTGTTTCTACCCGTACAGCAAATATCACACAATGAGTCAAACTAGTTTGTATACAGGAAGCGGTATAGTGGTTTGACGGTCGGTAGCGCAGTCCAGCGGACCAGTCGACCACAAGCGAACACAAGGCGCGTCAGATTCCAACGTTCTGCACAATGTGTCACAGGTCCATTGTGGGCTTAAATAGTTGTAACAACAATGGCTCAATTATAGCGAGCTCAGAACTCACAGTTGAGCGCCACCGCGCGCGATTAATACTAACTCTGTAAGGGCCACGTCCAAGCACTGGCACTGTCGATGCTGTACCACCTAACTTATTTAGTATTATCTGCATAAATATATAAGGTGTTGTTTTACATCCTCGCTACGCGCCGTGCTTCTTGCATGTCAATCAATAGAACCCAGACTCACAACCGTTTCCAATTATTTTACGAGGTGGGACGTCCTAGAAGGGCATACACTGACCTGCTCCTGACTAGGAATTTGATGTTCTTAAGACAGTACTCCCAACCGGCGTGTGTGTATGATCAGAATATGAAGGTGGACGAGGCAGTAGGAGTGTGGATCCTACAAGATGGCGTCATGTGGTTACTTTCTTTACCATGGGAAAAAGGTGTGACTTCAATTCACATTTCATGTTCAGTTCATTCATTCAGTTCTAAAAAGTATCACCAGGTCCGTCATGGTGGCTTCAGGAGAACGTTACAGTAATGTTCCCAGTGCTGGGACACTGGTCTCCTCTATGAGTATCACGACGTTTGTCATGGTGGGATCAGGACAACGTTACAGTAATGTTCCCAGTGCTGGGACACTGGTCTCCGTTATGAGAAGGAGCAGTGCAGGAGTGTGGATGACACACATGTGTTTGAATTTTGGTGCACATCAGAATTCAGTAAACAACAACACTACCATGTGACTAATCCATCAGATAGGTTGGGTACACACTAGTCAGATGTTGATACCTCGTTATCAGTGAGATGCATCGGAGATGAGACTGTGCTGATTAATAGCTCACATTCCGTGGCAGCGGCGTCAGCGGGTGAGTGCACCTGTCTCCGGCCTGCTGGTTGATAAACGCTCAGATGTCGCAGTGATTTGGGTAATAAACGAGACAAAGATGAATAGCTGACGAAGAGTTTTTACAAAACCGCCTACGCTAACATGAAAGAGTGGACCTAGGAGCAAGGCTGTCCATCCAGATCCAAAAACTAATTCTCATCACACCCGTCTCAATATTATAATTATCGTGATTCGAATGTAATATATGTATTACATCAAGCACTACAACTTTTGCCATGACGTGATGAATTTAAAAGCTCTCTGTCGCGTACAGGTGACCCCACATAATTTTATGTCAATGTGGAGGTTGACTAACGGACTGGTCCAGTTAATTCAGGTCCATTTGAAAACCAGCGTCGAGTAGTCTAGCTGCCCGGTCTTTTGCTGAACTAGACCTATTTGGCGCAGCCGTGAGACACATAGAAATTATCTCTTTTTGTGTTTAGGCTTAAGTTTTCTTGTTACTTTTTCATTACATTTCTTTGTTCGGTTATGTGCACTTGTGGAGGTGTGGCCTGTGCCCAATCAACCTATTTTCTAACTTTCTTCTGCTTTCTTTCTGACTGGCGGACTTATTCAAGTCTCTCTGGCAAAAACACACAACAAGCCAAATATCTGCAAATATTTTTTAATACAGTTGCTCAAAAAGTGGCGTATTGCAGGGACGTATAGCGTTCGGGATGTGGGCTATTACACACTCGAGCTTTTTCTTTACCTTTTCCGAACTCGTGCGTTCTCTTTCCCAACTGTCAAAATAATGTCTATTAAAAAGAAAAAAAACCAACCACGGAGTTTTTACTAAAAAAAATCATAGAAGTTTTTATGACTCATACAAATATGTCTAAAAAGAAGCTACTAATTTGTTTCAATATCAGATTTAATGATTTGATTCAATGAGTTAGGTTAGGTTTCATTTCATTTCAATTTCATATCAATAAAAAAATTCTACTGAAGACTTGGCTGTATGGGCATAGTTCCCTGTGCCTACCCAGAATGGGTGAAGAAAACAAAAAAAATCTCTGCTTATATTACTTTACGGATGTCGCCATTTTCCAAAAATGTTATTTATTAAATTGCTTCATTTTTTCGCAACTGTATTAAAAATAGTGGTTCAGTACACGTGCGGAACCGTCATTGCAACTTGTTCCGACTGTCAACCCTCACCTTCGGCTGCGCCTCGGCTCGGGTAGACATTTGTCGGAACTCTTTGCAATGACAGGCTTTCCGCACTCGCAATGAAATATACTATATATACCTACATATTATAGTACCTAGTTCTCGCATTTTTGTGCGTCATACTCGAAATCGTGAGTATCGCACGCACCGCGTTCACTCTCCCAGTATTCTGCGCGGAGCAGTAATTACAGCACGCGGGTTATTACACCACCCATCAGAGCACCGGCCTGTTCACCAACCTTCTCCAAATCAAGGATAATTGTTTGCCATTCTTTCTTTGCAAAATACGCTACAAGCTCAGTTCTTACTTGCTTCATAACCTGCGAATTATTCATAAAACGCTGTTTTACTAGCTCCTCGATTTTGAAAAGCTCTTAGTTGCAGACTAGTCTTCTTCAAATTGTTTAGACGTTGAGACAATAAATTGCCAATCATGAAAGCAGTGGTCAGCCATTCCGTTTGCTTTTGAATCAGTTAGCTATTTTCATTTTTCTATACATTAAAAATTATCTATGAGACATTAAACCGGGTGCGCACGGAGAATATTAAATGGATCTTCTGAATGCATTACATATTAGCAATTAATGTCATTCTCAGTGAGACTCGAGTGATGGACATCCTCCACAGACGGGAAACTGTAAATCATAAAAAGTTATTGCAAATACTTCATTCGGGCGATTAAAATCAATAACATTCTACATGCACTACATGGCTTCAATATATCTGGCGACCGTTTGTGGCCGCGACGGAACACGCTCGTAAATCATGCGCGAGCGTCGCCATTAGTAACGAATGCTCAGCAGTAATCAAATGAGGTGTTGTTACTAGTGCACCGGCCGCATTGATAGCACCGACCGCACCGGCCGCAGCAGCCCGCACCGACTCTGCCACTGCGCCTAGACTGCGCCAGTGCGCCTCGCTCGTGGGAGCGCAATCATTTTACTTTTATCTGTGGAGCTTTTTAATGGAAAAAGCTGGTCTCAGGCTGTGTGGCGCGAGGGCGCGCGGGCGGCAGTGAGCGCCGGCCGTCCGCTGCCGACCGACGTGCGCGCGCACTACTCGCCTCATTGGTGCGTTCAAACGACAACCGCCGAATTTAGCCTAGCACGAGTGCCCGCGTGTGGATTGCGACCTGTGCCTGTGTGTGTGTGTGTGTGCCGACAGCGCTGTGCGAGTGTGTGTGCTGTGAGTGACAAGCGCCTGCATAGGCGGTGAGCTCGGAAGCCAGCAGGCTGCAGGGCTGGTACAGCGGATGAAGAGATAAATCTTGGTGCGTTGACCGGGTGCAAGTTCGACGGCCCGCAGTATTTGTGTCGTTGCGAGTAAACGGTAACTATTTATTAGTGCTAGGTGCAGGGATACGTGTAGTGCAGGAATCCGGTCGATTTGCTCTGTGGCCGCTCACAACCACTCCAGCTTACTTTCTCTGCAGTAAATAAACAATGTTCTGCCTAAGAAAGCTTTAAATCTGTCCGGTTTCGTTACCGCTGCAATTTCGTATTTATTATCGGCACACGACTTCAGATCTATAGTTTCAAAGATTGTCATTTCGCAAAAGCTAGCAAACATGACACACATTAAGCTTAGTGTTAATAAAACTTAATATTCCTCAAGAACAACGTGTAGAGGCTGCCTCTTCATTGGTTCTGAGTAGTGTGAGCGTGCAGTAACAGGACTTGCGCTCATTACAATTAATGGTTCGGGAACAGCAACCTGCAGCCATAGCTCATACATGTTCGAAGGTTGCCGCAACGGTTAACACAACTTGTAGCAACATTGCAAAACTATGCCTTTCCAATAAGGTTATCTTTAATGAAACTTACTTCCTGCTCTAGAAATAAATACAAAGTTACTGATCACGTTATTGGCGCGAAAAGGTCCCTTGGGTCGTTACGACACTTTATTTTTTTTTGACTGGCCCAACCCAACCGGCAGGAATTTAGTTAAACAAACTAAATCCATTGAGTCACTTAAGGTTGGATCCATTCTTTAGACTCATTAAAACTAATCCTATTAGAGACCACTTGGATGCGATGTTCACTTCCTGAAAACACCAATTACAATAGCAGCGAGATAATTATACCAACGCTTACGTGAATCCTTTACAGGGCAAAACGATCAGTTACTTGCAAATGACACCGCTTTAGTTGACGACTTCATCATAGCTCTCTGAGCAAAGTGACGCTGACAACAAGCCCTGGTCCGGCCGGTGAGGCTGCGAGCCCGAGAGCCTGTCATCTCGACCACTCGGCGAGATCATCCTCCATTAGACATGCTGAGACGTAATTTATACATTGAACACTATCGTAGGAAGACATTTGTTAAGATTATAGAGATACATACTAATGCGTTAAGAGCGGGAAGGTGATGGAGTGTCATTCCGCGCAATAACAGTCAAGGAGTTAGGAACCTCCTTGTAATTGTCAACTTGCTGAAAACTATGTAATACATCGTAGAAGTGGGCTAAGAGAAGGGGCTGTAGCAGTAGTCGATGAAACCTTCTGGCGAGTTAGTAGGACTTGTAATGTATAAGTTGTTATTTGTAGACTTCAAACTGCAAATCTGTCGGCTCTGCATCAAGAGAGCTTTCTGAAGGAAACTATGATATATATAAAACTTCTTTACTAAACAACAAAAAAACTAACTAAAAAATAACTTTCGGCAGTCGGGGACTTGTTTGTTGCATTTACTTTTTTGCCACCGACTTCCGAAAGTGGTAGTAGTTTTTATTTTAGTATTAGTTGTGGAATCTCAAATAAATCCTAGTCAAATATCAATTTTACATTGTACCTAGACACCAGCACATCGTCCATAATTATATACAAAAAAGACAAAATGCATAATAAAGAGGATAATTCAAAAAGTACCGAAGCAAAGACGATAAAATTCATATGCGACCGCGCCAGCTTTCTCTATTAATGAAAAAAATCTGAATCGGACCAGTAATCACGGAGAAATAGGTGTACCTACGTACATGAAAAAAAAAGCTGGTGGTCGAATACATGATACCTCCTTATTAAGAAGTCGGTTAAATATCATCAAATGAATGAATTTTATTTCAGAAACAAATGATCTATTCAAATGAAAGCTTTGCGCAAGTTAAAGATGCTTCACATTATTCAAATCGTCAGCAAAACGGTTTCAGGAAGGCAGGACATTCTTGGAAGTCCCACATTATCTTCAGCTAGCTCGGCTTGCATACAAGGATAACAAATTAAATGAATGTGACTAGTAGACTTAAATGGTCACCAGAGTAATATAATGTGTGTTTGTTGTGTGAGTACCCGGCCGGCCGGCAGTGAGCCGCAGGATCACAGGCGTGCGACCGGCGCGCGGCGACCATGCGACAGTCGCAATTAGCCGCGACTGCGACGGGTAAGGCTGCCAGTATGGGGTGTGGGCACGCTCGATTATGTGCTGCAATTATTATCACTCACACAAGAACTAAATGAGGGATAATCTAGGCGACCATAAACTTTATGTATTGTATAATAGACGTAATAGCAACAGGAGCTAGCTTGGTAAGCTAGGACGGACGGGAAACGGAAGGCGGAGTATTCCGCGCATTTTGGTGAATTGTCTAATAGTGACCGCAATGAGCTTCCGGCCGGTCTAGTGGTTGTGTGCAGGATTGTCTTTATGTGATCCGAAATATTTGAAGATATTTTTCGTATCTCATCCTTCGTTTCTAGCTACTATTTTGAGCAATCATTTTGCCACCCACAGTTAATTAAAATAACAATAGTCCAGTCCACTAAGAGGCAATGAAATTCTAAGGTGTTAGAAAGCTTTAATACATTGAGTTAGTTAAAATTCTTGTAAGGATTCCTAGCCTAGTAGATGTGTCTCTCGCATAGTCAGCTCCGCACAGCGTGTTTAGTATCAATAAATAAGATGTTTCATCTGAAATTAAGTTAAACAAACACAGCGCACTCATGCAGACTTGAATTAATTCACGTCAGCGTCTGGCTGCGACCGTTACGATCACAAGAGCACACGAACAGACGGACCTCTGAGCGAACATTCGAAAATATTTGTCTGGAACAACTACGCGAAAAAGTAATTGTCACAAGGAGACTGACTATGTGTTACACAGTAGCCTGATTTAATTGTGTGTCAATATTATATTATTATTTGTGACATTAATTCGTCCTTATTAACCAACTGCCCGGCGCAACTTTGTTTGCGTCATTTTTTCCCCGTTTTCGCCTTCCCCGATAAATGGGCCATCTAACACTGAAAGAATTTTTCAAATCGGACCAGTAATTTCGGAGCCTATTCAACGCAAACAAACAAACAATCAAATCTTTCCTCTTTATAAAATTATAGTTTAGGAATTTACGACAAGTATGGAGAATAGATTTGACCGTCCACTGAAGCAACAGTTGGGATGTATTCCGGTGATGATAATGTTAAAATGAACAGGTCAAAATCATATGATATAGGGCACAAGACACAGGAATAAAGACAGAATGAGCTTTAGAATGACAGTGCCACACAGGTAAAAGTTCCCGACATGACGCTGATCTATTAAGACCGAGGTGCATGGAGTAGGTTTCTGTCAGTGTCCATCATCTCTTTGGAACACAGATAACATGTCTCTGTGAGGTATAAGGAACCTTTTTTTAGCGCGAGCCTTATTAAAGATGAAACCAATCATTTTGAGTTAGTATCGTTGGTCTAGACAGTAGTTGTTGATACCTCAAACCATTTACCGTTGTTAGACTATGCAGGCTGGTGGTCGCAGTTAAACTTTTATGATATTGTTTAGAGCCGCAACAGATAAAAAGGTTTGTGATCATTTAAACGTCCTCGCGTTCTGATAGGCAACAGGTTGGGTTGTGGAGGATGTTTGTTGAGGTATTTACTAGGTTCACAGTCCTCAATAACCTATTAACATTTTATTCTTTACTGTTTTCAACGCGACGGACGGATTAATCTCAAGTTTTACTCACGTGGAAAACTGGTTAAAGCCTAGCAGCCTTTGAGGCTTGTAGTGCCGATCTGCCAGTAGAGAAATAACTTCAATACAGTACCTTTAGAAACTAGGATTTAGAGTTAAAATAAAGGACTTGATCACTGGTCTTCTAGAATAGTCGTTACTTTTAAAAGGGTATAATGGCGGCTCGGCGCTAAATCGGCACTTCTGACGGCGCTGGAACAAATCATATAACGATCTCAAATGTTCAGACAGCAGTGATATGGTGCTCAAAGTTTATTGCTAGATATTTAAACTAAACGGGACGTTGACAGTAAAACATTCAATTTTAAAAACTATTAGGAATATTAATTTGTTAGCGACTCATACAAAATAATAGAAACTTCGACAGCTTGACCATGATGTTTTCTCTTTCATTTCAATAACGCTTGTGATGTGAGTGCTGTAACTTTCTGTACAATATGTACTTAAAGTAAATATAACCATCCAGGAAACAATTGCACACATAACTTCATTGTACTCTGTAGAAGCCAGAAATATGCAAGTAAAACTACACACCACACGAACCACTGCGATAGCCTTGCCCTGAGGCGAGTTTTATTGGTAACGGAAACAATTTAGAGAGATCCACGAATGAACAAGAACTGTTCTTGAACTGCAGGATAAGCATGGAATAATTTATGCTATGGTAATTGAGTCACATGTAATATTTACCTGAGCATTAGTCGAAACGGTGTGTCATCTCGTGAATAAGTGGCAACCTTGTGAGCTGCGGATCAGTCTCGGTGACGATGATTCGCTCTAATGCGGCTGTCGCTTGTGCAAGCTCGCCGATGAGGCTCCATTAGCAGGTGACGTCACCAGATGTGATGACATTACACAATGCTGTGATGTGTCGGGGCATTGTTGTCGATGAATGTCGCGTGATCGCGTCACAGATGAGTTCGTGTTACGAGATTTTGACAAAGGGATAATTGAAACTGTAATTACAATATACATTGCTGGGATTGTAAATTAGGGCAAGGCGAAGCGAGTAATTGCAATAATAGCGACGTCAAACAATACAATTTGGACTAGCGACCAATTTGCATTACAATAATGAATTCATGACGAAGTTGCAGTTGTGACTAAATCATCATGATTCTTTACCAAAAAGAGACTTTACTTAAATGTTATCAAGAAATCAGAGTATTTAAGGATAATGAAGTATTTTTTATTCAGTGTGAAAGCTTTCAAAAGTACTAGAAAGTTAACATTTTTAACTACAAAAGACCCTACGATTATTATTTAGAGCCGTGTTGCATATCCGTAAGTTATCGCTGATCAACTTATATGCTCGGCAGCTGAAACCTAAGCTGTTAAAGCGATGGCATTCAATCCAGCTCATAACGCTTTCCTTATAGCTTACGACGCAGCCACTAACTGTACTTAGTGCGAGATCGCAGGCTTTACTTGGAACTGTAGCTGTGTATTACCTTACAATCAGTAAGTCTACTAAATGTGAAATTGTGCACTATTCAAAAAGTCCCTTTATTAGTCGTAGGTGCTGGAATCTGTCGTAAGGTTCTTTAATAGTATGTAACCGTGTGACTTCGATCTGTCAATCGGTGTTAGAACTACTGTCTTAAAATGATTAAATTGCTATAAGACCTGATAGATTTTAACTACTGCCAAATCCATACTTAGTGCCACACTCTCCGTGTAAAAGGGAACGAACACCATCGTGAACTGGAATAGCTAACATCCTCCATGTTAGCTATTCCAATTCAAGATGGTGTTCGTATTCCTAGTAATGTACAAAACAAAAGAAATACTCATAGGAAGCTCGTTCATTATAAACTTGTAGTGCCGGTGTGGTTGAGTGTGAGAGTTTCGAAACAGTTGTTAATTCATGTGTATGGTGAGCGATGGTTGCTCGTGAAGGTTACACCAATTATACCATTACCAGCCGGTGAGCCAGCGAGCCAGCGCTGTGTGCCGGCATCGGGCATCGAGCATAATTGGACACCACCAAATGGACTGTTGCGAATTAAATCAAATCAAAATCATTTATTTCAAATAGGCCAATTACAGGCACTTTTGAATGGTCGAAAAACAATAAAAATGAAGCTACAGTCCCAGTCACAAGACATTATAACTGTGAAAGTACTGTAGTTGCCCATTCCAAAGCGTAGATCTATAAGGAGAAGAATGGGCAAGAAACTCCATGGATACTTTTTTAAAAACAGAATCTTGTTACCAAAACCTTGGTTACACCATTCATGTTGAGATGAATTGAATCGAACATTCTTATCACAACATATTTCGTTAATCTGTTGATGTTTTCAAGTGGACTACATGCGATGTGGAAAAAAACGTGCATAAAAAGAAGAACAGCGAGTTGAAAAAGGATTTTAATTTATTTCTTGTGATATATGATGTGCTAGCTACAGGTATTATGATGTAAATTCAAATTCAAATTCAAATTCATTTAATCATTTTGTGAACATAGGGTAAAAATATACAGATGTTTTAAATAAATGTTGGTCCATACTATGTCCCGCCAGAAGGCATACAAAATATAAAGTAGGTAATCGAAAAATCAATTAACAAAATTAAAAAAATAAATGGTAAGTAAATGTCACAATTCATTTCAATCACTAAAGGCTAATAATAAATATATCAATAAATTAAGACGGCACATAAGCAAGTATAAATTATTTAGTCACAGTTTCTTATATAATAATAGATGCAATATAGAATACAATATGTCAATAAAAACTATCATCCATGACATAAGCAACATTCATTTGACAGATTTAAAGTTCAATAAATATTATTTTAATTTGTCATTAAGATATTCATTGACCGAGTAATACGCCTTATCACTCAATAATTTAAAAAGGCTACGTTTAAACTCATTCATGTTGTTGCTTGATACAATTTGATTAGGTAATTTGTTATAAAGTTTTGGAGCCATTGCAAATATACTATTGTAGAGGAATTTGGTTTTAGTGCATAACGGAAGAAAAGAACAAGAAGGAAAGAACTAAAGGAAGAAATAGAACTATTATCGGTTGAAAATAGTACTCTAAAACGTGAAAATGACAATTTGATAAAAAAAAATTACGTGTATAAAAAAGTTGCCACAAATAGTCCAATTAAATCAAGCCAGAACACGCCAAGAAAAAAATCTCAGAGGAACTTTAAAACAAAACAGACACAAACGGTTATTCCAGAACTTGAAAGAACTGACATAACGACTAACACGGAAAATCAACTAAATACTACCAAAAATGAGCAGGGGACAAAAACACCTAGGAATAATACAGACATAAATGAAGTAAGGAATTATGTAGGAAACAAAACCCAGACCGAGATTAACCCTCCACAACAATCTAAACAAAACAAATTGTGCATTCTGAGTGCTAATAAACAAAACAGGATCCTATCCATAGTAGAAGAAACTTTTGATAAACAATTTAAATTTTGTCACCATTTAACAACAGATGGAGCTACATGCGACCTCCTGCAGGGTATAAACACAAAATTGACAGATTACACGATGAATGACTATTGTGTGATTTTGATAGGTGAACAAGACTTTAAAATAGCTAACAATTATTCAAAACTCATATTAGACATAAGGAAGACTCTTAGTGAAATAACGTATACTAATATTATTATCTGTCTACCCACATATAAATATAACATAAATTCAAATATGTATAATTGGCGAGTCATGAACTTTAACTATATTTTATGTCAAGATATATGGATACACAAATATGCCCACGTATTAGATTCAAATGCAAATGTCGACTATGATTATAATACATTCTTCAGGCATTCTGGCCAACTAAATAATTTTGGGTTCCATTCTATTTTTGTTAATCTCCTAGAGTTAATTAATGACATTCAATGCATCAACATTTATAATAATACGACTGTCAATACTCCCCTAATAACATTAACTTCTCATAATCCCACACATGTATTAGAAACAGAAAAACAGTTTTTTCGTCACTAAAAGCCTTTACGTGATGCATCAAAACATGGCTGGGCTTTTAAATAAGATCGACGCTCTAAATGTTTGCCTAGATGAATTGTCAGAAAAGGACGTTAGTGTTGACGCGCTGTGTGTCACCGAGCACTTCATGATGTCAGGGTACGAAAGCCATTTAAATATACCCAATTATTCTTTAGCATCATTTTTCTGTAGGAAAGAGAGTAAACGAGGTGGGACTTGTATTTTGATTAAAAACGGGCATCAATGGAAAGAAGTTCCACATATAGCTAGGGCATCTATAACTGGTGTTGTTGAATGCTGCGGTGTGGAGCTCATACAATACAATATGATTATTATATGTGTCTACAGAGTACCAAAACGAAATAACCTAAATGTATTCTATGAAACAATAGAAAAAATATTACAAAACATATGTAAAAAAAAGTATGAACATATTATTATGGCTGGAGACTTTAACATTGATTTAATGAAGAAAAATAATGTTGTGTTGGATTTTGAATGTCTGTTACTAAATTTCAATCTTAAGTTAGCTTTAAAGCAACCTACCAGAATTCATAGCAAAACTTGCATTGACAATTTCGCACATAATTTTAGAGCCAAATGTAAAACAGACGTTATTGAATTTGCGCTGTCAGACCACACAGCACAAATAATAAAATGTCCGTTAAAAAAACTTTTATGTTAAAATACTGGCGTAGAAAACAACGGGACTTTAGCGTAGAGAATATGGTAAAATTTAGGGACTGCTTAAAACATTTGACTTTTTCGGAAGTATATGAAACTGACAATCCGAATATCGCTTTTGACATGTTTATGGACAATTTTAAACTATTTTATGACCTTTGTTTTCCATATAAGCTGACAACGATAAATGTAATTAAAAAATCAAAATGGATCTCACATGGCATTAAATTATGCAGTAAAAAGAAACGTCAACTGCTCTGGCATTACAGATTAAAACCAAATATGACGAATAAAAACATTTTTAGAAATTATACAAAGAGGTTTAAAAAAGTTATGAGATTGACTCGACGTGCCCAAAACAATTACTCAATTAAAACTGCAACAAATAAATCTAAAACGACATGGAACATAATAAATAAATCGAAACCGTTTTTACCTAAAGAATCCATTAGCTACATAAATGTCGATAACAAAATAGTAAATGACCCTCTAGAAATAGCTAACGCGTTTAACAATTTTTTCGTAGATAAAATTCAACCTAGTCAAGATTCGGGAAGCAATGTAACAAAGAATATCATAAAACGGAAAGACTCAATCTTTGTTGCACCCTGTATTCCTGCTGACATACTAAACATAATTAAATCGTTAAATGCCACAAATAGTACAGGTTATGATGGTATTTCAACAAAGGTTGTTAAGTATGTTTCTGAAACCATTTGTACCCACTTAAGCTACCTAATAAATCTCTGCATCAGCTCAGGTGTATATCCGGATGCCCTAAAAGTGTCTAGAGTGAAACCATTGTTTAAAAAAAACAATAAGGAACACATGGCGAACTATAGGCCAATTGCTTTAATTCCTATAATGTCCAAAATTTTTGAAAAATACCTCTATAAAGTACTGTACTCATACCTTGAAAAGAAAAATATCTTTAGTGAAGAGCAAAGGGGTTTTAGACAAAACATGTCAACCAGTATGGCCATTTATGACTTTTTAAATACCGTTATGACGAATATGGACAGGAGAATTCCGGTGTGTGCTATATACTGCGACATGACGCAAGCTTTCGACTACGTAGACCATAGCACCTTGCTACAGAAATTAGAAGCTTACGGCATAAGGGGAAACATACTGTATCTTATCCAGTCATACCTATCTAATAGAAAGCAATACACAGAAATTGAGAGAATTAATCTTAAGACTAAGAAAGAGGAAATTTATGTATCAAGCGTACGCACGCCTATATACGGTGTTCCTCAAGGCGGCGTACTCGGATCTTTATTGTTCATAATATACATCAATGACCTGCCTAGTGCTATTGAACACCCCATGACTCTCTTTGCCGACGACAGCACTATGACTATAGCATGTAAAAATAAAGACATATATGAAAGTGACATAAATAAATCTTTGACGTCAATAATTTCATGGTTAAATAGGAACAACTTAAAAATAAATCTAGATAAGACAACTATCATGCATTTTAGACAACGAACCCAGACTGTATTTGACCTTAACGCAATTTACAAGGACACTGTACTTAATAAAGTTGACGCCACAAAATTTCTAGGAATTATGATTGATTCGAAATTGAACTGGAAGGCACACATTGAATACCTAAGTAAACGGCTGAGCTCCGCTGCGTACGCCTTATATAAACTGGCCCCAGAGCTAAACACAGATGCATTAGTAACAGCTTATCATGGTCTGGTAGCATCGTTATTGCGCTACGGTATTATATTTTGGGGGAATTCCACAGACAAAGCAACAGCGTTTAAGGCCCAAAAGAGATGCATTCGTGCTATGTTTAATTTGAAATCGACCGACAGCTGTATGCCATTATTTAAAAAACACAAATTATTACCTTTACCGTCTTTGTATATTTTTGAAATTGCAGCATTTGTTAGGGTAAATCAATCTCTATTTCCACGACTAGCAGACACCTTCCCCCGTAACAGACGTGACAATACTCAACTGTGTTCGCATACGTCAAAGACTGCATTAATGGGAAAAAGCGTTTTCTGTATGGCTCCTAAAATTTATAATAAAATACCAAAGTCATATAAAGCATTGCCAGTAAATTTGTTTAAAAAAAAGGTTCGAGATTTATTAACAGATAAGTGTTATTATAATATAAATGACTTTTTGAATGACACTATTTGACATATATTTTCTTATTTTCACATTTACATCTATTTGACATTTTTGGATTTATTTATTTTATAATTATGACCTATCAATGTATTACTGACTATTATGTACGTTTTGAAGTGCCTTTGTTATTTCGTTTAATTTTGTATTTTTTATTTTGTAAATTTTATAAATTTGTACGCCTTGCGGGTGAAACATGTACGTTCTATTAATATTGTGACATCCTGCATGCTTAATTTGCATGTATACGCTTGTTTAGACAAATAAAACGATCTTTATCTTTATCTTTAACGGGTGCAGCTTTTTTGAGCGCCTTTGACTTTCGACAGATTTATATAATGACATATTGGTTTTTACAAAAATACAGGCTTCATAGACATAGAGTGATGGTACAGTCAGTATTTTCATGTTTCGGAAATGTGGCTTGCATGAGTCCGTTTGTTTTATCTTACATATGGCTCGAATGCATTTTTTCTGCGCTATCAATACCTCCTCTACCTTACTAGCATTACCCCAAAAAATAAGACCATATCGCAAAGCAGAGGCGACATAACCATGATAAGCTGCTAGGAGTGCTGGTTTATTCACAATTTTGCTTAACATATAAAGAGCATAATGAGAACTTACTGAGTTTTCCACATACATTATCGATGTGAGATCTCCAAGACATATCACTATGAATATGCAGTCCAAGAAATTTTGTTACATTAGTTTCATGAATTTGTTCTCCTTTGTAGTTTACGTGAATATTTGAAAGTGACTTTTGTCTAATTTTAAAGCTCATTAATTTTGTTTTACTTAGGTTCATTTTAAGGTTATTAGCGTTAAGCCAGTCAACTATCTTCACAAGACTGTTGTTAATGTCATCTTCTATTTTTTTATTGCTACAAGTGTTATAAGTAACCGTGCTGTCGTCGGCGAATAGGGACATTTGGTGAGTTATTACAAGGGGTAAGTCGTTGATGTAGCAAATGAACAGCAAGGGACCAACAATAGAACCCTGCGGAACCCCGTAACAGAGAACTCTTGAGCTAGACGAGTATACTACTTCAGTTTTGGACTTAATATCCACTTGATTAATCTGAGTTATTTGTTTTCTATCCTCCAAATATGATTGTATGAGATTAAGCACGTTACCTCTGATGCCGTATCTATGGAGCTTACTTAACAGTACCTTATGATCCACATAATCAAAAGCCCTGGTCATATCCATATACATTGCCATTACTGGTTTCCTATTGTCCATATTGTGATGTATTTTTTCAAGAAAATTATAAATGGCCATATTAATAGATTTTGACTTCCTGAAACCCATTTGTTCCTTGCAAAAAATGTTATGTTTTTCAAAGTAATTGTAGATACCATTATAAAGTACTTTCTCAAATATCTTTGAAAAGATTGGTATTAGAGCTACAGGTCTATAATTAGATAAAGTTGTTTTGTCATCTTTTTTATGTAGTGGTTTGATAACGGAAACCTTTAATTTTTGCGGAATAATACCATTTAGAATACAGCTATTTATTACGTCACTTAATATAGCGCTATAAGTGCTATAAGAGGAGCCACTGCTTTAACTACTCTTGTGTCAATATCATCATATCCTGTACTATTGGTGTTCTTAAGGTTGTTAATTATAGTCGTAATGTCTTGTGGTTTGGTTGGTTTCAAAAAAATAGATTTATGAGATCCCAATGTATTAAAATTATTATTCGTCTGATGATTATTGGCATTCGGTTGGACTGAGTTCACAAAATAATCATTAAATTGCTCTGCTATCTCTTTAGGATCCGTTATATATTTATCATTTACTTTAATTACATTTATATTAGCTTTAGGAATGTTGGGTTTAATACTATTTATGACCTTCCAAGTTGCCTTGGATTTGTTGGTACTTGTTCCAATAAAATAGCTATTTTGAGCTCGTTGTGTTAATTTGATTACTTTTTTGTATCTTTTCGAGAAAGTTTCAAGAGCTAAATTTGAATCACTATTCCGTGTTCGTCTATATTGCCACAGTAAGGTTCGCCTCTTCTTGCTACAGCATTTTATCCCCCGCGTGATCCACTTTGGTCTCATAACTGTTGATATTTTACGTCTGATGATTGGGAAGCAGAGATCGTAGAATAGTTTAAACAAATTATAAAATGAATCAAAGCTTTCATTTGCATTATCCGATTCGTAAACTTCGGAGAAGCTAAGACTGGAAATACATTTCCTAAAAAGATCAATGTTCTCCTTGCTGTAATCGCGTTTATTGACATAGTAGAATTTTAACCTTTCCGTCCCGCGGGCGTTACCGCTGATCCTCGCCGTACCGAATTCGGTACGCCGAGGATCAACGGCGCACCGGCAAACTTAAACGCTAATATTAAAAAAAGTAAATTTCTAAATCGTTCTGTCAAAATTTACCTCTATGGTCAACTAGTAGTCGATTCAAACAAAACCAATCGTTAGTAATACTAAACGGCACAACATTATTAAATTTAAAAAAAAAACTCGTCTATGTCGAATGTCAAACGTCAATGGCAACCCGTGTTATTATGTTCGGAAAAGTGTTGTTTTTGTGAGATATACGTTGTAAAACTTTGGTAAGTAAATGTATAGTATGTTATAAGTGTATAATGCAACTTTTTAGATAGTCATTTGCTTGAAAAAATAACAAAAAAATTATGATTTGAGCCAACAAAAAATCCTTTGTTGTGAAGTTTGTTATTCGAAATTAAAAAATATAATTTGACTCTTTAACCATGTAAAATGGTCTTGGAAACAATAGTAGCAAAGAAAAAATAGTGATAATTCATTATTTCATGTATTCGAGGCATATCTATTCATATTTATTGATATTTCAAGTATTTTCATGCTTTGAACAGCGGAATTCTAAAATGGCCGATTCTAACAAGAAGTTTGAGTTAGGATCTTATAAGAATAATATATGTAGGACTCCTAAAAAACACTGTCATTAGATTACTTGTATATTTGTGTTGTTAGATATAAATTTTCGTGTAAATTGAATGAGTAGTTTTACCAAACAAAAATAAGCAACGAAAACAGACGTATTTGCTGCGATCTCTCTCATATCTATGGGATATGTATAATTCTCAAGTAGTTCTAAAAGAGTTGTTTATTATTAATAAATGGCCCCGTTCATCACGAACCCGACACTGTTTACCGTTTAAGATTAGAGCTAATATAACTCGAGTTATAAGTGTTTATCTTTACGATATCGGATGACTCACGCGATGGCGTAATCAAGTGGCCCCCGAAGGGCTACACGCGGGGTTTTACTGTTCGCGCGAAAGGATAGAGAGGTATACATGTTCGCTGTACAGGAATCTTCATCATTTGTGCTGTGTGGTCAGACACACCTAGCTCCAATATCTCACTCTTTCGGCCGCGGATGTTGTGAAGAAAATTGTCTAGACAAGTACCGCTGCTAGGACGCGTAGGTTTTTTTAGTTCTATATAGAGATTAAATTCCTTTAAAATATTTTTAAATAAAGTAGAATGTTTAGTTTTCTGAAGAAGGTCAATGTTAAAATCACCGCAGATTATTATTTTTTGATTATTTTTATAACAAAACTTCCGTAATAAGTAGGTTATATTATGAAAAAAAAGAGAGATGTTACTTTGATTCGGAACTCTATATATACACAATATTATAATTTTGTGGTCAGTTAATTCCACCGCGCAGCATTCAAACACATTAGGAATGTTAACACTTTTTACGAAATCTATTTCTGAGTAACTAATGTGATTTTTAACAAGTATACAAGACCCACCATTTCGCTTTTGTCTAGTGAAATATGTTGCCAAAGTATAGTTTGGAATGTTCAAAAAATCGACGTCACTCTGCTTCATATTATGTTCCGTAAAACAGAGAATATCAACACATTTTTCACTGTTTGCGAAAGTATCCAAATGTTCTGTTATTATATCACTCTTTGCTAGTAGACCATTTATGTTTTGGTGTAATATGCATAATCGGTCATAGACGAAAAAAATGCTAACAAAATTGAAAAAAATGTATGACTTCATAAACGTGAAAAAAATAATGGCGGAATTCAGATAAAGTTGAAATGATTAAAATATGGAAGATGGATATAAATAGAAGCTTCGAAAACAGTTGGATTTGATATGGCGATAATGTAACAGATGAAATCCACGATTAGACACACTCATCTAGGATTCAATCGTTTAAATAACTTGAATTGATTTTGTCTATGGCTAGTTACGTTTGGTTCAGTTTTCGCTATCGGTCGTCCGTGTGACCGCGTAGTGTATCATAAGGTCACCGGCGCGGGTCGGCTGCCCCCACAGGCCGCCCCGCTGCCTGCGCGCTCGCAAGGTGCAAGGTCGTCGCTCGCGCAGGTGCACCCGCCACCGCGACACCGCTCCACGACCCGCTGAGTAGGCGAGGCAATTCTATGGCACTGAATTTCCCAAAGAAAAATTGTAATAATGGGATTTGTAACAATACAGTCATATGTTATTCCTTGGGTAGGCAGACACTACTGAACGCCACCTGCTGCGATCCTTACATAATCCTTTTGCTTCGTCCTCGTGAAAACATTGTTAGCAGTGAAAATGTTTCAATGATTAGGGATTCCAATCTTGCACGATCATGTACAATCAGCCATGGGGTAACTTTGTCTATTGTTGACGTAGACCGACGCGGTGCGACACGGTCCGCTAATGGTTCGGCAAACGACCCCGCGCACGGTGGAAAATAAAGGTCTGTTTCTGATTAAAAATCAATAACTTTTTTATTTCTGAATATTATGTTCTAAAATTTTGCACAGATATAGAATAGTGTATATGGCTTCAAATCTAATATAATTTATTATGATTGAATGTAAAACTTTACATTAAAAAATAAAACAAATTCAAAATTATAAAAAATGTCCAATATTTATTTTTTAACAATGTATACTATTATTTTAATGTTTACGAAAACCTAATATCATATAGTACATCAAAATACATATCAATTTAAATAATAATATTTTTTTTTTTTTTTAATATTTATGATTAAAATCGGTCGTAATATTTCATAAAAATGTTTTTTATGATTAGTTAATTATCTTTACTAAATATTAGGTATGTTAATTATACTTGATGAACTTCGGGATCTGAAATTAATTCGTTTACTTTCAAAAGATCTAAGGTGTCTTCGTCAAGTTCCTTCACGTTTTTAGTATACGGTTTTCTTATGCTGGTTATGTATGGATCTGAAGTATAAAGAAGAGTATGAAATACATCCTCGTTTGTAGCGGATCTTGAGCATTTTCTAGCATGATGTAGACGAATTTTTTTATAATCCTTATACGAGATTCTTGTGCATCTTCTGAAAGTTGACCAATAGGAAGTACTGCAAAATGCTTTATGACACTTTCTCCATGAATCAAAGTTTTGTGAACGGAAGATGCCATGTAGTACCATTCATAATTGCTCACATAGATTCTGGCAGTCTCCATAGCATAACTGCCAAATTTTTCAGCATTTATCATTATACCCGATGAAAGAGCTTGCAGAATTATGTAAAGTCGTTTAATTAAATTTATATCCACTCCTGTTATTTCAACAGAGCAGCTTGCATTGTGAAAAAATCTTCTGGCAGTATTACCGTCATTAGAATTACCACTTACTTGTCTTGGTTTATCGATGATCAATCCTAGCTCTTCACGGAAACGCCTTTGTACCAGGGTTTTCTTCTCTTGCTTTAGTCGTTTCTTTTCTTCACTTGTGGCTGACCAAGTTTGGAAAGACAGATTATAGGAAATATGTAAAATCATTTCCATACAACGGATCCAGGCGTGCAAAGTAGACAGTCCGTATTGATAAGAATCTTCATTTTCAGGCCTAGCAGTAACTTTAGTCAAATCATTCATTTGGCGTGGAGTAGCTCCACATATTGTACATGTGGAACCCGAAGACGTATCTGTTAATACCTGAGCTACTTTGCCATCTATCATTGTAAGAAATAGATCATGCTTCACTTGCACTCCTTCACCTTCTTTGTTAATTAACGATGGACGCAAAGAATTTATTTGACCTTTTATTTCGTCCACAACAGCTTTAGTTTTCTCGGGAGTTTCTTTGCAAAATTCTATTACTATAGGCCGGCAAAAACGAACAGATGAAGGTACCGGATTTTGCCAAACAACATCACCTGTAAGGAGATGTAAACAGGAACATTTCAAACCGCAATAGATAGCGAGCGGTTTTCTGTTTCCTGACTTTTATCACATTTTTACAAATTACTCCGAAAATCGCAAATATTCGCAACTTTTTTTTATTTGATCATGTTTATGGATAGCTAGGCTACAAATCAACATTAAATGTAAAGCATGGGTAAACATGGGTAACTGTCAAAAGTCTCGATAAACTTTAAATAAACTTTTTTTTTACCATTATTTATTTTGCAATTATTTTAAGGTAAACGTTAATATAATATTTAATACATAATAGGTGTTTCATATTTTTCAAAAGACGAGGTTTCCAGAAATATATAATACATTATACCTTTTCCTGTAATGTATAACGATAAAATCAATTTGAAAGTGATGAAGTGAACGGGCTTAACATGGACGTCCGTCAAAACTATAAAGTTTGTAGAGTTGTAAAAAAAACATTTCAAATAATATGTATAATTTTTTGATATTATATTCTAGTTTGGTCCTTAAACTATTGAGTAAAATAAATAAAATATGCCAGTAGCGACATTGACAAAACCCATTTTTAATCAGCAGTTGTTCTACGATTTTCCATAGTGCCGCGCCGGCTCACGCCAGTGTTTGCCGAACAAACACCATCCTACACAACACTGTTCTTACGTCAAACGAACCGCGAGGGAATTAGACAGCTCACTAAACAACGAGCAGTAAAAAGGGGACGACGCAGTTTAGGGATATCGTTTTCCTTGTAAATAAGTGATAGGCGATGGAGCGCGATGGTTGGGAAAAGTTAGAGAAGAAACCGTCAAGTTGGGAACGATAAATAATTTAATGTTAAAGGCTTATAGCTTATTTTAACAACTGTACATATAAAAATAACGTAAGCGATCATAACAAAATAAGTGATTTACAAAAGCCTTCAAAGTAAAACAAATATTTACAGAGAAATTAAAAATACTGTAGGTTTCTATTATAATTTATGAGGAATCAACTTAAGTTTAGCTACGTTTTTCACTGACAGAATCTGCATCTTCCATTTCTTTACACTTAGTTTGTAATATCCACAGACCTTCGTTGTTGTCAAGTTCCAGATGTCCTTGCACCATTATCATTAGTCTCCAATTCGCACTGATTGTTCGCTTCTTCATCGGTTACTCTCGCTAGCTCCACTCTCGTTCATTGCTTCCCTACGTGACGTTATTCTTGGTGAGTTTCTGTTCCTCCGGCAGTAGCTTAGCGCGGCCAATCTGCTCGGCCTCGGCCACGGTGTCTGGCAGCTCAGTCCGTGCCGTCTCCGGCATCAGCAGCGTCAGCGAGCCCGCCATGATTGACGTCACGCCGAACAGGAACGTCGGCAGACCAGCCCAGTATGACATCTGGAGAAATATTGCGAAGATTATGATGTGAAGTTTTGGGTGTAGAACGGAATATTAGCGAAGATGTTAAATTTCAAGATTTGTGGGGATGATGCCATTGTATTAGATGAAAGAAGTGAAGTAACAGCAAAAGAAGAGAAGAAAGTGCAGGAGGAGAAGAAATCTGTTGCATAGCAGCTACAAATATAGTTGGTTAGTTTAAGATGTCTTAAAAAATCCAATGAATTCAGACAACATAATGTTCATGTATCCCTCACCAAGAGCGGCGTCTGTGGCGCAACGAGTGAGCCGACGCGGCCCACGGCGGAGCAGATGGCGTGCATGGAGTTCCTGGTGTAGGTGGGGAACAGCTCCGAGGTGTACATGTACACGATGTTGTACGAAAACGTCGCCAGCATCTCGAACGCCATGAACAGCGTCAGGCCCAGCCACGCGTAGCCTGGAACAGGGGAAAATAGGCATTTAGCATTTGAAAAACTTATTAGAATCTATCATTATCTTCATCTGCATAGCATATACCATCTAGTTTGAGGTTAGCTTCCAGTCTAACCAAATGTAGCCAAATACCAGGACGTCAAGGACCTGCCATTGTATTCAGGGAGAATGACGTTGCAATAACGAAAATTTCATACTTGTCGATTACTGTTGTGCGTTACAGGAACACGGGCAAGGTGCACTGAATTCAGTTACCATGTTTTGAAATATTTTTTTTTTCACCTCTCTGATTCCATAAATCTTAGATCCCTCTCAGCAACCGAAACCTACAAGTATTTGGGTATGTCGGAAGCGCTGGGCATCAATGCTGTTGACATGAAGCAATCGTTGAAGGAGCGCTTCTTTGACCGCCAGAGAAAAGTATTGAATAGTCTTTTATCAGGCGGAAATAAGGCCTTCAATGGTTAGGTCATGCCAGTTTTGATGTACTCTTTCGGCGTTGAGTACGCCGAAAGAGTAATTGAATCAAACAGAATTTGACGCCCTGGATGGTTCTCTATTGCGTCACCTAACTTTTTTATCCATAATTTAAAGTGCCATAACTTTTTTTGTCCTAAGCATCATTTGTCCGAATGATAACTTACCCGAACTTAATATCACATAATATCACATGCCATAAAATTGAAATCCTTAAATATAATATGTCTTAAATCCGTTTGTAATAAATTTACAATCATTAGAATACAAACAACATAAAACCGTTTTCAATAAAAGTTATAAGTCCTAAATTCAAATTACATAATGTTTATTTAAGCATGTAGCATGCAAGCAAGCTTGCAACATGTAGCAGGCATGGTTTCTGTCACGGCTCCGGCGCTGTGGGGCTCCGACGGTACCACGCGAGTTTATCGTCGCAGATGGGTTTAACGCTCACCACCGCAGCTTCAGCTTGCTCCTCAACTCGCGGGCCGCCTCGCCCCTCCGCGCCAACGCGATTTTAAATTACACTCTAGGGGTAGAGCAGACAAGACTGCCTGGAGTCGGATTCACAGCGATTCGTTTCTGTCACCAAAACAATGTTTTAGGACTAAAAAAATATTATAAATGCACATTCGGAATCATACACATTAATAGTACTCGATATTATGACAGAATACTTTTATAACTAAAGATAATTATGTTAAACAAAATTTCGGGATTTTGAACATTATGGTTCCTGAAGTTTATAGCAAGCGTGTTATGGATAATGCTTTTCGGACAAACAATTTTAGGAGAAGAAAGAGAGTACCGCCCTGGATAGAAAGGTCCGTACATTGTTGACGGCATATCGATTGCATCACCCACGTTTTTCGGTTATGACACTGTATATCCCGCGGAGTTGTGGAGGTCGAGGTTTTTTAAACGTCAAGACTCTCCACAATCGCGAGATATGCAGTCTCAGGGAATCTTTCCTAGAAGCCGACGTGGGAATGCATCGACATGTGGTCGCGATGTGCAAAGCTCTCCTTGGCCCAAACCTGCAGTGCTTGACACTAATGACCGCAGGGAAGTAAGGCAGAGTCAGGAGCTTCACGGACGTTTCTACAGGGCCCTGCATGGACCTGGTATAGACCAATCAGTGTCCGTAGCCTGACTACGTTCCGGGGACCTCTTTGGAGAATCGAAGGTTTTGTTTGTACAATTATGGATGAAGTTATGATAAAGAATAACTACCGGAAATTTATTGTGAAGGATGGCACGGTTGACATAATGTGTCGGGCATGCCACCGTCCGGGCGAATCGATCCGTCACATTATCTCCGAGTGTTCTCGTCTAGCTAACGGAGAATACTTGCATAGACACAACCTTGTAGCCAGGATTATCCATCAGCAACTTGCTCTGAAATACAGCCTTGTGGAATCGGAAGTGCCGTACTATAGGTATGTGCCCGACCCAATTCTCGAAAATGGCAATATCACACATCATCACTGATAGGACTATTCTAGCCAATAAGCCTGAGATAGTGGTAGTGGATCGATCAGAGCGGCGCGCAATGATTGTTGACATAACGGTTCCGCATGACGAGAACCTCTTGAAAGCTGAGAAAGATAAGCAAATCAAGTATTTTGACTGGGCTCACGAGGTTGTCGACATGTGGGATGTGGACTCAGTGATCATTGTGCCAATAGTCGTATCAGCCAATGGCCTGATTGCCAAGAGCCTGGACCAATACTTGATGAGGCTCTCGTTAGGCAGCTGGATCAAGGGCTTGATTCAGAAAGCGGTACTCTTGGACACGGCTCGTATTGGTAGGAGGTTCCTTTCTCTGGAGCCCTGACTGCCGGTAGCTTGAATCCTGTTCCCGATACCAGTGGGCTACTATTTTTTATATTTTTAAATGTTTTTTTTATTGATTTTATATAGGAACTAGCTTTTGCCCGCGGCTTCGCTCGCGTTAGGAAGTATTATTAATAAATTAGGTATAGTTTTTGCGGCTTTACTTTTGTTTAGCGTGTGTAAAAAATTAGGGCCTACAAAACTTCTTTGTACACATTATTCTTAACTGATCTGTCATTAGGCGCTAAAACTATCAAGCTATTGGGTGAACTTAGTCTTGAGCAAGCAACATAAAACTGACCATGAAAGAAGCAATGTTCTCTCAAGTCAATACCCGCAAAGAGAGTTTGCCCCTGAGACTTGTTTATTGTCATGGCAAAGCAGACTTTTAGGGGAAACTGTAATCGTTTAAATTCGAACGGGATAGCATTAGGTACTGATGGGTTCAAACTAATACATTTACATCCTCCATCATCCTTTATTTTATCCCCATGGGGGTTGAATTTATCAAAATCCTATTTAAGCGGACGTCTTCATTATAGTAGCTACAATCTTTAATTTCAGTTCAATCAGTCGAAAATCTAAGAAGATTTATACAAACTTTCATCCCCTATTTTATCCCCTTATGGGTGGAATTTATCAAAATCCTATCTTAGGGAATCCCTAAGTCATATTAGCTTTATGCATGCAAAGTCTCAGCCCGATCGGTTTAAAATTGACAAAGTTTCATACAAACTTTCATCCCCTATTTTATCCCCTTGGGGGTAGAATTGATTAAAATCCTTTCTTAGCGGATGCCTAGGTCATAACATCTACCTGCATGCCAAATTTCAGCCCGATCCGTCCAGTGGTTTGGGCTGTGCGTTGATAGTTCACTATGTCAGTCAGTCAGTCAGTCACCTTTGAGTTATATATATTTAGATATTTAAATAAATAAAGCTAGATGATTCCTCCAATTCTATTTAGTGACCCACCTTTTGGCACAAACGGCTGTGAGATACAAAACACCCCCCCAACCATGAAGGATGCTAGCAGCGGGATCTTGCGCTTGTACTTGGAGAGCGCCAGCCAGTAGAACACGTTGGCGGGGATGTCCATCAGCAACAGCAGCGCGAAGTTCACGTACTTGTTGCCGGCGATGTGGACCGCGCTGATCATCATGCCGTAGTTGATGAGAGTAATCGTGAACCACCACACCATGCACACTAGGAATCTGGCGACAATAAACTTCGTAAGACCACTAGCAATGTATGGGGGATCACAAAGGTGTTAAGAAGAATTTGATGAACTGATTTTTATGAAAGCCAACTCTAATTTATGTTTTTTTTTATTTCATTCAAATGACTGATATAGATAGACTTTGTTAAAAACTGAAATTAACTGTATGAACATGGGCTCTGACCTCTGCATCATAATCCTCGACTTGAACGTCTTCATGAGCAGCTTCATATCACTGACGCCACTCTTGGTCTCCTCGTCCACGTAGTCCAGCTTGTCCAGCATCATTCCGTCGACCTCCACGCCGTTCCTCTTGGCTATCTTCTGGATGAGCTGGACGGCGCGCTCTTTCTTGCCCTTGCTGTAGAGCCAGCGGATGCTCTCGTCCAGGAAGAAGGAGTAGGAGAGGATGAGCAGCGTGGGCGCATAGATGACGCGAAGGAAGTTCCTCCAGTAGGGCACCGCCCACGCGATGAACGGCATCACGATCAGGCCGCATGTGTAGCAGTTCAACAGCACCATTTGGAAGAGGACGGTTCGCTTCTTCTCCACTATTTCTATACCTGTGAGAAAAAAACACTTTGACTAGCGATCACTTGGTTGGGTATCGTCAGTAACGAAAGTCGCTATTCCAAAATTATAAGATGTCTTAGTTTTAGATCGATACATATTAACAGACTGGAGTAAAAGACAAAATATTTTCGTCAATGGTAACAGAAATTTGCAAAACAATATTACATCAGATCACACTGATCAGCACAAAACTTGGTGTAGTATTGATAAGTGTTAACCGACTTCTCAAGCCGACTGTACATGCGCAAAAGTTACCAAACGAAAAGAAAAGGCTTGGAACATTGACAGTAGGATTATGAGATGTATAGAGTTACTTGAAACTTCAGAGCCTCACGTAAACTTAATAATGGTAAAGCAGCGGCATTAAGTTAGTAGTGTAGTCATGGGCGCAACAATGTAACGAAATAGTTTAGCAGCATTCAGAAGTCAGCATTACACAGATTTATTGAACGATCTGAAGAAAAGCCAGGCGACCGATACACTGATAGTATTCTTGATAAATAACTTTATTCCTTCATGGTCATGTTTGAGACAGATGAAGAGTATCGCCGGGGATGATATTGATAGTGTCTTGTAACAATAATAACGTTGATCTACGACCATTGGCTACACTTCGATATTATGTCCATAAAGACATCGAAAACGTTTGCCTCGTCACACAAGAGTTGCGCGCTGCCACGAAGCTATAAAGTAAATAGGTACGTCAAAGTTTTTCTCATCGTTGGCCACGATGATTGCGAAGAAGCATACTTAAACAAGATGAAGGGCTTCCTACAGTACTATATAAACTAGAAATATCTAAGTATTTACTTACTCAACATGAACATGGGTGAGAGCGCGTCACCGATGGCGGCCTCCAGCCCCTCCAGCACGATGTAGAACCAGAAGGAGTGCGCGAAGCTCTTGGTGAGGCCCAGCACCGCACCCATTGTACCCGCGAACACCGCTGCTGTCTTGCGACCGAACCTGAACCGACACCAGAACTTGGAAACTTCCATATTGGCTAAAGACAAAGGATTTCTAAGAAAGAGAAAGGATTTCTGGGACTATATTTTAATATAGTCCCAGAAATCCTGTGATCTGACTATGTTATGGGACTATGTTAAATGAAAGATACAAACATACTTGTTTCCAGAACCCCCCATGGTTCACTTGTTCAACCAACTTAACTTAGAGGAATTAAATTTCTGCTTTAAAGTATGATGTACCAAACTATATTTTGTTTGCGTAGATAATTTTGGCAATGCGTGATGCTGTAACATCCGCCAACGCGCCACGGATACATTCCACTTATTGTGCTGAGAGCCACCGCTGCCACCACGAATGTTTGCCGTTTATTAATAGCCAAAAATGTGGTTAAACTGACTGTTAATATTAAGCACAATAGAAAATTGCTCAGTAAATTACAGATAAATATGCGTGCTTGCCAAGCGACCACGCGTGGATGAAGTATGTGCTATTGTCAAGCACGGCTTTGTATGTAAACCACATAAAATAGTTGATTTTAATTACAACATCGGTCCAACCATGTAGTTACACAGGCAGAAATATGTTAACACGACCTCACTAGGGAGTGCGCATTCTTTCAACAAGGAACACCCGGTCCTTACAAATGACTCTCCATAAAGCAAATTAAACCCTTGATTAAAAGTTTGTTTTAAACCGTCCATCTTTAAGAAACTTGTGTCGAGGGGTGGGGTTGTGTTCATACAGCGGCGATCATACAGACGGGCGGCCATTACGATCAGGTGATAGATGCCCTGCCGAGGGGGGTAAGTAAGACATAACGTAGTGCAACCCGGCCCGCAAGTGCGCGTAAATCAACTATTGACGCTAATGACATCAGTGCCTTCACTTGTGAAACCCATCATATTCACGTGACGAATTCAACATTCTATTACACGGTAATGGTGGACATGCCCGTAATTAAGAAGACTATTAATGAGAACATGGCGAATATTATGTCGGAGACGAATCAGTGTGGTGTGTATGTTTACTTGTTCAGTCGACGGTCGCCAGGTGCTCGTGACCAGCACTAGAACGTGTCCAGTGCAGAGATGTGACAAAACACACGCTCGGTATTCTCGGACTGCGATTATGTAGCCGCATATACAGGGACTTGAGTAATAGGTTGACTGACTACAATGAGCAAATATGCGTGGCTTTCCGCACAATACTGCCGTTGAACTCTTTCGTATACGATACGAAACAAGTTTCATTATCTATCACACTGTTTATCACAGCTATAATTTAAACTCGATAGGCAGTCAGACTAACGACTTGAGGAACGCCTTTTCCGACTAAGAACATCATAATGATCGATATTTACATATCGATTAGTGTGCTATCGCCATTATTACCAACTACAGTGCCAACATAGTAAAGACAAATAGCTACCTGTCTGAGATCTGTCCCTGTATGAGCAGCCCCACCATATTCCCGAAGCTGTGCACCGTGCCCACCAGCGTCTGCTTCCAGTCGTCACACGCCAGCCCGAACTGAAACAAACTCCTCATTGTTAGTCCGTAAGACAGAAACATCTACATGACCATGTCGCTTTGTAAATTGCAGCAGAGCCTTCGGCGCTACACAGAATTAATTGCTGTTATGATATTTAAGACGGACACATCTCAATAACTTCGGATCGTGGTTGAAAAAAGTGAGTTGTAAATATGTCGCTTCCATGGATGGAATGTTTACATGTGCAGCATCCCATCGCAATCATGTATGCATTCATGTATTACAATATTGCTCACAAATCGTGTCAGAGAATGCCTACATTTCCACAACTTAAGAACATAACGTGTAATCACCATGAATGATAAAAATAAAGTCCTTTTTAGCAAAGCAAAATGTGACTTTTGCTCTCACAACTCTTCCAACATTTCTGAATTCGTTGACAATGCCTTAACTGTTCCTGATCAATAGCCTCATGTTAAAGTCCACAGTTCAAGTTGTTCGTTGCGGCTGCGTTAATAGCGAGCAGGCGAGTGCAGTCGCGCAGTGTCCCGTGCGCCCGCGCAGACCGGTCGCGGCGCAAAAACTATGCAAATAGCTCCACATGCGAGCGAGCGGCCGGCCACGACGCACGCCCCCTGCGCGCCCGGACCTCGACACCGTAGACTATTGTCTCAGCTCGGCACTGGCACTGGCATTACAATGAGTCTAATAAGTCAGATACGAATCAATTCGTAGGTGTTGTTCAGCATTCCTATAGAATTGTTTTATTTTGTTAGGTCCTCCATGTGAAGTAGAGATGGGGATTTTATACACGCTCTGCAGTTTCTGTTTTGTTGTTGATTGCATGTACATTACATGGTAAAATATTAGTATGTTTCGGTGTGTATAGCACGTCATAGTTTTCGGTTATCTTTACTGAAGCAAGGCATAAAGCTCGTCAGTCGACCAAAGGCTATGTTATGTATGAATGTTAATTATCTTATCTACATAGACGTGGTCTCTCGCAGAATAACAATGACTCAAATAGTTATTTCTATTCATTCGTCTGAAATGTTAATGAATAAAACATGTGCTTTCTAAGGACATGAAATTAATGGCTATAATAACTAATTAGGCGCACGTCTATTCTTTAAGATAACGGTTTCTAGCGCCTATCGGGAAAACCCTCGGAGGACAAATCCTACTTATTATTGGAATAAATCCTTTGATAAAACTATAAAAATACCTCCACGTGCGCCGAGAGTCGCCAGTTGCTAGTATTGTGCACGTTGTGGACGATTCCCTGCTCGCGAACGGCGCGGGCGCTCCCACAGAATACCAATGAGTCAAATAGTTATTGTTCTTATTCATCTGTGACGTTTTATATCGTACTCATAGCTTTAGATAAACCTATGTTCCCAATAGCTCTTCTCTGCAGTTCAATGGAAATTTTGCAATACCTATATTGTGGACTTGTTGCTGATTATCTTGACTATATTGTCCTCTTGCGTTAAGCCCTGAGTGAAATTAATGATTGTAATAAAATACAAAAACAAATATACTTACATGCTGTGCGTGTATGAGCGTTAACAAAGTGCGAAAACTAAACATTCCAAACTATGAAAACTGCGACATCTAGTAAGACAAGTTCCAAGAAGATTTTGAAGCATTGAAGAGAATTTTTACAACCATGATGGTCCGACAAATAAAAGGAATGTGTTAAATGAACTCTCGGAATAGTTAAGGAACATCAACAAAGATCTGTTGAAGGAAGGGTTACCAGATGAAAAAATCAAAAGTCCGGAGAAAAGGCCTGACTTCCATTGAAAAATCCTGAGAATTTTTACAGTTTGTGAATTTTGTGAAATTATTCGATGAAATTGCAACTCTGAATAGTTTTTTAACAAAACAAGAAGAAGCATTTCTGACGTAATACTTCATGCGTTGTGGGCTTGTGGGCAACTATTTCAAGACAATAGGTATTTCACGATTACCAGAGTTAATGCGTATTTGTCAATATATTTTGCAATTACAGCCCAGAATGCAAACGTAGAAAAAAATTTTCTATCACGGGGGCTCAATGGTCGAATGAAAGACCGACTAACGGTGTCTTCAGTTCGAGCAATACTTTTAATTCAATATAATTTGAAGAGCTTAGAGGCTTTAGAGCCTACATGTGGGGCATTTTATAAATCCATAATTTAAGAAAAAACCTTACTTAAAAATGTACTACATACTAAGTATGATAAAACTGATTAAGTACCTACTTGGATAAATAAGTAGGTACTGATTTTAATTGTGCAATTATTACCAAAGGAAGATTGTTTTAGTTTGTATACCTTTTTATCAAAGAGATCTTTAAAATGTAAGCTGTATTTATTGAATTTAAAAAATCCTGAGATTTCATGAGATTTGCGAAATCCAGCCGCAATCCTGAGAAGAGTCCAGAAATCCTGAAATCTCAGGACAAATCCTGAGATATGGTAACCCTTTGAAGGGGACATAACATCACTAGACACACGCACATATTTACAAACAGAGCTACAAATTAAGGAACATTAACGTCTTATCTGAATCTCTTATCAATTTCGAATATGAAAGCTGGCATTCTTTGACTATATTTTGACTAATTATAATGATATGATTAACCTAAGGTATTTACTAATGACTCGTCAACATCATCAGGTTACACAACGTCTCCCCGGCTACCTGTCTGTCCGCCAGGGCTACAGCACCTGTCTACCGTATTTCATTCATTAAACACTTCGTTATCTACGGACACATCTCCTACTGATTTGACAGCCATCCCTAATATTTAGTTGATGATAATTACTGTAATTAGTTCTTATCAACCGGTCGTGTTCGTCTTCCAAATTAAAAGACATCGTCAATCTTTTTGTTAACGACCTTCGAACTAATACAAAATATTTTAGCTTTTCATTAAACTCTTACAGTTTTGGTTTTGAATGAGTTTTTCAATCCGGTTTTCCCCTTTAAATATTTATCAGGACACCGATGATGTTTCCATTATGATAGTTTCTATTTTACAATAATACATATAGTTCCGCATCTACACAAATGTTATAAAGAGTCAAAGTTTGTATGTTAATAAGCAAGGACATAGAAAGTGTAGTCATTGGAATTACTGATCCAATTCCGTTATGCCCGAGTGTCATATTCTTATATAAATTCGGACCATAATGCGAGCGGAGTTGCTTATAAGCTTATAAATATAACAATATCATAAAGTTTCAAATTTGGATTGTAACGTTATAATCTTCACGCTCAACCATTTACATGGTACACACTGGTGGAGCTTACAAAACCGTTACAAAACCCAGATATTTTGCAAAGCACGGTGCTGTTGTGTCGCCATTGAAAGCGCGTCTTTATATCTTGTCTGCAAGAACACTGTTCGTGACCACACACAATCACACATACACGACATTGTCAATTACATTGGAAAGCATCCGTTGTCTATGAATTAGAACCAAGAGGTCTAACAAGTTAGTATTGAATGTCTTCAGGTTAATAATGTGTGCAATATGAACGACAAGGAAGTTTTAATTCAAACATGATAATTATGTTAATTGGAAACGTTCACATATTTCAGTGACACGTTGTAATTACAAAGCGTTGAGCTTTGTATACTCGTAACAGTTGATAACTCCGATAATTGAGCGTCGCGAAATAATTGATAGCTAAATGATTTAGTGAGCGGCGGTAATGACTCGCGTAATCCAAGAGTTAGCGTGGAACCTTGCTTCCGATGTGTGAGCGCGTTTAATTAGCGAGCTTATTTGCATGCATTGATTTCACTCCGAGTTTTCAATAATAACAATGAAGATCTCCAGGACTGAAGTTCTTTTCGTATTAACTTTTTTTACTGATTCCCGATTCGATTTGAATTTATTTAGGCTTGATGCTTGAATATGCCTCAGAAGTTTATCATAAAAAGTTATCCATTGGCATCTGAACCCTATTTTTTGTATATTCTCTTTAAATTTTTCTCTGAGGGCGTATCAGAGACTAATTTATTAATAATAATAATTCGAGATTAATTTATTAATGGAACAGATTGTCCTTTTATTGCAAAATAAAATAGTCCGAATAAAAAATAAAATAAAAAATAAAAATAGCCTTTATTCTACCACAAATATTTCTTTCTATTACATAAAAAAAAACTAAATATTAAGGTAAAAATGGACATTCATATATAATTCATAAATCCATGCATTATTTTCAATTAATTAAAACTAAAAACTAAGAATACATTATAAAAGAGAATTTGTAAATAAATAAAATTAGGAATCACAATTAATAAATTAAAATACAATTCAATTTCCTCGTTTTGGATTATTATAATTATTTGTTAAAAATTGTGAATAGTATTTTGAAATCCATTCATTTTACAAAATTTAATAAAACTATTAATCACAATTTCCTTTATTCATTTAACTTCTTATTTTATATATTTTTAAATATTTCTTAAAAAACAAAAATTTAAAAAACATTTAAAAATATAAAAAACAGGTTTCCGCCGGTGTCGGGAGCAGGGTCCAAGCTACCGGTGGTTAGGGCTGCAGAGACAGGAACCTCCTCACAATGCGGGCCGTATCGAGGAGTACTGCCTTCTGAATCTGGCTCTTGATCCAACCCCCAAGTGAAAGCTTCGACAGATGGTCGTCGAGGCTCTTGGCCATAAGGCCATTGGCCGTTACGACAATCGGCACAATGATAGCTGAGTCCACATTCCACATATCGACAACCTCGTGAGCTAAGTCGAGATCTTTTATTGGTTTCTCTTTCTCAGCTTTCACGAGGTTTTCGTCATGCGGGATGGTAACATCGACTATCATTACGCGGCGCGCTGATCGGTCTATCACCACTATGTCAGGCTTATTGGCGACAATAGTCCTGTCAGTAATGATAGGCCGATCCCAGTACAGCGTGACATGGTCTTTCTCGAGAACTGGGTCGGGCACATACTTGTAGTACGGTACCTCAGATTCCACAAGTTCATATTTCAAGGCAAGTTGCTGGTGAATAATCCTGGCTACTTGGTTATGCCTGTGCAAGTACTCGCCGTTAGCCAGACGAGAACAACCAGAAATAATATGTCTGATGGACTCACCCGGACGGTGGCATGCCCGACACACATCCACCGTCCCGTCCCTCATAATATGTTTCCGGTAGTTGTTCGTCAGCATAACTTCGTCCATAATCGCACAGACAAAACCTTCAGTTTCCCCAAAGAGGTCACCGAATCGTAGCCAGGATACGGATGCTAGAAAATCTACATCAGGCCCATGAAGAGCCTGGTAGAAGCGCCCGTGAAGCACCTTGCCTTGCCATACTTCCTTGCGGTCATCGGTAGTAAGTACTACAGGTTTGCGCCAGTTCTCTTTAGCCATGGACAGCGGGGTGAGTACCTTATCCACTGCGACCACATCTCGGTGCATACCCACCTCGGCTTTCAAAAAATATTCTCTGAGGCTGCACACCTCGCGGTTGTGGAGGGTCTTAGCGTTTAAAAAGCCTCGACCCCCGCACTTCCGCGGAATGTACAGTCTCATCACCGATGATCGTGGGTGATGCATCCGGTTTGCGGTCAGCAGTGTACGAACTCTCCTATCCAGGGCGTCCAGTTCGGTCTGAGTCCATTTGAGTATGCCGAAAGAGTACATTAAAACCGGCATGACCCAACCGTTGAAGGCGCGCACCTTGTTCCCGCCTGAAAGAAGGCTATTTAGTACCTTCTTCAGGCGACCAAAGAAGCGCTCCCTCAACGATTGCTTCATGTCAGCTACGTTAATGCCTAACGCTTCCGACATACCCAAATACTTATAACTTTCGGATGAGGAGAGAGATCTGAGGTGTATGGAATCCGAGAGTTGTATTCCCTCGGATTCCATAATCTCTCCTCGCTTTACATACATGACTGCACATTTGTCCACACCAAATTCCATCCTGATGGCGCTACTGAAAGTTTCAGTTACTTTCAGTAGCTTCATCAGTTGCAATTTGTTAGGGGCAAAGAGTTTCAGATCATCCATGTAAAGAAGGTGAGATATGACCTGACCACCTCTCCTCAACCGGTAGCCTAGACCTGAATCCTCCAGCAATGTGCTTAGAGGATTCAGGGCTAGACAGAACCAAAGAGGACTCAAACTGTCGCCCTGAAATATTCCCCGTTTAATCCATACAGGCTCATCGTTCCCCTGGATCCGTCGACATCCTGGATATCGAAGGACCGTCCTCCATTGCCTCATACACGACTCAAGGAAGGCGCGTAGAGTTGCATCAATCTTGTACAACTCCAGCACCCTCATGAGCCATGTATGTGGCACAGAGTCGTAGGCCTTCTTGTAATCTATCCAACATGTCGACAGATCCTTGCGGGATCGACGAACCTGTTGGCTAATGGCCATGTCGATGAGGAGTAGCTCCTTAGTACCACGGGACCCATTCCTACATCCATTCTGAGACGCCGACATAATGGAATTACTATCGATGTGTTCGTTAATCTTCACTCTCAAAATGGATGTAAGAAGTTTATAAACCGTCGCCAAACACGTGATCAGTCTATAATTCCTGGGTTCCGCAGGACCACCGGACTTATGAAGAAGGTGAGTAACACCCGTTGTAAGAAACTCTGGTAGCGACCCAGACTCTAAGCATGACTGGAATTGAGATGCCAGGCGAGTGTGTGAACTACTCAGCCATTTAAGCCAGAAGTTGTGCAGTCCGTCCGGTCCCGGAGATTTCCAGTTCGGTAACGGACGAACTGCTCTGGCAACATCTAGCGGTGTTATTATAATTTTATCCATTTCTGGGATGGATTCACACACTCGCTCGACATCTCGCATCCAGTCAGCCTCCGTATGACAGACGGGCACCGACCAGATGCTGCGCCAGAATGAACTCGTGGCAGCATCATCTGGGCGGCACACGTCCGTCACACTTTGTTCGGGTCGCTCCCAAGCTCTGTATACCCACCTCTCATCACTCTGGAACATGCGATTCTGCGATTACCGATCAACACGCTTCTTATACCGCCGAATACGGTTCGCCCATGCATAAACTTTCTGCTTCAGGAAGTCGATGCGCTCTGTGACTCCGGACATGTATTCTTGAGGGCTGGTTCCAGTCCCCAAGAATGCCCGTCTCACAAAGCGCATCACACGTGGGCGTGTATTGCCCTCCCTGAAGCAGTATAGTTTGCCGATGAGTACCCTGGCCCCATCGATACGGCTCTCGATCCTGCGTTGCCAAGCTGGTACGGCTGGTTTTGGTCGAGTGGCTACGTCAAAATTTGGGAATTTGACGTTAGCTAAACGACAAGCCGCTACAGCCCCACAATACAAGATCGAGTGCGTATCAACGAGGTTCTCACTACTCTCAAAAATATTTTTGAGTTGCGAGTCCAAGGCACACACCAGCGCCCTATTTTTCTTATGCATGGGTAACCGCGGTAATCGGGGCCTAAGTTGGGCAGGAGTGGATCGATACTCGTGAAGCGCATCTTCCAGAGCGCTCCTCAAAATTTCGTTACACTGGCTACTTACCGTGGCAACCCTATCATCCTCTTCTACAGCACCAAGATTGGACCGCGGTGGTATTGCGTCAATAGTTGACGCTTGCACCGCGGTTTGCGCCGGAGTCAAGTCGATGTGGTTGCTCAGTACTTCTGAGCGCAGCCTATCAAGTGCGGCGTCGTCCAACATGTGATTGCGTTGGATGACCCGCACCTGATCCGACAGTCGTTGGGCAGAGACGTTGACGGTTGGTTCAAGAGTCTGAAAAAGAGACAGCATCCTAACACGGTACGCAGTGAGGTTAGTTCCCCCCTCTGTAGACCCGTAATATGCGCGCATGACGTTCTCGTTTATAGACGGAGTCCATCTCATGCGCTGCACACAACCACCGGCAGCGGGGACCCGGCTCGGGGCCGGTTGGCTCCTAGGTCCGAAGCTTGACGGTGGCCGGCCTCGCCCCGGCCGACGTACAGGTGTTGGCGACGTCGGCGGGGAGAAATATTCGTCGCTGGAACTCGACGCAACTGCCGCTGCCGGTGACACAGGTGATCCGGGGTCCGGCGGAGGCGAGGCGGAGCTCAGCGACGAGTCCGGGGGTGGTGGGAGTGCACGTCGTGCAGCTGCTCGTGTTTTCATTTAGTTAAATCATTCCATTTTTCATTTTCGTCTTCGTTTTCACTATGATGACAGATGTCATATCTGTAAGGTCTTTGGTGGTTGGGTTTTGGCTTTTTGTTCGTTTCTTTTGTGTTATTCTTCCAAATTATTTGCAGTATAATGAGTTTTCGACCTATTTAAATAACTGTAGTAAACAATTTGTGTATCAAAATAAATATTTTATTTTCAAAAAAGATTATGGATGACTTAACGTGTTGACACACGTAAAGAATTATTATTAAAGTCATTTAAAAAATTCAATAATTAGAAATTCTGAATTACAATTAATAAATTAAATTAATAAAGTTGAGTTTAGTTTTATAGTCCGAATATTGGCGGAATATTGGCGACAAGAGAATACCGTGCGACATCACAATGTGGAAATAACAATTTTTTTCTAACGGCGTATGCTGCAGAGCTAAGTTTTTTTACAATTTATCTACGAGTGAAAGAGGGTTAAATCTCTACATCTTAGATAAGTCCACTAGTTTCCACTTCTCTTACATGGGTATCGTATTATTATCGGTTTCCCATTTATTTTTGTTATTATTACCTATTGCTGTACACAATCTTATTTTATTTAAGTACCCGTTTCACATACAAATACACTCTGACACAAAATTGTTTAACATCCGTCACATCACATTCGCAGGTCCAGTTGAAAACCAGCGTCGGGCCATTATCCCTTTTTTGTTTAGATTTAAGTATTTCTTGTTTAATGTTGTGTGTACTTGTGGCATGTGCAAATAAACTATTTTATTTCTATTAGTGAGTAGATTCTTAACATTAAACCAAAGAACGACTTTTGACAGGGCGCTATTCACATCATCTGAAACGTCCGTATAGGAAGAATTGTTGCATTTCTCAAAGAAATCAAGCGGGTCCAATCAACAAAAGAAAAATAATGAATTAGTTAACTCATCCCTCAGGTCCCAACAAAATAAACAAAACAGTGTTTTGGTGATCACAGAATAAAATAAGCCAACTCGGCTTACCTCTGCAACAAAGCTGTCGGGTTTCTCATAGACCCACTCGGAGCAGACGTGGTCTGTGGTGTGGTTGAAGCGCGCACAGTCGTCCACGGCGGGCGACCAGCACTGCTTGACGAGCTGGTCGCTCCAGTGGAGGGACTGGTTCAGCCAGGGGGTACTGAACGATGCCTCCGCGCCGTCGCACGTAGGGATCTTACATCTGGAAGAATGACGCGTTTAAAGAATCTGTGCGAAGTGAAGCCTGTGACTCAAAATTATGATTTAATGTTTCACGTAAAGATGATTGTTACACTTTAAGTACGTGTAGACATTGATTTTGATTGTTGTTCTTATAATTTTACTCTAAAACCTTTTTGTTAAGATGAACTTTAATATGGCCATAAAATGTAAGCAGAAAGGTAATGTGTGGAGCTTGTGTGGAACTATTATTCGCTGAGTAATCTTCATCATTCGTTCTTCTGAAATACAACGTAGAATTGATTCGCACTTCGGTTTAATGTCTTTACATGGTCGCACCCATCGTGGATTCTATTCATTTGACGCTAGGTATTGTATGTTAGCACAATTCCAGGAAGCAGATGTAGGAAGAAAAATTGATTGTAGAGATAATGACGATTATTATATACGTATGTAAGAATCGTCATATATAATGTATACATGGTGGTGGTGGTGGTGTATGACATACTGTTATTTTGTTTCGTTTTGTACGCAAAAGCTCGCCCGTACATTGAGCCTCAATTTGAGTGAGACAACTGCTTTCAGGAAACAGTACTATCCCATCATGGTGGACCATGTTAACCTTGTCAAGGCTATGGGAGTAGAAACCTGCTGTCTTTTTATGTTTCCTTGTATGCATATGATGACATTTTTGTATGATGACATGTGGAAACAGTCGACTGAGTGTCGTTTGCGTTATGTTACGAGCCTGTTCGTGCACGAAGGCTCGTTATGATAATGTATTCATACAAGCATCCAGCAAGGATCGAGTAATAATTGTAATTTGTTGTATTGCTTGCAGTTATAAAAATGATTATTATTATTAAAAATTGAAATATAGCAGTTAGTTTAGTCATCATTATACTGATAGTTACTAGAGTCAATTCGAAACAAAGCGTGGTTGTAGATGCCGAAATAAAAGTAAATAAAGTTTGTGAAACATAATCGAAAGTTTGTAAAATTTTAAATCGCATTTAAGACATTTTAGAATGCTGTCAGGCTAGGTGAACTGACGTTCTTCAAAGGGTTGCTGGTGGGCACTGGATGAGAATACCCGGTCATTGGGCTCCATGGGGATTTCAGAGGTCCATATCCTCTGGGTTCTGTATAGTGTCGGACGTAAAGAATAGCACCATCCCATTTCTTCCCGTGGGTGTCGTAAGAGGCGACTAAGGGACTTGCCAGAGAATGGGCAGTAGCGTTATCTGTGCTTTTGTAACAACCGTACTGCGATCGCCAACCCGCCTGCCAAGCGTGGCGATTATGGCAAAACCCCCCCTTCTTGGGGGAGGCCTATGTCCAGCAGTGGATGTCTTTCGGCTGAAATGATGATGATGATGATGATATCCTCTGGTGAAGATGAAGACAGTGAAAACTTCAAACTAGTTTGAGCATCACCTGTATCCCACTTCTTCGACGGCGAACACGTAGTTGACATTGTACATGGAGTTGGTAGCGTACACCAGTGCCAGCATGGCCATGGTGAGGGCCTGGTGGCGACCGAACGCGCCCAGCTGCCCCAGTACGTCGTCCAGGTGCACGCGCTTAGAGTCCGTGTTCAAGTCTGCCATGGTGAGCTTGCTGACAACAGTCTGTGGTCAACACTTTAACAATGTTCTCCGAACCCTTAAAGTTTGCTTAGACGGGTTTACTCAACAAAATGTTGCCTGTGAGACGCATACGTTGATTCTTGGATTAAGTTGGTATCATCATTAAAAGTAAGATAAAAAGTCTTTATTTTAACAACGTTCTTGGATTTTGGACTTGCTAGCTATCTACCATGTTTAGTACACACTCGCAGGTAATGTTCCGTTTGCAATAGAATAGCTATAGCTGAAGCATTTTGTTGGGAAAACAAGTCTCGGCTGGAACCGCTCGTAAAACTTCCATTCACGGCACTTCTCAACTTAAAGTCACTTTAATTCACACTTAGCACTAACTTTAGTCTTCAACACTTCGCCATGTTCTTACTACACCAACTTTATCAAGTAGGTTTTCATTTTCTTCAACTAAACTCGCTACAGTCACTAAGGAACAGATTCTTTTCACATTAAATTATTTTCCATAAACGTGTCTCCAGCAGAAATGTCTAATGACATCTAAAATGCAATGAATACTAAAATAGCTCAAATTAAAATTTCAAAACGAATTTATTATTTAATTCCAAAGTTCACTTCAGAATGTCACTGGCACAAATAAATGTCATCGTGTAAAAAGAAACAATAAAGGTGTGAATGCTCAGGCGCAGTCTTCACGGTACAGTTTGAGGTAGCTGGTGTTGTAATGGCGGCCGTCACTCAGTTATATGTGGCAGTTAACTAAATATTTATTGTGTTGGGCTCACGACGGTGATAACCACGACTCATTTGCATGCTTCAGCTGTTGACAGGATAAACTGGCAGGATCTCATTTACGTTAACATTCCGGGATTATTTTTTATTGCAATCTAGTTCACTCAATTTTTGGTGCGGTAAGCGGTATGGTTCGGGAAATCAAATACCTACTTGAGCTAGACAGTCCTGTGTAGAATTTTAATTTAAATGATTCAAATCAGATTGTAATTTGTAATTGAAATCCGCTGTCAGGTAATCTGTTAGGTTTCTTGACCAAAGTCGGTTGTTACGTTATCGGCTACGTTTTGTAGTAAGCAACGACTTATTGTCGGGCTTACGATGTCCTCCCATACTTAAGTACTAACACTGTAACAAAGAAATATTGTAAAACCAAAACCATTTGGTTTTAAAGGAGTAACCATGGAATTTCTTGCCGGTTCTTCTCCATAGGAAACGACCAACCCGAACCGAGCACCTTTTTGTCGATATTTTACAGGTGTCCATGTAGGCCTATGTGAAATAAAATATTTTGATTTTGTTACCCGCCTTGGGCTTCCCTAACAAAGGTTGATCGAAAATACCGATAAATATGTGGGATCTACAATCAATTATTTAGAAAATTATGTTGTTTCGTAACAGCATGTAGTGCGAACAGGAACAAATAATCCAACTCAAATAAATTAATGTAAACACACGCATTTCATCCATAGACTACATAGGCAAATTCTTTATTTATGTACTGCTTATCATGTTGACATTTACATAAAAACTAAATATATTTTTCTGTGAAGTCATCTGTACTGCTTACGCACATGACATCTTATTTAAATAGCTTATGTTTAAGAATGCCGTGATTTTATTTGTAACTTGTGTATTCAAAATTATGTAAGTACCTACATGAGTCTCATGTATTTGATTGTCGGTTGAAGTTCGATTCTTTGGCCAGACTTTCGTGGAAACATTATCCGTCAAACAATATTATCAACCCGTGTCTGTTTTCTTAGGCCTGTGTTCTTACTTTGTTCAAATACATAATGATCTAGATATTCACATATTGACGTTCAACTAAATTCCAAACATTACTTGACCCGTCCCTCCCTGTTCTTGTTTGTAAGAAGTGTCCAGTAACGCTGGCCACTGACTACTAGGACAGTACATTCGAATCCTTCATCCAGAGCGTCCTAGCCTTCCTCAACTGTGCTCGGGTAAGCTTTTATTAATGATGCAGGGATACCCACTAAGTAATCTATACCAATATTCTAGAGCCGAAGAGTTTGTTTGTTTGCTTGAACGCGCTAATCTCAGAAAAAACTGGTCCGATTTGAAAATGTTTTTCATTGTTAGATAGCCCATTTATCGAAGAAAGCTATAGGTTATATATATCATCACGCTACGACCAATAGGAGCGGAGCAGCTATGAAAAATGTCCCGAAAACGGGGAAAATATGACGCAGACGAAGTTGCGCGGGACAGCTAGTGCCCTATAAATGAAATTTTAATGCCGAATGACTCAATATTGTTTAACCAGTAGTGTTGTCTCTGCCTCTAATCCTTCATGTAGTCTTATTATAACTGCGACACACACAATGTTATCACAAGCAAACGTTATTCTTACGACTGCGTGTTGATTTATTATCCTATTGCGCACATCTAAGTAATTATCATGTTTATATAAAGTAAGTTGTTTTACGAGCTAACGACTACTACAGCTATCTACGATAAGCTGCTGAATGGCATACCTACCGACATATAATGTGTTTTGCACAGCCTTGCAGCTTCCTTAATATCTTATCTCCTTTCCGAAGTCAATGGGTACTTTATTTAGTACGTTAAATTGTCCTCGAGGTTGAATTCCGGCGGGAAACTGAATTTTGTCCAAAGCCCGTCCATTAACTCCAGTAGCCGACCATCGATAAATTAAGAAGATTATTCCGAAGAAATCGCACGGCTTTTTTCTGTCAATGACTATCACTTTTTGGTTGCATACGAATGACAAACGGATCACATACTGACACTTGCTCTTACATCAGATCAGATTGCGACATAAAAGGTAGGCACAGCAATCTGGTGTGTAGGTACCCAGACTAACCCTTGATCAGCGATGTCGGTGATAAATGATCAGCTGTTCGTCGTAATGGCGGCACACATACTGATTGATCTAGTTGCAATAACTGTGGCTAGATTAGCTTAGGCTAGTGTACACTACATGCAGCTGCAGTGCGAGTCAATTCGGCTTGTAGAGATCGAGCATCGTATAGTTGCGAAGCGAAAACTCGATAGTTCACGGAGTGTCTACGAAGGGTTCTAATTCGATATGATTTAAAAAAATATTGCATTAAACGCTTTGTTATTTTAGGTTTCTCATAATCTTAGGATATGGAGAATAATATCGTCGTGTGTCCTTTGTTGATCGTTGGTGTCATCCAGCGGCTGTACCTATTAGTTGCGGCGATGGTGATGAGTAGATGCACAGCCACTAATTGAAAGCCTGGCGATGATGCCACACATTGCAGTCAGTGTGGCAAAGCTTTAGTAATTAACAATTTGTTATTTCTAGAGAAGTTAAGTTTTTGCTGCATGTGATGATAGATTTGCGTTCGGAATCCAGCAGCCTTACTAATGCACTGTGTGGTAATTGAGTTGCATGGAAAGTTTTCAAGCGCTCTGATCTCGTGACGGGGCTGTAGTGATTAATTATGATACGACAGTAAGTAGTACCTACATAATGTTTTAGAATTACCACTTCTGCACTTCACTTCATTCCAAAAAAAATGAACATTAGATATCTCCAAGAAAATAAACTAAGTTTTATTTAGGCCAAAATTACTGTTATTTTTATCAGTGTGTCATTCTTAAATTAATTATTTATTCGCAAATTGGATAACATTTTGAATTTTGCAAGCATTTACAAGTAAGTTTTTAAACTGACATGGTCACTAAAACTATCAATAATACAAGTAACAGGTTATTTACCATGTTTATTATTTGTTTTTGAGTTACATAACCCACAGGTCATCTCGACAGAACGCCACTATATACCCAGACTGGTTAGAGAAGCTATTGAAATTACCAAATATAAGAACTTCAATCGGGACGATGGGTTTCAACTGTCAAGAGCCTGGAATCCAGTGGTTCAACTAAGTAAAACCCGAAAGAGTGCCGTAAAATGTTCGCGAGTGGACACAGTGAGTTTCGTGTGTCGGGAACAGAATCGAGTTGTGAGTGACAGTGGTAGTGGGACGGCGCGCAAAAAACGAACAAGAAAGAGGGTAGACTGTTTTGTCTGCTCATAAACATCCACCCGCAATAACTTCAGTTTATCCGTGATCATGGCGTTTGCAACAGCGCCGAAATATCGGGAACTCATAACAAATAATAAACATGGTAAATATCCCGTAACTAGTGTTATTTATAGTATCTACAAGTAATCCATTGGTTATAAAAATAAATGCAAAATGTTATCCAATTTAAACTAAACTGAGCGTATATTTTACTAATTTATGTTAATGGACCACACTCTGTAAAATTTTAAACATTTGCTTCTAAACATGGAGGATAATTAAATATTTAGCTACGAATTCATTTAGGCCAAAACGAGTATATCGTCTTGTGACTGTTTGGGACAGTCACAAGACATTACTGTCCCTTGAGCTGTTGTTATCTGTCACTCAGACTAACTGACAGTTGTGACAGACGGAGTGTTTGTTTGTGCCGCATGCCGCAGTGCCACTCACAAGTTTAGCGATAAGCAGAGAACAGTGAGCGCTGTGCACAAACAGTGGCATGGGGTTAAATGTAGTATTCCAAGTAATTGCTTAGGTTAGGAATGTGCGTTTCATGAATTACTATACTGTTGTTAAATTAGTATGTACGCATAGTCAAATACATATGCATAGTCCAGATGTTTTAGATTTTTTTGAGAATTGGCGATATTACTATATACACTATATATACACTACTATACCTACTATACTATACCTCCTATACTATATTCTCTACTACTTACGTTTTCACAATATATATGCAGTTTCGATAATTATAATTTTAGACATTAGCCCGACCGCGACCTACACTATTAATAATTATTGACATTAACCCCACCTACTCTATTATTAAAGGTCTATTTTAGCATAGTTTTATTGCAGAACTACGTATGAAGTCATTAGTGTTTCTTTTCCCTCGTAAGCGAGTTACAAAGCAGCTGTAAGTTGATAAGCTCTTGTTTTTCCTTCGTTCCCACGCACGCCGCTACCTATGTCACTGTAGGTATACCGACTTATCGAAACCAATGCCGTATATATTCATGGTACTGGCAGCTTATGACACCACGATATGCAACTAATACATGATCGACCTATAGGGGAAGGTTGCTATGAATGGACCACTTAACTTTATTACCTCAAATCTCAAAAAGTATAAGTGTTAAAATGAAAGCAGTTTATTATTTTTATTTCGTAAGATCTTTATTTGTAATAATCAAACTCTCAAACAATTCGGGCTAACACTTTTTTATATAAACGAAGAAAACTGAATCTTGGGCTGTTGCCTTCTTTGGACCATGAGCACCTTCATTGAACCACCAAGTTGCCATCAATGGACTTCGAGAAATTTGTTCTGGAGGTCCATTCGAGGCAACTAATTATAATTATCAATTTATTTCCTAAAATAAATAAAAGCTCCGACTCTTATTCTGAAGGGAGGTCACTTTCGGAACTCAGTATTTGGACGTGTTTTTTAGCTTTCTGGTTAAATCCATCTAACCTTCGTTTCTTTCGGCACTCCATATATTCTTCTTGCTTCATTTAAACCAACTCTTTGTTTCCTTACCGATTGTTTTATTCCATGCAAAGTACTTTCTTTTATTTGTCGACATTCTGGAATTTTAAATTTATATAATTATTATGAACAAAAAAATACAATCAAAAGTTACTATGATTGGACCGGTCCAACGGTGGAACTGTCTTGAGGTCCATTGATAGCAACCAGGTACTGGTTAAGAAAAACTAAACTAAAATACACATGGTCATGATTAGCCAAAAAGTAATAATACTCATGGAATCTCAAATAAACTGTCCGATATTTCATAACAGTGCACGCAGACAAATATGAATACAATGATACTTACGTCACATTGTTCTGAACGAAATTATAAGATTTTGACCGTCGCAATCACAACCACACGCGTCACTCCTCGCTATGTCCCGCAGCGTCACTGGGGTAAGAGGGGGGTGCAACTGTGTCGCCAGGGACTCGTTTCGACTAGTTTGGGTGTTGCTAGCTTGCACAGTTTTGGAAATACCTTGGTGGTCCAATGAAAGCGCTAGTCCAATGATCGCAACCTTCCCCTATTTACGACCTATATCTATACTTGAATAATTCTACTATAGAGAATGTGTGGTAAGGGCATTTTTGTTGCCTCTGCCTGTGTGAAGTCAAAACTGCGTATTTCCAGTGGAAGTGACACTGTCTCAGTCGCATTTATTATGGATTTCTACACGCCATTGTATTATCTACCACACCTTTCTACACCCTAGCTCCACAAAGCGTGTGGACATCCCAACAGACACCGACTCGAACCCCCTTCCCCCCGTGCCCCGGGGTCACACAGCAGGACTCGACCTCCCGCGGCCTTGTCCCGCCCTTCGCGCTGCGCACACGCACGATAACGTGTATCCAGGTATGCAGACATGTTTGTGTGTGCGTTAATATAAACATCACCTATTTGAATAAAGGAAAATTAATAGAGTATTGCGAACTTAAATAATTTTGAAAGGCTAACATTGTTTCTGTTCATTCTTAATATTCTCTTTATAATCTTCATTGCAGCTAAACATCTAATACCTACTACTTGCACATAATACCTAGAGTAGCTCTAGCTAGTTAAAGGTGGAAGCGACAAGGTAGGCCGCGAAATTTGAAATTTCTTACGTTTTCTTGCAACTAACAGGTCTGTGACAGGTTTTATTTTAATAAAATAATGATATGCGGCCGTTACTATATGGGTTTACAGAGTTATAATCATTCAAATCAACAATACAACCCTTTTACGTTCATTTAATGCTACTGAATAAAAATGTGAGATGAGTGAGTTAAATGAACGTAAAATAGTTGTATTGATGATTTAAATTATTATAATTCGGCAAATACATGCGTTCTAGGGCCGCAGAGTATATTTTGTTCAAAAGACTACGTGACATTAACCGGCAAATTGCAAAAATCGTAAGAAAATTTGAATTTCGCTGGCCAAGCCCCTTTAAAAGAATACCTAGGTATATATGAATTTCCTTCGGACACATTAGCGATGTCCCTTGATACGTATTTGTTCATTAAACCATTATTTTCATAAATATTTTGAAGTCACAGTTGACGTCCTAGGAAACAAGCGAGAACAACATTGTACCCATCAAGTTAAGTTGTTTAAGTCAAGACGAAGCTTTTACGTTCAACACAAACGTCGCGCTTGATCCGAGCTCTTCGGTTATCTTCGGCGTTGGGCAATACTTGACACTTCTTAAAGATGATTACTTTGGAGTCGTTGTTATAGTGACGTCACGCTACTCTGGCACGGTTCACGCTTGACATAGACAACGCTCGCCGTGAAATAGATTCGACACAACTGAGCCTCGCAGTACTTTTATTCTGTGCTCGCAGTTTCATTCAATATTTGCTCAAGTTTTTACGAGATCCACAGCCAAAACATTGATTTAAAATGCCAGGGCCCCTGATTTATCATCATAAATCAAACTTTAAAAGAGAACCCACGCCACGTAACAATTGCGATGTTTTATGTGTTCATTTCATTTGGTTTTCATTTAATTAAGTATTACTTAATTTGCTAGTAATACTGCAACTGACCATTAAAAATATCCATAAACTACTTTAACTTTAACTTTTTTTATAACCAACAAGTAGTTTTATACCGATTCCCGGGTAAGTTAGAAGTAAAGTTGTCAGTTTGTCTGTTAGCGTTTATTACCTTTAAAAGGAAAGAGTAGATAAATAAGTAACTCGCTTGGACTCATCATTGTGCGATACTTAGGTTTGCATGTGAATAACGAAAGCTTATCGGGACGCACTGACCACAAGTCAAGCTTAAGAAATTAAAAATGTCCTGTTTAGGTATTCATAGCTCCCCACAGTCCCACACATTGCCTCACAATATCAGCGAGCCAGCATGCCGTCCGCGGACGCAGCCCTACGGAACCAGTCACAACAGCATTGTCTGCACTGCCCAGTGACGAGGTGTGAAATCTGACGCCTCGCTGTGAGGCCACAGCTCACACAGGGTCAGCAGCACACACCCGTGTGACAGCGTGACAAACATTACGGTCGTGACAGGATGAAGCGCTTACTGATGGCCTACTACATATTTGGATCAAAATACTGCGCCTGCTTTACGATCTGAATTCGTGGGCAAACTTTGCCATCCCAATTTGTCTTGCTGTTTCTGTGTAGGTACTCCTTTTTTGTTTTGGAGACGAATTTTGGAGCGTCTGGGAATAAGCCCTGTTGGCATCGTCGTTGTTTATAAAACCGTCAGATCTCATTACGCTACCTATCAATACAAACTGAGATTCTATCCTTGGGCAATGAATGTACTAAAACTGCTTATAAATCCCTTGCTTTGGTTGTCAAGGCAATCTAATCAATCAATCACAATGCAAACATGATGTGTGTAAGTTTCAGTATTGTTCGTTGTTTCGCCATTACCACTATTGTAACATGTTTGCAATTGTTCGCTAGCAGTATCTGTGACCTCTCGATTAACACCCATTGGCTACATAACATTGCTGTTTGCTCCAACACGTCTCCATCTCTCCTTGCCGGGTGGTACCGGCGGTACCGGCCCCCGCACGACTGCCCCGAATGACCGCCACACACTGAACATTCCTCTCTCCAATCAACCGAGACGGATGGCACTTTACATTTAAATATTCTCCACACAGCATCATATTGTTATAAACGTTATCTTTCTTCACTTTACAGTCAAGCCGCTTAACCCATGCTAACCTGTCTGGGGTCACTGCTTGATGTAGGCCTTTCTCAGGCTGCGTGAGACTATGAAGAAATACACCAGTTTTTTTTTTTAACTCTCATTTAATCATTGTACCTAAGTGACAACTTATAATTGGCCTCCTTTCACTAACTGGCAACTATCTGTATCCTAAATGTAAGTTTTCTTTAGAAATAAAATAACCATTAACCATATCGAACACTTTCCTAAAGAGAAATCCATGTTCCTCTTCGCCTCATGTATGGCCAGTCAGCAGGCAGCAAGCCGGGCTTGTGAGCAGTAAAGTTACACACTCACACACAATGAAGCATACATACTCCTAGCAGTACGCTGCTACGACAATAAACTTTTTCTTTCCACAGTTCAAAAGAGCAAGTCACATGAGTGATAGTTACAATTTTCCACAGTTTAAAATGTTATCGCTGGCTTTACAAGACAGGGAAGGAATAGAAGGCTGGCTCCTCTCGATAACCCATTTATGACAAACACCAACTTACCTTACAATTTGAATTCATAAATCTTATTTAGATCTAGTATGTGGGTGTTTCATTTGCCCTCAATTTCTTGCTGATCGACTGTTCGCCCATCTGATCGGATAATACGTTTCCTACGAGTAGACTTTCTGAGTTACGTTGGTTATTTTTCCGTAAGGTGTCTACCGACCCCACACCGTGAACTTTTCATTTTGCGCTGACTTGCACATTTCTCTAACTCATTTAAAAGTTCTCTCGGGTTCGCTGGTCGCACAAGATTGTTGCTTCAAGTGAAAATCCACTAACTGTCATCATGATTCATTTTAAAGGGACGCTTGAACTTTTGGATTTAGTTACGAACTAGTGGTGACTTGTAAAAGTTTTGATGGTCAAAACGAAAAATACATTAAACTTATTACATGCATCTTCTTTTTTTACCTTGCCTTCGCCTAGTTATATAAATCTTTATATGACTAAAGTGCCCGTAATCTAATAAATGTTTGGTCCCAGCGCCAGCGCATTTATCATCATTACCGGGTCGTTGAAACGTTTAACTACTATTACTTGTTCTAGACTACCGCGTACCTAAGCTAGGTATCTGCCCCAGTGCACAGCGGTACAAGTTACCAGTTAATTGCATAAGCTAACAGTTTCATTGGTTTTCACAAACCTGTTGCTTTCGCCAGATTTCCCCGCGAAACTACGACTAACTTCGAGTACTTACTGCGAGCTTGGGCGTGCGGCTATTAACTTTCGTGAATCGGATTCCAATTATATCAACTGTCTGTACAATTAAATTATTAAGCTTTCTGGGGGGCTCTTTGCAGTTTGTAGAGACTAGTGTATATTGACCAAAATGATTACTGAAATATTTTCACAAAAAAATTTAGTGGTACCATTTTCTGCAATGGGGAAGTAATGTGACTTTTGGATATCAGCGACAACATCTAGGTACTCTTGTATATAACCTCTAAATAATTAATTTTGACTCTTTAAAAGTTCCTAGACGGTCAAAACTTAAATCTGCAATCATTTTGTTTACTTTAACATATAATTAATTTCACATTTCGTTCTAAGCATTAAAACAATTGTTAAAACATGTAGGTACAACAGTAACAATATAATATGGTTAAGCATCGTGTGATACTTTGTGGTTACGCATACCAATATGCTCCTACACCGACATTGTTGCTCCTTGGGATTGCCAGTTCATCAGTTGGCTCTCACAGTTAATTCGAATGTTTTACAATATGTAACGGAATGATTAAAATGTGCTGACTAGTGTATTGTTCTGAACTTAGTTTTGACAGCTATTATTGTCTCAATTAGGAACGGAACGTGAATGCTCGTTCTAATTCCGCAGCGGTGCGTGGGCGCATGTTCCGAACTAGTTTAACATCTCGCTTGTTACAGTCATTAATATGCTAATTTTAAACCAGTGCCTGAATTACTTCATTGGTTATGAACACTGACACTTAAAAGCAAGAAAGCATGTGTGTTTCGCCGACTTTATGTATTAAATTGAAACAAGTGGATGATGTCTGTAACGTACTTGCAAACGAGCCTACTACTAAGTGCTGACCCTGTTCACGTAAGTTTGTGCCGACGAAATGAATCGTTTTCAGAAATCCAAAATTAATAATATCATATTATTTATGTTCTAATTAAAATCTCATATACGTGAACAAGTTCAACAATCCAAGTTCTTATGAGAAATAAAGATTCTTTAAACCTAACATAATACTCTGGAGTACCTCTTCACATGTTTCGTTTTTAGAGTAAGATTTATTTAGGTTATTGTTCCTGATGTTTATTATGAATTTTCGATAATGACAACACATTGTTGTGCCTCGCGTCCACTCGTGTCGTGAACAACTGGAGAGCAGCCCTGTCTCCCTGTCTCCTCGGCACGAAACACGACAGTAACACGTTACACGCCATTCTTACATGCTCTCAACAAATCATTATAGTCGAGTGCGAACCCTCCCACGTACGAATAACACCTCAAACTACAACGAGCAGTTTTAGGGTCATCTCAAGTATTGAGAGTATGAGTACGTACCATACATAGTACGTAGGTACCTACACTGTCCCTATTTACACCTAAAACTCGTTCTCTTTGTTACAGGTACTCGCCGGCTTCATTAGACAGCCTCCACATAAATCGGACGCTCTCCCAAACTATTCGTTACCCGACCAAGTACGAAAGCTCTTGGTTTGCTGTAGTAGCTGAGTGACGTGTGTAGTACTGAATTTGTGAAGGTTACACCGATTGATCAACACTCTATTGTTCGAGTAACGGTCGCGGTGGACTTGACATCGTCAGTTTAGGGTTAGCTAGGTATTTGAGGTCTTTTATTAGGGATTTGTTTTAAAAATATTTATAGTAAGTACTCAAAATAAAATATCTGCCGAAGCGTCCTTGATCCTTGTGTGATGTTTTAGTAGTGTAGTTATGTTGTTAGTACCATTAGCTAGTTAATATAAAATATTATGTACACACGCTGTGTACGGAACTCCGAGTGGTCGACACTTGTTTCACAAAACTTTTTTAACATCAATCGTCAGACGTCAATTTTCTTCGATGAGTATACAAAATGTCTATGTTCTTGACACACAAACTATTGTACACTTTATTTTCTTGTCAGTAAGGTACCAATTAGATTAATTGTCTGAATATGTTTGTATGTTTCCATGATTGTGTGTTGAAGTGAGAAATTTTAATGAGTCGAATATTAATTGACATTTTGACGGTAGTTGAAGCCTTACGCACAAGTGTCGAAACAGACTAATAAGGATGCTTTGTTGTGTCTACACTACAGTGATGAATAGTTTGGAGAGCGTCAAAATACTTAATACATTCCGTGGAATTACATGTACAGTTTTTACGTGCAGTGAAATCATCGTAACATAAAATAAACGTGACCAGAAGTGCCAATAAAAAGTTAAATGTGAAACAAAAAGTGCAAAGTGATTCTAAAAAAACCAAAGTGATTTAAAATTCGAATTAAACCAAAGTGCTAGTAGAGAACATAATGTTCTAAACACAAAAGTTCCTGTGACAAGAGTGCTAACAATTTTAAAACCTTATTGTTGAAAATTGTAATGTTGGTGTATTGTGAACTTGTGATGTGTGAGTGGGTCAGTATGCGATGAAGCGCAGCAAGTCGTACACGTGGCTGTCGGGGCTGCTGCGGGCGAAGCCCGAGGAGCGCGACGACGAGGAGTGGGGCGCCGCGCCCTGGGTGCGCGCCGACGTCATGCACCATGACAGGTCAGGAGCTGCATGTATACACTTAGTTAACTGTAAGGTACATCTGCGACTGCTGTACTATCTGACAGCTATGCTGCTTTCGTTTTAACCAGCAAAATGTATATTTATTACAACAATACGAATCTTGGGGGCTAGTCACTTAAATCTGTACATTAACCTGGGATGTTGTAACTTGTATTGTACGGTCCTAATAATGTATGAAAACGATTTACCAAATTTCAACCGTCAGAAATGAATATTTTCGGAGATATTAATAGGTACACCGAATATCTAATAAAATCTCCGAAACTATAGCTGCCCCCTGGGTGAAACTGCGTGGCGCAGCAAGTAACTAAGCGTTACACTTTTTGTTTTAAGTGTACTTGACCATTCTCCCATATCTTCCCGTGGGTGTCGTAAGAGGCGACTAAGGGACTTGCCAGAGAATGGGCAGCAGCGTTCTTTGTGCTTTTGTAACAACCGTACTGCGATCGCCAACCCATCATCATTTCAGCCGAAAGACGTCCACTGCTGGACATAGGCCTCCCCCAGGATGGGGGGGTTTTGCCACTATCGCCACGCTTGACAGGCGGGTGGCGATCGCAGTACGGTTGTTACAAAAGCACAGAGAACGCTGCTGCCCATTCTCTGGTAAGTCCCTATTACGACACCCACGGGATGATATGGGATGGTGCTATTATTTACGTCCGACACCATATAGTGATCATACATTATTTTTCAAAACAAAAACATGGGATTTGCATATTTAATGATGACTTTCAGTGGCTGCGGTTGATTAGACTGGGATACTTTAATTTGCTAGAACATTCTTACACAAGACGATACCGACCGACGTAACAAGCAACAGCATAAACATTGCATTCTCGAAACTTTTTTTTCCCGTTGTTATTATTGTCGTCGGAGAAAATGCGTTCCAGGTAGCCCGCGTTGCCCGCTACGGCGGCCCGAGTATTGCGAGTGCGCGCGACAGTTACATGCGTACCTACCCCGGCATGAATAAGGCAGTAAGACGCGATAAACACTCACAAACGACGCAGAACGTCGTAGATCTGATCCATGTGGTACCGAATCAATCGTACGATATAGAACGGACTAATTAATTGGCAGTGCCGATCGATTTGTAAGTCTCTCTGTAGAAGGCGTTACACAGAAACCGGTGTGATTTATTTGCATAATGTTTCGTTTATGGAACGCCTTTGAACGATTTGTGTTGATGTCAATTCGGTCGGCCCGAGGTGTGTTGTAGTTTAGATGGTTCGGTAGCTTTAACAAGATAAATGCAAATCTAGTAACAGCTTAGTCTGTTACTTTGAGCAGAAGCGGTTTCTTTCATACAATAACCATTAATTAGCATAGGACCTTTCAAGGTCCTATGCTAATTAACTAAAGAAACAAACCTAATATTAAATTAACTAAATTAACTGAGAAAAACTCATCGTGAAAACTGTGTGCAGACGCCATCTCAGCACACTGAGGGTTATTATGTCTTCTGATTGGCCATCATGACTGTTCAAAGTCAATACCGCATTCAACTCATTGCCAAGTCGAAGAACCTATCAATGCTTGCAAATAAGAAAGTAAAACATAAAGAAAATTTAAATAGGAATGTCATCCGACTGTCGTGATTCTTTGTAAATTCCTGCAATGTTGTAATAATTATTCCATATCAGTAGGTGTTTTGACTTTAAATTTGAACCAATACAAATAGTTTATAAATCCTTGATTATTTTTGATAATATTGGTACCTTATTCATACTGTTCATTTTAAATATTATATTAATTTATTAGTAAGAATTATGACTGTCAGATATTTATTATTAAAATCATGATTAGTTTAGTTGCTGTATTGATGTAAGTAAAGTTGGAAGGGGACATCCCCTCCATACTGCCGATGGCGGTGACGGCTGGCGATGGCGGCGACGGCTGGCGATGAGGGAGGCAGTTGTTCGGTAACCGTGGAATGGTGAAGACTATCTTTAAAAATACCGCACGCGTTGTAATATAATAATATAAAATATAGTAGCTATTGGTGATTATATGAAGTTTTTATTTTAAGTCAGAAGTGGGATAGACCTGCGAGCCATGTCGGACAAAAACCGTAAGTATTTTTATAAATTCATCACTTTTTTTTATTTTTATTTTTTGATCAGACAAATTCAGTGTTGTGTTATGTAGTCTCATGATTCTGTAGCAATCATTGTAGCGTATTTTCCTGGATAATTGATAGTAGTTGGGCCGATGCACGTGGTACCTTTGGTCGAGGCTACTCCTCGATAGGGTGAACGTTGCATTGGACTAATTTTGTAATAGTTGAATAAGTTGGGCCGATACACGTGGTACCTTTGGTCGAGGCTACTCCTCGATAGGGTAAGCGTTGTTGGACTAATTAAATAATAAGTAGTCGGGCCGATGCTTATGGTACCTTCGGTCGAGGCTACTCCTCGATAGGGTTACCGTTGCATCGGACTGATTATGTAATGAGTAAATGGAATTTGATTGAATTTCGCTACAAGATTTCACTTCCAACAATCTGAATAGTATTTCGTGAGTCTTTGTTCCACTCACTGAATTTTCTGATCAACCATATGATTGATACGCAACAGTTAAGATGTTGTTGATTGCGGCAATTTCTATTGACTGTGACCTGTAATAGTGTTTAGACCCCTATGCGTCGTGCACTTTGATTCAGCCATGTAGGTGAGCTGTTCAGAGATGTACGGGCGTAGTGTAGACCCCTATGCGTCGTGCACTTTGATTCAGCCATGTAGGTGAGCTGTTCAGAGATGTACGGGCGTAGTGTAGACCCCTATGCGTCGTGCACTTTGATTCAGCCATGTAGGTGAGCTGTTAAGAGATGTACGGGCGTAGTGTAGACGCCTATGCGTCGTGCACTTTGATTCAGCCATGTAGGTGAGCTGTTCAGAGATGTACGAGCGTAGTGTAGACCCCGATGCATCGTGCACTTTGATTCAGCCATGTAGGTGAGCTGTTCAGAGACATACGAGCATAGTGTAGACCTCGATGCATCGTGCACTTATATTCAGCCATGTAGGTGAGCTGTTCAGAGATGTACGAGCGTAGAGTAGACTCCTATGCGGCGTGCACTTTGGTTCAGCCATGTAGGTGAGCTGTAGTTTAAAACATTTAAAGTAGGCACCTTTGTTATATTATACAGCCATGTAGGTGAGTTGTAGTGTTAATTTAAATTTACATTGGTCTATGAATATGTTGGTACAGAAAATGAGAGCTACACTCCAGAGCGACCTCGATCACTGACACGACGAAGACTACGGTCTCCCTCCGGTGAATCCGACCAGTCACGTGTGCCCAGGAAAAAGTCGAAGGCTAAAAGAGGAATGTCTGCGGAAGACCTGTTGAAGATATTATCTGCACTACCAAATAATTCAAGTAAGAGTACTCCTATGACCAATGTGTTACCCGAGTTTGATCCTAATAATAAATCCCAGGATGTCGAACGGTGGTTGAGAAAAGTAAATCAGTGTGCTGTAATCTATGGCTGGGATGGAACGCAAATCATCCATTACGCGCTTCAAAAATTATGTGGTCTGGCAAAACAGTGGTACGAGTCTCTTCCATCGCTCGATTTCTCTTGGGAGGAGTGGCAAATTAAATTGAAGAAAGCATTTCCAAACGATGTAAACTTTGGTAAACTACTGGAAGAAATGTTAAACCGTAAAACTCGCACAGATGAAACCCTTAGAGATTACTTTTATGATAAATTATCCTTGCTAAGTAGGTGCGAGATTGTCGGTCGTAAGGCCGTAGATTGTATTATATATGGAATCGCTGATAATTCCGTTAGAAATGGGGCTCAAGCACTTAAATGTGAAGAGCCTTAAGATTTGCTAAACTACTTAGCATCGCAACAGCAAACGCTAGCTAAAGAACCTGTGCGAGGGTCATCCGATCGATCTTTTAGAAAGCGGGATTTTCGTGCGAGTAATAACGAGCAGAGTAGGGTTTCGTCATCAAATAGGCCAACTGAAGGTGTTTGTTTTAATTGTGGCGAGCGTGGGCATATTTACACTGCTTGTAACAAACCTTTGATAAAATGTGTCAAGTGTAACAGGGTAGGCCATAATTCGAACAGATGTGCTAGGAAGCCTTTACAGGAAGCCAATAGCCAGAAAACTCAGAATGCTGAAAAAAGGGTACTTAAAGTAACTTCTGAATTGCATAAAACTAATAAAGTAAATCCCATAACTTCAAACATTGTCGTTAAAAATAGCTCTATAAGCAATAACAATAAATTTAATAAAATTGCTTATGTTAATGGTACTCTGCTAAATACTTATATTGATTTTGGGAGCGAGTGCAGTATGATCAGGAATTCAGAAGCTAAAAGCCTTGGCCTCTCTGAGTGCCACGAATTGTTACCCACTATAAAAGGTTTTGGCAATTCCAATGTCAAGCCAAAGTTTCAGTCCACCGTTCGGATTAAAATTGATGAAATAGAAAGTGAACTGAGTGTTTTGGCTGTTGACGATGAATTGTTAGATGCTCCAATGCTAGTAGGACAGAACTTTACCGAGCTACCGTCTGTAATGGTAATCAAAGATAATGAGAGGCTTAATTTTTACCATGCTCCTTGTGATTTCTCTGGCGATAGGGACACGGTCCTCGATCTTTATGTTGCTAAGGGAATAGTCATATCAAAGGGAGGGCTAGTAGAAATTTATACTCGCCAATCATATACGGGTGACATATACTCCGATGGAGGCACTAGAATGAGTCCAAACCAGGAGTACTACTTACATCAGGGATGTTATAGGATAGAGTGCAGCAAAGGAATCATATTTGTTACTGCTTTGACAAATACTCCTATAACTTTCAAAGCAGACAAACTGATAGCTAGAGTTATACCCATTAAAGAGACTAAGACTTTGATCGTGCGTTCGGATAAAACTAATAGAGAGTTGATGCCCTTAAACGAATCGGATATTAAAGTAGGACATGACATAGATCAAAATGTCCGAGATAAATTATACAAACTCTTAAAAAAGTATAGGAACTGTTTCGCTGCTAATCTTAGTGAGTTAGGCCGTGCAAAAGGCACTGTAATGAACATAGACTTGCAGGATAAGGCTCCAGTTGTCTACAGACCCTATCGTCTGTCACATCATGAGCGTCAAAAGGTTAGGGACATAATCAATGATTTAGTTAAAAATGATATCGTTCAAGAGTCCAATTCAAACTATGCCAGCCCCATACTGTTAGTGAAAAAAAAGGACGGCGAACCTCGGCTTTGCGTAGACTATCGGGTGCTTAATAATAAAACAGTAAAAGACAAATACCCATTGCCGTTAATTGACGACCAACTCTCGAATCTAAGTGGCAACAATTTCTTTATAACTTTAGATTTAGCTTCGGGCTATTATCAGATACCGATGGGAGAACAGAGCCGTCACTTGACTGCGTTCGTCACCCCGGACGGTCATTATGAATTTAAACGCATGCCGTTCGGGTTGGCAAACGCACCCTCGGTATTTCAAAAAATGATGAATCACCTACTGGGTTCACGAAGATTTACATCCGCACTAGCATACATGGATGATCTTCTTATTCCATCAGCTTCCATAAACGAAGGTTTTAATCGACTAGAGGACGTACTTCATGTAATTCAAGAGGCCGGTCTTACATTGAAGCTTTCAAAATGTAGTTTTTTCGATACCAAAATTGAATATTTAGGGTACGAAATCTCGTCAGAAGGTATAAAGCCAAGCGAACGAAAAATTTTGGCAGTGCGAGATTTCCCAGTCCCACGTAATGTTCACGAAGTAAGACAGTTTCTCGGTCTGGCTAGTTATTTTCGCAGATTTGTGAAAGGATTTGGAGAAATTGCTAAACCTTTAACAACTCTCCTCAAAAAGGATGTACAATGGCGATGGAATTGTGAAGAGTTAAAGTCGTTCACAACTCTAAAAAACTGTCTAATCGAACGTCCGCTATTGGCTTTATACAACCCAGAGTTGGAGACTGAAGTGCATACAGATGCTAGTGCTCTTGGCTTGGGTGGTATTCTAATGCAATGGCAGCTCTCTCCCAGGGTGTTGAAACCCATTGCCTACTTTAGTAGGCAAACCACACCCGAAGAACATCATTTCCACTCGTACGAGTTGGAGACGTTAGCCGTGGTTTGCTCATTAAAGAAATTCCGCCCCTACCTTCTAGGACTGAACTTCTCTGTGTATACAGATTGCAATGCGTTGCGAACCACCTTGACTAAAAGAGACTTAATCCCTCGTATAGCACGTTGGTGGTTGCAGATTAGCGAGTACAACTTCACCATTGAGTATCGGCCAGGTAGTCGAATGAGCCATGTCGATGCTCTAAGTCGGAATCCTCCGAATGGAGATGTTACCAACCAAATCCTAAGAACCTTGAACATAAGCACAGATAACTGGATACTCACCCTACAGATGGCAGATCCCAAACTAGAGCATATTTTCAAAATTCTAAAACCAAATGTGACTGAGGAAGTTTTAGAAATAAAAAAGAACTATGCCATTAAAAACCATTCGTTGCATAGGAAGGTTGGGGAAGAGTTTCGTTTAGTCATTCCCAAAGACGCTAGGTGGCAGGTTTGCAAGGCTAATCATGATGACGTAGGTCATTTTGGGTTTGCTAAGACACTAGAACGAATTCAGGGCCGATACTGGTTCCCAAAATTAAGACGCTTTGTAAAAAAATATGTTGCAGCGTGCATAGACTGTGCATATAATAAAGACAATGCATCTCGGATTCGTACTGGCCTTTTGCATCCCATACATAAAGTGGAAAAGCCCTTCCACACGCTCCACTTGGACCACTTGGGCCCATTTGTACGGAGCAAGTCTCGCAACAGCTATATTTTGACGATAGTGGATGGTTTTACGAAATACCTCTTTGCCAAACCGGTTAGAGACACAAAAACAAAAAGTGTTATTAAAGTTCTGGATATTTTGTTTTGTGATTTCGGTGTACCATGTAGAATTATTTCGGATCGCGGAACGGCTTTTACTTCGGCTCAATTTAAGAATTTTTGCATCAATAATAGGAATCAAACATATCCTTAACGCAGTTGCTTGTCCCAGAGCAAATGGTCAGGCTGAGAGATTTAATCAAACAATCCTCGCAGCTTTGTCTACACAAAATTTTAGTAAGGACGAACGTGTTTGGGACGAGCAGCTGGGTCAAGTACAATGGGGTATAAATAATACGGTCAATGCTACCACCAAGAAAAGTGCATCAGAATTGTTATTTGGCATAAAACTAAATGGCCCCATTGATAACATGTTGACAATCGAGACCCTTGAACCCAGTAGTGAATCGATTTCTCACAAGTCAACTGTCACAGACATTGCTCCCATTGAAATTTGTAACGACGATTTCCCTAATAACAGTAATAATGTCGAAAGGTCTTTAGATGTTTTGTATGATACAAATAATGCCAGTCAATCCCCGTCGACCACTCTAAATACCTCTTCTCTTAATAAAACACATGAGATACTTGGTCCACTTTCTTCTATTTTACCTAATGTTTTAGCGAACGATGAACTCTCTAAACAATATTCGCCCGTCATCGTTCATCAGTCTGCGGAAATTGATAGAATTAGGGAGGAAGCTTCAATTAACATTAGAGACAGCCAAATTCGCCAAAAGACAATTTATGATAGGAACAGGTCTTCAGCACCTTCATATTGCGTAGGCGATTTAGTAAAGATCACTAGGACAAACTTTAAGAATGATGGCAAAAGCAAAAAGCTTTTACCAAAATTTGTAGGTCCTTACAGGATTACAAAATGCTTAGGAAATGACCGTTATAAAATTGCAAATGTTCCCGGTTTTAACGAAAGAAAATATGAGTCTGTAATAGCGGCAGATAGGATGCGGCCTTGGATAAATATCAAAGCGCTAGAAATTAATGAATTTTCTAGCTCTTCTACATCGGACTCTGGTACCAGTTCAGATAAAGTGTAATATGATTAGTAATTACATAAAAATGATTAAAACAATTGCTATGATTGTTTGTGTACGTTAAATTACATAATCTGAGTAAGACATTTAAAAATTTGTTTGTAGATACTACAAACTAATTTTATGTAAAAATTAGAGATACGTTAATTTAAGATAACATTATTTTGTTGTAATATTGATAGGATCTGTTTCACCCAAATTGATGTTTTGTTTGTATTCGCATCAGAAGTTACTTCAGCTGATTATTGTTTATAATGTTATTTTGTAATAAAATGTGAGTATGCATTATGCGCTATGGTTGTGGTAGTTTGTATTATAGGTATATCTACAAACTAATTTTATGTAAAAATTAGAGATAGGTTAATTTAAGATAACATTATTTTGTTGTAATATTGATAGGATCTGTTTCACCCAAATTGATGTTTTGTTTGTATTCGCATCAGAAGTTATTCAGCTGATTATTGTTTATAATGTTATTTTGTAGTAAAATGTGAGTATGCATTATGCGCTATGGTTAACAGGATTATTTTGAATGTCGTGATTATTATTGCGTGCACCGGAGTTTTGCACGCAGTCGGACGGCTGAATGTCGTGATTCTTTGTAAATTCCTGCAATGTTGTAATAATTATTCCATATCAGTAGGTGTTTTGACTTTAAATTTGAACCAATACAAATAGTTTATAAATCCTTGATTATTTTTGATAATAATAATAATAATAATAGCCTTTATTTACTGAAAACTAAAAACTAATTACAATTTAATATAAAATAAACAAAACATAACTATTGCACTTCGGCGTCTTCGTTTATCAGCGCGTCCTTTGACGCATAGGCCTCCCCCAGGCTCCTCCATTTGAAGCGGTCTATTGTGTCTCTAGCCCACAAAGCACCAGCCATCTCGACTATGTCATCATCCCAGCGTTTGCGTTGTCTTCCTCTACTTCTTTTAGAACCATCCCTGATTTGCCATTCAGTCACGGCTTTTGACCACTTATTGTTTTTATCACGCAGCATATGACCAGCCCATCTCCATTTCAATCTTTTTGTGTGAAAGGTAGCATCACTTAATTTGGTTATCCTCCTCAGATCTTTAGCTCTCTTTTTGTCTTTCCTCTTTACATTCAGAATACTGCGTTCTATGCCTCGTTGACAAACCTTAATTTTCTGCAGGGTTTTATTTGTCAATGTCCATGTTTGGCAGCCGTAAGTGAGACATGGGAGAACACAAGTATTGAAGAGCTTTCTTTTGGAAGATATTGGGTATTGGTCATTTTTCATTACTTCTTTGAGTGACCAATACCTGTTCCATGTGCTGGTTATGCGCCTTTCCATTTCCTGCTCCATTTGCCTTGTGAACGAAATCAGTTGTCCTAGATAGATATACGAGGTCACATACTCTATAATTTCTCCTTGGATACTAATGGGCTTCTCAACGCTATTCGTCATTAGTTTTGTTTTTTCCTTGTTCATTGAGAGTCCCACCTGGATACTTCCTTCACCAAGCTCTCGTAACATCTTTTGTAGCGTGAGATGGTCGCCAGCGATTAGAACCAGGTCATCTGCAAATCGTAGGTGGTTTAGTAGTCTACCATTAATGTTGATGCCATATTCTTGCCAATCCAGGCCTCTAAACACCTCTTCTAAGACTGCCGAGAAGAGCTTCGGGGATAAAGGGTCACCTTGTCTCACTCCTCTGAGTATTGGAAATTCCTCGCCAATAGTTTCGAGTTTTATCTGGGCTGTTGAATTTGTGTATACATTTTTGATGATTCGGATGTACTTCTGTTCTATACATTGTTGCTTTAATGCTTTCCAAATGCTGTTGTGGTCCAGTGAATCGAAGGCTTTACTATAGTCCACGAACGCTAGATATATAGATTTGTTGTATTCTTGTGCTTTTTCTATGAGTTGTTTAATTGTATGCATGTGGTCTGTCGTCGAAAAACCTGTTCTAAATCCTGCCTGTTCTACGGGCTGCTGTTCGTCGAGTTTTAGTGTTAATCTGTTGAGTATGACTTTTGAAAACACTTTGTACAGATTCGACATTAAACTTATAGGCCTGTAGTTCCCGATTTCGTTTTTGTCACCTTTTTTGTGTATTAGTACTATTACAGACTTCGTCCATTGGGCAGGAATATTTTCGGTGATTAAAATTTGATTGAAAAGGTACCACATATCTTGTAAGTTTTCGATTGAGATTGATTTTAGAGCTTCGTTAGTTACGTAATCCGGACCTGGCGCTTTTCCATCTTTTTGTGTATAGATTGCAAATTCTATTTCACGTTTCAAAATTGGTGGAATGTCTTCGTTGCTGTTGTCCAGATTTATGTCTTCTTCTTTGTGTTGGATAGAGTATAGATTTTTGTAATAATCGGTAGCTGCTGCCATGATAGATTTTCTAGTAGTTTCAATTTTTTTAGATTTGTTTTTAATGCAAGGGATCCATTCTTTTTTATTGCCTAATTCTTTTAGGGCTCTTCTAATACCTCCTGTTTTTGTTATGTGGTCGTTTATGCATTGTGCCCTTTTCAGATTTCTTTCTTTTTTAAGGTTATGACTTATTTCTTTGCTTAGTTTAGTTATTTCTGTTCTTACTTCTTTGTCTTTTTTCCGTTTAAACAAGTCTTTCCTTAACTTTAAGAGTATTTTTGTTGTTTGACTGACATGTTTTCCCTCGGTTTGTTTGTGTTTTCCTTTTGAGAAGGTTTTATAAAGAAATGTATCGTACAAGCTTTGGATACCGTTTGTGTCTTCACCACAATCTTGGGATGGCTTGCTAAACTTTATTTGTAGGTTTCTCGGTATTCCCTCAAATTGTGTTCTCGCTTTAGGAGAGTCTTTAGTGTACAATGTTGCTCTCACCATTCTATGGTTGGTATTGAAATTTAAGGCGTTGATTACGCTCACATCATGGAATGGTTTCGGATAGTTTGTTGCTATGTAGTCTATTTCGTTTTTGTACTTGTTGTCTGGGGAAGACCAAGTCCATTTGTGGTTTGGGTTCTTTTTAAAGAAGCTATTCATAAAGCGAAGGTTATTTTCCAGTGCTAGCTCTATCATTCTCTGTCCATTGTTGTTTCTGTTACCTATTCCGAACTTGCCGATTATTCGGTTTTCATTAAGTTTCTGTGTTCCTATTTTCCCGTTAAAATCTCCCATTACTATAACGTTTTTGTGCGTATTTTGTAAAGTTGTTGCTAGTTCTTTGTAGAATAAGTCTTTGTCTTGCTTTTTTGCCATCTCTGTTGGAGCGTATATCTGTATGATTGTCCATTTGTTTTTAAAACCCGGTAGGTTTATGTTTAGAACAGCTATTCTTTCAGAAATACCTATAAGTTCTTCAATATATTTCTTAAGATGTTTCTTAATTAGAAATCCTATGCCAAACTGTCCTTTGGTTTCGCCTTTGTAAAAGAAGATGAAGTCGTTGTGCTCTTCTATGCTGCTTCCAATTCTGCGTACTTCGCTGAGTCCCAATATATCCCATTTAATGTTTTCCAAGGCGATTTGTAGTTCTTGCAGTTTTTCAGATGTTCGTAGTGAAAGAGTATTCAGTGTACAAATGTAAATTTTTTGCCTTATAGAATTCGAAGTATTGTTCGTGGTGTTTATATATTTTGGTTTATTTCCTGGGGGGTGGTGGTCATGAGTCCCCACGGTGACCAGCCGGGTTGGGGATCTTTTTATGTTGTTTGTTGTTGCTACTTTATCGTTTTTGATTAATGAGTTGATACCGAAGTGCGCTAATTCCTAGTTTTCTTTTATTTCAGTGAGGGACTGTGATCTTGCTCTGTACATTTCCTCAAAAGCATTTCTAACATTAGGTTTTTTCGAGACATTATTTTTTATTTCACCAGCTGATGTTCCATTAGGTGAATTTGAAGGTTGCCTTTTCCTTTTGTCTCTGTTTTGTTCACTTTTTTCTTTTACAATCAGTTTATTTCCTCGGAGGTAAGCGATATGACCCTTTTCCCTTTCTTCCTGCAGTTTAGGCATCAATTCCTTCCTTTTCTCTAATGTTTCTTTACTGAAATCTTCGCTTATGCTAATTCCTTTAGGAAGTGACCTTTTGTTCTTCAAAACCTCAACTTTTCTCCAGTTAGTAGTGAAACTGACTAAAATCGGTCTTGCTTTATCTTTTTTCATACCTAATCTATAAGCTTTCATAATTTCATGCTTCTCGATATTAATCGTGAGTTTTTCCTTAAAGATTGACCTCGCTAAGTCAATGGGTAATATTTCGTTTGTTTCTTCTACTCCAAAGATTATTACGTTGTTCTTTTTCTTCTCTGCTTCAAAACGCTCAATTTTAGTTTGAAGTTCTACTATTTCTTCCTTTAAAATAACGTTTTCTTTCTTCAATGGTTCCAGTCTCTCATCTATTATTTCGAGAATATTTTTGGTCACCGAATTGGTAATTGTAGCGGTTTGCTTTTCCATCTCGACTTGAAGTTTTTCGAATAAGGTTGCCATTTGACCTTCCATTATGCTTGATATCTGTTATTATTTTTAGTTATTACAACTCCGATTTTTATTTGGCAGCACTAGTTTTTATTGGGCCACACTAGTTTTTATCGGGCAACACTGGTTTCTATTTGGCAACTCTGTATTTATCCAATTTGTTTTATTATGTTGGTAATGTTGGTTATCTTTTGTCTATGGTTTGGCAAGATGGCAAGTGATTTCGTTCGTTTTCGTTCGGTCAGCTGTCAAACGATTTGTAAACAAACGTTTTATTCCGTTGAGTTTCAAGTGAGATGAAGATAATTGAGAGTAAAATTCGATCATGAAACTCACAGAGGCAGTGTTTTGGATGATTTCTCGCAGTGTTTATCTTCCTTATCCTTTCAGCAGTAGAATAGCACTTCAATACGGAATAGATATTCACTTTGTGCACTATATTTCTGTGATTTACTACGGAGCAAAATCAAGTACGTCTGTTCGGTAAGCACACCGGAAACGGAATTTTTGATAATATTGGTACCTTATTCATACTGTTCATTTTAAATATTATATTAATTTATTAGTAAGAATTATGACTGTCAGATATTTATTATTAAAATCATGATTAGTTTAGTTGCTGTATTGATGTAAGTAAAGTTGGAAGGGGACATCCCCTCCATACTGCCGATGGCGGTGACGGCTGGCGATGGCGGCGACGGCTGGCGATGAGGGAGGCAGTTGTTCGGTAACCGTGGAATGGTGAAGACTATCTTTAAAAATACCGCACGCGTTGTAATATAATAATATAAAATATAGTAGCTATTGGTGATTATATGAAGTTTTATTTTACGACAGACAATAGTAGCGAATGACACGGGACGGGCAGAGTAGCGCGCGCGCGTGGGAGCACGATCTGCCCCGAGTGTGCCCGACTGTGGCCGAGTGCGGCAGGTCGCGGGTCACGCATTGTTGTGTCGCGACCATTGTCCAGCTGTCCACCAGTTAGATGGAGACGTCGCTTGTAGACGCTTTTGGCTTCGGGCTATTGTGAAAGAGGAACATGTTTGGGAACATTGTCAGTATGCTTAGAAGTTATACTTTCGTTTTCGTCCAGTTTTGTTTGTGCATTGTCAGTACTTACGTAGTTTTTGCTTTTCTTGCGCAGATAAGGGAGAAAAACTAACCCCAAGTAGTAAATCACAATCTAGTAGTCCAAATACTCTAATTCAAGTATTGACTTGTATCCAATAATACTTCTATAAGTAAGAATTCATTCCAATTTATAGAAGCACATGGAACCAGTTATATTTATAATGTAATATTATTCTTGTCTTAATCTACTTGTAACTAACCTCGTATCATTTAATTTTACGCCAAACGTTTTATTGCAGATTTTACTACTGCCGCCATCGGTCCAGTCTTAATTATTATATTTCCATAATATAATGTGTGATCAATTTGTACGGATGTCGGATCGCTATGTAGCCTGTTCAAGTTTTTGTGTGAGATTTGTCACACGACGGGTTTTTGTGCCGATTCTTAAATAGCGTAAGAATATCCTTGAACTGCACGGGTGCTAGGCGCAATCGATTTGATCCGTCTCTTGTATTTAACGGGTTCAGTATGACTTTCGTTTAATTTTTCGTACTTACGTCTTTTTCTATAATTTATGGCGCTTGCCTTGTGAGGTTCGGCAAAAAGCTAAAATATACTAACACATTGGTAATTAATCATATTAAGCAGCAGTTACTTGTTACTAATATTTTTTCTATGAGCGCTAGTGTAACGTATTTATTGAAACAAATGCCAATTACTTTCGGTATTCGGGTTAGGTTAGGAACGATAAACAGGTCCAGGGGCGACGGATTCGGGGACATCCGTCGCCCCCCATCTCACTGGACCCGAGACGGCGGCGCGTAGTGTTCCACGCGCGCCTCTCATGACGTATCGGGGGGAGTACACCTCACTCCCCCCAGGGACGAGGCCCGCACTGGTCAAGCGGGCCGGCACTAGTCCGGGGCAGCGGAAGTCACATTCGTTCCCGCTGCCCGACGCAAGTGTGCGAGGGAACACCGGTGTGGTTTTAGTCAGTTGGAGTCTGACAGACCCCTCCGCCTTCCCCAGGCGGAGGACATCCGTGCGGAATTCCACATCGTCAACAAAAAAAAAAAAAAAAGGAACGATGAATTGGGTTAGGTTGGGAAGAGGGTTACGTAAGGAATAAATATTATAAACGTATATAATAAATAAATATACGTATGGAATAAATATTGTAGTGCCTCGGGCATGTTCGCTGTCGCTCGTGTCGACTGTTTTCATGCAACGATGCGTAAGCGTAGCGCGTCCCTGGTGCGCAGAGTTCGCGGCATCCCCAACAGCGTACTGATGATGATAGCCGACAGGCTCGACTGTCCATACATACGACGCTGTAGTGACTTGCACGTCACATGCAGTCGTCGGATGGCAGCATAATTGTGACTGTAAATTGTAATGTGGTTTTTTATTTTATTTTGTATTGTGTATGTATGTATTATTTGTGTTATTTATTGAATTATGTGTTTTGTTAATTGAATTGTGAGTCCTTGTCACTCTAATAAATTAATTAATTATAAAAATATATTTTTTAAAACAGTTGCTCAAAAAGTGGCGTATTGCAGGGACGTATAGCGTTCGGGATGTGGGCTATTACACACTCGAGCTTTTTCTTTACCTTTTCCGAACTCGTGCGTTCTCTTTCCCAACTGTCAAAATAATGTCTATTAAAAAGAAAAAAAACCAACCACGGAGTTTTTACAAAAAAAAAACATAGAAGTTTTTATGATTCATGCAAATATTTCTAAAAAGAAGCTACTAATTTGTTTCAATATTAGATTTAATGACTTGATTCAATGAGTTAGGTTAGGTTTCATTTCATATCAATAAAAAATTTCTACTGAAGACTTGGCTGTATGGGCATAGTTCCCTTTGCCTACCCAGAATGGGTAAAAAAAAACAAAAAAAAAAACTCTGCTTATATTATTTTACGGTTGGCGCCATTTTCCAAAAATGTTCTTTATTAAATTGCTTCATTTTTTCGCAACTGTATTAAAAATAGTTGTTCAGTACACGTGCGGAACCGTCATTGCAACTTGTTCCGACTGTCAACCCTCACCTTCGGCTGCGCATCGGCTCGGGTAGACATTTGTCGGAACTCTTTGCAATGACTGGCTTTCCGAACTCGTAATGAAATATACTATTTCCTACCGGGATAAGTTTTCGGGTCAGGTTAGGAATAATCGAATTACTCCATAGATAGAAATAGTATCCATGGTCTAAGATGCCTAATAGTCGTCTTAAAAAAATATCGTAAAACAATAATTAAGTTCACAAATTGATTCATCACTTGTGCCTCGTCCTAGAATGGAGGCGCCTTCGCCCCAAACCGGCACGCGGCAGGCGGCGACCAATCAGCACTGTTTATGTAGCACTTTGTAACTAACCACTCCTTGAGCCATAACCAGCTAACCGCTGACCTTTCTGGCCGAAGTGAAGGCATGACATCATTATAATATTTTAACGTTGCCATTTTAGGTATCTTCCTGCAATGCTGGGCTTAGTCACTTCACAAATTGTTTATAATTAGATAAAAAATAACAAAGATGGATGATCATTTCGGGACTTACGTTATCTAATTTGCTGGATTGTCTTACAAAGAAGAAAACCAAAGCAATGGATTCCAGATAGACAAAGTAGTAAAAAACCGGTCAAGTGCGAATCGGACTCGCGCACGAAGGGTTCCGTACCATTATTTATAAAAATCACTTTTTTGTATGGGGGCTCCCATACAAAAAAGTGGTATTTGTTGTTATAGCGGCAACAGAAATATATAATCTGTTGAAATTTCAACTGGCTAACTAACACGGTTCATGAGATACAGCCTGGTGACAGACGGACGGACGGGCGGACATCGAAGTCTCAGTAATAGGGTCCCTTTTGACCCTTTTTCTCTTTGCTCTTTTTTGGGTACGGAACAGTAATAAGAGCACCAAAATTGTGGGTCACTGATGTGGGTGATAACCTCCGGCGATTTCTATGTGTCTAATCGAACTAAGTATGTAACAGTGCATCGAAACTGACCTGCCATGTGTCTCTGATTATTCTACCAACTACACTCCATTGTGGAGGCTTTTACTACGAGTAATTGGGGAGATGGTGACGCGAATTTGAATAAAAGAGCCTATTGAAAATTAACAGTTCTGTTAAAATAAGTGTTATCCAATTACGTGATTAGGAGTCTGTTTGCGAATATACATACCTAACCGTGTATTCGGCGTCGTAACGTCAAGAAGTAAATTAGATGTGTTAATGGCTTGATGACAAGACATTCATTTTGATTCTTCTGAAAGTGGAGAATTCAGGAAACAAAGTTGTAAAATAACCAATAAAAAACGAAATATTCTCAAAGCAAATGAATAACAGAATTCAAAATAGTTTTTACTCACACACAAACATACGGCAGGTTTTCGGTTTTGTACACAAACCACGTTCGATGTTCTACATGAATATTTTCCACTGAAGGCCTGAACTATCCTGTCCGAGTCCTGTGCACCTGCCATGGCTGACCGTCAGCTTGTCAGAGCGCAGCAGGGCGCGCGCATAATGCACAGTGCGTGCGGTGCGCCCGCGCAGGGCCGTACGCTATACGCGTCGCACGCACCGAGACGTCTTACTTCATAGCTCGTCTGACTGCCCGACGTGCTACATGGTGCACTTGTAAATTATAACAAGTTATTCTTGAACGAATAGTAAGTGTATTGTAAAATGTCGTAAGCGTAGGAATCGCTGTTTGAATTATAACATAGCTTCAAATATCTCACTCTAATTGCGTTTCACACAATCATAATCCTTCGAAATAAATTCTTAATTCGTTGCTTCAGTTATTATTTAGAAATAAGTCTGCTGGGCAACGAATCCTCCAAATTAATGGAATTGCGATTATAAGTGTACCTATTACAATTGCCTCGTTGCTTACCCTCGCAGTTGTACCAATTTCGCATCATTTCAATTTCAAGCTACGTCTTGAAATTCACACTGGTCATGAAGTGCCATCTGCAGTTCTACACAAATATGTATTCACAAACCACAAGTGAGAACTTCGTAAGTGGTTTCCATTTCCACACACTCACTGGATCGTTCTGTAAGCGTATACTTCAGAGTTATTCAATGAGCCAGATGTGTTTAGTCGGGACTTAAAGTGTTGAACATAAACACGGTGTGGCCGCAGCCTGCACTGCTCACTGCAAGCTTAGAGATCGTAAAGTCGTCGCGGTGCACGTATAGTCCGGGGAATTTACGCCGAAAATTAGGCTAACTTTGCATTAATTAAAAACAGCGATTTTTTTCATTGAATGTGTAGGGTATGGACAGGAGAGTATATTAAGCTGTATCCTGCGAAAAGTTCACCTCCGCGTATATGTTTTTTTTAAGAAAACGTCTAATATTTATATGACTTGGTGGAAAAAAATATAAACAGGTATGTTTATTTGGAGTATTTGTAGAAGAGATTGAGTACTACAAGTAGGTCAGAAAATTAAACATTTTCGTCCACGGAACACTCGTTTTTTTTAAAAAAATCTTATTATTTGACTTCGTACTTAAGGCAAAAATATTAACAGGACAAAAATAGTGCTAAAATGATTTATATCACCATGTCTAACTATTATTATGAAAATTAAACAAATTCTGCTCCGGACTTCACAGAAAATCAAAAAATCTTAAATACTACTTACGGCAAAAATGTAACAGGATTTAAATTCATTTAATAATGAGAAATATATAAATCCAAATCTTAATCCCCCAAAATTAAACAAATTAGAGCGATAATTAATATTGTCAAAGTAAAAATTAAATTACGATGCACGGTGTCAGCGCTAAGCAGCGTGCGGCGTACGGCGTGTGCTAGTGTGCGTAAACAAGATAAGCGCTGCGTTCATTGTGTGCGTATGACTGTGTTGTTGTTTGAGTCGGTGTTTTATTGAGTTACGCGATTGTAAACCTTATTTCTATTACGGAAAGATCAAATTTCTATGAAAGTGCTGCGCCAAATACAAGAATGAAGCTTGCAGACGTATTTTACGTAAACATTAATTGTTTTTTTTTCACGATTTGCTTTAAAGTGTTTAATTTTCATGTAAATAGGTTAGAAATAGCCTTTAGATGAAAGTTAAACTAAATTAAAACCCTGTTACCTTTTTGCCTCAACCGCTATTGTAAAAAAACTGGTAATAATAACTTCCGGTAGTACAATTTGTTTAATTTTGTTTATTGGCGGTGTAATATATTAATTTAAGTTATTTTATGTAAAAAAACTGCTGTTTATATTTTTGCCTTAAGTACAATCCAAAAATTTCGTAAATGTTTTTTTACCTTAATTTCCGTGGACGAAAATGTTTAATTCTGAAAAAATATATTACTGTCACCAATCCTTTACCTAAATAACTAAATTTGTCCTGTTAACTTTTTTTCCCATGTTTTTATTCATAAAAACGCGTTTTCGTCTTTTTCAGCTTGATCTGGTCTCGGAAAATGTTTAATTTTTTTTTATTATTTGAAGTGCTAAGGTCAAGTACACGATTCAAGAAAAAAATCGCTGTTTATATTTAATGCAGGGTTCAAATCTAAAAGCCCCGGACTAGTAAACCACGGCGGAGGGGGCACGGCTGCGGTCAAGCTCACCTGCTCACCATTTCACACACCAACAGATGTTCTACGGGTTACGTGGCTAATCTACTGAGATATTTTCTTTTATGTTCCTTAATAGAAGCTTATTACCTAATAGGCTTTCTCGGTAGGTTATTGAAATTATATCATCATACCTACAGAGTTATTACAGCCAGTGTACTCGGTAAAAGCCAATATCCCAATTTATTCTTTTGGTTTTGAGTTAGTCAGTTTAATTTAAAAATTAAAAAAAGTTTAATATTGGTTATTTTTTGTTTTTTTACGATAAATAACTATTTACATATAGCCGTATTATGTTTGTTTATGTATTACACCTTCGATTATTATTTATGTACTAGCTGACCGGCGCAACTTCGTTTGCGTCACATTTTCCCCGTTTTCGCAACATTTTTCATTGCTGTTCCTCTCCCATTGGTCGTAGCGTGATGATATAATTATAGCCTATAGCGTTCTTCCATAAATGGGCTATCTAACACTGAAAGAATTTTTCAAATCGGACCAGTAGTTTAGGAGCGTATTCAATGCAAACAAACAAACAATCAAATATTTCCTCTTTATAATATTAGTTTAGATTTACTTACCTAAAATCATAAGTTTGCCTGGTGTGAAATGTATGTTGATGTTGATAGTCATAAAGCCGTTCTCCCGGCTAACGTTACGCCACACACAAGTGTGCGTATTGACCAGTAACGGGTCGCGTTTAGTTCGCCACAACAGAACACGCGGTATAAGCAAAGCAAGCATTTAGCCTAGCGAAGCTGTCCGACTATGATCTGTAACAAAATTAAAATCCAAACCTACTGACCGTCGTTTTTAGGAGACACTTTTTGACTTTTCAATTTGTGCCTTTTATTTTACGTATACACAGACGTTTCCTGCTTCTGTGTCATTCCAAAAAAGAAGCAAACCATCACTAATACCTAACCCACGGATACTTAATCCCTCTTCCCACATAGTTGCTGTACTTTCTAAATTAAAAGCAAATAAAGCACGGCGCGTATCTGTTCGGCTGTCACTTTCAATATCCGTTTCCTAGCCGAGTGTGAATTGAAAATGTAACCGCAGCGCGCTGATTGGCTGCGAGATCGTCCGTGCGCGCACGCAACCTCCCGACACACAGGGCTCCGGGGCTCTGGGTGACTCTCCTATAGGACTGGGCTTTGTTTTACTAGAGGAACTCATTAATGTTTAATTGGAGAAGTCTAATGAATAAATTGAATAAAATATTGTCGCTCCGCTAAGAAAGAAATACCTGTTGAAACAAACACACAACTTGCGCCGAGGCAGTAGTACGAGCTGTTGCGTTTGAATATTTAAATTAATAATGAAGAAAAAGATTTGTACGGAAAAAGTTAACCATGGAGACCGGTGATTAAATGATTGGAAATAATTACGTATAAGGAATGTAAATACACCCTTAACGAAGCCGAAAGGCACTTGTTTACCGCGTCAATGCGATTTTCTTTTGTTCTGGACCATACCTGGGTATGTTTTACTTACTCAGATATTCGACGTCAAAGTTCCGTCTTAGCAAGTTTTTTTTAAACTATACATTTTTTTAATTTTATAACTGTACTTGAAATACCTCCATGACCCGTTTACTATTCAATGCATCCATCAGCACAATGCTTTCAATGCGTAACATTGAAAAAAAAAACGTAATCCCCTCCAAAAAAAAAGTCGTTTTCGAGCAATATTTTTTAGGGTTTTCTTTAATATTCTTTGTGTAGTTGATGAACAGTATGCTTGGTTGACGGCTTGGTGAGGGGTCTGTTTACACCTTGTAAGTGGTATCGATCGCGATTATATTATAAGTCTTTAATTGATCTATGTTGTGGAGACCCTGCCAGCTGAGGTTGATAGCTAGGTGTGGGCTCCGCGGCTTACATCACGGATAGCATGAAGCTGGCTCGAAACCTAACCGCCGCGCGCCGCACCGCAAACAATCAATTCTGATTGCGTTTATGGAGCACAGTAACTAACAGCCAACCACGAAGCTTGCTCTCTTATATATTTGAGAACGTGAGGTTTCACGCGTTTCACAAATTAAATACTACCTTATATGCAGTTACTTGCTTTTAGGGATTATCTGTGGACTTCACACGCTTTTAAATTACTGTTATGAAATATCAAATGGTGGCGGTCAACATTGTAGAAATCAGAAACTGCCTGCATATAACATTAAAACAAAAAATTGGTTATTTCGTCATAAGTTTTCTTTCGCGGAAATAACAAGCATGATGTACTATTAAGATCGCATAAGCTACCAACAAACTACCTTAAAAGCGTGAAAGATTTCTAATAATTGTAAATTTATTTCAGACATCTATGTTTTTATGATAATAATATATATTTCTACTGTTAATTACCCCTGGAAGCTTCTGACTCAGTCATTATTATTGGTTCTCTGTCATCAGATGGTTATGACCAGGAAATAGAATTGTTTTTATATGAGCACTAAACGTTGCTCCCACTTACTGTTAGCTCTTAGTTATGGGACGTTATAACGACGCTCGTTATACTACGTAGGTATTTATGAGGTCTCCATTCTGTAGGCAATAATTGCTGTTAAATAAAAGACTTATTTAGGGAACGATTTGCTACTGGTTTTAGTTAAGTAATGAGTCGGTAAAGTATCTAAACCTATTATGGTTTTATTAAAGTTATTGCTAGGAAAATGGAGACTCTTAGTAGCTGTTACACCGTACAAGTACAACATTAACTTATTGTGTATGATATTTAAACGGAAAGCTGAACATAAAAGCTGTCACGTATTTGACAGGTAATACATATTTTTCAATTATAATGGCAAATGTAGCAAGCATAGGAACAGGTTTTTACAGGTAGTACAAGCGTAGATAAGGTAAAAAGTAGATCAAAAGCTCACATCAAATCAAAGATTTATAAGAAGAAGACCTATTACTCCCCCTTCACCGTGACAATCGACATTAAACAGTAATATTTCAACAGTTAACGTGCCCCGTCCCTCTGCCTGCTACCCTGCAGCGAGAGCGTGAATGTGCCCATCATACAATTTAAATCTGGCCATAAGGCCGTCCCTCACTCGCCTAAACCGACATAACTGCCACTTTCCATACGCTCCATAAAAATGCAGTTAACTCACTTCATGAAAGCTCCCCAATGGAAAATAAACTTTATTTTTGGAGAGAAAAGGTTAGAATTGTAAGGAATGTGAATTAAAAATTGGCCTGAAAGATGGCATTATTCATATAAATGGGTTTTGACAGTTTTATTCTTTGTTACTGATGTGATATTGCGCGCGTGGGGCGGTCTCACATGGGGAGCTACAGAAAACTTTGTTAACTGTGGAGTGAATATATCCTGTGAAACATCACAGAATGTACTCTCTAGACAGTTAACACTTGATAATTACCAATTATTACTTACCATCCATTCATTATCATCATTACAATTTTCAAATCTTCAAAAGGACCTTAACTCAGTCAGTGCTTCGTTTTAAAGGGTTTGCCCAAAGAACTTAAATTACTTAGTCTGTAGTTAACTGCAACCTAAGTAATTCAAGTAAGTATGTTTGTAAAAATAAGTATTAATTACCACATTTACCTATCGCTGACGATAATGAAGTCAGTTAAACACATGGATTTCTTCCATGTTCAATGCCATGGCAGTAGTGAGTAGTCTCGTGTGTGTCAGACCGAGCCTCAGAGCTAAGTTATCTAGACTAGGAAGGAACAGGACGTTTCACACAGATAGACCCATTATGTACTCTATTTATATCGCAATGTTTAGCTCTACAGGTAGGTATTTGTATTTACAGTGACTGTCCCGAAACAACAGTTGATATAAAGCTTTTAAAAAAAGAATTTATATAGGGAGGTACTAGGTACTGCCAATGCTCAATTAGGAATGTTCATATCTTGCTTATTGCTAAATTCCTAAATGACTTCTTAGATTTATGTTATTTTATGTCCTTAGGATAGTCTTGAGATCTTTCTCAGAAATCATTCTCTCCTGAACCCTTCTGTAATAAAACTTGAGTTACTAAATAGTCCCTTTACGAGTATGACTCGATTTTCACGCTGGCCGTTCCTAGGCATAAGTACTAATAGTTGAATACCACACGTATCGCAAGAGTTAGTAACAGATTAACGACTATTAGATACTTCGCGGACACAAACATTGTGTGCGTATACGTTCACACTTATCTTAGTGCTTTACCGGAGTCTGTACCAGCCGGGGCTATTACGATACGTTCATCAGTGCTATTAACAAAGATTGTACAAGTAAACCTTTACAGTAACAGGTCAAATACCCGTGTAAATACAGTCACGTTAAGTTTAATTAATACCTGAACATTCAATAATTCGCTAGCAAGTATTTTTATAACCAACACTTAGTCCTCTCTCTAACAAGATACTGAAACATACAACGTTAAACTGATAGGTAAAAGCTACGATAAAGATATTGCCGTCCAGTTCAGAGACATTCTTACATCCACTCGATATTGTAATTGAGCAAACACGTTATCATTGTAGTAGAACCCACCACATTTAGAATAGATTCATTTAATATGATGTTTTGAGCTATTGAGCGCCCGAGTATTAGACATTCAGCGAAAAGTGTGCGAAAAACGTGTAAGAACAATAATTTTAAGTGTTGTAGCCTTATCACATGACACTTCACAATTAGCACAACCACCAGAGTGCCCGGACACTGACCGCCGAGGTGTCCGACTGTCCGGCCCGCGTCGCCCGGCCCCGCGTGCTGTACTGTCCGCGTCGTCGGTCCGCGCACGTGTCCAGATAATCGTTGTGTTTGCCGAGGCTATTGGACACAGCGTGGGCTGGACCACGGTCAGACTATGGACAATAATTCCGATTTGATATAATTTATCTTGAGATTAGTGCTGGGGAAGATGCGGAACGAGGAAGAGCTGGGCGGTTACTGTCCAGCAGTGAGGACCTGCGACGTAGGACTTGGTAGGAATGATGATTTGACAAACTGGTCATTTAGTAGTTAGACATCATCAACACCAAGGATTGTGCGGATGTCAATTGTGATACCGACTTTAGACACAATGTTACATTCCGAAATACAAGCATTCAAATATCTATACAATTATTACCAACACTAATATAGTGGGCCCAGATGGCCGCAAATTCCAGTAAAACATTCACTTCCATCTGGTTAGATTGAAGTATCAAAGTCGTGATATCCTTTGAACAGCAAATATGCAGAGTTCTAGTGTTAATATCGACGTGTACAACATAATAAGACTTCCGTCCAGAGTGGCCTGTGCCGCTGTAGCAGTGAGTACACAAATAGTCTTAACTGTTGCCTTCCGCTTTCCGTCTGTGTACGTCGGCTGAGGAACACTTGTGAACATGGACCAGCGTGGGATGTGTCGAGTGCATTTCATTACAGACTCCAATATTTGGTCGACTTTCAACATACTGTTTTTTTTTTTCATTCTTCTTTAATTATAGAGGGTTTAATCACAAAATGATTATGCCACCCTCATCGGTATAAACAAATATTTCTTACGATCTAAATCCTATCTTAGCTACTTTTTACAAGGTTCTTGCATCCTTTGACAAAGGTGACGCAAGAATACTGTTACATTTACCAACATCCATTGAAATGGGTAAAATTAAAGGTCTTTCGGCCTCGTTCCGGACACACTCCATCAGAATATGGTAGGTATCTTCCACTGTACTACACTCCGGACAGTTTGGCGAAGTAACTTTACCCATGAGAAACGCAAAACTGTTCAATGGTATGTGTCCCGATCAAAGCCGAAGAGCCATAATGATTTCTGATCGACTCATGTTGGCCTGGTCGAACCATGGGCCTCGAGAAAGTGTTGGTTGGATCGTCCGATACCAGATTCCCTTGCTCAGTGACCTCTGGTCGAAGTGCTCTTGCCACATTTTGGTACATTCTTCTCTTACTACATACGAAAAATCACTGTGCACGGGAAGATATGAACAAGCCAACCCATCATCGCATGCCTCCTTTGCCAGTTGATCAACTATTTCATTGTCTTCCAAGCCAACATGAGCCGGTATCCACTGAAGTACAATTTTCATTTCCTTAGAAATAAGCTTATTCAATAATTTAATCACCCTATATGCAATCGGAGTGCCCCGAAAATTTGTGGTACACCGAATTAGGTGTTGAAGAGCGCTTTTCGAATCACAAATAATAACATAATTGCCGCTTTCAAACGAGTCAATGTACGATAATGCTTCTTCTATTGCAACAAGTTCTGTATACATTATATTGCACTTTGCGCTAACCTTTAATTGTACTGCGATTTTGGTTTGTGGGTCGAAAAACGCTGCACCAGCACCTTTTTGATCTTTGGATCCATCTGTATATATTTTATAAGATTCCGAGTAGGTGTTATTTAAAATCCTAGTGCAAAACTCAATCAGTTTAGTGTTTTGGTAACACTTTTTAGCCGCAAACACGCCATCCACTTGAGGGAATACTATTTGAGACAGATCTATCCTATGAACCCAGGAATCTAATGAGAACATTTCAAGCTTTGGGCTTGTGTAAACAGGTAGTAAATCTAGGGACTCGTGCATTTTAATTAACAATGGCACTTTTCTTCTCCAATGTGATTGTTGACAAAGTACTTGTAATTCTTTTAAAACAGCAATGATATTATTATCCGCGTATGATTTTATTTTGAGCCAATATTTACCCGCCAGATAATATCTACGAAACCTCAAAGGTGTCAAGTTTAATTCGTTTTCCATAACGTGAATGGCTGTTGTTCTAATAAAGCCACCGATAATCCTCATGCAAATATTTTGGACCCTGTCTAATTTACTTAAGTGAGTTTCACAACTGGTGTCGTATAGGAAGCAAGCGTATAGGAAACATATTGTTGTGAGCGGATATATACTTTCTTTTGGATAGTTCTAACGTTTCAAGGCAATTAGGTAGCTAGTTATTGGACCGTCATCAAAATCGCGTGAGTCTCCACAAGCAGGAGTTTTGTCAATTCATGGGATATTTGAAAAACTAACCTGTGCATTGACTAACTAAAACTGTATGTTGTAAACCAATTACAATTCTTAAAATGTAGGAAAGGCCTTATTGACATTACAAGCAACTCAATCATAACATAGCACATTGCGTGTCCCAAACTAACAGCAAACATGAGCATGGAGTTCATTATGTAACTGAATCCTAATGCCGGAAGAATGGCTGATTTATCAGATTTTATCAATCTTGATGTAAGGCGTGCTAGATACAGTGCCCGGCGATTTGTGGCGCCCCGACACGCGACGGAATGAGACTCCAATTAATGATAACTTATCACTGTACGAATCGGATAAACATGAAGAGATATATCTAGAACATGCCGCGGAAATTGAAAATATATATCGCGTTGATAGTTGTGATATTGCAGTTGATTTACTGTGAGAGGTTGATGCGCGCGGTTATTTTGCGTAGAGGAATATCTTGCAAATCAACATCCACAAGATATTATTGTTACTATGATTTTTAATTATTAAAAGTTGACAGTGGGCATAATGTAATTCACTGATCGATTACCACCGAATTAAGTTTTCCAAGATTATTTGAAAATCAATAGGTACGTAAATGTGCTCTTCTGCACCCCCAGCACAGGCGAACGTATACCTTTGCTATAAATCTCTTACAAGAATCGATTAACATTTTATTCGTTATTAGACTGCATGAGGAGTTTATGAGTGTTCGTGGAGATAATTACAATAAGAAGTAAACGCACGACTAATCGCAGCGATTAGACGCCGCAGCACATGCAGCTTGTGTGGAATTAATATTATTACATCGTCGTTATTTACTATTAACGCAATGTGGATAACTCGATAGATACACGTCGTGTTTGTACATATTTACAGCTGTAATTCGAAAAATGTTAATAACTAACACTTGGCTTGCCTATCTATGGCGTATACGAACGACTGAATTGATTGGTCTGTTTGGCTGAACAACAAATTCATTTTAATGAACATGGCGTTCAGGTTTAGCCACATTCGTAGTCTGTCCTTGTTATTTCATTATTTGTTACACACATGCTGTAAGAGGCTTAGAGTTATGCATTTCTCTATCCGCTTAGCTTCTTTAGAACCTTAAGCTTACAAGAGCTGGCTTATTTATGACTTCTGTTTCTACGAAGAAAAAAAATACAATGAAAGAAAGCAGAGTCCCGAAACAAACAGATAATCAGTGCAAGCTGTTCTTATTTTTATTTGTATCAGCCCACCTTGGCGGCGTTATGATAAGTGCCGAATAAAATATGATGGCCGGTGTACTGTGAGTGTGAAGGTCGTTATGAGAACATTCCTCACACGCGGCACCAGCTCGTGACGTCACGCGGGAGGAACCGAGGTGCAGGGCTGAAATACAACGAGTTTTATAGGGGTTATGTGGGAACTGATAAACAAAATCTATCCTACTTACAATCACTACGTTCCTCTAGTTGCCGTTGTCGGATAAAAATAGTAGGAAATATGCCTTTCAATAATAAGGAAAACGGAGAGTTAAATGTTGTTATGACTTCCCTTTATGATGACTCATACATGATTCACGGAACTGATTAATATACATTTTCTTTGACTACTCAGTTGCGGACAGTAAAATATGTAATAAGCAAAAAGAAACCTCAAATCACCGACCTCATATACTCCATCGTGTCCCGTGGCACCCACGTCATTCCACGTGGCATCCCTGTCCGTTTATCAGCGTGTCTTGAAGCCCGCTTGTCGTAGGGGTGTGCTAAGCTCTCAGTCAGCGCCGGAGCTCAGGGGTGCCCCTCAAGATGAGCCCCGAGTATGCCCCACGGCCCGAGACACTGGCCCGGATTTATTGCGCGTTAAGGAGATCATAAAATGAGCACTGCTTTTGTGTACTCTCATTTTATTGGTAATTTAAATGAAAATCCGTTTGCGTAAAGCTGCTTTCGTGTAATGAAAACTCTGCGGTATGATGTGTTGGTTTTAAATGTACTTACAACAAACTCGAACTTAGTCGACTGTGTTTTTAATAAAAATGCACTTAAATTTATCCTATTTACGACGAGTTAATCGTTACCGGAGAAGTGGATAAAATGAAGTAATCGTTACCGGAGAAGTGGATAAAATGAAGTACTAATTAACACAATACTTACTGGCTAACTTGATGAGTTTCAGTTTCAGGCTTTAGAAACGCACATACACAATATTCTTAGAAAAATGCTTATCGCACATATTTTTTTTTAATTGAACACACTTTTCTTCTTTCTAATAAAATGAAACCCTAAATGTTATCAGACGTTAACCATTTATCAGAGATCTGAGTAAAGATCCCCGCACTCGAACCGTTTTGTGCTCCTCATCAAATTACGGCTTGCCTTCCGGCAGTTCCCGCCGACGCATTCAATAAATAGAATTGTTCGTCATTTTCCCGCCGCCTCCGCCGCCGCCCGCCCAACGCGTGTACCCGGCTACCCCTCCTGCCACTTAGCTTTATAGTTTCACTGATTCATAGCCCCTGCTGTCGAGGGTTGCCGAAGATTGCCGAAGATACCCGATTGCTACTGAAGAACTGAAGGAATTTACTTGAATTTAGCAAGAGGGCACACAGTATGCCATGAGTTTTGGCTCTTATTGTATGATGTATGGGCATCACAACAATTCGTAAAAGTAGAAGTTGGACAAGTAATAAAAACGATGTTTGCGACGCTTAAAGCCCATTACCTACTAAGCAATCGAGGGAATTTATAGTGACAGTTTGTTTAGCCCGACAATTAGCATGAAGATAGCGACGCCTATAGTAGCCCATTATCAATACGCGATTATCCGCCTCTAATGGTGAAAATCGCTAAACCATAGGTTGATAAGTTATCTAGGTATGCAAATCGGACGCTAGCGGGCTATTAAAACTCAATCAAAATAATTATTGATCCATAAAATCACTATAAAATGTAACGAACTTCTTTTAGAGATAAAGGTTATTTTTATACTTTTTAAATTATTTCTTTGGGATGGATAGACTTACCTATTCCTAATATGGTTTATATACTTCCTTTAACTGCGGTCCTTTCCGTAAATAACTTATGTTTTTAAAGAAAACTGGTTTGTAAACTTTACTTACAGATTTTTTCTTTACCCGATTTAAAGAGAATTGGTTGGCTATTTACAAGTGAAATCGTTCCAAACACCCGATCTGCCATTTTCAATGCCAGTAAAGAAAGATCTAGCTGACTCAACACATCTGCCAGTCTGCTTACCCCCTCGGATCAGTGTCGCCGCGATAAATGACTTTACTTTTAAACAAGGATTACGATATTTTTCGACCGAGGGAACTTTACTGTAGTGAAAAATGCGAGTGTAGGTACCCCTCCGGGCAAAGCCGCGGCGCAGTGTCGGGCAAGAAGGGGCTCGCTCGGGCAAGTGGGGGCTCGCTCGGGCAAGTGGGGGTGTTAAGTGTATTCAAAGTAGAGGTTTTATTGGCGCGGTTAGTGAGTGAGTCTTTAGATTCAAGTGTTCAGTTACTGCCATGTTTTGGGAAGTGATTTCCGGGGTTTTGGAGAAAAGGCAAGAAAGATTTATTGTGAGGAATACTTACTTACTGTTCTTCTTTTTTTTTTTGTAGAAAGTATGTAATGAACCCGTGGGCGCGACTCGAGAATACGAGATTCAACTTGAAAGATGTGATATACAAATACATAGTTTCAGACCTGTCAAACTCGCTACCCAGTGCATGATCCACTGATTTCCTGCCCGAACTATTTCTTTTGGAGTTTATGACAGTTGCCAAATCTGTTGTTGTCTACTTATTCAAACCTAAGTACCTACATAGTTCCATCTGTAGGATATTCAAGCTGTCTCAAACAGTGAACAGTTTCTCAACCGCTAATAATTAACACGGTTGAAATGAATTCCAAATATTATTCGAACAAGCTTTCTCTTCAATTTCCCTTTCGGCCGCCATGGCAACTGAGATTCGCAACCAATTGTGAAAAAGGAATTTTTATTCTTTCTTGGCAACTAGTTGCAAAAGAAGATTTTTTTTTCTTTATACGCAACCAGTTGCCAACAAAGAATACTTTTGCCGCCATTGCAACTGAGTTTCGCAACCATTTGCAAAATGGGAAGTTTTATTCCTTTGTTGGCAATCTTCGCGGTCAATCCATACCTATTTCAAGAAATACTGGCCAGGGTTATTTTTCCTCATCATCAGTCTTCCTTCATAAATCAGTTGGATATTGTGTCAACCGAAAATAGACCTGACTATTTAAATTTCAAAACTATAAAGAATAAAGAGTACAAAGCAATGGACGAGGAAATTCACCAGGCATTGAGTGAAGAAAAATAAATCTGTAGGTCACTTCTTGGAGATCATTAGCCCTTTTGCAATTACGTTTTTAAGAAATAATGTATATTTTATTTTTATTGCCAGACCTATAATTTTTAGCGGTCAGGGTCAGTCTGGTAAATAACTAAAGCCAATAGGGTCTTCGTAGTATTTCGATAGTGTTTTAATAATATAGAGAATATTGAATGACAAATATATTCTAATGAGTCATAATTAAAACAATATTTAGACTGTATTGATGTGGTGGTTATTTAGAAGGATCGGGTCCTGAGCGTACGCTTACTTTGTTAGCCTAAGTTTAAAATAAATGGACACTAAGTACATTTATTTGTTTAAATATGGCCTGTAACTAATCGTGAAAAACGGTGTGGCGGAGCGGTCCATTAAATTAAATTAACTAATGATTCAGTGTTTGTTTTAAAAAATATATATTTTATTTGATGAGATCTACATTACCATATGATAGCGTAAGAAGGAAAGAAATTCTTCTATTTATTATTTATATATTATATTTATTTGAAACTAGCGTTTTTGAAAAATTCTTTGTTGGCAACTGGTTACGTAAAAAGAAAAAAAAATCTTCCTTCGCAACTAGGTGCGAAGAAAGGATAAAAAATCCTTTTTCACAACTGGTTGCGAAACTCAGTTGCCATGGCGGCCGAAAGGTCAATTTCAATGAAAAACTGGCCAAGTGCGAGTCGGGCTTGCGCACGAAGGGTTTCGTACCATTATTTATAAAAACGAGCAAAAAATAACTTTTTTGTGTGGGAACCCCCTTAAATTTTTATTTTATTCTGTTTTTAGTATTTGTTGTTATAGCGGCAACAGAAATACATAATCTGTAGAAATTTCAACTAGCTAACTATCACAGTTCATGAGATACAGCCTGGTGACAGACGGACGGACGGACGGACAGCGAAGTCTCAGTAATAGAGTCCCATTTGACCCTTGGGTACGGGACCCTAAAAACCATCGGCTTCATTGTTAGCAATGGTAGATATTATGTAACTCACAGACCACATACATAGCCGTTGAGCGATGTATTATCATGCTTTTAAGATAAAACATAATATACTTAATCATTATTCCTTATGTAAATCTTATTCATTTAACGGCCACTAATTAATTGTTAATGGTACTTTATCAAATTATCAATATGTAGATTTGATAAGAGCTCATCTACTTTCAACCAAACAGAGTATCATTATAATAAATTCCTATCATTAAAACTCGATTTTTATTATCTTATCGGAAATTAAAGATTAGAATGGTAATACAATCCTCTTAACATTGGATATTCAAGCAATAAACACTAATATACAAGGAAAAGGTTGTGTACAAGTGCAAAAATACATCAGTCAAGGTCATCGCTCGCTGTGGAGATACTAATCGTAGCACTCACTATTACGTTACACCTCACGAGGTGACGTCAATGACACGATAAGAGACCGAAGCGAAATTTTGGCACTATGTTCATCCGACTCCGTGGCGCAACGGTAGCGCGTCTGACTCCAGATCAGAAGGTTGCGTGTTCAAATCACGTCGGGGTCAAAGCTTGTTTTTGTTTTTCGTAGAGGAACAAAAACACGTTTTTTGTTTTTGTAAATTGTCTAATAATATAATTTAATTGAATACGTAGCTTTAACTTTTTAAAAGTGTTTTTTGTATCTTCCGAAAACGTCGCAAATTGTTTTTTGTTACTGTTTTATTTTCCGTGAAGCTTTAGATTGAGGACAAATCAATGAAATGTATAAAATATTGATGAGCCAATTGTGTCGGTGGCCGACAGCCGACAGCCGACAGTCATCAGTTCCCACGGACGGACGCTATTTGATTATGTCACGGTCCGTGCGTCCGCGGTGTTAAGGGCTAGTTACACTCCACCGATGAAGTTCAGTCAGGATGAGATGCGGCTGTTATTGTTGGTATTAAAGTAACAGTGGTAGAACCGACTGGGTAACTGGCGAAATTCATTTTTTCCATTTGCATTTGCATTGCAATTTGCAGGTCAATGGCAATTTGTATGTTGATTAAAATATAATTCGCGACGGAATAACTAAGGTTTTACTGAGTTACAATCATAAAAATCATCAATACTACCCTCAAAGTTTATTTAAACCCCATTGAATGAGTTTTTCATGAAATAGTGATTCAATGGGATTAAAAGAACACACAAGGGCTGTTTTGGTAATTTAAATGATTAAAATTCTACAAGTGCATATGTTTTACGACCGCGAATCATATTTTGTTGAATGTGTAGCCGGAGACTGGCCGGCAAAATCGCGGACTACCATGTCACATCCACTTGAGCCAAGTTTGCCCACTATCTAACTTTCAGGCGGAAGAATATAAAGGTTTTCAGTTGAAAATTATCTAAACTGATATTATAAAGAGGAAAGATTTGATTGTTTGTTTGTTTGCATTGAATAGGCTCCGAAACTCCTGGTCAGATTTGAAAAAATCTTTCAGTGTTAGATAGCCCATTTATCGAGGAAGGCTATAGGATATATATCATCACGCTACGACCAATAGGAGTCGAGCAGCAATGAAAAATGTTGCGAAAACGGGGAAAATGTGACGCAAACGAAGTTGCGCCGGACAGCTAGTACTTTATATTTATGTATTGAACATACTTGTGAACAGTTCTATAAACATGGTATTGTTTGTTGTTCTAGGTTTAGTTTTATACTAATAAATATAAAGACGACTGACAGGGGAGAGTGGAATTAAAAACCTGTTGTAGTAACATGGGTCGGTGGCACGAACATAATAATGATTACTTTTATTAAATAAATATCATCAGACCTTAACTTGATCCAACTTATTCAAATAATATTAACTATGAGTGTTCACATTGTTCAACGATTGAATGCTCGCATACCTATAATAATAGTAATCTTCATCACAATAGTAATCTGCGTAATAATTGTTACAGCTGTGAGAACTATTGCCTTTTGTAATAGTTCATCTGATGGACGCCACACCGCGGCACCGTGACGCAATGGAAATGATTACCTTTGATTGAGAACGGTGAACAGTGGCTAACTCATTTGTAAGCTGCCATTATTATTTAGATTAATCTTCAAGTTTTTGTGTCCAACAAAAATGTATAAGCGTTGTTATTTACATTGAAAAACACGTTTCAAAGAACATCGAGATTTTGCGTTTTTATTTTATTTTAAAAGCAAGCACCCTGCTGTTAAAGATTTGGCAGGTAGGTAGCGTAGTTTTTCCAGCTAAAAATTCTTGGTTTTTCGATATAAACATTCACCACCAGTCAGGCGCGTGTATTGCAGGTAGGCACTGACTACCTCACAAGATCCAATTAAACTATCTTACTCGCTTTAATAAGTATAACGAGTGATGAGGTGATGAGTGTGATGACTGACTGATTTATTTTATTTATGTAGTGATAGTTAAAGACTTTATGAGGTAGGCAAGTAGGCAGTGCCAACCTGAAATGACCTGCCAGCAGTAACTACCTCCCAAAATAATAGATTTCATATGTTATCTAGCAAATGTCAACCTATAAGTATTACACAACATTCGTATTTCAAAACATTTCGGTTTTCTTACATCCCTTCCAAGTAAAATATCTTGAAGAAAGCACCGTCAATATGTCAGAGTGGTATTCTTGTAAAGGTGCAATACGCTAATGGTTGGCACGATCTCAAGACAACTTCGAACTACGTCTTAGGAAAAAAAGAACACACTGCGTTTTGTTCAGTGACCTACGAGACTAAAGACAAGACACCAGTGTTAAGACAACGTCAGCAGCTATGCAGCACACTTTTGTAACCGATATCTACCAAAGGCACCACTACCGACTTTTCATAATAGCCCATCGTTCTTATCTATAGTATGGTACTTCCCCGAAAAAGCTTCAGCTTTTATAAAAATGACGTAGTTCTGGCGGTCACAAAATGCCCCACTATTTCTATTTCATATTTAGATGTAGTTTTAAGTAGTATTATATGAACCGCCAATTACCTCTTCTTAATCATTTAAATTTAATGGGAAATTGATTTCAAGTTTCTCAGTCTATCGTAGTCCAAAACCGGTCATACTTCTATCTAAAGTTGTGTCACATTATAAAACTCTCGTATTTAAATAAAACCAATAAATTCTATGCAAATAGCCAAACTCGTAAAACAGCTGTTAAAATCAGTGATCTAATTTTAAAATCTCGGTTATTTTATATCTGAATGGTTATGTAATATAAGTTTGATGACGGCAATGACCTTGGGGGGCATGCAGTCAATGACCAGAGTGACATCGGTGATCACAGTGAGCACGGTAACTATGTCCCACCAGTTATTGGTGTACCGCGTGGTTCATAGTATCCTAGTCACTCGTAATTCAAACCTGTCAACTATCTCGGAGATTAAAAGTCGTAAAAATATTAAATTACTTGTTTCCTGTGTTTCGGTGGGCATTGAATCATTGGTTTCAACTTGTAAAGTATTCTTTTTGTCATGCTTATCACGATCCACGTATAGGAATTCCCATGGCGCGAGTACGATAGGAATGTATAGTCAACGATAGTTTTAATTTGATAGGGATTAGTGTGACAGGTTACAAAGTTACTCCTTGAAATAAAGGAGCAATTTGGTAAGAAGAAATAGTTTGAAAAAAAAATAGTTAAGTATTTACTTATAGCTTCAAATTAACAATCTGTGCAAAGTTATACCATACCTCTGTGTGTACTGTCCTATTTATTACGTTTACCCCTTTGAAGTATCGTTTGTCCATTTAGTTTGCCAGCCTCTAGTGTTACTTACTACAACATGAATAGTTATTGTTCCCAATTATGAAAAGATTCCTAAAGGTAACTTCCAGAACAAGAACAGCGCGCCATTCCCAATCAATGGTTTTTATCTCTGACTGAAATGAGGTCTCAACTAATTTGTATACAATTCAGTTCCCGGAGAGTGAATTCAAGAAGGATATCGAATGAATACTCCTCACAACCCCATGTTACGTTCTGTCTTCGTCGCGATATCACGTCGGTGCAATTAGCGACCGAGCAGGACTCTCGGCCACATTGCTACTGCATTCTATCAAACAAGACACTTCAGCGAGCAGCACCAACCTTATCTACATGACATAAAGTTTATTTTGGTTTGTTTTGGTGTTGACTAAAGTAGTTGTGAATCGTTCGCGGGCTCTGGATGTGAAGCTAATCGTTCGTTGTTATTCTTTTAACTTCAAAAGTCACAAAATAAACAGACATAGAAGGTGAACTGCCTCGCCATGTGCTCATAAATACAGTCGTTTCTATAGTATCCAAAGGACAAAATTAAGCAGACTGTAACTGGGTGTAACACTTGCAAATTACAGCTATTTTTATTCCGCTCAGCGTGTGGTGGTGAGATTTATTTCAAACGTAAGTAGATGTTATAAGATAGCATACGTTACCTGAAGAAAACCAATCAGGTCTTTCCATGAGACTTTCATGGATGACAAAGATTCCTTAGGTTAGTAATGTTCCAATAGAATCAAATTAGTAGTAACTGTCAGTCTGTTTTGAATATTTATCTTCCCTGACCTTCTGTATTATGTAAGGGGTAAAGCTGTGTTTTTCGAAGAGCGTTTCTACCTTTGTAGAAGTCAGTTAGTTGAAGAACTGTGTTCGAGTGTTGTCGGCTGTTGTCGGTTGCTGTCGGTACCTTGTTGTATAGTGTGAAAAGATGTTGCTGATTACGATTACGACGACATGACGAATGCGTTATGCCGATTTCTTGTATTTACTTGTTTCACTTGTATCCTATAACATTTCATATTGAAAGTAAGCCTGCTGTCCCAGTGGCAATGCTTCGTTGAGTATATTGAGTAAGGCGTGTATACGAGTACAACACTAACACAAATATAATGAACTTAGAGATTACCGTGGTTTGTAATGAGCACACGGCGGTTACAGCAAGAGGAAGGCAGCTCTTACCTCTCCGCGGTCGTAGGCAGAGGCAGTGGTCTGCGGTTGTGGTTGGTTGAACTAAGTGAGGCCTTCTGTGGGAACTGGAGCGGTCTCCACCGACGTGAGATACTGCTCGGGACTTTGATTAAATTTGTGAACTGTTTGAAAATACTTATGTTTTAGTGGTCCTCATAAAGCTCAATTTGGTAGACATTTTTCTAACGAAAGTTAGGGTTTCCTCAAGGAGGCATATTAGGGTCACTATTGTTTTTTCAAAGTTTTGTTAGTAAAATATTTAATTTTACAGTTACCTACATTTATTTATTTAGCTGTTGCCCGCCACTTCGCTCGCACGGAAATATTAAGGTATGTGTGAGTCTGCGTCGTTGTACGAGTGGTCGCAAGCGCGAATATTAACACGAGTTCCTGGGTTCGATTCTCGGTTCGGGCAAAGTGTTATTGGATTATTCCATCGAGAATTTCTCAGTAGCAGCCACGGAGTGTGGATTTAATGTCGGGCCGGGTTGAGGGCAATAGGCTCGCCCCCTATATAGGACTTCAACGTAACTGGCGAAATATGGATGTACGATTAAGTATACCTGTGTGTAGCCCTTCGGGAATTACAGGCGTGATGTTATGTTACGATGTAGTGATGGTGTGGTATGATCATAATGTGATTATGTGGGTGATGACTACAAAAGGCGTTCTTTTGATCGGTGTAATTCTGGGCGGCCGAGATTTGAAATAAAATGGCGTTGAAGCGACATAAAGCGAACAGCGGACGCATTGTTGGCCGCTATTTATTATTTATTCTTATACCGTTTTGTTTACAACAAAAAAATACTTACTATTATCCGTCAGCACGTGCAAGTTTTGGCTCCTTGAAACACGTGAACAACCAACATTTATGATTGACTGTCAGAGAAGTATGAAGTCCCCAAATGTTCCGCGGATGTCTTGCAAGCTGCGGTGTACCGCCGCGCCTCCTCTAATGGATGCTTGTGCTACATTGTGCTCTCGTCTCATACTATAACTTGCTGCAAAACGACTCACCCGCGCTGTTTTTGGTGAAGTTGCAAGTTGGGGTATTTTCACTTGCAAGATTTGAAAACAGAATGTGCAATCCGGTAAGCAAAGTTGTAGCAATGCCCGAGGAAGCCACAGCCAGAACTATGTACAACATTTAAAAATAACCAAATAATCACAAAAAGAGCAGACTGAATGCGATTCGAATTCGGAACCTCTGGGTTATTAGGCGGCCGGTGAACCGCCAGGACCCTACTTACTTCGATGACAAATGGTCTAAAATAGCCGTTCTATTCGAATGCATGTTATGACCGTTGTCAGTACGCAAACGGTTGAGGAATACGGACGAAAAGCAATATTGCTCAGCCCCTAAGTTATTAGCGCGATCATATATAGTCTGTGTGCTATTCTGGACTATAATCTATCTTTTTGCCAAATTTTATCGAGATCCGTTCTGCAGTTCTGGCGTGATTTAGCAACAAATATCCATCAAAACTTTCGCATTTATATAGTATAGTAAGATAAAAAGTAAGATTAAATTATTAATGTAAATTATTAATGTATTAAATTATTAGTGTAATTGTTTTCAATTCATTGAAAACCAATCCGATTTTAAACATTTTAAAGTTAGTTGAGATCAAGCCCTCGATCGAAAAGTTATCACTTTTCATTCCTTTTCACCTGTCAGTGTCTGAGATAATCCCCCTGTACCACATACATACGCTGCGCCGAGACTTTCACTGCACCGTTACTCAGCCCTGCAGGCTAATCGCCGTTATGACCGACCAGACGGATAATTGACCGGTCCGGTCGCACGATCCGGAGCCCCTCAGAAAAAGTGGCGAAAATTATAATCTACACGGTTTGTGTCTGTGACCTTTCGGCCCTTGCGCACACGCAGCCGCGTGACTTGTAATATTATTAGATAGTAATCATAGCCCTTTGGAAAAAGTGCTGTGAAATTATAAAGCCGTACACAATTACCCTTGCACAGGTGTCTGCTTGACCCAATATTTTGTTAAATGCGGCAAGTTTAATACGGTACGGAAATTATTTGTGAAACATTTGTGTGAGTCCTTGATCCAATGAAAGTAGGTAGACAAGTTAATTTATCTTGTGAAAGAAACTCCTTGACGAAATACAAACTTTCTGTCCAACAAAAAGGAGCAAAACGCGGACAGGTCCATCAGTGATAAGCCGACGATATAATTAAAGCCTTAAGTACGTCCAGTGGGATTTCGGTCGGTAATGCGATGTGTAACTGACGTCACAACCACGGCAGCCTCCTTATACAACGACTTCAACTGACCGACACCGACACAGCGGCAGTGGATGGAGATGTTTCGTTAAGAGCTGCTTCATATGAAACGCCTGTTACGCAGCCGGTGGATTAATTGTGAAATACGTTTAAATCATTTGATTGCTATTTGTGTTATCGATATCTTCATGCCTTTTAGAAACGTTACGCATGCTCCACACATGTGTGGTTCGTCCTGAAAATATGTATTAGATTTGGTTTGTCTACGTCTAATCAGTAATCAGACTGACAAGAACATGTGTGTTACTGTCATCAAACTGTCAAACTGTCATTCAGTTGCGTTCGGTTCCAATTTTAAAACAACGCCAATTATTGTCGTCGGTGTGGAACAGACATAAAGACGTGCATCCACCAACCATCGGCAACCGCGACCGGTCTGCCCGTCTACTGCTCGTAATGAGCAAAAAATGCCGCTCCCTAGTCTGTGCAGTGTCCAGTGTGTAGTGCGCAGGGTTACCAGTCACTGCTCTGTGGGACGCGCACTGATAAAGGAAACCTGTTCCACTTAACGAAGAGACCAGTCTGGTTATCGAGTTGTAATCAATTGCTGCGAAGGTAGTACAATTGTAATAATAGCGAATGATCTAAATATATAGTAGAATGATAATTGCAACCTTGATTTTTTTTCTGACACTTCTTTCTTGACACGTAGGTACTTTAATTGAAGCATTTTTTAAATCTATGTTTTGACCAATGTTTTTATACGATGTGTGGAATTGTAGATCAACAAAATTTTCCCAAAAATTTATAATTTTGCATACCAACCTTGTTTTTAATACTTGTGAGTATTGAAAATAAGGTACTATGCTAACATGGTTTGTCAGCTACTATTGACCCGTTTGTTAATCGCTTCTACACACACCCTGCATTTCGCTCCCTCTGATACTGAAATACACGCTGTTTATTTAATTGTTGAGAGCCACATTGATTGGCCGCGCCATCGCGAGTGCAGGCCGCGCTTCACACTCCTTTAATTGAATACCGATACCAATGTGTTTGTCCCAGTCATGGTTTCTTTGTATAGTAACTAGCTGCGAACAGTAACTAGTGAGATGTTATGATGATAACTGGTTAGTTAGCAGTAGCAGCGCTAACGAGGACCATTACGTGCGGATATTTATTAAAAACAAACAAGTGTATGATTTCATTGATTGTTTCATGGACCGTTATGTCTTGTACCGTAGGTACCTATTTAGTAATGAGACGTCTGAGTTTGAAAAAGTTCTGAGCATTTTAATGAGAAGAGCAAAATACTGTCAGTTCAGTTTTATGGGACTGTGACTGATGGCATTCACAGTGGAAAATATGTTTATTTTAGTCTCAAACTACATTTATTTCAACAAAACCATTTACAAGCACAGTTAGTGCCGACCGTAAGGAGAACGTATGGTCCTCTTTTATAACGAAACACAGAGTATTTTTTCTTATTGTTTCAGTAGGTAAGTGCTGTTTCATTCGAAATTGTTAAATGAGCACTAACAACATAGCTATTTTGTAATGTTTTATCTATTGTGTCTGAAATCATTCGGCGAAAAAAAAAACAGTATTGCCGAAAACGTCTAGAAGACTTTATGGTTCTCTGAAATATATAAAAGTAAGTAGGTACTTTTAAGCGACTGCAAGCTGTAAGTCCCGTCAGCGAGGTACTCAGTAACCTGTGGTAGGTACTTAGAAGTAAAGACTTGTCTCAGACAAGGTACGCGTTTACGAATGTAGCAAGTGAAATCAACGCCATAACCATAAGCGTGTTTGTGACAAGCGTCGTAAACGCGCGCTATGTTGTAGCACCGATGTAATACAAGTTATATGTAATTAATATGTTGTACATAGTAACGGTTTTTGTATGGCTTCGATACGAGATTCAGTTAATGTTAGATGCTTAGATATTAATGTTGTAATGGATATCTCTGCTTGGAATGCCGACAGTGCGGAGAATTTAAAACATACATAGAATGAAAAACTCGTTTCGCTTGTGGAATGTGATGGAAAATGTATGAATGTCCAGAATATGATAAAACGCGCAACAATAAATTAATAATTATCTCAATCAATCACAGTTGTCTTACATCCATGAGAAGAGCTGCACGGATCCAAGAGATGGTAGAAAACTCAAAAAATCTATTATAAATATTAAAATGCAAGATGCATTTGATTATTTAAAATTTCTTTGTAAGTAAAGGTAAAGAAAGTACCTACTTTTCATCCGGGTGTAACTTGCCATGGCTGCCTTCAGTCAAGAGCTGATCAGTAACTTGCAATTCATACATCAAATCACCAGAGGGCGTAATGCCACCTGGGGATAAGTACACCTTGCAAACTTGCTAACCATGAAGAAAAGAAAAAGTATTTATTTTGTATTACTCTCAAAGGACAAAACAAAATTCTTAAATTAACAATTAAACAAAATTATGCAAACGGTAAACATCAGAAAAGAAAAAAATAAGACACTACAACTAAATTGGTCCTGTGCGACGGCAAAAGGCTGTCAGCATAGTGCACACATTAAACATTCAAAATGTCACAGCGCTGGTGCTCATGGTGGCTGCGTCACGTGAATTGATGAGACTGTTTAAATACGAAAACGCCCGAAAAACCAATCATTCCCCAGTTTCCTTTCACTAAGATGCAAGAATGTCATCCACAAGTACATTATACAAGATTACCGAAACATCAAGCCTTGTATAAAGACACATCTTATAAATATTAACTTCGAACAGGAATCAATCTTCGAATCAGTTGGAGCCTTCAATCGTTAAAGGCCGGGGTTCGGTTCCCGGAACGTGCAAAAAGCCTGGCGAGGTATATTATTATGTATATTGGTATAATGAAGCATAATGATCGGTTTTTAGCACGAACTGAACCGTATGGCGCTGGCGCTCTAGACTTGGAGGTAATTACAAAATGGAGTGGAATTATGTACACATTTGTTTTGTTCCTCTATCTCCTAGAGATGAAGCCTGTGTCTCTGTATGCTTGATTTGTTGTATGTATGATGTTGGCAGGAATATGACAGGACTAGACCCAATGTAGTGCGTATGGTGGACGCAGTACTAGTGTGACGAACGACACACAGGTACACTCCGTAGTGTCTATGTATTTATGACTATCGTATGTCACATCACTGATCCACGAATGAACTACATCCAGCTTTATAAATTCTGAAGTCGGTTTTACATAGTTTAATGTTCGTAATGATACTGACTGATGTGAGCCTATTTTTTTATTTTATTTTTTTAGGTTGGGAAATCATCAAATGACTTCTTCCGCTCTGGGCGGAGCGGAAGGGAGTGTCAGACTTGTACTGATGTGAGCCTTAAATTATAATTTCTTAATATATCAGACCCTATTTGCTAAAAATAACATTACCTTTTACTTAATTCTCAAGTAAGTAACGATAAGTAGGAGCTTAGCTTCACTTATAATCTCGTATTTGCTCGAAGGCTCAGTGTCTGTCCGTGACCGTAGGATTAGTAGCGTGAGCATTAAAATTAAAATGCAATGCCGAAGTGAAGGAGTTTTTAATGTGAATATAATTTGGTTTCGCAGGAAATGGGAATATATTAGTGATCAAGTTTTATTGGGTGCAAGTTTAGGTAGGGGTCATTGCTATTTTTAAAAGTGCACACAAATTGATTAAATAGTATATTCTTTTTTTATTATTATATTATTATACCCATATTATAAAATGTAATAAAAAACATTTGCTGACAAAATTGAATAAAGCGAGGTGACAAAGCTTAAGTTGCCACTACTACTATTAGCTGTAGATTACATAATACTATTGCAACTGAAGAATTAAGAAACGAAAACGCTGCCAGCCCTGGAGGAGATCTTTTACTAAAGATCAGACAGAATAAGAAGAACACCACAAAACAAATGGTTGATAGTATTCAATTACAACACTAATTACTTGTACAATTCGTTATTTATGTAGGGCTTCAAAGCTCATTGGTATGAATCTGGAACAATCGAGTCGTCAAGACGGCACAATTTATATGTTTCTTACTAATTTAGCACAAATTGTAGCAACCTGTAAGAGAACAGGTTATTCTAGATCTGTGATTCGAGTTAATACTGGCTCAGTTTCACAATGCCTGATGATGTGGAGTACTTAGTACTCACCTAGTTTTAAGACTTGAATCCGAGGCGAGGCGATCCGGTTGGCTGAGAAGATAAAGAACTACATTGCTCTTGCCATTACTTGCCATCATTTGATTGTTTGGTCTTTGTTAGCTGTTCTGTGTGCAGTTGTTTAGTCTGTCGAGCCCATTTAAGAGTTTCCTTAGCATTGAATATTATCCAGTTTCGAGTGCAGTAGTACCTTATTGTATGTGTGATCTGTCTACATAATAATCAAGGAAACATAATTATCATCCTCCTGCTTTTCTCCTACAAGCTTCACAATTTGGGGTATGTTTGGTTCATACATTTTTAATATAAGAAAAGTAATAAATATTTCCAAAAAAGGGGTATGCCTATATTATAGGGTTAAATGAAATAACCAAGAGCAGTGACACAACATAGATGTGATTCAGACAAGTATTGACTGATCTTCACAATACTTATTTCAAGATTATTAGTACACTACCAGTGGCCGTTAAAAAAAAAGTTTATTTCATAGTATTTCTGTGACGAAACCTTCTCCATCACGACTGCAACGTTCCGCTAGATGGATTAATTTGTCCTTTTATTTCAAATCCCGTCAGTTCTTCGTTCCCAAGTAGCCCCGGCGGGTGCCATACCCACTAATAAACTTACGCAAGACTAGAGAGCCAACAGACGTAATCGCAATCGGTTTTTTACCGGACAGGTGAGTGTCGACCGGTAAGTGCTGACCGGTAAGATTCGGTAATTGGATGATAATGAGCGGAGGCGCATCGGTCCCAGTTTATAGTGTAGGGTGGACGTGTTTTGTCGTGAGGATAGGACTTTCCTGATATATTATGATGCCAAATCCAAATCTAAACTTATAATAATAATAATATTAATAAATAATATTATTAATTACACAATAAAATGAGGAATGAAGACCAATGTTGACTAGATCAGCTGCTCTTCGTGCACGCCTACCGCCTCCGGACTCGTCGCCCCGCTCCGCCTCGCCGCCGCCGGAACCCAGCCTCACCGTGAGTGCTGTGACACCGGCCGTGGCAGTTGCGTCGAGCGACAGCGACGAGTACTTCTCTCCGCCCACGACGCCACCACCTGCTCGTCGACGGGGAGGACGCCGGCCGCCGGACGGCTTAGGACCGCGAGGCCCACCGGCTTCTGATAGGGTCCCAGCTCCCGGCGGAAGTGTGCAGCGCATGCGATGGACGCGAACCATCAATGAAAATGTCATGCGCTCATACTATGGGGCTACAGAGGGAGGAAACAACCTGACCGCGTACCGTGTTCGGATGCTCTCTCTGTTTCAGGTGCTTGAGCCAGCTGTCAACGTGTCGGCGCAACGATTGTCGGATCAGGTGCGGGTCATCCAACGTAATCGTATGTTGGACGACACCGTACTTGATCGCTTGCGAACTGAAATGCAGAGTAGCCACGTCATTGTCCCTCCGTCGCAGGCTGTGGATCCACCACAGTCTAGTCAGTTATTCCATCGCGCTGACGAAGTGAGTAATGACGTGGCTACTAATGTAAGTACCCAATGCAGTGAGGAAATGAGGAGTGCTTTGGAGGGTGCGATTCGAGAATATCGGTTCATGTCGCCCGAACTTAGGCCACGCTTACCTCGTTTGCCCATGCATAACAGAAATAGGGCGCTGGTGGCTGTCCTGGATTCGCAGTTGTCAAACTATTTTGATAACTGCGAAGACCTAACTGATGCTCACTCAATCCTGTATTGTGCGGCTGTAGCGGCATGTCGTGTAGCTCATGTAAAATTTTCTGATGACAGAGCTACACGACATAAACCTGCCGTTCCGGCTTGGCAATGCAGGATTGAGCGACGTATTAGTGGGGCCAGAACACTCATCGGCAAACTAATCTGCTTCAGGGAGGGCAACAATCGCCCTCGAGTGATGCGCTTTGTGAAGCGGGCATTTGCGGATACTGATATTAGTCCTCGTGACTATATGTCCCGTATCACAGAGCGCATCGACTTCCTGAAGCAGAAAGTGTATGCATGGGCAAACCGTATCCGTAGGTATAAGCGGCGGGTGGAACGATACACTCTGAATCGCACATTCCAAAGAGATGAAAGGTGGGTTTATAGGAGTTGGGAGCGACCGGACCAAGGTGTGGCTGACACGCACCTGCCGGATGATGACGCCATGTGCTCGTTCTGGCGCAGTATCTGGTCGGCGCCTGTCAGCCACACCGAGGGTGAATGGACTCGGGTGGTCGAGCGAGTATGCGATCCAGTTCCAGAAATGGGGGCTATCACTATCAGCCCCCAAGACGTAGCTCGTGCAGTCCGTCCGTTGCCTAACTGGAAATCTCCAGGGCCGGACGGACTGCACAACTTCTGGATTAAGTGGATCCAGAGGTCGCACGCTCGCTTGGCAGCCCTATTCCAGTCAGCTTTAGAATCAGGGTCGCTGCCCGAGTTCTTAACTACTGGAATCACCCACCTGCTCTATAAATCTGGTAGTACTGCGGAGCCCAAAAATTATAGACCTATTACCTGTCTTCCGACAGTGTATAAAGTTCTTACATCCATTTTGAGAGCTAAAATTTGCAAACACATTGATGACAATTCGATCATGTCCGCTTCTCAAAATGGATGTAGGAATGGGTCCCGCGGTACTAAGGAGCTGCTTCTCATTGATATGGCCATTAACCAACAGGTTCGCCGTTCCCGAAAGGATCTGTCGACATGTTGGATAGATTATAAGAAGGCCTATGACTCGGTGCCACATACATGGCTTATGAGGGTGCTACAGTTGTATAAAATAGATGCAACTCTGCGCACCTTCCTGATGTCGTGTATGAGGCAATGGAGGACAGTCCTTCGCTATCCAGGATGTCAGCATATCCAAGGGACCAGCGAACCGATAAGGATAGAGCGTGGTATTTTTCAGGGCGATAGTTTGAGCCCGCTTTGGTTTTGCTTAGCCTTGAATCCTCTAAGCACGCTGCTAGAGGATTCAGGTCTGGGCTTTCGGTTGAGGAGAGGTGGTCAGGTTATATCTCACCTTCTTTACATGGATGACCTGAAACTCTTTGCCCCCAACAATTTGCAACTGATGGAGCTACTGAAGGTAACAGAAACTTTCAGTAGCGCCATCAGGATGGAATTTGGTGTAGACAAATGTGCGGTCATGCATGTAAAGCGAGGTCGGATTGTGGAATCTGTGGGAACCCAGCTCTCAGATTCCATAAATCTTAGATCCCTCTCAGCAACCGAAACCTACAAGTATTTGGGTATGTCGGAAGCGCTGGGCATCAATGCTGTTGACATGAAGCAATCGTTGAAGGAGCGTTTCTTTGGCCGCCTGAGAAAAGTATTTAATAGTCTTTTATCAGGCGGAAATAAGGTGCGTGCCTTCAATGGTTGGGTCATGCCGGTTTTGATGTACTCTTTCGGCGTACTCAAATGGACTCAAACAGAATTAGACGCCCTGGATAGGAAGGTCCGTACATTGTTGACGGCTTATCGAATGCATCACCCACGTTCTTCGGTTATGAGACTGTATATCCCGCGGAGTTGTGGAGGTCGAGGCTTTTTAAACGCTAAGACTCTCCACAATCGCGAGATATGCAGTCTCAGGGAATATTTCCTAGAAACCGACGTGGGGATGCATCGAGATGTGGTCGCGATGGACAAGGCCCTCACCCCGCTCTCCTTGGCTAAAGAGAACTGGCGCAAACCTGCAGTGCTTGACACTAATGACCGCAGGGAAGTATGGCAGAGTAAGGAGCTTCACGGACGTTACTTCAGTGCCTTGCATGGGCCTGATATAGACCATGCAGCGTCCGTAGCCTGGCTACGTTCCGGGGAACTCTTTGGAGAAACCGAAGGTTTTGTTTGTGCAATTATGGATGAAGTTATGATGACGAATAACTACCGGAAATTTATTGTGAAGGATGGCACGGTTGACATATGTCGGGCATGCCACCGTCCGGGCGAATCGATCCGTCACATTATCTCCGGGTGTTCTCGTCTAGCTAACGGAGAATACTTGCATAGACACAACCTTGTAGCCAGGATTATCCATCAGCAACTTGCTCTGAAATACAGCCTTGTGGAATCGGAAGTGCCGTACTATAGGTATGTGCCCGACCCAGTTCTCGAAAATGGCAATATCACACTGTATTGGGATCAATCCATCATCACTGACAGGACTATTGTAGCCAATAAACCTGATATAGTGGTGATGGATCGATCAGAGCGGCGCGCAATGATTGTTGACATAACGGTTCCACATGACGAGAACCTCGTGAAGGCCGAGAAAGATAAACAAATCAAGTATATTGACTTGGCTCGCGAGGTTGTCGACATGTGGCCTGTTGACTCAGCGATCATTGTGCCGATAGTCGTATCAGCCAATGGCCTAATTGCCAAGAGCCTCGACCAACATCTGATGAGGCTCTCGTTAGGCAGCTGGATCAAGGGCTTGATTCAGAAAGCGGTACTCCTGGACACGGCTCGTATTGTTAGGAGGTTCCTCTCTCTGGAGCCCTGACCGCCGGTAGCTTGGACCCTGTTCCCGATACCGGTGGGCTACTATTTTTATATTTTTAAATGTATTTGTATTTAATTTTGTAAAAATATTTAAAAATGTAAAATGAATGTGTATAAAATGAATAAAGGGATAATAATAATATTAATATTATTAATATTATAAAGAGGAAAGATTTGATTGTTTGTTTGTTTGTTTGTTTGTATGTTTGTTTGTTTGCATTGAATAGGCTCCGAAACTACTGGTCCGATTTGAAAAATTCTTTCAGTGGTATATAGCCCATTTATAGAGGAAGGCTATAGGCTATAAATCATCACGCTACGACTAATAGGAGTGGAGCAGCAATGAAAAATGTTGCGAAAACGGGGAAAATGTGACGCAAACGAAGTTGCGCCGGACAGCTAGTCAATAAATAAAATTACAGGTCATTTCAGGGTCTGTTTTTTCATTAGGTTAATCACGTTCCGTGAGTAGTTATTTTAACAGTTTTTGAAATTCTATTCGGTTTGATTCATTACACAGAACTATTTTAGAGGAAAGAGGGAATACATTTGAATATGATTTTTCACCTCTGGCAAATAGAAATGATCAGCAGGTCAGCCGGCCGAGCTGTCGTTATCTTGCTCTTTGGTGTCTCATGTATTCCCTCCCAACTTCATCTTCAATTGGTCGTATGTCTCAAATCCCCTGCCCTGGGATGGTCACCCTCGCCGCAGTCGGGTCTGCGCCTGCGCCACATTTAATGCACTGATAAAAACTTCCCGCCGGTTGCCGCCGGTGGCTTTTTTTGCAGCTCCCAAACTAAAAGCTTCATGTTTGTAAAGCTGTCCGAACAAAAACGCGTTGTTTGTGGTATTGTTAAAACTTTTATCAAAAGGCACAGTTTTTTGTTCACTCGTCTGTCATATTTGAGGTAACATTCTGGGCGGGTTGTGGCTGTTATAAAAAGGGGCTGATAATTAATTAGGTCCCATTATAAGGGTTCGTGTCATGACGTAATTAGTATCATTAAGATTTTTTGAAAAAATATTTGGTGAATGTTAAATGTCTTTATCACAATCGTGGGAAACGGCAGTGGTTGAGCCAAGATTGCGAATTTTTTTTAAGAAATTAACAACTGTCATGATGACCATTAAATAAATTATGTCTTACTATAGACGCTTTGTATATTTTCTCAATTCCTGTGAGGTCGGCAGTACTACAAGTCCCATAGCGTTTACCAGGAAACTGAACTACTTAAGATGCCTTTGTAACGAGCCGGGTGTTCGTGGGAGTCGTCGGCATAGCTCCCTGCCGGGCCCGCAGTTATGAGGGCGTAATTATACACAAATATTTAACAATCTGCCGACGATGATAGAGATCGCGAGTAATTGGCGCGACAGTACATTGTTGTATTGCGTGCGGTACGGTATTGTCAAAAAGGAAGACCGTAAAGGTGTGCTGACTTGCCATTGAATGTTATGGTGTACATGCCCAAAATAGTTACTATTGGAGGAGCTTCAATTGTGATAGTTGCATCCTGTATAGTTTACCATGGTATTGTTAACAACTGTCACCAGTATTGTTAATATACTAAGTAGGGTTAGAGTTTATAACTATGACGACTGAGTAGCAATCATTTTGACAGCACGGTTGGCGCAGTGGTTGAGCGATCGACTGCTGCGCTGCGTGTCGCGGTTTCGATCCCCGCACGGAACAAATATTTGTATGGCCTACAGATAGTTGTTCCGGGTTTGGCTGTTTGTGTATGTGAGTTTAAATGTTTGTGAATGCACCCACGATACAGGAGAAATTCCTTGTGTGGCAACGTTATTAAAAAAAGTTTAGGGTTTATGTGCCAAGAATTAATTTGGATGCTATCTTATTTATTAAACTTTTCTGAAACTGTGGGCCTCGTTAATTGAAAATGTATCGTATGACATTGGACACGGACGGTCGGGTTGATCTGGAGGTGGATTTTGCCAAAGTTTGAACCGTGACTGACGAAAAACAGGTCTAATTCGCAGCAACATAACATTAAGAAAACCAATTCAATCATTAAACATTAGATTTCAAAAACATAACAAGCCAGTCGATTTATATTATATTCAATCCAATTGTGTAATTTGTTCAAATTGTAATAATAATAAATATCCGAAGACAAGAACTGATCATAAGGCACAAAGATCCTGTAGTGAACGGCCTAAAGTAAATTACATTTTAAAATCCATTTTACTTCTAATAGGTCTCTGGCTCGGATATATTCCAGGTTCTAATCATCTTTAAGAGGCTTTCAGAGCAAAATACCACTAAATACGGCCCATTGTGCAATTTTATTCTCTTTTTATTGCAGGATAATAATTTCCGAAGTGTGTGAAAGTGTTTGGCGTCGGATTTTCATTAAGATAAGTCGCTGCGCGGGCGCAGGCCACGCCCCTCCATTACACGCACGTGACTGCGCGGCGAAAAATCGATGTAATTTACTTGAAGAAATAAAACAAGTTAAATAATATCATAGTGCGGTGGCAGGCGGGTCCGATAGATGTGGGCTGAGATTGTGCTGTCGCAGGCACGCGGAGCTGTGGTCAGGTGGTCTCTAGTAACGCTTTCAGTAACATTAAGAGCTGAAGTAATGGAAACGCTGAGAAAATTATACCACGAAATAACCCGCAGTAATTATTTATTAAACTACTTTTAAATTACTGTTTTCAATCCTCGAAAACGTCAAATATTAATAACAAAATGTGTAATATTAACTTAATTCTCACAGCCGTTTCTAGAATTCACAATTAGAAATTGATACCTTGTCAAACACTGTTTTTATGTTTATTGCATCAGAAGTTTAAAATTTCAAAAGGTATTTGATAACCGTCAGGGTGCATGTAGTATTTATCACTGGCGTCAGCTACTTTTCTAATTATACTGTCTCTTACTTTGGGCACCTTTGTCAGATGTAATCTTATCACTCTCTTAATCTGTCAAAACTACCTTTGATAGTAGTAGTAGCTGAGATGAGATTGCAACTAAATTGTGAAGTTTGTAAATACCTATTGGAATTGGCCTTCTTTCTGTGCATGGTATAATAACATTGTTATGAACGTCATATAATGACTAATATTATATTAGAGAGGTTTATCCAAAATCCATATAAGCACTAAATTCACTTAAACTATACTTGTCCATACCCTGTCAGTCGTAAAACGTTCTCATAAAGTGGAGGCAGGTTCATAAGTTGCGCGCACACCGTACTAAAAAGGTTACGATCCCTACACGTGTCGCACTCTCAGGCGACATACGACATGTCTTACGTTAGTCGCAAGTCGCAAATGCTATAAAACCGATTTTATTTGCTTGAATATATTTGTTAACGATTTTATAGTTGGTTGATTGTTAGTTTGCAATACACTCACTTTGTCGCCTTCTCGTATTTCTAACTATTAAAACTTTATCGTTTCTGTGAAATAACAGAACTTTGGTAAGTTAATACTTAACTATAAATCTTTTACATTAAACGCCATCAACATTCTGAGTATTTCAATTCTACGCAATTATTTTCGACAAATATGGCACTAGGTGTACGTTGTGAATAGTACTAAAGAAAGGTGCTTAAAATTACATGAGTACGCAGGTTATCTTTTAGGTCGTATAAATAATAATATTTTTTCTCTCAGTGGTGTGTTCCCCGACCCTCGCTCGAGCCAGCCCGCGATGCTGTCCCAGTAGTTTTAAATCAGCCCCTAAATAATGATATCATTCAGATCCAGCCTGTCCCCATGCAGTCCTCCCCCAGCGACGCCCTAAGCCGAGGCTCGTACCCCACAGGGGTTGCCCTTAGCGTGTAGTCGCTTAGTTTATAAGTTTTTATGCCCTGGTTGGAGGCCTTACTCTTAAGGCACCCACAGAATAGTCCGGTTAAGCAGACGACAACCTCATAGGTGAACTACCAGATGCAATTCCAAATAAAAAAACTCAGATTTGTGAAACGTGTCAGTGTCATCCTCACAAATTAGTAAGCATTGTGAAAAAGTGCGTAAGTTTAAACTTTGTCGAGCACACTACCGTGCACACTTCGGTATTAGTTACACTGCGAACCGTATTTATTACATCGTGTTTTAAAGTTTTTTATAATCATATTTTATAAAAAACGGCTTAAAATATTAAGACGAATAAGTTAATTGATGCCAGTGCTATAACGCTTTTATCAAAAGCAATAAGTCATTCATACAGCGGGGCTGACCTCAGTCATTCATACGACACACGATCCTCATTCCATGTTACTGACAAACTGACGCGTGACTTCAGCAGATATAATAGTTTTATACATTTTTGGATAGGCCGAAATTCATATTTCACTTCACATAACAACTATACCCGACACTATTTTCCAAAATTAATTAAAACAAGACATTACAATAAATAATTAAGCCTTTTTATTTCCTTAATGAAAATTCAATTTACAATATTGCGATTTCAATAGTTTGCAATAGTTTTTTTTTTTTTTTTTATTTAATGTAGGTACCTATTATAACATTCAAATTTATTGATACTTCCATAACAACAGGTAATTCTTGACTAAATATAATTTAAATGAATAATTAGAAACTATTTATTTGTTTACTGAGGACCTCTCTGTAGAGTAAAGGCCTCCTCCATTTTTTTCTACATAATTGTCACTCGCTTTTTTTTCTTAGTCCATTATTCCATTCTTTTCCCGCTGCTTTCAAAATATCATCGAGTCATCTCTCCACTGAAAAATAAGACATTAATCAATATTAATACAGACCACTCGAGTATTTAAAAAGTTCCTATTTTGCTAAGCTCCTGCCAAAAAGCCCTACTTTTGATTCTTCTCTCGTCGTGAAACCAATAAACAAAGCCATCCGTCACAGACGTCTACGCAAATACCCGCGGAGTGCGCAGTATCCGCTACGCATGCTAACGCAACGGGCCACACGTTTGCACTAGTGATCGCATGCGACTCCGCTCGTCCACGTCGCCTACAACGTCGTCTCTCTGACGTAGGTTTGTGGTTAACGGTTAATTTATTAATTCAAATAGATGCCAAGATGCATTTACCGAGCGAATTTTCTGAGAATTTTACGATTGCGAATAGTTGTAAATATAATAAGATCATTTCTTGCGAATTCTATTTCCTGTGCGATCTGAAAAACAACATGCAGTGTGCTAGAGGACGATAATTTTGCCCTTTGATGCAGTTTTTTCATTCCAACCAACCAGACCAACCTCATCATAATGAACAACTTTTATATTGGAACTAACCACAAAATCACGAAAACACAGCTGTTCTTTACATTTTACACGAATGTAATCAAATAATGTGCTTTTACCTATAATGATTGCAAATAGCAGGCATATCGACTAGAACCTGACACAAACAGACAGTTCCATATGCTTCACATTACAATGGCGAAGGTCCCTGCTAGGGATACTGGTACATTGAGTAGTGGAGAGCACGCACACCGCACACCGGGCCGCGTGCTTGTGCGTACGGCACCGGGGCGAATAATAAGTTGTTCAGACATATGTCGGGGCTCGCAGAAGAGGTGGGGCAATGGAGAATTAGGAGCCAGAGAAGGGAAAATACAAGAATTTGTGATTTATGGACAATAAATCAATCGTCAACAATGAAGTCCTTATTTAAGCTGAGTTGCTTAGACAAAGTGAGAATTTAGCAGCGATTATGGAAAGTTAATGATCACTTGTATTGATGGTATGGACTGAATCATTACCGAACCAGGTCAAGCCAATCCTGTTGTAAGTCGCTGTAGAAAAAGGAAACGCTTTGAAAGCGATTGCGTCTAGGTCCCGTTCTTTGTAGGCAGAAGTTGGCGCTAGACATTTTTGATGTAATTTTCTTTCACAATAGAGGAGTCCCGGCACGCGTAGCATGACACTGTGGAAACGAGTCATGTCGACGCGAGAATCGCCAAAATGACAGATACACAATGACAATCTGTAATTTTGACGACTCTTCCGTCGACAAAACTCGTTTCCTTAGTGGTCATGCTACGCGTGCAGCAGTGGGAATGTTTTCCCAGATTATTCTGTTATAATTGTTTCGCTCTATTACCTGCGTAGAAATATAAAAGTAGTGTTTATTATATCTTTGATTACCTGCTACCCATATCTTATCATCAACATCACGACAATTCTTTCCATGATTACCCGTGTATTCGTACAGACTAACCTCATCACTTACATCACCGTGAGAACAAGTGACGTCCTCTTACAGATCATATCACATAATACGACTGTACGGGGTACGTGCCTACAATACTACGGCATTATAATTATATGGCGGCTCTTCCCGATCTTATCGCCGTTTGTTTGGGCTTTTAATGGTTTTTAGAGGTCGTGTGGCTGTTTGGTGTGTGGGAGTGGGGGCGTGGTGGTTTACCGGCTTTTGGGATTTAGAAGTTCCTACTTTGTTACTTCGAAATAGCTTGCTAGGAAAGAGTGGTTCTATAGCATAACTTTTGTAAGTATTTTTCATCCCTTCCAAGTTTCACTTATATGTTTTATATTTGTGTAAGTAATGTACGTACTATTGATTGAATGCGAATAATAACAAGAATATCATCACTTCAAAAGCTCAGTTTCATCATATGGAAGCATTCATGACACACAAGTTAAGCAACCTTAATGGCTACTATAACCTTTCTCCTGATGTTCTGAGTCTGGCAACAGGAAGTGATCGTACACAGACAACCTGTGAAATCAGTGAGTATGAGAAGAGGTCTTTGCCCCACTGTGTTTGTGGGGCAGTTTTAATGACCGACATTAATTTTAACATTTATTGCGTTTCCGTGCCTAATAAACGTTGTAAATATGAAATTAATATGAGCATTGATATAAGTATCAATTACTTGTGTTATTGGCACGATGTTCTAATGAACGTGGTTATGACGTCCATCTCTGTTAATTACTCAGGTTCCCGTGCGAATTCATAATCACTAATATTAATAACGGAGATGTTATGATAGTACACTCACTGAAGTACTTCCTGCAGTAATATTTGAGATTCAAACCAGATCTCAAACGTTTTGCCACTGAATTAAACAGACATAAAGTACGTAAACTCGCAGTTTCCGTTTCCGAAAGTAACTCTTTTACTTTTATGTCAGTATTTGGAGATCCTAATCTTTTAATGCGAAATAAAATGTGTAGTTTCCGCGATAAGTAACATTTATCAAACGGGGCATATACATCTAAACGTTTTAGACATTCCCCACACCCCAAAAAGGGCATGTTAGTATAAACCTGCATAGCTGCACTGGTACTCACTCACTCTGCGCCAGTACTGGCCACCCAGATACTTGCACGTACCACTGTCACGAGCCTCACCTCACGTCTGCAACACCACTTTTTGTGCAAGCGTGATAATATGGGCCTTGTCACTTACTAACATCTGTTAGGAAATAACTTTATTCGACTTAAGATTCTAGCTGCGGCAACTTAAGCTTGAATTTAGCATGTCTGAAGTACAATAATTCAAGATGTGTTCTTCTCAGTTGTGCCCCTTGATATGCTGATAATAAGGGTTGCATGATTCTGAGGAGTTATCACACTTATCAGATAACAACTGATAATTTGGTAATAAAGGTGTTTGTAGAGCTTGAAGCACAGGAACAAGTACCTCCCTATCTATGGATTGAAAATTTGCAGCGATCATGTTGGATTAAAATTTACTGTTGGATAGGAAATCTGGAATAATAATGCCAATTTTGTTATTTGTAGAACTCAGACGGTACGTTTTAACCTGACGATTGCTATGAATCTTACATTCTGTGTTTTTTCCTCTGACGTTTCGAAGACCTGATTCTAAATTAGGTAGGCTTCCGTTTACGAATAATCAGATGACTCTAATTAACTCTTACAGCGAATTATTTAGAAAAGAAGACAATACAAGAAACGTATGTGATTTGATATTCATTCAAAGAATGAGACGCATTCAATCTCCCCCCAAAATCTTCATTAATTAACGGCGCTTAAATGAAGAAGCTTCATGTCAAGAGCTCCTAAATGTTCTCAAGAGCTTGAATAATTAGTAGCTCCCATTAAACACATATATCACTGATAATGAGCTCATCACGATTCATTCTCCACGTAAAACGACACACTAACGTAGGGAACACTTCTCACTTCATACATAACGAGGGAACATCTCTATCGGCACCAAATGACCACTATCTATCACTTACCCCATTATGCGGCCAGAGCCACAGACCACGTGCAAGTAGCCCCTAATGTGGGGAACAGCCATCTAATCACAACGCCATTAAATTCTATTAATACATTCTAAGTTTGTGTTTCTAAATACTTTAACTATCTTATTTTAAAGTAGTAAGGAATAAATTATTTGAACAAAAACAGGGAACTTAGGACAATCTTAATCTTGCGGTCAGAACTTTGAGGAATTCTAATTACATGCACGAAAAACAATCCTGTTCATCGGTAAAGTCGAGTTTGTTAATTTTAAGTTAAATGATAATGGAACTATCACATTATAATCTCTACTACCCACGGAATAGGGTATGTATTAGCTTGTAACGGATCCTCTCCCAGTAAAATATATGATTCCACTTAAGATTGATAACTAACTAGTCTTGGTTTTAATTCGTGAACGCTCATTAACGTGGCCATTAAACCGACGTCGATATGAATTTAATTATTATCCAAAATAATAAACTAAATAACATCAATTAATCGGCATGAGATAATGTCCCACTACGTTAATTAATATAAATCATAGCGTAAATGATATCCAATTCATTCTTTATTAACTCCTCTTCTCTTCACTTTCAAGACTTGATTTTACTTCAATTTTATATTTTGACTTTTAATTAAATTAATTGTTAATAGCACGCTGAAACTTACAAGAAAAGTAATTCTAGTATGTATTTAAATACAAAGAATGGATTCGCGGGCTTTATGGCCCACCCCCTTCGAGACATAAAGTTAAGTGGCTTATCTGAACCAGACTTATCCCTCAGGGTAGCACACCTCCTTCTGCGAAGCAGTCATGCTAGCGAAGGAGGTGGCGTAACGTGAGAGGGAGAGAACCTCACGTCCCAGCCGCCGCGGGAGACGCCCCGGGCGTCGGGGGGCAACCAGTGGCCCGGCCACCGTAGGCGCGGGCCTGTGGACGGTGAGTAATGGGCTAGCTCACCGTCCGTCCGTCTTATGACGACAGACCGTGCCGACGGCGCGTTCGTGTTCCACGCGCGCCTCAAGGAGATGTCAGCAAATCGGAAGGGGTCCGAGAGGGCCGATGCCTGCCAGGGCTGCGGGTTGTTCGAAAGAGATACCGTGCCCCTGGAACGCAAAGGGCTAAGAAGGAACATGGATGGGTTTTAGTCAGTCAAGTCTGACACTCCCTTCCGCTCCGCCCAGAGCGGAAGAAGTCATTTGATGATTTCCCATCCTAAAAAAGAAAAAAAAAAAAAAGGAGTAGCACACTTAGATTACAACACGATTGCATGGACGTACTAGTTTTTGCCAGCGGCTTTGCGGGCGTGGAACTTAGAATTTAACAAATTAATTACTTACTACATTAATTTGTCCTAATCTGTCCCCTGTTCTATCTGTGTTCATCCAAACCTGCCGTTAAGGTGTGAAGAAATAACTGCCAGACACATGAAATAACTTGCAATTATGATATTAGTATGACAGCTTTGGAAAGTTACACTCACCATACCTTCACCGTAACAGTTTGGTTTCTCACAGTCAACTTGTTGCATCGCTCTCATCTCACTACGTAGTTCCTCTATTAATTATTAATTACATTCTCAGTTAACAGTCTATTCTCTTAACGCGAAGTTATTAGGCGTATAATACACCATTAATTAAGTGTTTATGAGCGGTCTGTCGCCCATCACCTAGTTATCAAGCGTCTTGTCAGAGAGAGTGATAAGGCCAAACAGTACAAAGATTCTTGAATCATCATCATCATCATCATCATTTCAGCCGAAACTGGCCGAAAGACGTCCACTGCTGGACATAGGCCTCCCCCAAGAAGGGGGGGTTTTGCCATAATCGCCACGCTTGGCAGGCGGGTTGGCGATCGCAGTACGTTTGTTACAAAAGCACAGAGAACGCTGCTGCCCATTCTCTGCTAAGTCCCTTAGTCGCCTCTTACGACACCCACGGGAAGATATGGGACGGTGCTATTCTTTACGTCCGACACCATACAGAACAAAGACTCTTGAATAGAGAGCACTAAATAATTGATTTGGCGTAAATAGATCAATATTGAAGGGTGTGGTACAGACAATGAAACTGAACAAATTTCTCTATGGGAACAACATTGATATCGCGGAATAATTACAGCCAGACAAAACTTAACAGGTCCTACTCGACGCAAGCTGATATTTTCCCCTTTCGTATATATTCGTTGTAGAGCTGGAGTGGATGACGCTCCACGCAGTGTAAATAAATTTTATTATTGACATGACTCTAACATCTAAACATACATCAGTTATACGGAGTAAGTGTTGTGACAGGTGATAGTCCAGGTGGACCTAGACGACCCTGACATTCCGGCAGTCCAATGATGATAATATACGTAATACAAGATAATAATCAGCTATTAGTCCATTGCCTCTTAGAACTAGTTTACCATCGTCGGATAAGTTGATCTGGTCATGTATGTAAATATTGAGAGACTTCTCATTACAGCTGTAATTGTTTTAAATACATAAAAATGAAAACCACCTACCAAAATAAAAATCATGATCATGTCTAACACAGAATTGGACAAATTATTATTAATATCACTGAAACCGGAGACCGTTCGGAGAAACCAATCATAACAACTTACGTAACAGGCACTAATTACTGAAACTTCAATTAATTAAACTTACCGATTTCACTTGCATTTAATCCACACGATCTTAAGCTCTACGAGACTAAAAATAAGAGTGAAATGTAGAGCACGTGGTGTTAGTAAGAGATCGTTATCGATGGAGCCATCTGGTCGTCATGGCAACGGTAACACGAGTTCTGAATTCGAAGTTTGGAATTCGAACGTGCTCCCAACGATATACACCACTGAAATATTTTGATACTTAAGAAACGACGAATCGTACAAATGTTGAACAAAGCTAGAATAAATCCTCATCCTATCTGTTTTACTGTCAATAATTAAACTCTCATGTCAGTCGGTCAGAGCAGACCAATGAATACTGCAAGCACTATCGCTCCATTAATTGAAGCCATTTGCAATGTAGGTAATTAAATAATCGTCTGTAAGCTTTTAATGCACGGCTTAAAGAATTATGTTACTGTATATTGGGTCGCATAACTTTATTTTCTACTTACAGAAAATAAAATGGCGTTTTGCATCACATTTATTATTTGCTTCGTTTTGTGGTCTAGTCATCTAGTGGTTACAAGCGCTTCTATTTAGCATGAAGCCCTGGAGAAAACCCAATAACACTTTGCCTAACCAGATTATTGTCTCTGGTTGGTCATCATTTGATTTTTCAAGAATACTAAATAACAACAAGATTTGTGTACTATTGATGCCATCAGGCTAGCCCCTATTTCATATGACTTAAACATTACTTACAATATTAATATGGCTGAGCACTGTATAAAAAAATTGCAAATATCAAGATTATTTCAAAAGTCTCAAAAAGATCCAAACAGGGTGCGTTCAAAGTGTGGAACAAGGAACAAGTCACGTCTGTGGGATTCAATATGTCCGCCAGGAGACGAGCCGGCACAGACACGGGCACGGGCAGGACGCACCGGCATTACCAGACCAGCCTGTTTACTCGTGTCAGTGGACTTTTGGAGAACGGTTGGTTAAATACATGTTGTTCAGGCAAAAGACACGTGTACTAACGTATATAGTCTAAAGCCAAGGCTATGGGTGGTCAGTAGGGCGTTTTGAACTTATAAAAACTGAAATAAACTTGCGATTAGAAAAATCCTGTATTTAATAAATTTAGTTTCATTGAAAAAACTTCTCCTGCTTTTATTTGGATTCGTTTATAGTAAATCAGGTAAACGAAAAACCTGATCCTGCAAAGAAATCCTTTTACAGATGTGTCTTCTCATGAGAAAAGTAAACATTACCGTTCCAGTACAATTTTATTACTTTTTATAACATATTACAATTAAATGTCTTAGGTTGTAAAGTACCTACTTACACAGGTTCTTAAATTACAAATATTTCTGTTAAAAACACGAATATTCTTGTAAAGTGCATTGTAATGTTATATTTATAGTTATTCCTTCTTGAATAATCACATAAAATTCATTGTAAGCGTGCGTTTTAATGTTTTGAATCTTCGATCAATAATAGAACTATTATTGATCGAAGTTTTGAATTTACAATTTTGTGTTATTTCACTCGTTTATACTCGCTTTACGTTATTTAAAACATCTGAGTTATAGTTAATGCATAGCGTTACAAATGGGCCTGGGTAGTGGGACTGGTGGGTGCTGTAGGTATTAATGTGTTAAACGAAAAGAAATATAGATACGGTGCCTTTTAACATATTTCTTGTAGATGGGGACAATATGTAGATATATGGTAACTGAATTAGTGTTATTATCTTAATAAATACTATTAATATAATCCTAAAATGGAATATAAAAAAACGTATTTACAATTTACCCTATCTCAAATTATTTTCTGAACCATTTCCCTAAAATCTACACGGTATAGATTAGAACAACTTTTTAGTTTTTTCGTCCAATATTACCCCTATTCTGATAACGGTGTAGAACCTGGGAGTGTCCGCGCTTCCCACGGATCAATTAACAAAATCGTTTTACATTGCTGTAGATACGATAGGTTCAAGTTTTTGAGGTCAAAGTTATTATCCTATACGGGTTATGGGTTATTGACTGCATAACTGTTGGATCTCGAGAGAATGGTATCGAATTGTTATAAAAGTAAAATAACAGTTTTATTGCCACTATTGTTATGTTTATGATGATTGTTGGAGAATAAAGGTAAATGTTTATCAATTGTTAATCGTTTAAGCGTTGTTTACTGTTTGTTTCAGATTATAGCACACAATATAGTGAACTAACTCGCATTACACAGTCTGATTTACAGAAGTTTAGAACTTACTGATACCCATGATAAGGAGAAAAAATGCAAGGCGTCGTCGTACAGGCCACCGTGTTTTATGAATGAAGTAATTTGTCGCAACATGATTACGGGAAACCGACGGTGCTTACGTCGGAGGCGGATATTTATGCAAACTTATAATTAGAAAGATTGGTGTATCAACTACCCTCATGTCAAGTATGATATTGAATATCTCCACACCTTAAAAAGGGTCTAAAGGCATATTATTTTTTCAAAATGAGCCATTAAAGACGACATATATTACTTGTAATTATTTTTATAAAATACGTCCATCGTAGGCGGAACTTTATGAGCTCAAATTAAAAACAAGTTATAAGAAGTATGACAATAAAATCGCTTCGGATATTAATTAACTCGACATTTTGGCGTTGTGGATGACACATGGCGGCATGGCGGTAATGAAGCGGCCATCTTACATTATGTTTATACTTTATTATATTCTGCGCCCGCGCACGTCGCCTGGAATAAGTTATTAGTATAATAAATTATATGTTATTGTTTTTTATTAAAATATAGGACTCATAACAGTCATAACTCACATAGACGTCGATGTAGTTTAAGTAAGTGATTCGATGTATTTAAATAAATGAACACGGTAGGTATCTGTATTGGTACCTATCTTCTATACCAATAAATAAAATTGAAGTGTCTGTTTGTAATATTAAAATAACCGCTTTTTACTACATGCATATGAATGTAAATACGGTACGTATACCAAAATAGCATTTTTTTAAATTTTTGTCTGTCTGTTTGTTCCGGCTAATCTCTGGAACGGCTGGACCGATTTTGACGGGACTTTTACTGGCAGATAGTTGATGTATCTTTTCTTATCTTTATGGGGTTTTGGTTTCCGCACTTAGTCCCTTAAGTGGACCATTGTGCGTGAGCCATAGTGGCCGTTACTCCAACCAGCCCACCTCCCTCCAAGCAGATCACACTTCCCGGTCTACTCAGGGCATCCGCAAGGGAACCTGGTGTTCCCAGGGTCGCCTCGCGAATCTTGGTTACACCGGTGCACTCAAGCAGCACATGCGCCACCGTTTCCTCCGCATCCATGCATGCTCTGCACAGGGGACTGTCAGTGATTCCTAGAGTATGAAAGTGTTTATTCAGTGAACAGTGTCCAGTGATGGTCCCCGCCACCAGACGCAGGCCATCCCTGTCCAGACGCAGAAGGCGCTTGGTCAGCTTTGCGTCAAGAGACGGCATAGCCTCCTTGGACTGCCTACACCCTGGTGTCGAGGTCCACCACTTTTCCGCCTGTGTTCGAGTGTGATCCTTTAACCAGTTATGTAGCTGCTTGAAAGGAATGGGCACAATGGGTTCGGGTCCGTAAGGTTTTGTGCTGGATCCTCTTCTGGCAAGTTCATCCGCCGCATCGTTCCCCAGGGATCCACTGTGTCCTTTGATCCATTGTAGTGTTACCGTGTTGTGGTTTAGTACCGTGATTCTTTCTAGGGCATTATGGCATTCTAGTATTAGTCTCGATGTGATCTGGTTACTGTTTAGGGATTGGAGAACTGAGGCACTGTCGGAAAGTATTCGAATATTGGTATTCGTAACCTCTCTGGCCTCTATAGCGTGTGCCGCTTGGATTATACCTACACACTCAGCTTGGTAAACAGAGTTGAGCATTCCAAGGGGTTTGGATATTTTTATGTTTAGGTCATCGGAGAACACCCCGAAACCTGTCCCGTCATCGGTTTTTGATCCATCAGTGTAGATTCTTAGTTCCTTTGTACCTGAGTAGTCACACAACTCCGCTGTCAGTACGATGTTGTAGTGTTTTTGGAAACAGTGGGACTTCAGGGTTCTGTCGATGGGAGATGCCATCATAGGTTGTTCTTTGATTGCATCTATTCTGATGCGTGTGTGTTTGATTCTGGAATCATTACTTAAGGTGCCGGATGCTTCGAGTCTGAAAGTCGCTTTTGTCGCCTCCTCTCTTACGACGAGGTGTAGAGGTGGGAGCCCCAGCATCACCTGTAAGGCGGCAGTGGGAGAAGTTCTCATGCTACCGGTGATTGCTACGCAGGCAAATCTTTGTAGTTTCTCGAGATCCTTTTGTGTCGTACTTAGATTGGTCCTGGGCCACCAAACTAAGGAGCCGTATGTGATGATTGGTCGGATAACTGTGGTGTATAGCCAGTGGGTGATTTTGGGGCTTATGCCCCAATTTCTTCCGAGTAGTCTTTTACATTGCCATAGGGCTATACTGGCTTTTGTGGTGATGTAATCAGTGTGTTTCGCCCAGTTTAGTTGTTTATCCAAGAAGATACCCAGGTATTTGGTTTCACTCGATAGGCTTAGTGTGGTTCCAAAGAAGCTTGGTAGCTGTAATGTTGCCAACTTCCTTTTCTTTGTGAAGAGGACGAGTTCGGTTTTGGTAGGGTTCACTGTTAGTTTGTATTCCTTGCACCAGTCTTCTACTATCCTCAAGGCTTGGCGCATAAGATTGCATAGTGTGTTTTCGTGTGTTCCATTTATTATTATGGTCAGGTCATCAGCGTAGCCCACCGTGTAGTAGCCTCTGCTATTGAGACGTTTGATGAGGCTGTCCACTACAAGGTTCCATAATAGCGGTGAGAGGACACCGCCTTGGGGGCAGCCCTTCGCTACCACGGCTCTAGTGGTGTCGTTTACCGTAACTTGTACGGCCCTCAGTCGGAGCATGTTTGTGATCCATCCACGCAGGGTCGGGTCCACACCGTGTTCCTCGAGGGCTGCGTTGATACTATGGAAGATAGTTTTGTCAAAAGCGCCTTCTATATCAATGAAGACAGCTAGTGAGGAACATTTGTGATCCACTGCACATTCGATCTTGGAGATTACACTGTGCAGTGCAGATTCTGTTGATTTTCCTGTGGAATACGCGTGTTGTTGTTTATGAAGTGGCCGCTCCCGAAGAGGTCCGTCCCGGATATGTCGATCACAGAGTCTCTCGAGAGTTTTCAGTAGGAAGGATGTCAGGCTTATTGGTCTGTACGCCTTGGGTTGTGTGTAATCGGGTTTGCCTGGTTTGGGGATGAAAATGACTTTCACCTCCCGCCATGCAAGTGGTATGTAATTCTGTGCTATGCAGGCTTGGAAGATGACGGTCAGCCATGGCGTTAGGACGTCTACTCCCCATTGTAGCAGGGCTGGGAAGATTTCATCTAAGCCTGCGGATTTATATGGTTTGAAAGTCTTTATTGCCCATTTTATTCTCTCTGCAGTTACTATGGTGTGGGCTCTGGCCCAGTCTTGGTTATTTGGTGTGTGCCTTGGCTCGCTTGCCCAGGTTCTGTCCTCAGAGAGATTACAGTCTGGAAAGTGGGTTTCCAAAAGGACTTTACTTGTTTCGTGGTCCGACTTGGTATAGGTGTTGTCTGAGGTTTTCAGTGAGCCGAGGGTGCGATCCTGATCAGTAGATAGGATCTTCCTTACACGCGTGTAGTTGATGTAATAAGGAGTAACTTAGGCAACTTTCTAATTAAGAAAAAAATAAAACTTTTAAGTTAAATCCCACGCGGGCGAAGTCGCGGGCACAGCTAGTTGATAATAAGCTTGTACAGTGCTGTAATTTTTTGAATTAAAACAAGAGCCTGTACCTAAACTGCTTCTGTTTAATTAGTTAATTATAAGAGGTAACAATGATGAATTTTTAGACAAATGACCATAATGAATGACAACACAAGTATCTATGTGGCCTCATATTAACATTTTAATGCTGGATTAACAAGTTGATCCGTACATAACCAACGTAACGTAATACCAGCCATCATCATAATGTCGGATCATAATTAAATTTTACGATAATTTCATATTAAATATTTGAGAATGGACCCCGGTGAGTCGGTGAGTCGGTGAGCCGGCGGCTCATATTTATGTTAATGTTCGAGATTAGGAGTTATTAACATAGTTGTCTTATCACTTCTTATGATTTATAAACTATTATGATGCTTTAGGGTGGTTTCCGTGTCAGTTTAACCGCCGCCGTAATCATGGAGTTTTGATGTATGTTAATACAGTTTTAAATAGTTTTCTTGATACCAGACCTTTAATAAATAAGGATAAGGTTGACTACTGCGCTCTTTTGTTCAACAGAAGAGAGATGGAAAAACCTTTTTTAAACGAATGCCAACAACGACCTTCTGGGAATTTCTACTGACGTCGATCATGTTTTTGAAGCTTTCATTCAACCAATTGCATTTATCAATCTATGTGACTGAAACTCAATGAAGTATAGCAAGAGGAATATGTATATACATACACTATCAATAACACTAGTAACTGGATATTTACCATGCTTATTATTTGTTATGAGTTCCCGATATTTCGGCGCTGTTGCAAACGCCATGATCACGATCAACTGAAGTTATACACACTTACACACAATACACATACACACAAAACTCAAACACACTCAATCATACACACTCACACACACATACACTCACTGAATCATACACACTACTCGACATGCCTACGTACACGTAGCCCAACAGGTCAGATTTCATTGCAAATTCGTAATGCTAAAGGTCTGCCTGAACCTACAATGACGTTTTCAAATCACAAATTCGTCTAAGTACCCTCAGAGAGCATCTAACGTGAAGCGATCAATCTTATCGGTCCATCTGTCCCGCTCCGCCTCTTGCGTGTAGATCTCCGCAGATAGACGGAAGTAGAGGAGAGAGGGGTCATCGCGACATCTCCAGCGTTTAGCGAGACGCACGGCTTGATAAACGCGGTTCAGATAAGTGGGCTCACGATTGTCGCTTGTTTTGGTCGTTTTTGGTGCTTTGAGACGGCTGCGGGCGACGGTCTGTAGCAGTACCTACTGTTAGTGAGGACTGAGTAACTATTAGAACTGCCTAAGAAGAATTGGACATAAAATACAAGTATTTTTACGTCCAGTTCTTAGTAGGCAGTTCAAGATATCATTTTTGCAGCCCTGAAAGCTCGAATTGAATGTTAAAACGACCAAACCCTCGGTTGCGAAGAATAAAGACTAAAGATTGGTTTTAATTTACACCCATCTTCAAATTGAGAACCATCTCCTAATTCATCACCTGTCATAATAACGAAGCTAGTGGGCGTGCCACCACCAATACCTCCGTACCTCCGCACCGTCGTCGGCACGCGCCTGTCACCGCGAGATGGATGGATGGCGGCCCGAACAGGGGATGTTAATTGTTTACAGTCCACCGGGGACTGGCCCCAAACAAAACGGTGAAAAGAGAGCAAACAACCTGCTGCTGGCGATGTGTAAAACAATTAATACAGAACTGAGCTTTTATTTCCGTAAAACTAGAGAGGGCGTACTGCTGAGATAGGGAATACTAGGGAACTATGGAAGAAGAAGACACGTGGCGCCGAGCCCGAGTAAATTGGGATGAGGGCAGGTTGATGATGATGATTGGGAAAAAATATGTGTAGTCGTTTCCATCACTTATGTGCCATACCAAATCGTTTTTCTGTATGTACATATTCTGTACCTATATTATGACTTTTAGTTTTATCTAACTGGAACTTGTGTTGGCAAATTTGAATAATTAGATAGGAACGCTGTAATACTGAATCAACAATTCAGTACGGATGACTAACAAACATTTTTATTTAAAAACCTAACCCATAGGGTCACCGCTTCCAAATAAATATCCAACTTTTCCGTATTCCGGGGACCACCAGGAGGATTACCGGAAAGTCTTCCAATATTACGTCTAATGATATACCAAAACAAAAGGAGATCGTCGCAGATGACGCGCGGACGTGCCAACCCTACTGATTAGACTCCCTTATGTACCCGCGACCGCAAGACAGAACTGTGAAAATAGACCTTAAACGTACGTAACAAAGGTGCTCTCTTACACACGCTCTTGGTTGACTGTGCCCTCAGATAAAGACGTCGCTTAGTGCCGGATTAAGATGCGATCGCGGCTTTAAAGTCGGAAAGCGGATATTGGGCCAGAGATTGGATCCAAGGCAACTTGTTAACATGCAGGTGGATGGCTGTAAAAATGTGATAAGCTTTGTGGAGCAGACGGTTAGGAAGGGCTAGGTAATGTGAAGCGATGTTGAATTAATTCGTCGTTGGTTACTTTGATACGAAGGAGCTGTTTCTAACTAAAACTCCTTTTTTGGATCCTAAGCTAAAAATGCTATTGGTACACTTTAAAACTATCTGATAGCTGAACAGTCAAGACCTTAGTTTTAAAATTTTTATTCCTCACAGGATCTTTTTATTTCTCTTTTATTGTATGATCCTGACGTAGCTATTATATTTGAAGTCAAATAATAATTCCAGAACAATCGTTCACTGTCCGCACATCGTGACTGGTCCCTTCATATGTATCGCGGGAATTCTTCATCCAGATTTCTAACCCCCTACTTTATGTCGTTTTATATCTCCATCCGTCTTTGAGACGCGTCATTGCGGGCCGCTGTAGGGCGACCATGATTTTAAATAAGTTACGCGTCGCAACGTTCCCCTTATTTTTTTTGTGCAAAATATTAGGATCTTGTTTTTTAATATGGTTTTGTGCTTTGTGTTTTCTTATCAATTAAGACTGATACTTATAATCCTTCGTCGTAAAATTATACTCATGTCTAGTACCTATAGCTTCGCGTTCGCTTACTCTACTTTAAATGATTCTAAATCATTTCCATATTTTCCAAACCAGTTTTCTAAATAGTCTCTTCTCCTTCGAGTGCCGTAGCATCCTACCCGCAAAGTAGCATAAACATCTGTCGGTTGGTTGACAAGCAGGGCCTCAAGTCTGCTATTACAATCGTGTCAGAATGGCCTATCACTGATTTCATAATTGTTGATTTTGACAAGTTTGGTAATCTACTAATATAATGGCGTCATTATGACTTTCCAATGGACAACCACTGACAATCCATTGAAAGACATGGCATAGAATGGTAATCTCGTACTTAATGACAAATGAATGACTGACTTTAGCGGTAATCTGCTAAAATTTTGACAGTTCCTTTGACCACTGAACTACCATTAGAACGCCATTGTGCAGTCATTGCTTCCCTCACATTTATCTCAGACTGTTCGGAGTGTCAATTTGAATTGTTTACTAACAAGCGGCTTCTAAATACTTTGGTTATAGTTATTATCATTACGAGTATCGTGTTTCAAGTGTTTGTGGAATATTGAATGGAGACTACCTATGTATTCATTACGAGCAAATATTTTCGATTCTCGAGCTAGCCAACGCAGTGGATGTTAGAGAAACAAGATTGGTTGGCACAATGCAGAACTGCAGAAGACGTCGTCAAGCCCGTCGCATGACGAGAACGAGAATGAATACCTTTATAATTGATATTCCCGAGGCGGAATTTGTAAAAACGTTTTGCCTTGGAAAGGACTCAGTAAGGGGGTTAATTGAAGAACAGTAAGTATATAAAAGTTAAGACGTTTAGTTAAATGGGGCTGTATAAAAGTAAATTGTTTTTTTGCAGGTGTTTGCTTGCAGCACGTGCTTTACATTATAGTCCAACAACTGCAGGCAAGATTGTGAATGAATGTTGCATATTGCAAACATGGCAAGAGCACCATTGCCACCTGACGAAGTTTATGCAGAATAAGAGCACCATTGCCACCTGACGATGTTTATGCAGAATAACTTGGCTTGCAACAGATATGTGATTTATATTCCACTATTTTGGAATTTAATGGAGTTGGAATTTTAAATAATACTAGTATGTTAAAAAAACAACAGTTAAATTAGGTACTCTTTATTTCTCATAACTAAATATTTATTTAACAATGTTAAACTTGACTTAAAACCTGAAATGTAAATATAGTACGTAAAACTAAAAGACATTTTGTCATATATCTAGTAAAACAATTCCAAGTTACAATATCTAATGTAATATTAATAACAAATCAAAATCAGTCTTCATACAAAATAAAAAGATCTTCAATAATTCAATTATCATTTGAATAACAAATCAAATTTTACCTTACATTTAACTAATCAGTCTTTTAATTTAGGAGGAAATTAATTATGCAGCACCTAATTATCAAGACCATCGAAGGGTGAATCGGTATCTTCTTGAAGGTTGGGCACTGCAGCAGGCTCTTGTTGACAAACTGTGGAGAAATGCATAAATTAAATTAATAGGTATGTAATTTAAAACCCACCTCAATATTCTAGTGGAGTGCGAAAATGCTTTAATTATTATTAAAATGATTTAACTCTGTTACAGATCCACAGTATTGCACAAAATATGATTTAAAATAAATGAATACTCTTTTTAAAAAACATTGTTTCATTTAATTATTTATCATTACAGCCATTTGGAATCCACTGCTGGACATAGACTCCTCCTAATATAGATTTCATTTATCTTTAAATAATCTGACAAAATTACCTCTTGCATACTTCAGAAAACTTTAGTCAGACATAAAGATGTCAAATTCTGGCCGATGTACTACTACTGATGTGAGCCTACACCTAACACAAGCTTTTAAGCTTAACTGGAGGGGTTATAATAAAATTATTATAATTTATATTGTATTGCTTTCAATGCTCTTTAATACTTATTGTGGGTATGTTTGTTGAACACACAATGAGTAGAAGTTCCGCTTTTGGGTAAAACCATTTCGTATCAGTGAATAATCTGTAAATCCACAGTAATTACCTTTTTTGGCACACAGTGTCCCATAAGGTGCGCCATTTTTTCTGTGGTGGAGCTCAGTCGATCAATGGCTTCAGCCAGTGTTGATGGCCTGAGCTTGTTTTAAAGTTGCCTCGGCATTCCTGGCTTCAATAGTGTCCAGCCTTGATTGACCAGCTTCAAGAGCTGCATGGTCTCTACCTATAAAAAAAGGTATATTTTACTTTAATATTCATTGTAGAACTAAAAAAGTGCAAAAATCACAATAATGATACATTTATCATTTTATAATGCGTAGAATATTATACTGATTTATGTACTTACTGTGCTGCCGGCGTTTTATTGGGGCACTGGGAAGTCCACCGATACGAGTATAAAATTTGGGCGCACTCCATCCAATATCGTTTTAATAAACTTCGCCCTTCATTGGTGCGGCTGCAGTAGCCAAGCAGGTCTTGGTGGTTTTCTAAAAAGTCAATTAGAGCCGAAATTTTCTCAATTAGCACCATTTTGTATTGCAATAAATCTTTTAGAGATCATTTAGAACACTTGAAACTAAACCAAAACACCGGCCGCTAGAAATAATAAAAACAAATAAACGTCAGTACAGTAAACAGTAATGTCATATTTGACTTTGACAGCTAAACAGATAAAATATTGAGTTTTCCAATTTCACATTTAATGTTTTCTGCTATTAACAAACTTCTTACTACTTCAGATTGCTCATAACACCAATAAATAATATGTAAAAATATATATAATTGAAATCTGGCATGAATAAATGTTCAAATTTAGTAGTAGTTTTTCGAAAATCATTTCTACTAACGGGTTTTATAATAATGGCAATACAACAATGTCATTATAACACCATTCTATTACGAGACCACTGACCAACCACTGACAGACCAATGATCGATCATTATGAATTAGCAGATTACGAACTTTTAGCAAAATGACAATGGGATCGTGTTGGAATGACGATATTTATAAAAATAGCAGACTTGAGGCCCAGGTCACGCGCGCGCCCTCTGCTGATCTACTCCAGTAACTGCCACCATTCTTTTATTCTGCCTGCCCCGCACCCCGTACGCCATCGGAAAGTTGTATTGTTTCGTCTCCCGAATATTTTAAAATGTTGGAAATGTATTATCGTCACAGAAGTGCGAGTGCGGGGAGGCAGAATTTGTAAATAGCTTTCGATATCGTTAGTGTTATAATATTTTATAAGGGTTTTCTGTTTCGATAAATAGAGGAGTATTGTTGTGTTGGGTAGAATATGAAGTGGAAATCAGTGTGTACAATGAGATAGATAGAACCGCCAAACAGAAGACAAGACTTACATTTGTCAACAGTTATTTTATCATCATCATCAAGTTAGGTCGTGATGGTCCTGTGGTTGAGGACACGTTTTTCAACTTTTGAAGATCATGTGGGGCTTAGAATTATGTAACAAAGAGAAAATAGGGCTCAAATCCCTACACCACCCAAGTCTAACATCTTAACCAATGAGCAATCTTCAAAATCATCAGCATCTGTTATAAAGAATGAGAAAAAGAGTAATATCCCTGTGTGGGCTTTAAATTGAGTAACAAGGTGTCCAATAACGTGTTTTATTAAACGACACGGAGGTTGTAGCGGTTTTATTAACCTCTTTTCTCCGACACTCTTCAATTTATTTATTAGCATTTTGTCAATGAAAATATTCTTGTATGATATTGGTAATTTATTCAAGAGGGTCAATGCGAGTTCATTGTGGATTGATATTCTCATGGATTGTACTACATGGGCACTCAATACATAGGTAAAATAAATGGACTCAAAAATTGAGTTGTATCAGTAGAGTAGATATTTTTAGTTATAACATTTCACTGTCATTAAGATTTTAAACGATTCTTAAGAACCTGGCTCCTGCTACTAAATATACAGTTAATCTTATGGTTTTCCGCTGCCATAAAGCCATGCTTGAGCAAATGTTTATGAGTTATAATATAATAATGGGGTTTTAGGCATAATATTTACACACAACGATTGCCAAAGAATGAAAATTAATGGTTTGTGGAACATTCGCTATAAAGACGAATTAATGACTGTAGACAAAAACAAATGCGAATGGTTAATTTGCTTTCGTCACGAATTGATTTAGTTCACAACAAATAAAACTTTATATGTAGCCATTTATAGAGCTAATAGCCGCACGGGTCGATCTTCAAGGTTAAGCCTTGATGGGTCACCATAATTACATACCGAGTTTCCTTCGTGCTTCGGAAAACACATTAAACCGTTGCCGTTGGTCCCGGCTGTCATTTGTAGATCTTTGACAGTCGTAACGTGTAGTCAGAAGCGAAAAGTCTGACATCCAGTCTTACTAAGGGGTATCGTGTTACCCAGTTACTGGGGTGTGGAGGTCAGGTAGGCAGTCGCTTCCTGTAAAGTACTGATACTCAGCTGCATCCGGTTAGACTGGCAGTCGACCCCAAGATAGTTTGGGAAAAGGCTAGGCAGATGATGACGTAGGCATTTATAGATACTGTTTAATTTACTTTAATGCATGTGGGACTGATTTATTGCCTCTTATGTTGAACTCTAAAAAGTCGTTTTGTTAAAGCTCATCTGCAGTGATGATCCTTATAAATGTGATAGATAATGATCAGTATGATCAGAAGGCGGTATTTGAATCTTTTTATGGGAATAAATGCGTTCTGCGTTTGTGACTTCTAATTAAAGCATCGGTGTAATTAGTGATTACGTATTAGCACGAATGCCGCCTTCTCGTACTTTTCTAGCATATTGCATTTTCTTCACGATAAGTAGAACCAGTTGCTATTAATTAAAATGCAATAAAAACTAAATATATAACTCGTACATTTTCTCAAGCCATGCGAAGTCATTGGGAATAGAAATGTTTGTCTTGTGACGAGTAACACGAGGGTTAGAAGTGTCAGTTTCAGTGGACGCAAGACAAGCCGGGTTCATATACATGGCGACTTGGCGATGTGGGTCGGACCGGTCCCTTCAGCTCGCTAATTGACGTCCGACAGGTACACAGACAGACCGACATAACCGCTCATAAAGCTACACACGAAGCACGCAAATCCGACCAACTACCCACCACATTAAATTCAATTTACATCGGCCGCTCAGCTATGCAGAATTCACTAACTAAAGCATTCGACTGTGTGCACCATAAAAGAAAGCTGCAGAAGCCTTCCACAAAAAGTCGCGGGACATTGATCTGTTGTAGTCTTGGAATAAAAGTCATTTTATTGAGTGATCGCTCAGCCGTTGTCACGTTTTATATCATTGAAAAACCTGGAACCCGTTATGGTGATGCAAGGGTTTACACTGGGGCCGGTCAAGAACAATTTTATATCTTAATCTGTTGGGGTCAGAGTTCGATATTGAATGCGATATGTTTGTTAGTTACGTCGTTCGGAGGTCTGCGCGCGAGTGCAGCAGGCCGGAATGCCCGCTCCGGGAGAACCTGTCCCGCGCCTGAGACATGCACTTCAAGTCTGCTTTATAAAACTCACGTGTGGAACGCATTACTACGTCGATGATTCACATTTATGGCAGCGTTATCTTTTAGAAGTCTTTTTTTGTACAAGGTTTTATGGCTCGTTAGTCGAATAATTTGTGCGTTCCAACTTAATCTGCCGAAGTGAAATTGAATCGTCGAAGTTATTAGAGTCTATCTAAATTGAGGAATTAATATGTTTAATTTTTGCGTTAGATTTAGTTAAATTGCCATAGCTTCCTCAATTAATACTAGTTTTAAAGCAATTAAGTTTTCACTTTTCATATTTTATAGTCTCCGTATCATTAAAATCTTTGCTTACCGTCTTCGTCCCAGTTAATAAATTAAAAATCTACGGTCTATGTCTACGGCGTAAAATATGTCTTCATTATTTTTCTTCATCATTTACTTGTGACTTGGAAATTAATTTCGAAAGGTTCGTGTTCTCATACATATGTGAGAGTTAAGGAGGGCACGGTCACACATGTACTTCACCAGCTGGTGCCAGTAGATTATTGATATTTGCGATACTTTATGTTTGACACACGACACACGACTTCGCTACGGCAGTTTTAAACGATTTGCAAATAAAGTTTACGCGAGAGGTGTGAATATGTATATTATTTTTCAGAAGGTATGTACACTGTGCCATCAATCAGCGGTCCGTTCTTGACCGGCGTTAACGATGTGTTAAAGCTAAGCAAATACGCATAACTGCGCTCATTATCCCCCACGACCGGTTGTCCACTGTTTGTCGTGAGTCAACGTGGACTCAACTTGTTTGAGCTTCGGATATATCTTCACCAGGTACGGTAATATTATTATTAGTCCACGTTGTGACTCTTATTTTACTGAGTCATGTTGCTCTTGACTTTTGAGAGGTGATCAGAACTAGAGCTTCCAACGGGTAATTATATCTACAGTAGGTATCTGATTGGTGGTGGTGGAGGAGCTCATGGCTAAATAATAACAGCCGCACGGATCGGTCTCCAAGGTTAAGCCGTCCTTGTCGAGGTCGGTTCGTGGATGGGTGACCATAATTACATACCGAGTTTCCTCCGTGCCTCGGAAAGCACGTTAAGCCGTTGGCCCCGGCTGTCATTTGTAGATCTTTAACAGTCGTTGCAGGTAGTCAGAAGCCGAAATTCTGCCATCCAATCTTACCAAGGGGTTTTGTATTACCCAGTTACTGGGTTGTGAAGGTCAGATTGGTAGTCGCTTCATGTAAAATACTGATACTCAGCTGCATCCGGTTAGACTGGAAGCCGACCCCAACAAAGTTTGGGAAAAGGCTAGGCAGATGATGATGACTGATTAGTGGTCCATAGTCTGGATTGGTATCGGGAACAATACATAACTGGTGATTATGTGGGTGTGCCTACTATAGGTCAGCTTTTACTGACCTTCAGGAGATGTTATATCCTGAGTCAGTAATACGGGCTAATACAAATATTACAGGCATGTTAAAATTACAAAATAATTAAAAAAACTCATCGCACTTCAGTAACCAGCCACGTGTTATGGAAATATCTTCTGTTCACTGAGTGCCAATGTAACCTTATTTCCATTAAGGCTAGACTGAGAAACTTCCCACCACTGCATTATCACCCGCTCGGGGGTAAGCAGAGCTTCGTAATTGGATGTCAGTTATAACGCTGAACGTGTTTCCAACTCTCCAATTAGATTTATTGCGGGGAGAATTAAACTACACTTATTCCAACCTGGAGATTAAGTGGAAAACGTATTTCTGCGAAAGCGAAAAGGGTGGGAGTGCATTATATATTAATAGTAAGACTAGCAGGACCCATTTAAAGAATTTCAACGAATTTCAGTACCAACCGGTACAAAATCGAACCTTGGTCTTCATTTTTGGTAGTTGCCTCCCGGTGTCTATAAGACCGCAAGGTCCAATAGATATTCTCATTTCAATTAAAATAACCCTTGTTCCTAACTTACACATGCTCCCAACTCCCAATTGAGACATTTTCCTAAAATAAAATACAACAATATAAAACGAAATTAATTTAGCAAAACAACTTCCCGACCCGGGAATCGACCGCGCGTCCCTAGCGGCCACTTAATTCCATTACTAATTCACCGGACACACACCGAATTAAACTAGTCATACATATTCCTACAGGAATCTTTTCCCACGCAATAGTCATCCTTAGCAATAAAGAATTTCTTATATTTCTTGGCCCAAAATTCAGTGAAGGTGCAGTTGGTGATTATGCCGTTTTGTGTGGTATGCAGTGGTATCTAGATGGTCCGCGAAGAGTTTTTTAATCCGTAATGGGCGCGCGTCGCTGATAACAGGCAGCATGATATACTGAGCACCGGGAAATATTTTGGACAATGTACGGCATAGTGTGGAGACCGCTCCCACTGTCGAAATAGTTGACTAACAATAAATTTCGGTCATCGAGGAGAGTCGAATTTTATACGATCATAATTTTAATTAAAGGATTATTATTATAAAGATGAAGGCCATCTGAACCTCTTGTGTCTGTCAATCACAACAGTTACAGCGATCACCAAATCATCTGCCCATCTTTGATAAATATTAAAAGCCTGTTTTGACTGTTTACTGGTAATGTGTGTAATCTTCACCAGAGGTCGTGTAAGGCTGATATGATGATGCTGACCGTAACTTTATATAATTATAACCTCGAAGTTTAGCACTATCCTACATAGAATAGCTTCTATGTAGGGTAGTGCTAAACTTCGAGGTTAAGAGTTGCTGTGGTGGCCCATAGCAACTCTTAAGGAAGGGATGGCCAACACAACAGTCCGTTTTTTCAATTCTGGAATCGTGTTATCTATACAAATAAATAAAATTGAAGTGTCTGTTTGTAATATTAAAATAACCGCTTTTAACTACATGCATATGAATGTATTTACGGTGCATATACCAAAATAACACTTTTTTCAATTTTTGTCTGTCTGTCTGTCTGTTTGTTCCGGCTAATCTCTGGAACGGCTGGACCGAATTTGACGGGACTTTCACTGGCAGATAGTTGATGTAATAAGGAGTAACATAGGCGACTTTTATTTTTGAAAAAATCTTTTTTTTTTTTTGTTAAATTCCACTCGGACTAAGTCGCGGGCACAGCTAGTTACAAATAAGCCCATCATAATCACGCCGTCTGATTATGGTATGATCTACCGCAAAGAATACATAAATACATTAGGTGTATATTATGTCTAAGCTGGACGGTTCTTAACGTCTACCTGCATCTGATAACAATTCACATATGACAAGAACAGGTCCTACAGGTATATGGACATGTCTAATCAGGGTTCCGTACAGGTGACGCAACATCGCTGCTAAAGGCGATCTCTTGCTAATGAAGCGGAACCAGCTCCGTAATGGAATAGGATCCCGCAAGGAGGGTGGGAAGTCGGAGAAAACTAGATCCGAAAGTAACATCATTACAGTAATAAGATCGTATAAGTACCTATTTGAGCTCAGACTATCTAGAATTAAAACTTTTACGCGCTTCACATAATTTGTAATTCATATTTAAAAAAAATCGCTACCAACCGCTTCTCGTTAGGGTTTGTTTTTATCTGGTAAGTATTTATTACATTGGTCATATCTGCCACATTTCGGAGGAGCAATGGGCAAAAATAAGCACTCCTCAATTTATCCCAATTGTCAGGAAACGAAAACGTGGCAGGCCCAGAAAGAGATATATTATTTTATTTTATTATATTACTGTAGTTTCTGAAAGCCGTCGCCATACTAAGCAACCGTTGTACGAAAACTCATTTGTCCGGTAGTCGGTGCGCAGTAATTAATAGTCGCGGCGCACGGGACGACACGGCACCGAACCCGCGACCCAGCGCGACCCACCGCTGCGTGCTTTATGGTCAGCTGTGTTAGTCGTGTCAATAGGTGAGCTTGTTCTAACTTGGCAAACGATAAGCGAGAACGCTTGTTTACTATTCAGGTTGGTTTGATAAGAATGGAATTTGGAGCCAGAACGAAGTGAAATTCTATAAGCCAAAACGATGGTGGAAAAGTTAAATCAGTATTGATTTACATTTTGATTTATAAATTTTAATCATGTTGAAAGTCGAGGATAAGAAATGTTATGAAAATTATTTTCAATTATCCCTCCCTCTGAAATTAAATTGAAGAATATAAGACGTCAGAATAGATATATCGAAAGAAGTAAGCATAGTTTTTAAACGGTTCTGTTTTAATCATTTGGATCGCACTACTACTGTTAAAGGTGCCGCAGAAGTGGGCCCAGCTATCGCTCAGTCCGTTTAGGGGCGGACACAACTCGGGAAATGTAACATAATGTTAATTTGAACGCCATTCAACTTTCCATGACAATTAAACATTTATTATTCCAGACAATTTCCCTTAAAACCATAAACAATAAGCATGCATACATGCAATAAAAAGCACTCGTCCCGGAACCCAGGACAGTCCATAACGGACCGTAACGGGCTATAACATTTCCTTTATGTGGCACAAACATTAGAGATAAGGCTAATTGCACGCGAGGGCGCGATACTCGCTGTCGACAGCGGTCCGACACGACAAGAGCCTCACTCACCTGCAAACAGCCTTACTTGCATGCGGATATGCAGTATTTCATAATTATGATCGTTCATTAAGGTATGCTTTTACGCAGGTCCACTCACAGAAAAAAATTAAGCCGGAAACTTGAGTGAAGTTTTATGTATTTTCAGCGTAAGGTTAAAAATACCATAAAAAATTAAATACCTAAGTGATAAAAAAAAATTAAATACCTAACAAAAAATTAAAAATTATTAAATACCTAAGTGATAAAAAAACCATCACGAATCTTTCTCGAAGTGTTAGGCAGAGTTCTAAAAGGAGAACTTTTTCAAGTACGCATAACTTTTGCCGAACACCTATTGAGAATATTAGTAGTAATGTTATTTGTAATTTACTCCACAAATTAATCACAGTTACCTGTCCTATTGCACCCATAAATCTTCGTTTCACATTCACAAATGTATATCTATGCAAATCCGACAACATTGCTAGTTCATATTCAAGCTACTCCATTTATGCAGTGCTAGGTGCTAATCAAATCCACTTCGCACTTGTACCCTATTCCTCATAGGTTTCTCTAACCGCCATTAATCTCCGTTGTCTAACGGTTCTCCTGCATCTGGGGCACTATAGCCTGCCCTACACTAACTATAGTAGTACATGTGCCTATAAGGTGGCAATCTTCAATTTATCGCCATTTCTTTTAAGCTATGTTTAAGTACGACACACGACTTTATTAATAATAGAAAAATATGATTATGTGGACTAACAACCTAGATGTTGAAAATTCTACGTGAATTTTTTTGCTGTCGGAAATAAATTTTGTTAATATATTATTTGATTGAAGCTAAGATTTAAAAAACTTGAGGTAAAAAATTATAAGCTTCATGCTTGTAGGTATTTAGTTGGGTACTTTTCTTATTAATTATGTGCGTTGATATGCTTACGTTGCTATTGTTTCTTAATCGAAATCAGCTGATCTTGGCATTTACATTACCTATAGCATTCTCCAGTATCTGAGGCTCATCTCACGGCAATTGGTTTATCGAAAATGTCCTCGACTTCTAGTATCTATTATAGATTTGAACTTAGATTAACTCAAAGCTTTAGACTAGCATACAGCACAACATGGTCGCATTCTTGTTTTACATAGATCTACGTGTCTCAACTGCAATACTAGGAGTAGTTACATCGATCCCTTCGTGTAGGTTGACAGAATTGAATTCAGTAGTGCCATAACTCTTAAAACTTATATTTCAAAGGATATTCCTCGATTTAAACGCTTTATAGCACATGCATCATTCATATCCAAACACTTTCCGATTTAAAAGCTTTTTCAGCAGTAAGCTCCTTCGTAGAAAGATCAGCAACATATGAATTGACAGACTGTAGGTTAGCTAAACCGTCTTTGATTTACGACCGTTCAGACCTTTAATGGATTTAACAAAAAAGCTGGCCGCAGTCTCACACAAGGCTAGGCACCTCTCCAGGCGCTGACAGATCACAAGTTTCTATGTAAAGTTGTCTGAATAAAACATTTGAAGAAAATGGCGGCGCCGTCAGCCTGCGCCTCACAATTAGAAAGGCCGGGATTATTCCGGATTACCGTCATAGTGGTGAATAATCGCTTGCTATTCGATACTATACGATCCGCCATTGTATTGAAATGAACGCAGAGCGGTGTGAAACCAACTGACGGCTGCCATTGCAGGTTATTGCTATTTCAGTTGGCAGTGAAAAAGTTTGTAGGATTTTATGTTATGTAAAAACTTAAAGCTTTTGTTTAAGGATGAAAAAGCCAAGTTTATTGTATGTACATACATATGAAGCAGTTCAGTCAATGAATACCAGACAGTGCATACTTTAAACCACAGAATGCCACCTTTTTCTATTCCAGAATCGAACCACGGAAGATAAAAACAACAAAAAGAAACTAGAAGGAACTGAGTTCCCAAAATTCAACATAAGCGGGCAAAAGCATTTTAATTTAGGTTATTAATTAAGGTTATTAGTTTTAAGTTCTTAGCTGTCGCATTAGGGTAAAACCTGTAATGATAGTTTAAGCTGTTATAAATAAATAAATAATATCAATTTAACTATTTACGGACACTTCTGAATTGTCAGAGTCGGTCAGTTAGGCATACAGTTGAAGCTACTCGTAGTTAATGTTGAAGCTAGTGTTTTTGTTGCACATTAAGAATTGACCGTTAGAAGGAATGGAGGCAGGCCTTTGCCCAGCAGAGGGACAATATGGGCTAGCTATATATATATAAGCTTGTTGCTTGTTAATGTGTTATGAAAGGAGAAGGAGAAATCATTTATCGAAATATGCTTAATCTGAGCAAAATACAGTACTTAACATAGCCATCTATTATCACGATAATCTTTTTAATATAAGTTAAACGTTCCATAGTCAGTTCACGACATGTTTCCAATGGTATCTTTAAAGAGAAGTCCTCTCCAGCTTTCCTGAGGGACGCCCTGCCCAGGGGTGGCCCAGGGGTGGCGCGCCGATACGAAGGCATTTGAATAACAATAGATACACAGGAAATAAATAAACGAACCTTAACTCAATCGGGAACAGGCATTGATTTTTACATTTCCTTAAACCTTCTACATTTCCTTGGATGTCCTTTTCCATTTTTGGAAAATGTGTTGTAAGGGATTAACTTATAGCTAGCTTACCTATACGAGCCACTTACGTGTGGCTTACTATACTATAATTTTAATTTTAAAACGGCGTGTATCATATTCATCTGCCTAGCCTTATCCCAACTATATTGGGGTCGGCTTCCAGCCATACAAATACATACATAATAAAAAATACTTCGGAATGTGAGCTCGGCTATCTATCTCTATAATAAGCATAGCATAATATAATATTTGTTACATACGAATATTTCAAAATGTATACAACAATGAAGATAAAGATGTGTTTAAGTGAATAAAAGGAATAAACCTATATGTTCGTCGGGAATCAAACTCGCTACACGTTACACACTCAAAAGCTTAGTCAGTTCGCTAAAGCACCCATTTATAGATGACATTCACTTGCTTTCAGCTTTCATTACTTTCCCAATAAACCTACTTTAACGGCCCTAATAAACTGTCAATTTAAAGTCCTTTCTATAAACATTAACAGACCTATAAAAGACTAGTAATTAATTGGTACTTTTCTTATTAATTAACTTTAATTGCTTACAATAAACCAATTCTGGTAACAATTGCGAAGTAATCAGCTAATAGGTTTATATTTAACGGATCGTTTTATATTGTTACAGGTACGTTTATACTGCTGTAATCAAGAGTGAGTGGTGCCTCCCCCCACTCCCCCTGAAGGGAAGGGCGAGGGGGGGTATTGCGATGCAAATGAAATGATCGTCGTGATTCAAGCGAACTGCCGTATCGACAAGTGGATGTGGAAAGTACGGAGGTAAGTGTGGGGCATGAACGCTGCGGTTTTATTTGTAAGGATACTTTTTGATATTTAACTTGTTCAAAAGCATTAAATGAGAACAGGACGGCAGAGCTGTGCGGCTTTATAGTTATTTTCTCCAAAATAAACAAGTAGTAATCGCACGTATCCAAATAATTTAAATCTCTTTTCAATAGTTAATTTAATTGCGGCTTAGCTATAATAACGTGATAGCTTTGACTGGTTAAACTAAGTAGCTTACCCCAATAAGGATTAGTTGTAAGATCAGGCAGGTGCAGATAGAGGCTCTCTTGTTTTCGTTTATCTTAATACTTTTGCTTTAAGAGTCCAAGACACTGACTTTATTTCTATTTATTCTTGATAGATTTTATGCCAAAGTAAGTTTTTATTCTAGCGAGGTTCTAACACAGCATTTATAACTCTGTAGTATTTGTGGTGACACTGTTATTAATATTTTTGTTATCCTGTCAAGTGTTCAACTGCTGGGCAAACGCCCCCCCTTTTTCCTTCCATACCTTTTTATCTTGTTTGATCTCCGTTCATCTTAGCCAGAGATTTTAGAGCTATTAAGTAAGAGAAGGTGCGGAACTGCTGAGACGACATGCTGCACCGACTCTGAATAAGAAGGGAAGAATGATGATTCTATAAAAGCAACCGCAGCAAGTTTGTTCTGTATGGTGTCGGACGTAAAGAATAGCACCATCCCATATCTTCCCGTGGGTGTCGTAAGAGGCGACTAAAGGGCTTGCCAGAGAATGGGCAGCAGCATTCTCTGTGCTTTGGCAACAACCGTACTGCGAACGCCAACCCGCCTGCCAAGCGTGGCGATTATGGCAAAGCCCCCCCTTTTGGGGGAGGCCTGTGTCCAGCAGTGGACGTCTTTCGGCTGAAATGATGATGAATGATGATGATGAACCGCAGCAACGCCTGTAATGTCGGCCCGTATGTTCACATAATTGTGCCGGGTGAAGGGCAGGGCGCGTCCCGCTTGCGATCGCTACCATCCGTGGCTCGCTGGGTTTGTGCCCCATTGTGACGACTCGCGACTTTGTACTAGTTTCCTGCATGAATGTAAGGAACTTAAGCAAGAAGGTGATAAAGATTTAGTAGTAATTAGTTCACGGTCACACCGTAAAGAAGGGGAATATATTGGCTAGCAATCCTGAATTGATCTAAAAATTAAATCGAATCAAATCCAATCATAGCTCATAAAATTGAAATACACTTTACAACCTCTACATTTATAATGATGGATAGACGTGTTAAGAAGCCATAAAGTAAGAAAGCTTCGTCCATACTTTGACATTAACTGCAATTCGCGTCGCAAGTTGCATCGACTGAGATCGCGAACAGGGCGTCACAGAAATATGATGCAAACGGACATTAACTATTTTCAAGTGGTCTTACTACACAAATTCAACCGTAATTTCCAAAGAATTATACATGACACCGTTCCCAAGATATCTCTATCCATATTTATCGAGAAATGAAAACTAAAGACGCACTGACAACTTATTTAGACGTGAATGTTGACGTTAGTATAAGTTGTAATATTATCTACGGCAGTGTGGGCGGACTCCCAGATACCTATTCAGTAGATAAGTACACAATTATAGGAAATATTGTGAAATCGTATTATTGCACAACAAGACTTACTTTGGTCTGGTTGGGTCAGTTTGATTCTGGCTTATTCCGATCAGAATCCACAATCCGATCCTTAAGTAAAATTCGTTAGGAATATGAGAAAACTTGATCAGAGAGTGCATCTGTGTTTGTGCACAAACTGGTACCCTGTAATAGTTCCTGAGTCGATAGTCTCCGCTAAGATTGATCTTCATGGCCGAACACGGTCAGGAGAACGTTCGAGTATGGTTGATTTTCGTCATTATAACAATAAATTATAAACCTGCTTTGTACATAATTGAGAGCTCTGTACAAGGTGACCGAAAATTGCACTCCCTTAATGAAGATTTCTACTGGTTTGGTAAACATTTTCGAGGTAATAAAAACTGTTTCTACATTTCTCATGATTCAAACGTAATCTTGAAGAACTGACATCGTACTCAGCGTGCTTGTGCCCGTCTATGAGTTGACGAGTTTATTAGCGACGCTGATGGCTTCCATAATTCAATACCGACGGGCTACCTGATGAATGCGTGATCAGCGATAACTGTATACACGCGGGAATGCGGAGAAACGCTGTCATACCGAGATTAATTTATTATGAAAGTTTACTTATGTACTTTGTAAGAAGTTAAATTGTTGTATAAATGCTAACTTACCTATGACAGGTAATCTGACTTAATCATATTTTTTCATGGTTATTTCTGTGGCTATATCGCAGGAATAATTTTATGTGATTTAAGCGACGTGTTTAGAATTGAAATAAAACACATTATAAGCTCAAGCATACAGAACGAAAATAAATAGATAGAAAACACAAACAATAGAATCGGACTTAACATCTAGAACAGTACAAACATTACAACAGAAAACTTAGAGAGGCGACGTAAGTTTACCTTTAACCAAAAAATGTAAGCACGTCAAGCTTGACACCATATTCCGTAACAACGGCAACTTAGCAATTTCCGCAGACTCGTAGCACGCGTACATCCATAGATCTCCGCATATTACCATCTTCTTAAACATGGTGTCTCCACACACCGTTACATCATTGTATATGCACCACAACTTCATCACGCGCAGCCTGAGAACCTCACAGACCAGCGACAAGACAGACAGGCACGTTCGAACTATGATGTGACCGCTCTATTACGTCAATGTGTCTGTGTGATCCGTTGGTCATTTAAATAATCTATCGTTGATGTTGAGCTGGAGGAATGTATATTCGATTTCTGGAAATAAGTTTTTACTAAGAAAAAAAGGTCTGTAAAGCGTTTCGCAGTAATGCTTGTAGTCACCACATACGCGCTTTTTTGGCATCGCTTGCAGCAATTTGTTATTATGGTGTTTTATAGACAGTAACAAACTTACTTTAATACCTGTCAGATAAATACAATCATTTTTAAATTCATTGTGACGTGCACAGAATTTATTTTAAAAGTGAGCAAAAGTCACTGTAAAGTTATATCATTTGTCTGTCGAATTTTAATCGCGCCTGTTAGTTAATCGACTAAGTATAGGTTAGTTCAGTTACTCTTTTATATCATAAATTAGATTAAAGCAAAGGTCTATACGAGCAGGCTGTGGACATGCTTTGCGCTTGTAACCTGTCGAGGCGGTTGATTGAGAAGCTAATGGTACTTTCAATCAAGTTTTGATTTGCTTACCTTATCGGCTATGTTAAGCGGTCGATCTACTACTTAGACTCCAATACTATGTTGTGCACCGTGTAATTTTGCTGCTGACACTAACAAGTACATAATGAACTGTGATTTACTTTACTGACCCTTGATTGTGTTCAGATGTGTGGAATGTGGATCTGTGGAGTCTATAAAATAATATTAAATTAGCTGTTGTAATTGTAGTCATCTCTAACAGATTTATCTCGATTCTCGATCAATCACTAAGCAGAATATACGCGAAAGTTTTTTAGAAACGAACTGAGTATGGTAGAACCAGCGCTTGCGATCACTTCAGATCAATAAACGTTCACTTTGCCATTATACGCCCATCGATTCGAAGTTCCGGATGTAGTTTTTCTCACAAACCAATAGAATACCATCGAGTATCTAACGAGGCTGGAAAGGCCCTAAACAAAGCGTCTTCGGCTCCAATAGGCCAGGAGCCGGGCATCGCGGCCATCGGCCAATAACTCTTGGGCTACAAATAGTCGCGCGACACCGCCGCAGCTCTGTTGCTCTGCAGCGCATTCCCACTGATGCAAATTGTAAGCACAGCAATATCTGATCTAGTGTGGCCAGGCAACGGGACTTATTAGGACTAGGTTACGATTGAGGAAAAACAGGTTGTTGTTTGATTAATTGTTATGTTTGGTGGGGAGTCGCACACTTATGTGGATGAAATGGATTTGTGTCGTAGAATTATGGCGAATTTTTAGGAAGATTGACTTTGATTACAGTGCATTTTTCAGCTGAAAATCAAGCTTTCTCTTTTCATAGAAACAATGCTATAACGATAAAAATATTATAATAACTATGTTTAGTAGTGCCATACAGTTATCAGAATTTTACGTATTTTTCCCATAGCAAAAGAAGCCAGTTTCTATCCTATCCTTTAACTTGGCGACCGTACCGCGATGGTATCTATGCGCCTGCGACGATTTACATACAAGAAGTGAATTGTACCGCGGCCGTAGCGTATTGGTTATTGTGCACTTAATAGCAACAGATAGGCCGCGAGGCTGCGAGCAAGGAATTGTATTGAAATGAATATAAAGCGACGGAAGGTGCAACATATTAAGTTATCACGTGGGATAGAAAGTAATAATGAGTGAATTCATATACGAAGTAAATCTCTTGTTCTAACAAGAGATTTACTTCGTATATGAATGTAACTATTTAGAATCAACTTGTAGGCTACCTATAAATACACATGGCATTGGTAAAGGTATCTTCGACGATGGTTACAGCTCAAATAAAGTAAGATTTATTCAGTTCATGTATTCAGGAAGTTTCCCACAGAGTTTCAACTTTGTGAATTACAAATTCCTGCTCATATCTTATACATTCCATCGCCATTATAATATTTATAAGAACTCTAATGCTTTAAACTATAGGCTAGAAAATACCGTATCTGTATATTCAAATCTAATCTCTGGACAGGACCGTTTGCCCATTCTAACAGTTCTACAAAGAGTCTATAACTCAGTCATTGCGCGCACTTTATTGCTACCGCACGACCATTCACGTCAGCGGACAGGCCGCAACTGACCGGTCCATACGTTAGTCGAGCTGTCAGCGCGCGCCGCTAGGTGGCAGCAGCGACGCCTCTGTGACATGTCACGTCCGGTGGGAGATAAATCTTATCAAAGGACATGTGGCTGTGGGACTACCGCTATGAAAACCGGGAGTGACTTAACAGAATTTCTGATAACCGGAAAAAAAGATTTAGGTTTCGTAATATGTATCATGAAATTCGTCATGTGTACTAGGTATTTTGGCCCCTTGAATATAATTCGTTATGCCTAAATATTTATTTAAATTTTACTAAGGTCAAATTATGGTCATCTTCAATAATCAATAAAACTTTCTAAAATATTTGTTTCCGAACGCTTACACTAATCTCTTCAAAGTTAGAGTGAACAGGCTTTTTCTGGTGTAAGCTCGTACCATCGTCGACTTTGTCTCTGTCATCTCTGACCTAGACTAGAGTCAAGAGCAAACCCATCTCAAATAATAAATCTCAACTTAGTTTTCCAGTACGTTACGGATCGTATAAATAGTAACAGGTGGTAGCAAGTAACTGCTATAACTACTACCTAGATCAAATTCCATCCGAGATCTGGGGGTATATCACGACTCCAAACTCACGTTCGAATGTCATGTCGATGCCATAGTCGCCAAAGCATCCAAATCATTAGGTTTCATAATGCGGCTATCCAAGTGCTTCAAACAAGCCAAAACCTTAAAGATTCTATATTGCACTTTTGTTAGAAGCCACTTGGAGTACGCTTCTGAAATATGGAATCCATGTTACCATAAATACATCGATCGTTTAGAGAGCATCCAGAGAAGATTCATCAAGTTTCTGTGTTATCATCAAAAAGTGCCTTACCGATCTGAAGATTACCTCAGTCTCTGTAAGCAGCATCACATACTACCGCTATCTAACCGCCGAGCCATCTCTGACACTATTTTATTACATAAGACTTTCAATATTAATATTAATAGCTCTGATCTTTTATCCAAATTTTATTTTAACGTTCCCGGTAGGTCTAAGCGATGATACCCACCGCTGCGTGTTCCATTTACTTCCACTAATTATAGGCAAAATTCATTTATTGTGCGTGCAAGCAAAAACTTCAACCTCTTAAGTAAACAGCATAATTTGGATTCCTTCTTAACAAGTGTGTCGTCGGCCAGAAGGTGCCTGAGCCTTAGCTTTTTTAATTAAGATAGGTGTAGTTTTATATTTTTTATATTATTAAGATTTATTATGTGAAAGGTGTGTAATCATGTGGTTAAATTAAAGCTCATTAGATTTAAGTGCTATAGTAGTCTATAACGGAGTATTTAAGATATATGTTTAAGTTTAAGGTTTGACGTTGTCCTATTTTTTTCTTTGATGTGTGCAGCGCTGTGTTGTTCACACTCCTTTTTGTATTTACATTCTGTTTTTTATAAGCGAAGACTTGTCATTGGCTGGCAGTCTCACGTACCATTTTTTTAAGCTATTTTGCTAGCTGTTAGTCTTCCATAGATGTTAACCTCACTGTCCTTTCGCGCGTAACAGTAAAACCCCGCGTGAAACCCTTCGGGGGCCCCTTGATTACGCCATTGTGTGAGTCATCCGATATCGTAAAGATAAACACTTATAACTCGAGTTATATTAGCTCTAATCTTAAACGGTAAACAGTGTCGGGTTCGTGATGAACGGGGCCATTTATTAATAATAACCAACTCTTTTAGAACTACTTGAGAATTATACATATCCCATAGATATGAGAGAGGTCGCAGCAAATACGTCTGTTTTCGTTGCTTATTTTTGTTTGGTAAAACTACTCATTCAATTTACACGAAAATTTATATCTAACATCACAAATATACAAGTAATCTAATGACAGTGTTTTTTAGGAGTCTTACATACATTATTCTTATAAGATCCTAACTCAAACTTCTTGTTAGAATCGGCCATTTTAGAATTCCGCTGTTCAAAGCATGAAAATACTTGAAATATCAATAAATATGAATAGATATGCCTCGAATACATGAAATAATGAATTATCACTATTTTTTCTTTGCTACTATTGTTTCCAAGACCATTTTACATGGTTCAAGAGTCAAATATTTTTTTTTTATTTCGACTAACAAACTTCACAACAAAGGATTTTTTGTTGGCTCAAATCATAATTTTTTTGTTATTTTTTCAAGCAAATGACTATCTAAAAAGTTGCATTATACACTTATAACATACTATACATTTACTTACCAAAGTTTTACAACGTATATCTCACAAAAACAACACTTTTCCGAACATAATAACACGGGTTGCCATTGCGTTTGACATTCGACATAGACGAGTTTCTATATTTTTTTTAATAATGTTGTGCCGTTTAGTATTACTAACGATTAATTTTGTTTGAATCGACTACTAGTTGACCATAGAGGTAAATTTTGACAGAACGATTTAGAAATTTACTTTTTTTTATCGCTTTTTATCCTCGCCGTTCCATAAATGGAACGGCTGGGACCTAGAGGTTAAATAAATAAATAAATAACTGCGTGACCGATTTATAAAGCCTATCACTGAATGATGCCATTTCCTATGAAAAAACTTTTCTTCTTTTTAGTTTGGTTTTAGGATTCAGTATAAACTTTATATTTAATAAGGTAAGTTTGTAAATTATTTACAAACCACAAATAAGTACATATAAAACATAAGGTAAGTTATGTTTAGTAATTTAAGTTTACGAACCGAATCGATTGATTAAATAACGTTATATTTAGAGCAAACCCTATGCGCTGCACAAGCTCCACAGCTACCTAGATCTGAATATAATGTAGGTTATAGTAATAACGGTAGAAACAAGTGCCCGCCGCGGTCGCAGGTTCGATGCCGCGCGGTGCATTCATTGCGTTTTATCTGTGGGAGCCTTGTCTAGAGCTATAACATTTACTGGTTGTATTTGTTGGAGCGCGTGGTATGAGGAAGTGGAAGAGACGGCTGGTTCGAGGCGCACGGGAAAAGATTCGGTACCCTTTGCCCAGCAGTGGGAAACAATAAATAAAATATCTTACTTAGCATCTTCATCATCGTCATTATTTTTAATAAAAATATCGATGTTCCTGATGTCTTCTCTTGAATACTCAGTAACGAAAATAATATACAAAACACACAGTTAATACAGAATACAAGCGTGATACGCTTGTATTCCTCCGAAGGGTTAGGTAGTGGTGTACCTACAGTCCAACCACACTTCACCAGTTATGTTTAAATCCTATTTGATAGAGGGCGACCCTAGTGTCATCAATATATCTAATCATTTGGACTTAAGTCCAAATGATTCTTCTTTTAGTTCTTTTAGTCTTCACAATATATGTTTCAATATTTTTATTACTATTAAGATAATCAACAAGCAGCTAACTAACCAATACTAAGCGCACTTGTCGCTGACCACCCAGAATTAAACAGTTTTTCCATTAATTAAACTAGACTGGATTACAGCCGTTCCATAACTACGTATTAAGTTCATCAGCGAGCAGCTAACTAAACAAACAACAATACTGGACACATGTGCTACTGACCACCCTCTCCATACCTATGTTTACCATACCAGTTTACAATTACACATCAACTTGATACCACTCAGCTCTCCCATCAATCATGAGCAGCATCTTTCAGCTAATCAAACACGTTGTTCAGCGCATGTTACCGGTGGCGGCGGGCAGTGAACGTGCGGGATACGGGACCCGGGAACGTAGGGCGGCAGTCGGCGCCCAGCCGCCGCGCAGTCTGCCCGCCCCGACGCACCGCCCGCCCTACGACAAACGAACATCGGACATTATTACGATAACAATACAGAAATGATAACTTAAAAGTATTTGTAATTCAAAAAGGGTGACTGACAGTGATTTATAAAAGTGTTTCCGTCTTACGCGGAGCTGATTTTCAGCGGTTTTTTTTTTTTTGAAAAACAATATTTTTGAAAAGTTGTTTGTTACATTTACACTGTTTTGGATACTTTAACAGTTTGATCTTGTTTCTTTTAGTTAGTTTAGTTTCAAAAGTGATAAAAACCACATATCGTCATGAATTTGGACAATAATTAATTTGTATTTTTAAAGTGTGAAGGCAAACCTTTAGAAACTAAATCGTGTGCAGAAAGATGTTGTTCGTTAACTGATAACAGTGATAGTTTGTTGGAGGTGATCGAAGATAATAATAAAAATAAAAGGTAGGTACATTCATGAATTTACTAAAGTAATGTTATTTAATAAATATAATAATATGTATGGGCAGGTGGAGTGCAAATAAATACATTATATTTTTAAATGACATTATAAAGTTTAGTATTCCTTGGTACTCTTAACGTTGTTGTAAAAATATTTCGTTTGACATTGATATGGTAAAAGTTCTTTTTCAATACAACTCAGTTACCATATTTTGACCACTTACAATGCGAAAATATCTTCACTATATAGATGTATAACTAATTCATCAGGATTTGAAAACTAATTTTTCAAGTGCTGATCTCGATATGGCCTTGTGTCAAAATTCTCATCCTCAGGTATAGTTGATTAGAGTGATAACTACCTTCGCAATAGGCATGTACCTACGAATCTATGTAGTTCTATTCAGAACGATTTAACGAATAAACTAAGAGCTAGAACTCACGAGTCACCTGTCACTTAGGCTCGTCGCTTATAAGTAGGTAGTGGACACACCAGCACCTTAATTGGAGTTATTAGTTGGCACAGAATTTATTTAGTCAGTGTCGAGTTATTTCATCACATTTCAATCCTAATAAAACGTACAAAGGACTCATTACTTGTAGATACGTGTTTTCTCATACTCGAACGATACGTCATCCGACAGCCATACAACTCATCCACAGACATCAATAGAGAAATATCTGTCCACCACTCATTCACATTATTCAAGCCCCGATCACCAACAGGCGCTTAAATCACAAAACATTAACAAAACTATCACAAGAACCACTAAGTGTGCTCCGAGCACCTCCGTATAAAGTCTAAGTGCTACATTCACGGATATGCTTAACGAGCGCTTATCCACCACTTAAGCGAGCGGAGCGAAACGAGCATCGCTTATTCATTCGTTTTTTGCTCAACTTTTGGAGCCAATTAAGCGAACCGCTCGATACATTAGGAGTTTTATCGCTCTCACGTGATAATTCAATGCTAAGTGAGGATTGTATCTATATTGTTGCAGACTCCGAATTATCGCACGGATAAATAATGGCGGTGCTAGGATTGAGATAAATCTCGTTTTAATTAAGTCTCGCGTTCACTTTACTTAAGTTATCATTGTATTTGTTGGGTTCAGTTTTTTATTGACATCGTTAATGAATAAAACATTCTACTTCACGGTGTCAATTAGACACTGAATTTAAGTGAGAGGTGCAACAATGTTTAAAGTGCAATAAGAAGTTGATCGATTTTGTTGGACGAAATGGAAGCTTTTAGTACTGTTACAATGTTAAACGAAAATCATTGTTATGTTTGTTTGCTAACAAGAAATGCTGAACTAAACACATTAAAGCCTTTAATTTGAAATACCCCTTATCGTGTCTCGTGACATTAGCATCATTTATATTGCGCTGACCCTAAAAATAAAAGATATCCAGAATTCTCCGAGTGAGTGATGAATGTATTAAATTAACTAAGATTGCTACTGAGCGCTACCTTTCGGATCACGTCTTGGTCCTCATTAACATATCTTTTCTGTTGAAGTCTCGTTCTCCGAAGAGATATCAATTTAATAAAAGTTTGCATTTAAATTGCTGAGAGACTCTGTTCAAATTATTATTTTGAAGCAGTTGCACCAAGAAAAATATAGAAATGCTGTACCCTTCCTTCCTTCCTGAAAAAAACAGATATTATAACCTAGCTATTACTTAGTCTAGTATCGCTAGTAAACACTCTCTAAAATAAAGACTAAGACATCATCCGCTGCCTGCCTTTTCTATGTTGGGGTCGGCTTCCAGTCCAACCAGATGCAACTGAATACTAGTATTTTACATGGAGCGACTGCCTATTTGACCTCCAAAACCCAGTTAGTACTCGGTAATACGGTACCCTTTCGTAAGACCCTTCGTAAACCGGAAAGACTTATCACCACAATAAAGGACAAACCAATGTTAATAGATAAACATGCAAACCAATGACATGAACTATCATCAAGTACCAGAAGTTCCTGTCTATTGATACCAGTATCTCGATACTGTATGGTGACTATTAACTACATCACTTGGGTCTAAGTCTCGACAGAAGGTCTATGTAAGTGCTTGCACACGAGTTAAGAGCTCACATTGTATACTTTTTGTACACATACGTGTTGGTGATCAGAACACTCTCTTTAATGACCCAGGTCATTTAGCTTCGTAAGCTATCAGTATTCAGAAGTTGCTCGTGAATGGAAAACTAACAAAACATTTTAAGGATGCAATCGACTATATTGGAAGCCTACCAACCGGTTGTCAAGGTAACACTTCACCTGTAATCCCCAAATGTGTAAGCAGTGGTGTACCTACCCGTAGTACACTGACGGCAACGTTTCGACACTGGACACTACTAATTCAAACTACGAGCTGCAGAGGTTTTTGAGGCAATAATAAGTTTTTTTTATAGCATGACAAAGAATGTTCTTAAAAAAAAATCACAAGGCATTTCAAACTTTATTTACTTTTCAAAGACACATAATACAGCTGTTTATCGTTGTCCAGCAAAGAAAATATGGAGTCGTAATAAATAATAGCTCAACGTTATGCCAGTTAGCGCATTACTGCTTGGTGCACAGTACAATATGCCCCTGTAGCCCGTAGCCTGTAGCCCGCCACAAACATAGCCCAGAAATAGCTCCGGCCGAACTGCACGTAATAAACAAACGCAACGTTAAATCTGTCACGCGATGCTGCGTTTAGACAGCAGGATGAGATCAGTGGCTGGGGCAAGTAACTGGGGTAACATTGTGACTTTCAGGGTCCTCTCCAATAATGTTAAGTAATCATTATCGTTTCAAAGATGCATGAATGAGCGACTCTACCGTTTATTTTTTGATATGTGACATTTTGCTCATTAATTATGGCTAATATTTACGCCAGATCAATTCTGTTATACCGGAACCTGAACTAAACTAGGGAAAATCTAATCAAAGTGACGAACCAAGCGTGATATATTTTTCCTGTCTTCTAAAATTCAATATATTAAGGACAGTAACTGTCCATTTCGATGCAAATTAACCAGAACGCCTAGTGATGCTCATACTTAAAGTAAACCTGCTACCGTACCCGTACTACTACACGAGATGTAGTGATCTAACGGTTAGTCCAAGACAGTGGCTAGCGCCAGTAGCTACTACTCCTTAAGCACTGACATAACTTCGCGCGAACTGAAAGTAATAAACAAACGCGAGTTAAATCTGTCGCACGGTCGCTTTGCACGCGATGCAGCGTTCAAACGGCAGAGGCAGCTACTGGCGCTCGTAAATATTATTCTTTGTAAAGAAAACTGTAAGATACAGTAAAGATTGACTAGATTTAAAAAAACTATTGGAGACTTGTTGCAGAAAAAGGCAAGAAATACTTATACTTCAAATCTATGACGGAAATATTTTGAAGCTTTTTAAACACCTGATAAACACTTGCTAATGAATCACTCGCACCATGCACACACTTGCCTCACTGTGTCCGGTCATTCTTATTAATCCTCCATCAGCCCAAAAGACGTCCACTGCTGGACATAGGCCTCCCCCAAGTGTCGCCACATTAAAATTTTGGGGGGTTTTGCCATAATCGCCACGCTAGGCAGGCGGGTTGGCGATCGCAGTACGGTTGTTACAAAAAGCACAGAGAACGCTGCTGCCCATTCTCTGGCAAATCTCTTAGTCTCCTCTTACGACACCCACGGGAAGATATGGGATTGTCCTATTCTTTACGTCCGACACCATGCAGAGCATGTCATTCTTATTGGTTTGACCCAAATTACTGTGCCAGGAATTGCTTATGTGAAGTCAGTTTTCTTAAGAGCGCCCCGAGCTTCTGGCGGTAGGTATCTATGCGCTCCGTGTATGTGTGCTTAAGACGTGTGGCGGCTCTAGTTATAATGGGCGGAACGTGCGCTAATTTAGGTATTTCCTTCATATTATTAAAACCAATACACATTTTGAAAATCTAAAATGTATACGTTATAGAAAACATGTAGTTTTGTTATTATTTAAAAGCTGATGACCTTCCGTGAAGGTTTTACGCCGTACTGAGGATTTATTTTCTGTTTTAGAGATAACTTTGGCATTATTTTCTATCGAGACACTACAATTAAGTAATCGTATTTCTAAAGTGTATGATTTATAGAGTGAATTCTTGAATATCTTACAAATTTATTTCAAAACTAAATATTAAGGAATAACGATGCAGCAAGGGATCATACGAACGGAAATATTTCGAAATTACGTATCGTTCCCTCGGTGCGCTCTTAAAGACAACATCCAATATTTGCTTAAATACTGGCAACAAGTAGGTACTTACTGTTGCCAGTATTTAAGCAACTACCGGAGATGGACTTATTATTGATGTACTGCACCAATAAGTCCTTGTCCAGTTACAGTTCAAGCTACTTGCCCGATGCAAACGAGGCTTGCCAGTCGCACGTGGCAGCGGTGACCGGATACACATAAACGTTACACAGTCACTTGTTGACTATTTAAAGAATATTATATTTGTACACGGCTAATATTGTTGAGGAGGAATGCTTTTTTATTAAGTAGTAAGTATTAAAGTACCCACAAACGATGTAACATGTGATATCGTGTCCCTGCCTTGTTGTTTGCACATCACAGGAGCTGATGGACGCTACTTAAAATTCCAAACTCGCCAAATTTTGGGCTGACTCAATTTAAATCGTCATCGACGCGCTAAGAAGAAGTTTTAAAGTGAACTAGTAAGACATTTCAGTTTAACCTTAGATATTACGATTGAACTGTGATGTACGGACTGACAGATAATAATATTACAAATAACATCATCATCTGCCTAGCCTTTGCACAACCCAGTTACTGGGTAATACCCCTTGGTAAGACTGGATGTCAGCCTTTCGGCTTCTGACTACTCGTAACGACTGTCAAAGATCTACAAATGACAGCCGGGCCCAACGGCTTAACGTGTTTTCGAAGGCACGGAGCATACTCGGTATGTAATTTTGATCACTCATCAACGGACCAACCTCTGCAAGCACAGCTTAACCTTAAAGATCGACCGCTGCGGCTGTTATTATTTAGACACGAGCTCCTCGAATATTACAAATAACATCGAATAAATTTTGAAGTAACATGTCGGTTTTTCCATCTCACACAAGTATTTCTCTCTTCAATATCTCGTTAAAGAGTGAGAAAATGTCCATCCTATTTCCTTTCGTACCATTATACCATGGGGCAGTTTCCGAAACCTTGCCAACAACATTCAATCTCAACTTCGTCACAACTCACACACCCCCTCCCCCCTTCCCCCAACCACCCGCTGACGAAGCAAATAACGAAACTATTTCACTAAGGGGTGCGGAACTCAAAAATGAAAAGGCACATTCTTGGTTTCCTTGTGAAATGTAAATTTGTGGGTCCCTGGGAGCCCGGACGCCGAGTAGGGCCGAGGTTTGTGAACCTTCGATATTCTATTAAGATAACGGATGAAACGACGTCGTTTTATTATTGTGACGCGCGCCATATTTTCATCATGCTGAAAATCTGTCAACTTGAGATATGGTGGTTTGGGGTACGGGAGATTTAGAGAAGACACCGCGCTGTGGGTAGAATGTATGTAACGCTTAACTTTCTGTTAACAGAACCCAGGTGAGTTTTGAAAAAAAATATTGGATTTTTTCTGTAATAATAACAAACCAGTTAAAAAAAAACAATCTGTAGAAGTAACCAACCTAGCATAAGTTGAGTTTTTTGTTTGTGCGTAAGTGTAAGCTTTATTCTTCAGTCTCGTTACAACCGTGTACCTACGTGTAATTATGACAATTATTTACTACTAACTTTTGCTCGCTCGCGTTAATTTAGAATTTTACAATAACCGGCTCGGACACGTGGCGCCATCTATTATCATGAGAACATTATTGTTGCTTTCCTCAGAAACCTTTTTTCGGAGTGTAAGGTACCCTATGTCCGTTTGTGTACACCTGACAACGTATATGCAAAATTTCAAGATAGTCGGTTTAGTGGTTAAGGCGTGAAAAGGTAACAAACAAACTTACTTTCACATTTATAATATTAGTTAGGATTATTCATATTATTCTTTGTCGGAACGAAGAACTAACAGTCATCTCTTGGGAAAGGGCTAGTAAACTCATCCCTATAATTAATACAAAGTTTCACTTCTACAAAGCACTAAACTTTAACAAACTATAACATATTCTCGGTCACGGCATAGTGGCACCTCTAAGCTTTCTAAGTCTTCACAACTTCCCCTCAAGAAAGCGCTTGCGAAAATATGAATATTATTCAAAGTGATTTGTCATAAATTGAACAGCGGCACTTCAGCACCGACGACACTGCCTACACCCGGGCCCAAGTGCCGTCGTTATGTTTTGACAAACAGTTTGACTCTTGATATCATTTGGGATATAAATTCCTTGAAAAAAAAGTTAAACGAAACTCGTGGGTAATTTTTCTTTAGTTATTTTGAGACGATGTTTAGAGCTTTTCACAATAACGCAATCAATGTTTCAGGTATCTTCGGAGATTTTCAGGAAGCTGAAATTTGGTGCTCCTGTTTATTTTTTAAAACCTCTAAAATTAATAAAAAATGAATCTAAAATCTCTGAAAAGGTGCCACGATAAGTAGTACAGTAGTACTTATCTCTTAAATAATACACAGTTGCACAGCTGCAATACATGCAGGATGAACATTATTTTATTGAAAGTACCATCCTGATCCTGTTTATTGAAAGTACCGTTCTGTATGGTGTCGGACGTAAAGAATAGTACCATCCCATATCTTCCCGTGGGTGTCGTAAGAGGCGACTAAGGGACTTGCCAGAGAATGGGCAGCAGCGTGCTCTGTGCTTTTGTAACAAACGTACTGCGATCGCCAACCCGCCTGCCAAGCGTGGCGATTATGGCAAAACCCCCCTTATGTCAATGTGGCTTTGGTGGATCCATGTATGTCCAGCAGTGGACGTCTTTCGGCTGAAATGATGATGACCATCCTGCAATGCTTAAAAAGCCTGCACTTTTCGCATTCATCGATTTATTACAGTTCCGGTACTATCACCCAATTAATATCGCTCGCCTACCGACACTGAATCACGCCGCACCTATTAAACACAGCTGCATGCTGCATCGAGTCTCGACCGCTCACCGCTCACACCTCGGCCACGATCTACACGACACCCGAGCGGCTATTGTAGAAATTGAATTGTTTTACAGACATGGTGGCGGCGTTAATTCCGACTATGGGTGCGCATCAAAAGAGATCATCAGTACTAATGGGTGTAAAAATACCCTTTACCAACCGAAAGACATTTGTTCTAACCGTCATTGCATTTTTTTGTTCTGGGCTAATCCTGGGAACCTTCTAGTTACATATTGGGGGTCAAAGTTCTAACTTTTTCAGGAGATTTTCTTCCGTGAAGAAAACCCGTTATACACGCGCGAGTCGCTTGATGCAAGCCGCACCGCACGGGGTTGTGGTCGAGGCGTTAACCAGTCAGTCGGCTCCATCACCGGTCGGTTATACCGTGGCAGCCTTAATCGCCGCTCGCTAATATTTGCGCTCGGCCGATGCGCAAAGACGTAAGCTCTCGTTTACTTAATACCGCAGCCAGTAAGTGCATTAAGTGGAGCAATCAATTCTCGGATTCTGCAGTAAATCGGAATTGAAGAGTTAGTTCGATAGAGAAATGGAATGTTAGATTACTGATTCTAAGAAATGACTGCCCTGTTCCACCACTGACTTTAACAACGAAGAACGAAAGAATAGTATTTCTGCTCTATTGTTCTAGCTGGGTCGCACTCATGGCTTCCGCGTTGACTTTAATATCACGCCTATTAAATATGCAGTGAACACTTTGCATATTCTCATAAAATACCTGATTAAACATGTAAAAATATTCCCAAAAGACAAACTTATTCTGGGCCGAAACGCGGCGAAAATTAAAACTGTTTTAATACATAAATTCAATTAATATTTTTCTTGTTTCAGGTAAGGAAATGCCTAATTAATTCCGGGAGTCAACCCTAGTAATTTATGCGCGGACATGTGTCGTCCCGGCCGCGGCCCGGGCCCCGGACCGCGGGACGCGCGTGGCGGGATTGTGCGCAGGGTGAACAACGGTGTTTCCGATAGATTTGTAAGTTTTTATTTTGCAGTTTTTGCAATATTTTGTGTAGCAAATATAATGTTGTTTTCACCGTGTTACGAAAACCGTGTTTTCTTTGGAAGTTTACAATATTTTGCAAGACATGATTTATTTCATACTAGATTTTTTTTTTTTAATTTTTTTTTCCAATAAATTTTATCTTTTCTTATTTATTAGAATACGAACTACTGAATAAAACGATTTCGTGTTGGAATTTATTTAGCTGTATCAGGCATGCGACATGAGGCGTGCATACACATATTCATTTTTAATTTTTAGAGATATATGTGCAATGTTGCAGTGCAGTATCACTTCAGCGGAAACAATTACCAATTTAAAACGAAGAAGATATTAAACAAAATAATTTGAACATCCATGTTGTACACGGTCCCACAGTACGAGCAGCTGAGAGTGGTCGTGAGTAGATTTAGATAAGTAGTAAACGTTGCTACCCGCGCCTTGAATACGCGGTCGTGCTCACGAGCAGTTATGTAAAATTAAACTTAAACCAGAAATAAGGAATACAGAACCAGAACTCTACGGTTTCCACGAGGAATGGTTGCACGCGCCTATCAGGAAAGGAACTACTCTAATGACTGCACGGCACACAGCAAATTGTAAGACTAGGTACTAAAGCTTTAGTAAAGCTTACAAACTTGAAGTATATTTCAACAGTAGACATTAAGGCAAGGACATGGAATTCTATCCCCAAGGGCCAGAAAGCGGTTAAGAGTTTGATAAGTACGGGGTCCTGAAATTGCTAGTACTTATCATAAACTAAATAGGCTTCTGCAGATGTAGGGTTAAACAAAACCAGTTGGTTTTTATTTAACCTGAATTGCGGAGCTATTCATGTTTTTGGTTGTATGTGCTCAAAATTGACACTGAAAACGGGTCAAGAGCTTTCAGAAATTTTTATTATGCTATTTTATGTCTTTTGAGTTTCACGGCTAATTCCTTTGTGGGCAACAGGCACTATTATTCTTATTAAACACCAGTTACGAGTATATTAAATTACACCACACAGTCGAAAGCCAATCAAAATCCAATTTGTAATAAAGTTTTTAATAGTTTCTTTAATTAAATCAATTATTTTAGTATGCACACTATGTATTAAAACGATGGCCCAGGGAGTAGGTTTTTATTTGTAAAATTAATAAAGTGATGATACTGAAATGTCGTTAAAATGCAGTGTGGATGTTAATGTATGTTTGAGAATAATAAAAACACTTTATTGACAGTCCACCTTCACTTAAACAGATCATCTACGGAAGGTATCTTGATATTCAGAGAAAACGAGATTATGGACGAAAATATGGGACTGCAATGCGCAAATATAATTTTAGCTTGCTTGATATATGCCACCGCACTACACCTTGTTACCAAATTTGTTATATTTTGGACGGAGATATTCTCTAACAATAAGCGCAAAACAAGTTTTTTTTTTCAAACAATCTGTTAATGCGTTGGTCGTAGAGCGGCCGGTTCACGGTCTCTTTGACCTTGTTTGTCAATTATTTTTGCGGTTTGTTGTGAAAAGAGAACTTTAGGCACTTGGGATTATTGTGAAAAAACTTGATAATTAAAATCTCAAGTCTTTTCATTCAAAATATTCATTTTGATTAGATTAATGTGTTTTTGAAATTAATTTAAGTAGTTGAAGTGTTTATTTCTGCGTATTTCATTATACTTAACTTCCAAAATTCTGTAACACAAAAGATTTCAATTTAGTTCTGCATATTTAATACGTGAATTTGCGATAGCAAATTGATGTATGATAGACTAGCTGTCCGGCGCAACTTCGTTTGCGTCACATTTTCCCCGTTTTCGCAACATTTTTCATTGCTGCTCCACTCCTATTGGTTGTAGCGTGATGATATATAGCCTATAGCCTTCCTCAACAAATAGGCTATCTAACACTGAAACAATTTTTCAAATTGGACCCGTAGTTTCAGAGCCTATTCAATGCAAACAAACAAACAAACAATCAAATCTTTCCTCTTTATAATATTAGTTTATATATGATACATGACATAAAAAAATAATCAAGAATATTTGATGATAAAAAGGATTTTCATTTTTCGTTGTGAGCATGAGCCCATCATTTATTTTATATATTTGCAGGCGTATAAACCAAAGTGATGAAGAACATGTACAAATCCGTTTAATAGTAGTAAAAATATTACCCTTTATTATGATAGCTTTTATTTTACTTTTTATCATGGATAAAGCAAGAAACTATGTATAGACCTCGATTCACAGCTTTTCTGGACACAGTGAACTGAAGTGCCTAGTTAGTTTTGTCTCTTTCTTATTTTAGTGATTTGAAATATAACAGTAGGTGTGCTTTGTTTAGTTTTTACTCAGTGTTACAGGATGCTAGTTTTGGCAAGTTAGGTAACAATAGTAAAGAAAACGACGAACTGCGAACTCCACTTGCTGATGCGCGTACGGCCGACATGTAAACAATACCGTAACTAAGACTTTGAACCACTTTGAAAACTAACTTAGTCTAAGTTAAAGTTCTACTAACAGCGTGCAACTGGATACCTAGTCTGTACTAGGACGCAAAACAGCAGTACTGTAGCAATAAGACGACGGTTTAAGGCGTTGTTGTCCCAAAATGTTGGTCAAACAGTCCCACACAGGTGCAAGTTGTTTGCAGTGGAGGGTTGAGATAGAAGATTGGTCACGCGACGGTACGGCCGCGGAGATAGGGTTAATTAGCTTTTGGGAGACGTGTTTTTCTTTGCCTGCAATACTTGATATTTTGGTTGTTTTGTATACAGTATTAAAAATAAACAAGGATTATTAACAAACTCGTTATCTATTCCGCAATGCAGTTATCTAATTTTTGAATCCATAATAATAAGATTTAACTTTTCCAATGAGTTTTAAAGACGAGGACTGCTGAGTCATTTAAATGAGCTGCAGTTACTGTAAGAGTGTCATTAATAGATTAATTTTGCGGCAAACGGTTTCCCAACAGGTAAAGATGTATATAGTTTCTGGGTAAGGGACAAAAGTCTACAGCGTCCGTACCATGACGTCTTAAAACATTATTGTTCCATAATGTTTTAAGCGTCATGGTACGCCAGCTGAACACTTCTTGATGATTTTTTTTGCGGTACGAATAGTCAAGAAAAATGCAATAGCGGCAATTTTCCACTTCAGGTTAGGAACCCTTAAGATTTATTACAAAGGGCGTTAATATTATATATATAAAGTAAGAGCAATAAAAACTATCGAATTTCATTAATTCGGAGCGTGACGCGTGCCGATTAGGGCACGCGCACACTGCCTCCATACCACGGAAATATTACGCCCAAAAATTCATCGGTATTTCGGATTCCATTGCACATTTCGTTGCAATTCTATCATCAATTACAATAGTAATAACGCAATGCATTCCGAATGAGGGAAAACGTGTGTGAAATAGATTTTGGGTGACGGGTTGCAAGGGAAGGGGGACACGAGACACCGATGTTTAATGTTTATGCGTTTTGTCGCCGCGAGGGGGCGCCACGAGGAAAACGTATTTGTACGAAAAGCACAGAGAAGAATTTAAAATATCGTGTTAGTGAACAAATTGTATGGGACTCAATTTAGATAAAGTTTATTTGATTTGATCAGTCGTATTTATTTGAAGTGTTTGATAACTTGGTATTATTTTTGTAAAACTTAATTGTATTCCTGCATGATGCAATACATTGAAATTCGTAGGTAATTCATTACGCTGCAAAATAACACTACCCTCCTTTACTAAAACGATTGTTTACAAACATGCACTATCGAGGAAAACTGCCAATCCATGTAAAGCACAATCATGACTGCATACATCACTACAAGGTCACCGCCCGCCCCGCCCCTCTGCTTCACTCCTAGCCCCCCCTCCACTACTACGACAAATGAATGAACGAGGGGTGCGCCGGACACACGGGGTTGATTCTAACAACCACGTCCCAGTGGTGTTGATACTTTAGCAGACAACTGGGTGTTCGAGTGAGAAGTCTTTGTTTAAGATAAAGTGAATTATGCACAACTTTAGCAACTGTATGAAATTTTTTGTAATTATTAAAATAATTTAATTGGTGTGTTGTACGAATGAAAAACTTGTAACCTTAATTCTTGGCTACCATTATTATTGAAAAGAATTCTTTTTGACGGTTACATACAGTAAATAATTACGAAACATTAAATAATTTCTTGTAGTTACTTATTTAGAATTTATTTTACCTCTAATGCAGACATAGCTAAAATCATTTATTGTTACTGTGTTAAATTAGCAATACATTTAACATTTATTACCATCATAAATTTAGTCGTAATGGACTGCAGCCACCGATTAACAGCTCATAAAAAAATCAATATTTACGACTGTCTGCATACCTACTCTTATCTCAGTTTCAAAGCCCGCGACACTTAACGTGAAATAAAGAAACTTGTTTGTATGTTCTAGCAAGGATCAAGTGTGTTGTCGCGATAGATATTTCACGATCGCGCCCCGAGTGCACGCAGCAAGGTTAGGTTAGTTCACAACGTGGCCGCACCGCCGCGCCACCTCTCGACGTTCCAAATTCAAAAATACAGACGTTCTATATTTTTGAACATTTAAAATAAAATAAAATTACTCCAATAAGGTATACTAGTGACCAGTGCAGTTTGTGAGTGTCTTTAAAAGTAGATATCTAGTGTTGTGATTGTATTCGTCCATATTTTGGTTGTGATTGTTGTTAGTGAAGTATTTTCTTATTAGAAATGTGCTAATATGATACACACAGGTCATATTCTAGCAAAATTATAGTAACACAAAGAAATCAGTGCTAAAACACGAAATGCAACTTGTTGATTGTCGAAATTTTCTTAGAATTTTCTTACTTTTCTCTCATTATTTCCGTACAATCTATTAATAAATAATATTTGTTAAGTTTCATACGTACAAAGTGCAAGTGTTTACAAACATCGGTGCATCGATTTCACATAAAGTGGCACCCGACATAAGGCGGGCGCCAGAGGGGCGCGGGTGCGGGCGCGGGGCGAACGCAACTGTCAAAATGCACGCGTTCCCCCTTGTGGAAATGCACCATGAAAAGTTTATTGACTTCAATGCTAAACTAGCATTGTAGCCTGAGAACAGTTTTGCAGTTGTTATTTATTTACATTTTACAAGCAAAGATTCTAGGCAAAGTTAGCACCTCGCTTGCTGAGAATCAGTTTCTTTTAGCACTTGTACAAAAGCTCTCAAGGCTTGATGGCTGAATTTTATAGCCGGCTAATTCCAGTTAGAATCTTTCACAATAAAATATTTTCATTCGTCAATAAAACTACACATTCGTCTTATGTTTTGCGACATTATATACTTATAGGGACGAAAACTGGCGTTCAATCCGTGCTTAGGTACTATGACTATGTCCTAACCCAGGCATGTTAAGTATACCTGTGTTGTATGAATTGGACTTTGAATTGGACTTGTAGGCGTTACTTTCGCATATAATTATAATACTAGCTTATGCCACTTGGTATTGTCCCACGGGAACATACTACCGGGATTAAACGTATCCTATGTGCTATTCCACACAATTATCTATTGCTGTGCCAAATTTCATTCAGGTGCATTCAGTAGTTTTATGTGACGGAATAACAAACATTCAAACATGCATACATCCCCACAATCTTTCGTATTAGTTCGGATATCTCCCGACAGAATGAATCTCTCCTTGTCACACGTCCCGCGTGCACGCTAACCCCAGCCTTACGTCCACACAGGCGCACGCAGTAGCCGCTCGCACGTGACGCGAGCCGCGCGCCTGTGTGAGTTAGGACTTTACTATGAGTCACACTGCGACTCGCTGCTACCACGCGAACGGCAGGCGCCGGGGATTCTCAACCGACTGTACTGTGTTATTTACTATGTCTTACTACGGATCATTTTAGGCTGGAGTTCACATGCGTAATTCTATTATTTCTTTGAATGTTTGATTTATTGCTGGAATTGATTTTTGTCTGTAGATAAAACAAAATAAAACCTGAAGCAGGAGATCTTGAAAAATTGCATTTTCATTCCATCATTATGATGCAACATTACAATAAATTATATTCTAATTGAGATAATGTAATTTTTATTATTTATTTTTTTGTCATACTGAACTACCAAGAGGTTATTACATTAGATCAGACACTAAAATAACAAAAGCCGCAAAATTTATGCAAATGTGTTTATTTTAATTTCGTGTACCTATACCAAACAGCAGACTTGCCTAAATGGGGAAATCATCCCCTTCGTGAGGCGTGCAAATCAAATTCCACCGTAGTAATATTGAAACAAGGTTGGAACTAGATTGGTAAATAGTTTTGTTTTGATTCGGTTCGCGATAATGAAGTGAAACGTGGAAAAGTGCAGCTAAACACTGGAGATATACTATGTATGTGTGTTTGTATCATACGAGAGGGGTTAATGGAAGAATTTCGTTCGAGAGGTTCGGGGTTCCGGTGTGGAGTTGTTATTTTTTTACGTACCTAGTTAGTATTTATATGTGTCTGTGTTATGCTTGTTTTATAATGTCTGTTAATTATGGTAAAATGTGAAATTTTGAATTCATTGAATTATTCTAACTGGCTAGCTCCCTGAATCCCTAGCTGCTCCCTAGCTCTTGATTATAATGCAATTTCATAGTAAACAAACACTATAATTATAGTCTACACAACCCGAAGCAATGATAATGTATGTCATTAATAATGTACCTACGTACAAGTGCATTGTAGAAAACGCTTACAACGCACCCTACAAGTTCAGCGGTGCATCCCTACGCATTAGAATAGTTTATTGCGCTATACAGATGGGGATGGAGCCGGTGTACCGTCGGCAATTACAAAGTAATGTCGACGTCATATTGAAAAAAAAAACAAAATAATTTCCAAAGAATGTTGTGCCTTGTAAAAATGCCGTAGCCCGTAGCGCTACGCCGTAGCACCACGTCTTTCCCTCTGGCCTCTACGAACGCTACGACCTACATATTTTCGGGAATAATCTTAATTGTTTTTTTAAAGTGGTTTATCGGGAGGGTTACGAAACGCCATTTAGCCATTTTAAGATATTGTTGGTCTAGTTGTCGCAAGCGCTACATTTAAGCATGGGATCCTGGGTCCGATTCCGGGGTCGGGCAACATATTATTATGTTTTGCCATAAGGGTTTTCTCAGTAGTAGCCACGGTGTCTCGACTCTATTACATGGAACTTGTAACATTACTGGCGAAATGTGGGTATACCTTTACTTAAGCCTTCGCCCTCCAGGGATCACAGGCGTGATGTTTATTGTTTTTTTACTTTCGCCGATTTTAACTTTATTGGAAAAATTTCTGAGCGAGTTCATAGAAACACTTGTACCTACATCTCATAATGCGGGAGTGCCGGTTAATTCCTCCCTCTGAGTGAGAGGGAATGCTCCCTTTATTGTGCATGGTGATTTATAACTGCACCATTGTATTGTCTTCTGTTAGCAATAAGTGACGGAACGAATGTGAGAGAAACAGCGTAATATTCTATGAGTTTGTTCGCCAGTAATGAGTTATGTACTGTTGTCGGTGGAATGGGTACTATGGATTGGTGATACAACCTCGTTAACTGCGGCCTAAATGGATATTGTATTTGTCTCTCCTTCTTGTCTTGTTTTGTTGTAATGACGGTGCGTCAAGGCGCGGTGTAGGTTCGATTCTCACGCGGAAAGACCATCCTGCACACGGCGACTCATTCCCTTATAACATGGCCTCGCTTTGCATAGATTTCGAATACTTTGAGAGGTCCGCATAAGACTGGTTGTATATAGCTTGATTGGTCGCCGAGCGTACTACTGAACATTGTTCCAGACTTGAGTTACGAGGGTTTTTACTAGCGTGACCTTTTATTGATAAAGAGGTAGGGTTTTTGAGGTACGGTATTCGTTTCACTGAATGATATTGTTGAACACCTACTGCGTTATATATTTGACTCCGACTTCCGACTACTCTTGACTGAAATACGGACACTAACTCAGAGGTCACACGGTCTCTTTAAAAACTCAGACAAAATCCCACTCAAGTCACGTGATGACCATTCCGATTGTCTGGTGTGGTCGAATAACCTTAAGTTTAAACCAATTTCCTAATTGCCCAATGTCAACACACAATCACAACGCGGTAATGCTATGCATACCTAGGTTAGATCTATCTAATCATCTAAAGCACCTACAAATCAATTGGTGAAGGCCCCCGTAATCACTCTAATCTTAATATGTACTGTGTATACCCTCACCCCCCCCTGAACCACCCCACCCACTGCAGTGTATGGGTAGGGGTGATGCATTGTGATAACTTTAATCAGAGCAAATGTATTGAAAGATTACCACTGCGTGCAGGGGATGGGTGATTGATATAGTTTGGCTGTCGATTGTAGTGGTGGTGGTGGTGGTGGTGGTGGTGGTGGTGGTGGTGGGTGGTTGCATTTGATGGTTGGTGATGCATGGTACTCGATTGTGCCTCTTTGATGTCAGTTTATATTAGTTCTATTCAGCGTGTATGCTGTCTATTTGTGCATACTTCTATTGTTCTTTAGCTCTGATTTTGCATCACACTTCATTCTCGAGTCTATTAGATTGTTTTTATGTTTCAAAAGTGCTTAAATAGTTTATCTATTATTTGTATGTTTAGAGTAGATAAATAAATAAATCTTAAAATACTATAATCTCTTTTGAAATCTTTCTTTTTTCTTCTTGTTAGTTATCTTGTAGCGACCAACAAAAAGCAAACTTACTACAAAAAGTACTACAGTGCCATCTATGACACGACGGAAGAACTAACATCAATTTTCTACATCTCACATGCAAAGTTTACACTAAGAACAAAGACAACAACTGTCGTGCAGTTGCCCGCCAGACATAACACCTGTCTGGTCGGAGGATCCTCTCTTTTCTTAGGAGTATCGAGGAGCTTTACACCCTGTTCCTCTTACCCCTAAAATCTCATACTAAATTAACTAAAACAATGTGTCTTAAAAAGCTTACCATTTAATTCTTAATCTGCATAATCAGCTAATTCCGCCCCCTGAACAAGATTATAAATTGCTTTATTTCCGTTTAGACGTATGTGCGTATTGTCGCTAAATATTATGGAGACGTATGTATCGTCACGCACTCGACAGACGGTGGGGGACTCGCTCACAGTAATGCGCTAAAGACAATATCGTAACATAATTACTATGCGACTTCAGGGATTCGACATTGTATGGCGACGTTGAGCGATGAATTTTGAGAGGCAAGCAGCTTTTGTTAAATTATCGAGGATTGAGCTAATCGCAATTCAGCCGGAATACGTCTAGTGCTAGACAGGCCTTTCCTAAAAACGATGACATAATCAGAATAATGTTTCCTCAGTTAAGACATAGGTCAAACTCAAACTCAAACTCAAAGCGTTTATTTCAATTAGACCATTACAGGCACATTTGAAAGTCAAAAAAACAAAAATAACGCTAAGCTACAGTCCCAGTCACAAGGCATAATAACTTGTGAAAGTACTGTACTGAGACAATATATACGTCTTCGTTTGTCAGTTCTAGGACATGCCGGTTTCCCTTTCACTGTTCAGCAATGATATCCGGATACCCATTGATTGTTTTATAGAAACTAGATGATGATGATTGTTATGTCCGTACACCACGGCTTATAGAACCTTCGGACAACAGATGATCCCTGTTCATAATTCTGCATCAGCACTATTTAGCTATCTAACTTTATGAATCTAGTGTACCTAATTACTCCCCCTGTATGCGACCACACGTATGTACGGGGTGGTCTGTCACCGGCGTACGTTTTAGCGCAGTGGCTCCCGGCGCAATGTTTGCAAACTCATCAGTTATAAATGTTCACGCCCGCGGCGCTGAGGGGTCGGCAGCGGCGGTGCTTACACACGTAAACTGTTATGAGTATTGTTGTGTCATGGAAGGGATTGTGATTTTCAGTTTCAGGGGGTTTAGTTAGATTAGTAATCAAGTTTAAAGTAGACGATTGCTTATCTTCTATGCTATATACCGTACATTCTGTTGACTTTTTCATTAATAATTTCAGACTCTTATTTAAAAGGCTTCATGATAAGAATAGATAGTTATCACAGTTTTTGTGTTCGTTCGCTGAGCCAAGAATAACATCGTGTCTGAATCTTCATCAAAACCTGACAGAGTAACGATCTCGGAGAGTTTTTGAAAACCAATTGAATATTTGTGGTAAACTTACGTAACCTGAGTTACATTCCCATAATAGAAAAATAATATCACAGTCCGCGTAGATCATTCCTTGCAATGAAACCGTCCCCACAGATCATACCTTTATTACGAACATTGTAAATCTCAGCGAAGCGCGACACAGCAATAATAATAATTCCGGCAATAGTTTCCTTCTCCCCACCTTTATGAACACCCATCCAAGAATCTCATTCGCTGCACAGTATGACGTCACAGGCATAAGTGTCGCTATGAATTTTCTATACTGCCCCGCTCCCTACCGTAAGGGCTTGAAGATTTATTACCTTACTTATGCTAGTGCTCCTTATTAAACGCTTACTCCACGCTTCCGATCCACACATGCTATCCCTTTCTAAACGCATAGCGTGTGAGAGGGATGGAAACCGATTCGAATTTTCTTTCAAGAATAAGATTTGGAAAGAGAAGTTTAATAATGGTGTTTTGAACGGCGATCGCGATTTCGTTTCCTGGAACCCATTTTGAAACTTATTACAAAAGGTTTAAGGTTACTTTCTGCATATCTAGCTGTCAGGTTCTATTGTTTAGTTCGGATAACCCTTTTACCTATAGGATATACTTTATGTTGCTGATTTCAAGGTTGGTTTTACAGTATCCAAAACCATGTTTATTGTGCTTGCAAGATACAAATGCTTTCATATTCATCTTTACCTGTATTGTCATAGGGCTCATTATGCCAGATCAAAGTGGCAGTTTTCTGGGCTTTAAACGACTTGGCGCTATTATCAATCATTGTTGTGAATCTAATAAGACTCGAGGATTTGAAGGATGAATGTTCAAAGTGGTTGCGAAAGTTTAGGAATTTCATAATATTAGATAGATTGTGAAGGTTATTTGAGTACTACATATTATTTTGTTAGGGGAGAACAGTTAGTTATCTTAGGAGGTGTACCTACTTGTGTACAAGTACATCAATAAATAAATTAAGGCTTTCGAGAGATTTTAATGCCAAACAGGTTAATGTATGTAAGAGCCACAGCACACACGCATACTTTAAGCATCGGCGATCAGCGATTAATCCGCTTTTTAGAAGCTAAATCCAGTGACGAAACGTAAAAATGGAACGCAGAGAGTCGCCAAAACGCGATGCTGCATCGATACAGGCGCAAAATCGCCGCTCGCCGATGCCGATACCGAAAGTAGCGTAGGTATGTGCTTTGACCCTCAGCTGAAAACTGTTTCTGAAGAATTTTTATCTCAAGTTGCATTTCGGAAAAACACATTTTCCATTAAATCAAACGAAACTAACTATGACCAAAGATCAGAAAAGCAAAACCAAGACGACAGTTCCTTCGAACTTTAGATAACATACCGTATCTTGTAATACTAGCGCAGTGTGCAAAGTGTGTGTGAGAGACAGTGGGACCTCGCGACGATGACGGAGCACTGGTCGTGGCTGACGGGCTCGCCAGCGGCGGAGTATACGTACAGCCCGCCGACGCGGCCCAGCCGGCCCCCGCAGCGGCCGCTGGTCAAGCTCGCCACCAGCGCGCATCTGCACACCATAGCCAGGTGAGTGATGTCACACAGCTTGTTGACGGGCTCGTTGATGATGATAAGAGTTATGCTCTCTGAGGTCATCATCATCATCTTCATAGGGTTTTGGTTTCCGCACTTAGTCCCTTAAGTGGACCATTGTGCGTGAGCCATAGTGGCCGTTACTCCAACCAGCCCACCTCCCTCCAGAAGCAGATCACACTTCCCGGTCTACTCAGGGCATCCGCAAGAGAACCTGGTGTTCCCAGGGTCGCCTCGCGAATCTTGGTGACACCGGTGCACTCAAGCAGCACATGCGCCACCGTTTCCTCCGCATCCATGCATGCTCTGCACAGGGGACTGTCAGTGATTCCTAGAGTATGAAAGTGTTTATTCAGTGAACAGTGTCCAGTGATGGTCCCCGCCACCAGACGCAGGCCATCCCTGTCCAGACGCAGAAGGCGCTTGGTCAGCTTTGCGTCAAGAGACGGCATAGCCTCCTTGGACTGCCTACACCCTGGTGTCGAGGTCCACCACTTTTCCGCCTGTGTTCGAGTGTGATCCTTTAACCAGTTATGTAGCTGCTTGAAAGGAATGGGCACAATGGGTTCGGGTCCGTAAGGTTTTGTGCTGGATCCTCTTCTGGCAAGTTCATCCGCCGCATCGTTCCCCAGGGATCCACTGTGTCCTTTGATCCATTGTAGTGTTACCGTGTTGTGGTTTAGTACCGTGATTCTTTCTAGGGCATTATGGCATTCTAGTATTAGTCTCGACGTGATCTGATTACTGTTTAGGGATTGGAGAACTGAGGCACTGTCGGAAAGTATTCGAATATTGGTATTCGTAACCTCTCTGGCCTCTATAGCGTGTGCCGCTTGGATTATACCTACACACTCAGCTTGGTAAACAGAGTTGAGCATTCCAAGGGGTTTGGATATTTTTAGTAATAAATATATCCAAAATAAATATTTTTAGAGTAGTAAATAAGGAAGTTGTGGAGGTGAGATAGGCAGTGGCTCCATGCCTTCGTCGCAGGCCCCGCTCTATCTATTCAGCCGCTCCGGAAAAGAATAATATTTGCCTTTACAATGCTCACGTTGTAAGTATTTAAGGATGTTATTCCAGTGATAATGCATAACAGTCTTTTTTTTTTTGCGCTGGCAACACTGGCGACTGGTCGTGAAAAAACGACCTCGTAGTTAATTTATTTTAAAAATATTAATTAAATGTGTATAGTTTGCTTTAAATCATTTCTTTATATTAGAATCAATCTACAAAGTGACTCACGTAGTGTTTGTGAACTGTTTATATTGTGATAACTCTTAACAATCGATATTTCGCTAAGTCATCTACCGGCTGTCAAAGTTTGGACTGTGGATTTGAATTCTACGAACCAGGAGAGTATTCTGTTTTAATTTAATTGTTATTTTTGCCTTATTTCCATACTATACATCACACAAACACTGCTCAGGGTTCTGAGCAACGTCCAGTACACACCGGCTACGTTTATGTCTCATTTTGCTTGACAATTTGTGGAAGCAAAATCGAGGACGCAAACACTTGCCCCAGACAAATCATTCACTGCAAACCCCACTTCACACAAAATATGTGTCCCTAATATACTGTAAATACTATGTTAACCACTTAGTCCATAAGTAAAGTAAACAAAGACTTTGTTCTCACATAAACTCATGTTCTTACCATTCCCTGTAGAAATTAACTAGTTTACCAATTAAAATAAATGTAAAAGTAGTCTTTATTTAAAGTTTTACCTATAATAAGTTTGAGAATATTTAATCAAATAGCTTTTCTTTTTTGTTTTTTATTTGTTTTTCTTATACCTTCATTTTTTCATAATCTTTTAGAAAACTTCATTTATTGTTTTCCTCTAAATATTTCTTGTTCTGTCAACTTTTAATACTTTCCCAAGTTTTCAACTTACATAATATTCTCTTAACATAGGTACTCAGTTGTTTCTTGTCACATTTCAGGTGTTGCTTGAGGTAATCAGTCAATATGATGACCCGCGGAGCCACTGTTCGTGAGATGAGTGACAAACTGAAAGTAGCGCTGAGAGAGCTGGATTCTTCTAGAAATGAGTGCACCAAGCTGCTGCGGGAACGTGAAGAAAGTGAAATTGAAATTGAGCTAATAGTGACCAAAAACACTCAACTCAAGAGCCAGCTAGCTGAACTACACACCCGGCACTCTGATATACTGGACCAGCATCACCATCTCCGTCAACTAGTGTCAGATTTTCAACAATGCCATGACACTCATGACCAGGCACTGAAACATATTTCTCAACTAGAAGCGAAATTGTGCGAGGCACAAAACACCATTGCCTCCATCAACTCTCAGAAAGCCAGCAAAGAGGTTACTAACACCGTTAACCTGTACAATGAGCTGATAGATAGTGTATCCGGACTGGAGTGTGAGCAGCCCACCATAACCATAGACCTAACTGGGGACGACACCTTAACTAAATGTCCAATTCTAAATAGTCATAATAAAATTAAGAAATATATTAAAATCAGTAAAAGTATAAGGAAGTATAAGAAACTTTTAAAAACTCAAAATGTTTATAAATATAATGTCAACCTAAGAAGCGAATGTAGAAGTTTAAAAAACCAGTTAAATGCATGTAACAGTAGCTTAGAAAGTAGCAAACATATGTATGATGTTGACATTCAGAGCCTTCAAAGGGAATTATTGAGTAGGGAAAATACACTAAAGGAAATTTTTTATAAGTATGAGTGCAGTCAACAGATGTTAAGTGAGCGAATGCAGGAGGCCTGTGAGTTGGTGGACCTGGTGAAGTACAATGCAGAGAGGTATGAGTCGCTGACTAACAATCTCACCTGTAGTTGTGTTGCCCCTCCGCCACCTCTCATGTCACAACATGTTGCTCCTTCTGTTTTACCCATCTTAAATCATACGCTAGCAAGTCTGAACCCCATCCAAAGTAATATCTTAGTGTATTCTGATAGATTAGGAACAGGATTTGGATCTTTGTTAAATAACCGGTCTAAACACACAGTAGTGAACCATTGTCACCATAACCTACATTTTAATGAGCTTATCAATAAAATTCAACATACACAATTAAATGAGCAGACCACAGTAGTACTTTTAATTGGAAATAGCCTGAATATATCTAAAAGGGACATAGTTAACGGTGTCGACACCCTACTTAAGTTAAGATTAGGCAAATTAATTTTATGTGCATTGCCATATTCGGACAATCTTCTTGATCAAGAAAATGTTTATATCTCTAGTTTAAATAATCTGATGCATATTTTATCATGTCGTCATAGTGACCGTCTATTGTTTTTTGATACTAACAATTTTGTTAGAGATTTTGTTTTGATTCGGGATCATATGTTTCTTCCCAAGAAAAGTCAACATTTTCTGGCTTCACTTTTATCATATTATATAAACGCGGTTATTAATGAATTAACTGAGACTAGGTTAAGTGATGATTGTGATGAAACAGTATTATCTTGTGTCTCTAATAATACTGTTACAGATTCTTTAAACTATTAGAGCCGACAAAAGAGAAGCCTGGTAATAATATTTTACTTTATCACCAGAATATAAATCGCTTCTCCGGCAAAATTTTAGACGTGGAACTGTTAGTTGATAAATACCACATGGATATTTTATGTTTCTGTGAAACTTGGTTAAAACCAGATAGGATGCTGTTTAATGTGAATAATTTTTCAGTTGCCAGTGCGTACAACAGATCCTCAGTGGGCGGTGGTACCCTGATACTTTGTAATAGCTGTCTCAGGTATAAGGAGAGGAAGGATATCACTGCTTACTCTGTTGATCGCTTATGTGAGGTAGCATGTGCAGAGGTTGAAGGTCATACTGTCTTATGTGTTTATAGACCACCAGCATCAAACTTGTCATTATTCTTAATCACTATGGAAGAAATATTAAGTAAACTTTTCTTAGATAATAAATTAGTTTTTGTTTGTGGTGACTTAAATATTGATCTGTTAGTCAATTCACCAGAAAAATATAGGCTGGTCTCATTGTTTAAATCATTTAATTTAAAATATTTATTTAATGAAGCAACTAGAAAAACAGCAACCTCGGCTTCATGCATAGACAATGTATTTACTAATTGCATAGTAAAAGAGTCGTTAATAATTAGTGGCGTCAGGTCAGACCATACTGGTCAACTTGTATCGTTTGAGTTAGACAAAAAGTTACACTTAGTTAAAACAATTCAGTTAAGACCTCTTTCCAAAAATAAATTAAACTCTTTCAATAATAATGTTCTTAGCAACCTTAATAATGCTAGTTTTGATTCAACAGACCCCAATATAAACTACGGTACATTATTTTCCACAGTTTGCCATGAATTCAATAAAACGTGTCCTATAAAAAAAGTTAAACTCAATTCAAAATCTAAATTTAGCGAATGGGCCACTACGGGAATAAGAAAAAGCAGAGATATTTTATATAATTTATACCACGAAAAATCTCTGACTTCAGATCAAGTCTTTCACACTTATGTTAGAAACTATTCGAAAATATTCAAAAGTGTCTGCGCTCAAGCAAAATCTCAAATAATAAGTAATAAAATTGGTAATTCTAATAATAAAATAAAAACGGTGTGGCAGGTAATTAACAGAGAAACCGGTAAGACTCAACAACAAGATAAGAGTGAATTGTCTTTAAACATAGATAACAAAACAATTTCTGACAATTTAGAAGTCGCTGAGACACTAGATAATTTCTTTACTAACATTCCGTTAGAGGTTACGAAATCTCTCCCCTCTTCGGTTGAATTAGCTGAGGGCCTTCTTAAAGAGAACTTCACAAAAGACATACCAAACTTCAAATTTAAACCAGTATGTGTTGCCACAGTCAAAAACGCATTCAAAAGTCTCAATATCAAAAATACTGAAGACTTATGGGGGATTTCGGTCAAGGTTCTTGAAAACATTATTGACTCAATTGCGCCTGTCCTAACAGGCATATTCAATCAATGTTTGGACAGCGGCAAGTTTCCTGACTTGATGAAACATAGTAAAGTGGTACCAATTTTCAAATCGGGTTGTAAGAGTGATCCTTCTAATTATAGGCCGATATCTGTGCTTCCAGCACTGAGTAAAATCTATGAAAAAATCATGCTGGACCAGATGTTGTCTCATTTCAACTCTAATGGGATACTGCATAGTCAGCAGTTTGGTTTCACGAAGGGTAGGTCGACAACGGACGCGGGAGTAAAACTCATCAGTCACATTCTGGAATCCTGGGAAAAGTCCCAGGACGCTATTGGCATTTTTTGTGATCTCTCAAAAGCGTTCGACTGCGTCGACCACAACACGCTGATCTGTAAATTACATCACTACGGAATTCGTGGACAAGCTGCTGATCTTGTTCTTTCCTATTTATCAAACAGGCAGCAAAAAGTAAATGTAAATGGGGCGACATCCTCTGGGTCTATAGTCAGGATGGGTGTGCCCCAAGGTTCAATTCTTGGTCCTTTCCTATTTCTTGTTTATATTAATGATCTCCCATATATGATGGCCAAATTATCGGATATAATTCTGTTTGCTGATGACACTTCGCTAATTTTTAAAATTCATAGGAAAGATACGGATGTCATACATGTCAACGAAAGTCTAACTGTTCTCTCGAAATGGTTCGCAGCTAACAATCTTTTACTGAATACGAACAAAACAAAATGTCTAAAGTTCTCTTTACCAAATGTAACTCAACGTGACCTTAATTTAAATCTTGACGGCAAAAAACTTGATGTTATCGCGGAAACTGTATTCTTAGGAATTACTATCGATTCAAAACTGCAGTGGGGCGCGCACATTGGAACTCTTTCAGGGAGGTTAAGCTCAGCCGCCTATGCAGTTAGGAAAATAAGGCAGTTGACTGATGTAGCCACAGCCAGGTTAGTATACTACGCGTATTTCCACAGTATTATGTCTTATGGGATTCTGCTGTGGGGATCGGCAGCAGACGTTGATTCAATTTTTATATTGCAAAAGAGGGCAGTCCGCGCGATCTATAAAATGGGTCCTCGCGAGTCCCTCAGAGAAAAATTTAAAGAGATCGATATACTGACTCTGCCTTCACTTTATATCTTAGAATGTATTTTATATGTCCGCAAAAACCGAAGGCTTTTCAAAATTAGAAGCGACTTCCATAATATAAACACACGCAGTAAACACGAAATTGTAATACCCAAATTTAGATTAACAAAAACTAGTAAGTCATTTCTTATAAACAGTATACGCTTTTATAATAAGTTGCCAAAGTCAGTTATAGAACTGACCGATGGAAAGTTTAAAAATTGCATCAAACGTGTCCTTATCAAAAAAGCATATTACAAAATTAAGGACTATGTTGAAGATAAAGAAGTTTGGCTGTAGTTCCTTCTGCTCATGCGGCTTCCCTGGTAGCTCATAAACGACACAAATATGTGGATGTCTCTAACTATTCCGAATTTTATTTATTCTATTCTTTTTTTCTCATGTTTTACAATAGTTTTCAAATCATTGCACCGTTTATTCATTGTGCAGAATAGTTACAGTACTGATGACTACATTTGTGTCAATTGTTTAATTAATTGTTCTTAGTTTTATTTTTACTTTTGTATAGATTCTTTTTCATTCATATTTTTTGTGAATGTGTGGACATTGTAGGCTTTGTATTTTTTTTTTTTTTTTTTTTTTTTTTACTATCATCTTTTTCTACCTTTTGTAGTAAGCGATGACTTATTGTCGGGCCTACGCTGTCCTCTCATACTTAGGTACTAACGCTGTAACATCCAAATATTGTAGAACCAAATGATTTTAAAAGAGTAACCATGGAGTTTCTTGCCGGTTCTTCTCCATAGGAAACGACCAACCCGAACCGTGCCTCTTCTGTCGACGTTTTATAAGTGCCCATGTAGGCCTATGTAAAATAAAATATTTTGATTTTGATTTTGATTTTATGTTTAGGTCATCGGAGAACACCCCGAAACCTGTCCCGTCATCGGTTTTTGATCCATCAGTGTAGATTCTTAGTTCCTTTGTACCTGAGTAGTCACACAACTCCGCTGTCAGTACGATGTTGTAGTGTTTTTGGAAACAGTGGGACTTCAGGGTTCTGTCGATGGGAGATGCCATCATAGGTTGTTCTTTGATTGCATCTAATCTGATGCGTGTGTGTTTGATTCTGGAATCATTACATAAGGTGCCGGATGCTTCGAGTCTGAAAGTCGCTTTTGCCGCCTCCTCTCTTACGACGAGGTGTAGAGGTGGGAGCCCCAGCATCACCTGTAAGGCGGCAGTGGGAGAAGTTCTCATGCTACCGGTGATTGCTACGCAGGCAAATCTTTGTAGTTTCTCGAGATCCTTTTGTGTCGTACTTAGATTGGTCCTGGGCCACCAAACTAAGGAGCCGTATGTGATGATTGGTCGGATAACTGTGGTGTATAGCCAGTGGATGATTTTGGGGCTTATGCCCCAATTTCTTCCTAGTAGTCTTTTACATTGCCATAGGGCTATACTGGCTTTTGTGGTGATGTAATCAGTGTGTTTCGCCCAGTTTAGTTGTTTATCCAAGAAGATACCCAGGTATTTGGTTTCACTCGATAGGCTTAGTGTGGTTCCAAAGAAGCTTGGTAGCTGTAATGTTGCCAGCTTCCTTTTCTTTGTGAAGAGGACGAGTTCGGTTTTGGTAGGGTTCACTGTTAGTTTGTATTCCTTGCACCAGTCTTCTACTATCCTCAAGGCTTGGCGCATAAGATTGCATAGTGTGTTTTCGTGTGTTCCATTTATTATTATGGTCAGGTCATCAGCGTAGCCCACCGTGTAGTAGCCTCTGCTATTGAGACGTTTGATGAGGCTGTCCACTACAAGGTTCCATAGTAGCGGTGAGAGGACACCGCCTTGGGGGCAGCCCTTCGCTACCACGGCTCTAGTGGTGTCGTTTACCGTAACTTGTACGGCCCTCAGTCGGAGCATGTTTGTGATCCATCCACGCAGGGTCGGGTCCACACCGTGTTCCTCGAGGGCTGCGTTGATACTATGGAAGACAGTTTTGTCAAAAGCGCCTTCTATATCAATGAAGACAGCTAGTGAGGAACATTTGTGATCCACTGCACATTCGATCTTGGAGATTACACTGTGCAGTGCAGATTCTGTTGATTTTCCTGTGGAATACGCGTGTTGTTGTTTATGAAGTGGCCGCTCCCGAAGAGGTCCGTCCCGGATATGTCGATCACAGAGTCTCTCGAGAGTTTTCAGTAGGAAGGATGTCAGGCTTATTGGTCTGTACGCCTTGGGTTGTGTGTAATCGGGTTTGCCTGGTTTGGGGATGAAAATGACTTTCACCTCCCGCCATGCAAGTGGTATGTAATTCTGTGCTATGCAGGCTTGGAAGATGACGGTCAGCCACGGCGTTAGGACGTCTACTCCCCATTGTAGCAGGGCTGGGAAGATTTCATCTAAGCCTGCGGATTTATATGGTTTGAAAGTCTTTATTGCCCATTTTATTCTCTCTGCAGTCACTATGGTGTGGGCTCTGGCCCAGTCTTGGTTATTTGGTGTGTGCCTTGGCTCGCTTGCCCAGGTTCTGTCCTCAGAGAGATTACAGTCTGGAAAGTGGGTTTCCAAAAGGACTTTACTTGTTTCGTGGTCCGACTTTGTATAGGTGTTGTCTGAGGTTTTCAGTGAGCCGAGGGTGCGATCCTGATCAGTAGATAGGATCTTCCTTACACGCGCGGCTTCACTGTTTGATTCAATTTCTTCGCAGAACTTCCGCCAGGCTGCCCTACTGGCATTCCTGACTTGTTTCTTGAAGGTGTATTGTGTTTTCTTGTATGAGTCCCAGTCTTCTGGTAGTCTGGAGTTTTTAGCTCTGATGAATTGTTTGTGCATGGTTTGCCTGAGCTTACTAAGTTCCGCATTCCACCAGGGGCTACCCTTGCTCTTGGTGTTTGGTTCTCTTAGCTTGCAGCAGGCGTGGTAGGCTTCGATAATAAGTTCAGAAAGTTTCGTTACAGTGTCTTCTAGTTGTTTGGGGTCCGTTAGTGTTTGTGGCGTTTGGTGCTGTACTAGTAGGGAGGCCAGCAGCCGTTTGTAGCCGGGTACATTGGTACGGCGTGGGTTACGCCTGGGTCCGGGTTTATCTATGTTAGCTACTAGTGAAAAGCGGATCCTTCTATGATCAGAGCAGGAAGGCTCATTTGATACGTGCCAGTTAGTGATAAGTTTTATCGCGCTATCCGACGCCAGCGTTAGGTCAATTATCGTTTGCCCGCGAGATGTGACCCAAGTGGGTTCCGAGCCGCGGTTTGCGATGTTAAGGTTAGTGGAGAACAGATATGTGCATAGTACCTCACCTCTAGTGTTGGCTTTGTTGCAACCCCAAAGTGGGTGATGGGCGTTCGAGTCCGTGCAGATGATCAGATCCAGGTTGGCTTCTTCTGCTCTCTGAGGTATTAAGGGTTAATGGTCCTTATTGCATATTATACTGTGCCAAAATTAAGCCTCATACGTTTGGCCAAAAAATAAGCTCAGGACGCACTATCTACGTTCAATAAAACAGCATTTAAAATTAAGTACTTTATATGAGATGAATCAATCTGTGTCGTAGATCAACTAACTAAGTCAGACAGGACACTCATCGAATAAATCAAATCGTCTACATTACTTACATAATTAAAAAGCGGTCAAGGTGAGCAAGTAGCAAGGCTACTGCTTATCTTGTCAACGACTCGTGACTTAGTGAGCTGTCCGGCCTGCCATGATTTATGTTAGGTAGGTACACTCATTTCGAAAAAAATGCGTGTGTCGAGTGGTTGTAAGTGTGACTGCTGAGCATGGTGAGCTCCTGGGTACCATTCCCAGATCGAGCAAAGTAACATTGGGTTTTACCATCTGTCTGAATGTGTTTTAAGAACCTAACTGACGAAATGCGGGGCACTATTGTGCCTTACCCCACGGGAATTACAGGCGTGATGAAATGTTAGATAATAAGGTTCGAGTGTAAATTCAAGCAATAACACAAGTAGGTAATATTCATTTGGAGATAAGGGTTCCTAATGCACTGTCTGATCACACAAATGGCGTGTTACTCGTGAATGTCAACTCAGCGTTATAAAGTCATTGTTTCCTCACATTTGGTATTCAACTCGCTGTTTTCTTGAAAAATAGCGTATTCCCCATGGAATCCATTCCTTCCAGGAACCAATTTATCTTTGCCTCCATTCAAATATCATGCAAAGAAAAAGCAACCTTCTTCCCTTAGAAAAGGAAAAACATTGCTATACAAGATTTTTCAGGAGCGAAAAAGTCACTTTGTCAAAGCTGACTTCTGTTTTGACTTTTACAAAAACTCTTTTTAACATGTATTCCAATGGAAAAAGATTCATTTTTCCTTGTCAGGCCTGCTACGGGAATTTATTAATGGTGTTTTAAAACAAAGTTTTCGTTGCACTTCGCTGGAGCACTTTAGCGAAGATTGAGTTTGTTTTGAGGTGCAAAGATAAGTTGGTCGGAGTGCAGACTGTATGGACAGCTTGATGGATTGTTGTAGTACCCACCTAGCTCTGAGGATTTCATTAAACTTGATGTATGAAAACATACATTGTATATTAAGCAAGGAATATTGGTAAAAATTTTAACAGTTTTATTATAATTAATTATTCACGGATTATTATACAATTTACTATATGTACGTACATCATACTGAAAGGTTCTTAACACCAATAACCACATTATTTATGTTTAAGTTATTACGTGACAGCTACGGGTCAACAACCTTCGATTTGCTTAATTCAGTATTTGCTATGACTTCTTCTTTCCCAAACGTAGGCGTCAGGTTTCCCCCCTACTTGGGAAAATAGATAATGTTTTGATCCTGTGCAGTCTACTCCAGTGACAAATGCTATACTTTGTAAGTGTACGGTATTTAAGCATGCAGACAGACTTCGGCAAACACTCGCGTCTCGCCAGCTGCTGCACCCAATTTACAGACGCGTAGACGTGAACGAAATACATCTCATTTTCAACTGTCGGAAAATGCCACATGGTTAGAATTATGTGCAAAATGCCCCTAGCCGAGGAAACCCCATGTAAATTATATACTTTATGTAATGTACGAAAGGAAAGCAGTAGACAACGAGCGAGTAAGGACTTTAACTGTCTTTGTAAAGAGTTCTCATTGGACCAATTTACAACCAATACCTATGCTGCACGCACTCGACTAAACGCTGAGCTTTTTATGTTTAGGTGTTGTGTTTATTGGAGATCTAAGGACGTCTACTTCTTTTTCCGTGTTTACTCGTGAGAATTTGTAATTGGTTCTGTGTTATATGAGGTGTAAACAAACCTACATAAAACTAAGTAACCCTAGGTACCAGTGGCGAAGGGTGAAAATATTGAAAGGGGAAGCCGAAGAAAAAAATGAGAAATTAATTTTGTTTTTCTTCATCGCATTTTTCAATTTTCGTTTTGATTATCAGCCAACCCGAAAATCCCGAAAATGAAACCCATGACAAAAAAAATACAGAAATTTACGTCGCGCGTCGGCGCTATTTTTAATTTTGGTGTATTTATCAGCGACCTCGAAAACCAAGAAAATGTCACCCATGATAAAAGTACCAAAAATTTTCGAAGGATCCAACTTGATCTTTTTTTTAACTTATGAAATGGAATGATGAAATGCACAAGAACTACATAAAACACTGTATAAAAAAATTAAAATATAATATAAAAAACCTTTTTGAAACAAGCTTTTATGAATATGAACTGAAAAGAAGAAAATAAATCTTAGAAAAAAATAATATAGGATAATTTTCACAAAAGCTTGTCGCGTTTAGTTTTTATAGCATTTACCATTCACGCGACAAGCTTCAGGTATTATGTATATTCACCAAAAGTGAACGCGTCAATTTACAAAGTTTCATATCCGTGCTATTAACCGCTGAGGAGTTCTCTCGTGAGGAGACGATCCTAGCGGTAGGATGAGTTCATGATACAAATCGTGATTATCCATCAAATATGAGCTAGTATGCAACGTTACGTGTCTGTGCTATTAAATGTTGAGGAGTTCCCTCGTGAGCAGACGATCCTGGCTGCAGGATGAGATCATGATAGAATCCATGTTTATCCATCAAATATGAACGTGCATACAAATTTTCTTGTCTGTGCTATTACCGTTGAGGAGTTCCCTCGTGCGAAGACAATCCTGGCTGCAGGATGAGTTCATGATACAAATCGTGATTATCCATCAAATATGAACTCGTATGCAAAGTTTCATGTCTGTGCTATTAAACGTTGAGGAGTTCCCTCGTGAGGAGACGATCCTGGCGCTAGGATGAGTTCATGATACAAATTGTGATTATCCACCAAATATGAACTTGTATGCAAAGTTTTGTGTCTGTGCTATTAAACGTTGAGGATTTCCCTCGTGAGGAGACGATCCTGACTGCAAGATTAAGTTATGTTTGTCATAAGAATGTATTGATCTTAGAAACAAAGGTGTGTGGAAAATTTCAGCTCAATCGGACATCGGGAAGTGGTTCTAATTTAACTTTCTATACATACAAACACTGTCGTAACTCGATAAACTTCGGCTTACCTAGTCCCTACAAAACGCTGCTAATAGCCGCGAAGTCACGTGTCCGCGTCCATACGAATTTAGTTCTGAATTCTGACACCCGAGCTCCGGCTTACTTTTGGCGCCACATGTTGCTTTGTTCACATGAAAAAAGTTTTTTTTCAATCCGATATATTTAATGCCTGTACTGTAATGTGATAACAACAGATGTGTACATAATTTACTAATTGACTACAGTAGACACTAGACACTACGTACATTGCCTTGTTCTCAAAGGTAAGCCGGCAGGAATCAGCTTCTTAGGTGCCTTCGGGCCTGCTAGGTACGCAATAGTACATTGTTACCCCAGGGGTGAAAGTAACTTATTTAGTGCCGAGACGGGGTTTGGCGCCCGAACGAAGTAAGGACGCCAATAGTTCGAGGGATTGAATAAGTCTTTAACCCGCGGTAAACACTCTGCTTTTCATTACGAATACAAGGAAAGTTAAAATAAAAACAAGAAAGCTAAAGAAAAAATTAGTAAGTCATTGAAAGAATGGTAAATATTTTGCCTAACTCTATGTTATTTTAAAGAAATTGTTGAAACTAAATTATAATAAAGTTATTTAAAAATATATATTCTTTCGTCAATACTTAACTTTAAGTTATTTCAATTTTACATCGTGGCTGCATAGAAAGTTGGAACATGGTTCAATAGACATGTGTAAATAGAACTAGTTTTTTTATAATTTGAAATCTGTCAGTTGAAAGCGATTCTCCCTAGGGATGAAAATTATTACTTTCATCCCGCTCCTCAGGCTACTTCAAACCTACTTTCAGAGTATGAGTAATGAAAAAATTATTACTGGGAAACGACGTTTTTTTTGGGGGTGAAATCACGTTTTACTTTAAAACTTAATGTAACAACTCTAAGCATTGTGCATCCATTGAATAGTAAACGGGCCATGGAGGTATTTAAAGTACAGTTATAAAATTAAAAACAACTTGTGGAAAAGTTGTATCTTTGACGTCCAATATCTCAGTAACTAGAATGGTCCTAGGTATGCTCCGGAACAAACAATTGATTGCAATAAGGCGGAGAACAAGTGCCTCTCGACTTCGTTAAGGGTCTATTTACATCGTTTATTACAATCATCTGTTATAGCTGTTGGTTCTCCTATTAATAAATAAATAGATACAAAATAAACGTGTTATTTAAAATTCTGAATTTAGCGCACGTTCAAAAAGAAAATCTCTCTGGATTTTATTACCGACCCAATATTCCCTCTATAAATAAGTTCCTTTGTCGTTGGTTCGAGGTTCGACACCTGAGCCTTGTATTGTAAAATTATAAAACCACACACGGCACAACTTTATTTGATGGAAAAAATATAAAAATTTACATATAGAACAGGCCGCGGATTTTCGCGGGAAATATTTATTTCTCCCATGGCAACACTACGTGAGGCGAATGGGGAGTGATCGCGAGGCTGGCAACATCGACTATTACTCATTGTGTGCTCCCCCTTTAGTTTATAGCCTGAATACTGTGATTGTTTGTGTTTTTGTAGGTAAAGGAAACAAGATGCTTGTGTTTACTTCTTTTTTTTAAAAAGATTGGCTTTATTTACAACTGGTTTTGAGATTCAGATGCAGCTTTCTATTTAATCTACCTATAAAACATAGGTATTGAAGAGTCACTTAGTGGCCAAATATGTATAAATCTGAAGGCAAAGAATCCCAATTGTTATCAAAACTCCATAAATATACATATACGCCTTCAGTTTTGGTTTTCATAAATCTACGAGACATTAAATTAATACTATTGACCCGGGACACATTTGTAACGGGATATTTACCATGTTTACTATTTGTTTCGAAACAAATAGTAAACATGGTAAATATAGTGACCATGTCGGTTTAAAAACTTACATCATTAAATGAATGTTAATAGATCAGTAAATCACAGCAACAAATAAAGTGCATGCGCTGATTGACAGCTTGATTAGCTAATGATTTACCGTCCCATTCTAATTCATTCAAAAACTCACTACAACAACCATAACTTCACCAAATTACCGTAAAATCGTATTTCTACCCTGTCTGATTCTAACATCATTAGTAGCATAACACGAACATATTGTATCAGAACGGTGAAAACTTTCCATTTTTCTTGTTTCCCTTCAAAAAACCTGTCAAAGTATTCTCATTACCGCTGACAGATCACTGTTCCCTGCTTACCCTGTCCCGTATGATGGATGGGGAAACTTCACGTCTGATAGTTCCATCTTCAGGGAAATTAGCGGTTCTAATGATAGTTGTGAAATAACATAGTTTACCGGTAATGGTGAGGTACAATGTAAATTATAGTGTGTAATTTTTGAATATTCTTTGACTTGATCCTACATCTACCGCGCCTCCTTAGTCCTAGTAATTTTAACTATGAATTATATTTTGAGAACAAATTGACTATCTAATTTAAACTGTTAAAGCGATGTCCGGTACATCTCTTTATCAGCACGTGACGCGTCTCTAAACGAATGCATTTTAAGTTTGACACAACCTTCATTTAACGACCCTTAATAATTAATCCTGAATTAAGATGGTATCATAAGCCTAATCTGCATATTATAAAATACCTACTGCTACTCTGCTACTGTTCTTTATGTGTAAGAGTAAATGGTTCAATTTTATCAAACGTCGAAATTTGCTGCCGTACTGGAACGGTACATAAAAAGGTGCAAAGTTAATAAAATAAACTACACCACCACTCTTCACTGCTAAAAATCCATCATTACTAACCCAGCCCCAATTTTGCCATAAAACCCGTTCCTCTGTTTACCGTATCCTGAAAATTCAACTCATCATCAATTCTTGTTATATTGTCCCGGTCGCTGGACCGGATAGGTCGGAGTAAACCTGTCTTAGACAAACAGGAACTACAAATTTGTATTCCTTTCTTATTTGCTTAAATGTTTACGAACCGAAGTCAGGTGCAAACATAATGTAGAATATTTACGGCATATTGTAAACATTTTACAGGTTAATATTGTTTGAAAGTGATGATGGATCTTGACGAGAAAATATGACTGTGGGAGTTCTCTAAGATAAGTACACATTATGCTAAAAGGCAGCGGAGCGGAGCGAGCATATCGCAACTCTAATGCTACCTAGGTACTTGACACAGTTGCTGAAATAGATATAAAATTGTTTGGATTACAACACGATACTGCAATGTAATGTTTTTCATAATGCTGCTATTTTATTAATAAACACCCACTTGAAGTTATGTATTCCTTGTTTCCATGTGACGACACTCGCTAAAACAATGTCTAACTCGTTTCAGGCCTAAAAAATCTTAACTAGCCTCCACCTTTTTTGGAATCAGCAAGAATTCCTCCTTAAAAATATACTCTAGCCGCATTAAGAAAGCGATTTGAAACGTTTTCAGGTCGTTTTCCCGTAAATCGCGGAGTCTTGTATCGCGTCACCATGAGTGTGATGCATCACGCTTGCACGTGCGCGGGGTGGGCAGAGCTCTCGAGTGGCAGCCTGCGCCCCACGACCAATGGTCCGTGCTATGGGATACGTGTCTTGAATTCTGAACTAATGGTGGAAACTAGCCAATTGTTGCCGAAATACGATTTGGCCGAGGATAAAAGAAAATCGTGGTTAAGTGCAGTTTAATCAATGGTTCTGTAAGATGGGATATTGAGCTGCTGGTGTTTAAACTGTAATAACAGTATCAAGTTTAAAGGGCACGGTCGACATAATAGTTTTCGAAAATCGTTTTGAACAGTGACTTTCCATATTGTGGGTCCATATTGGCTCACCTAAAGTTCTTTACCAGAAATTGTTCTTCCTAACGATTTGTAATCCGAATGATCATTCTTCCTAAAATTTTTCATCCTAAAGTTTTCATTCATTCTATTTGTAGTGCTACCGGCGATGTTCATAACAATCATGTTTCCGAAAATTGTAATTAATAATATCATGAATGTAAATAATTTAAACTCCTACTGTTTTTTATCATAACGCTTTTATCCCTAAACATAATTACCATAATATTTTCACCGATACTCAGATAGTAACTTTTACCAAGTGTAATAAAAATATATGTGGGTAGAAGATGATATTTATAGTTTTAATTTGGGTGGCGATTAGGTCAGAGTGTAGTCTTGGGGCACTATGAAAAAAAATACTTAGAAAAATTTTGCGACCAATTTCGAGGTAGCGCTCGCCGGCCGCTGCCGCGGCACTGCTCGCTTTCCTCGCTCGGCTCGCGCGTAGTTGGTCACAGTTCTAACCTAACCTAACCTAACCCATAGATATGTCGTCTTGGGAGCACTATGAAAAAATACTTAGAAAAATTTTGCGACCAATTTCGAGGTAGCGCTCGCCGGCCGCTGCCGCGGCACCGCTCGCTTCGCTCGCTCGGCTCGCGCGTAGTTGGTCACAGTTCTAACCTAACCTAACCCATGGATATCTTTCCAGGTACACACCGCAATAAACAAAAAAGTAAAAGTTACGCAAAATCAATGTATAAAATATTGATTATTATGAATAAAAAGAAATCTAAACAAAAAAGATATGACTTTGAATAATAGTGATAAAGATGGTTATGTTGAGAAAATATAGGAAAACAAATAAAAGTATAATAGATGTTTATTGCTACTGACATTATGAAGTTAAATGCTTCGGAATTATGAACATTAGAAACAGAGTAGTTAGGAATTGCGATTGTTAGGATGAAAAATTTTAGGAAGAACATTTTCGGATTTCCAATTATCGGAGTTGAAAATTTAGGTGAACTTTGGCGCACCCCTAATAACGCTATTGACGTTTCAGGCAAACCAAGAATTTGGTTAAAATTATTAGAGAAAATTTAAATTTACGTACGGCTTGCCCAGCAATGCAATGAAAGCTATGTTTACTTTATTCATTTATTACGTAATTCCGAAATATTCATAGTAACAATCTGTATGACAACTTCAACCCCGGTGGTCTCAGCAGCTGAGCGTGAACACAACTTACGACGCTATCAGTAATAGCGGATTGATACAACATAAACATAGACTTTGTTAAACGCTTCTGCGTATACTTAATAACGTTATAGAGGGCAATACGCGGCCTCCGGCGGTAGTCATTAGCCAAAACACCACGTTTGATATGACTGGCAAGTCCTGGCAACATGCCGCGCCACCACAATTACACACAACATACGTATTAACTATGTCTTTGAACAAATCATCAGTTTGTGACGTGCAAAGATAAACCTACAACCGAACAAACACAAACTAGACTTAATTACTACTAAAATAGAGGTTATTGTGACTGCATATCGTGCTGATTCCCTAATACCATACAATTGAATGAAGTAAAAAAGTTTAGCTAAGATATAAACGTGTGGCTGGGTGCTGGCGGGTCATTGTGGACAAGATGAAGTCGAAGTGTTGTTTGCTGCTGGTTGTCATGGCGACTGTCACCAGCTCGGTGATGGGGACTGCAGAGGTGATGAGCCACGTTACTGCTCATTTTGGAAAAGCGCTTGAAGAGTGCAGGGAAGAGGTAAGCAGTTTTGTATTAATTATTGTATCTGAAAACTTTTATATCAAAGCATGTAATGGAATCTGTTTCACAGTCATTACTTAGGGTCTTATATTTTTTTAAGAAACGTTTATACTATCAGGCCAGGGCTATTCTAGAAGATTCAAGATTAATAATAGAAGCTGTTATCTATACCAATCTATGCAAATAAATAAAATTGAAGTGTCTGTTTGTAATATTAAAATAATCGCTTTTTACTACATGCATATCAATGTATCTGTTACGGGCAATTTGATAAGTCCGGGCACTATTAATAATGGCCGGTCTGTATTCATAATGCCCGACTCAATTGGGCAATGTGATTAAAACAGCATGATAAAACCACTTTTCCCGGCCATTATGAATAATGCCCTCCCTATTTTGGGCAAAGTAATAAAATAGGTGAAGTGTAGTGTTTATGTTTCTTAAATAAAATTAAACTTACAAAATCTTCATGAAAAGTTAACAAAAAATAACCTAACCTAACCTAACCTAACCCAATTGCCCGGCTACAAGTAGGGAATTATTCATACTGCCCGGTCCAAGTGATAAATTCAAGCTATCTCAAACACTGACTTATTACATGGACCACGGGCCGTCGGGTATTATTAATAATGGCCGGTCAAAGTGATAAATTAATCACTTTGCCCATCAATCAATCAATCAATATTCTTTATTTGTAAACATAGGTTACAACAGTGTGCAAGATGTTATAGTTAACATATTATAGTTTCTCCATGTTTTGCCATTTGGCGTACAAATATACATTTAAAGGAGGCTTTTGCCCATTAAGTAAATTGTCTATCGGTACTAGTATTATAAAGAGGTAAAAATTTAATTAGTAGTAGGTATCAATATAAATTTTAATAAAATGCAATATGTAATTTAATGTCAGGTAATGTCAATATGTCAATATTCAATGAAATACAATGATGTCAATAATATCCCATCGCTCTTGGGCATTATTAATAATGGCCGGTCCTTATTAATAATGCGCAGTTAATCACGTTGCCCGTAACATACATATACAGAACACGTACCAAAATATATTTTTATTTACAATTTTTGTATGTCTGTCGGTCTGTCTGTCTGTCTGTTTGTTCCGGCTTATCTCTGGAACGGCTGGACCGATTTACGGGACTTTTACTAGCAGATAGCTGATGTAATAAGGAGTAACGAAGGCTACTTCTATTTTAGAAAAAATCTAAAATAGAAAAGTAAATAACTGTGTTGTTGAATTCCATGCGGACGAAGTCGCGGGCACAGCTAGTTGAAAATAAAAGTGGTTGCAGGTCTACCTGACATTTCGGGGATAATAGATGTATGCTGCAATAGGTAAAATCTGGAATTGAATCACAGTACCCCTAAAAATAATCCCCAAGCACTTCTTATCCATGCATTCTATGTTCTCCAGTCAGGGTTATCAGAGGAGGTGCTGGAGGAGTTCCAGCACTTCTGGCGCGAGGACTTCGAGGTGGTGCACCGCGAGCTGGGCTGCGCCATCATCTGCATGTCCAACAAGTTCTCGCTGCTGCAGGACGACAGTCGCATGCATCACGTCAACATGCACGACTACGTCAAGAGCTTCCCTAATGGTGAGGCTTTTTAGAAAGATATACATATATATCATACATTCGTCCGCAATAAAGAATCGTAACAGGTAGTCAGCGGCCCGGAAGCCTGACAACCAGGCTGACTAATGTGTCGATACACGTTGGTCAGCCATTACCCAGTACTAACTGTGTTCTGGAGGTTAGAATATATACATATATAGATAGCTCTGTATGGTGTCGGACGTAAAGAATAGCACCATCCCATATCTTCCCGTGGGTGTCGTAAGAGGCGACTGAGGGACTTGCCAGAGAATGGGCAGCAGCGTTCTCTGTGCTTTTGTAACAACCGTACTGCGATCGCCAACCCGCCTGCCAAGCGTGGCGATTATGGCAAAACCCCCCAAAATGTCAATGCGACACTTGTGGGAGGCCTATGTCCAGCAGTGGACGTCTTTTGGGCTGAAATGATGAATGATGATGATGATAGATAGCTCCATGTAAAATACTGGTATTCAGCTGCATCTGTTTGGACTGGAAGCCGACCCCAACATAGCTGTGAAAGGCTCGGCAGATGATGACATTCATTCGCATTTAACGTTTGATTGGATCTATTTGATTTGAGGTTGCAAGAGATGAATATTATAGTCACCGGTGTAATGGTAACACACGTACGTAGCAGTAGCCTTTTATTGTGATAGTTCAAATATATTCATTGCGACATTTACGTTGTCATGCAGACGAATTTCATCATCATCATCATCATCAGCCTATAATGTTCCCACTGCTGGGACACAAGCCTACTTTCAATGAGAGGGATTGGGCTGTAATCCAATACGTGGGCCCAGTGCGGGTTGGTAGATGTCACATGTCTTCGAATTTTTAGTTCTAGAACATGCCCGGTTTCCGCACGATGTTTTCCTTCACCGTTTTTGAGGGCAGCGGTGATGAAATAAATTACACAAAGTAGTGCGCCTGCCTGGGTTCAAATCTACGGCTTACTGCTCGTAAGTCGGGGCTGCCACGACTGGGCCTCCGCAGCTCTCCGAATTTCTCAGACGAATTTATCAAACATGAATTTTATACATTAGTTTTCTTTAAAAATCTTCGGATTGTGATTAAAAGTATGTGCAATTGGGATGCAGGTTTAGTGACGATATGGGATTAAGAAACGACGAAAAAAGGAACTGTCCTACAAGAATGTTATTACAATAGGAGACAATCTGCTTGGATTTGCTGCCAGTCTTGGAAAGTGCTATCTAGAGAAAACTAGGTAGTCAAGAGTCTTAATTTATAATTCCAGAACTGAATCAGAATAAGTCCCACTGAGAAACATTCTTATCCTGCGTTTTATTAAACGAAATATAAATAACAAGAACTTCGTCCATTGCGATGCGATTTTGCAAATTTTTCTTTCTAGTTTCAAAAACAGCATTTCCCCTCATGTTATTCCTATTTATTTGTAATGCTGCTAGTGAATTATTGTGGTTGTAGACATTATTTACTACCTCAGTGCACATGCAACTGAAACAAAGGTCACGCGATCCAATCTGTCAGCCATATTGTAGGTATTTTGCTGAATTTATCGCGAAACTAACTGCAAAGTTAAAAACTCTGATGTTTCAGGTAAACAGTTCCATGAAATGGACTTTATGGGTACAAAGCTAAGAATTACGGACTTTGTGCTTACAATGGTTTAGTAAATGTACGTACAATGTATATTCAAATGTTAATCTGTACTTACTGCAGAAACATGCAACACAGCGATATTGTTGAGCAACGCTATAGCAACCAGTACGTAACCATCTAGACATAGAAATGAGTCATAATATATATATATATACATACAAGATCTTGTTTTGCATCCTCGTCAAACTCAAGAAGGTAAATTTGCAATTTTTATCTTTTCTCTTATTTACGGAAATCGGTAAGTGTAAACCACCCAAACCGCGCTTACATACATACAAACAATCTCAAACGTTTATTCGATCATTTCTTATTGCCTAAACCACGATAAGGGGGTGATTCTGAAATACTGACTAACTTAAACAAACAAAAAAACAGCGTTTATTAGTAATTAACTATGTACCGTAATTTTAATTGATTATTATTTGTGTATTTTGTGCCAACCTCCTGAATTTTGACGATGATGCAAAACAACACCTTGTATAGTGCCTCCATGTGTGACTTATAATTAGTGTCTGTCCTTCGTAAAATAATATGAAGCTGCAGTGTAGAATCTTCTAAAATTAACAATTATTAAGAACAATTTTCATGTCAGCAATGATCCTCCATTAGCTCATGACGTTACTGAACATTATTTCTTAAACCATCACAGGTGAAGTCCTCTCCCAAAAGCTGGTGGATCTGATCCACAACTGTGAGAAGAAATACGACAGCATGACAGACGACTGCGACCGCGTGGTGAAGGTGGCTGCTTGCTTCAAGGTAGACGCCAAGGCGGCCGGCATCGCTCCTGAAGTGGCCATGATCGAAGCCGTCATGGAGAAGTACTGATGATGATGATGATGAACTGGCTGGATAAAGACTCTGGACTGTTGTGCTTAAGCTAGTGTTACTAATGCATGATCAAAAACTTACAAAAAAAATAAAGAATTGTTTTTTAGTTTATTACATTATTTTGTTTTGAAATAATGTTGGTGTTTATGTTTCTTGAACCCAGAAGTCCCCTAATATTAGGCTATTCGTACTAATATGAATAAAGCTGCCTGAATAAAGCCGTAATAAAAAATATTGAGAAGCCTACTTACTCTAGTTAGGTTCTTTCCCATTATTACTAAATTACCTGGCATTTTTTAGGGTTCCGTACCCAAAGGATCAAACGGGACCCTATTACTGAGACTTCGCTGTCCATCCATCCGTCCGTCCGTCCGTCCGTCTGTCACCAGGCTGTATCTCATGAACCGTGATAGTTAGCGAGTTGAAATTTCTACAGATTGTGTATTTCTGTTGATGCTATAACGACAAATACTAAAAACAGAATAAAATAAATATTTAAGGGATCCTCCCATAAAAAAAAGTGATTTTTTGTGCTCGTTTTTATAAATAATGGTGCGGAACCCTTCGTGCGCGAGTCCGACTCGCACTTGGCCGGTTTTTTTCATATTTTAAGCACCTACTGCTACTGCACTATGCTTTAAATGGATGGGTTCATATTTAATTTAAAATTAAGATAAAGTAGTGTAGTAGTTTATTTCGAAGTACAGATATAATTATCTGGTAATGACTTACATGATATGATACGGTATCAATTTATACACCATCCAGGGGGCGAAATCTACCTATCGGTGTGAACCGATATCTATGTTAAATGTCATTGTTACAAATACATATTTTTCTAGAAACTTGAAACATGTCACAACTCATTGTGTAGATAGATTGTAGAGAACTGAACGGTCACGCAGAGGCACAAAATCTTTGGTTTATCAACTCGGCTCGAAACCAAGTTCTGGGCAAACACTGCTCGAACTGGGATTCGAACTGAGGGTCTCGTGCTTAGCTAGTAGCGCTTGTTACTATTAATATTGTATTGATTTCGATCGAGATTCAGCAAATTACTGAGCTTTTCAAACCAAAATGGGTGTTTAAAGACTCCTAAAAATGTCTACCAAAGTTGCTGTTGCGCGTTGTGCAAGCGTTGGTCTGTTTACCGTCGCGTCGCTGGAATGTTGACGACTGTACTAGTTTTAGTATTGTACTTGTTGATGTTAAAGTTATTGTTGGTCCTTGTTGCTTTACTAAATATTGCCGTATTGTCTTCTAGAACTCAATGTTTATTCAATACATTTCTACACGGTAGTGAAGGAATTTATTTAATGTTACATTGTGTGTACGGGAAAATGAAAATAAAGAAAACCATAAAATAAAATCACCACACACTTATGACTGTTTGCAATTGTAGATTATGATAAATATGCTCGACGATCGTGTCTGGATAGTCTAGCAATCATCCCAAACCACCAGCTCACGGAAATGTAATGTTTTGCGTAGAGTTAGCAACTCATGCGAACTTTCTGAATTCTGGGCTTAAGTAAATTTAGTGTTTCATGCCAAAATTGGCATAAAAGTACCTACATCAAATGTATACTTGTCTTCTTTTTTGTTTGTAAATCGTGATACTGCCTGGGTCGACGGTGTAGACCTCGCTACTTGTACACAAGTTAGTGGGTTCAACTCCAGACCAGTACCGATGAGGACTTTTTTCATTAGAATGCCGATATTTATATAAGTTAATCTTGGACATCACTAAAATCGACAGGCCTTTGCCCTGCAGTGAGGCCAGATGTTATTAATTTTCATATTTTTATACCTAGAAAGTAAGATTGAAGTTGCAATAACAAACCACGGTTGATGTTTATCGAGTTATGTCAATGCAAAGCTTCATAAAAAATCGGATTGTGCCCACAGTGACTATGGATCCGACTGCATACCTAGTGCGAGTCAATTTTGCACCTACAAAACTAATGATAGCCTGTCATCAGCACGTCATGTCGATTCCATGAATGAATCCACTACACTAATTAAACCACGTCTAATCAAGCCGAGGGGCTCATTGTCACGTCGCTGTAACTTCTAATTAGCGAGGTAATTAAGCGCGGATATAAGCCTGCCCATCTGCTGCTCTGCCTCAAAGGCGCCCCGTACATCAGCCACGATGTCCGTCCGCCTGGCGCTGGTGGTGATCGCCGGACTCTTCATCACAGTGAAGTGCTCGCAAGAAGTCATGAAGAGTCTGACCGCGAACTTCGCTAAGCCATTGGAGGACTGTAAAAAGGAGGTAAGATATACTCAAAATTATGTGTCGGTTTGATGTGAACAGGAGGAAACCCGTATCCACCAGATTTATAAGGATCTGTTTGAGTGACATGCACTATTGCTTTTTTGTATGGAGTCGTTGCCTTAATTTAATTAATAGATAAGTTTTTGGGTAGAACTACGGCACTCTTGACTTATACTACCCAAAAACCATCTTATTTATTTTTTGCGATTTGATAGTCATTTTCATTGATATTTGCTGTTTTATGGTAATTCAAAACATTCATAATTTACTATGCCGTCTGCGATTGCAGTTCTTCAAAAAACTTACATGCTATGGTCGTCAACAATTCTAGATGGACCTCCCTGAGTCAGTGACAACAGACTTCTACAACTTCTGGAAGGAGGGCTACGAGTTCACGAACAGACAGACTGGCTGCGCCATCCTCTGTCTCTCATCCAAGCTGGAACTGCTGGACCAGGAGCTGAAGCTGCACCATGGCAAAGCGCAGGAGTTCGCGCAGAAACATGGCGCTGGTTAGATATCTGTTCATCTTCATAGCATTTTGAGCGGTTTTGATTTTGATTACTTTGTGGTCTGAGCTTGATTTATCTATGAACCTCATAAATAAATCCGAGAGATCACTGTTCATAGTACAGCACTTATCATAGTAGATTAACGTCCCGATTTATAGTCCATCAGCTATAGTTATAGTGCGATGAGGGCTAGGGAGTGCTTCACAAAATTAAAATATGAGTCAGCGAGATTTCCGAACCATTGAAGCGGAAAATTGTAAAGAAAGTGTTATGTCACGCAATTTCTATTGCGAAATAACTCAGTATAATGCCGTTACAGATTGAGACTCCAAAACAATAGCTTACTTTCTGCTACATCTGTGACTATCCGTGTCTCAATTTTCCATTGTTCTCAGTGACTGCATCCCAGAAACTTTGCTCCCCTTCTTTTTCTCATGTACGTGGACCAGTACTAAGCAACCTGGACAGTACTCGCATTAAGTCCCTATAATTGACTATCTTTTATTTTCTTTACCAATTTAATCCGGCAGACGAGGCTATGGCGAAGCAGTTGGTGGACCTAATCCACGGTTGCGCGGAGTCAACCCCTGCCTCGGTTGAGGACCCCTGCATGAAGACCCTGTACGTGGCCAAGTGCTTCAAGGCCAAGATCCACGAGCTGAACTGGGCGCCAAGCATGGAGCTCATCGTTGGAGAGGTCTTGGCTGAAGTGTAGAGGAATGATCGTCGGGTTTTACTTCTTTGTTTTTTCGATGGTACCTGTATTTCTTACTTACATTTTGGCAAGCATAATATTGCTAATATTCGTTACTCTTTTCTATTGTTTTGCTAGTGCAAAATAAATGTGTTTTCGTCTTCTTGAATTGATTCGGCTATGCGTTTCAATTATTAATCATAAAACTTTATCGTATTATTTTTTAAAATCTAATGTCTATCAGAGATATGATAAGCTTATTATAATAAGCAGTTCTTCAGAATCATAACAGAATGTTGAAATGTAGATATTCTAATACGGACCAGGCATGTTTAATGGACTTGTTTGATAATTTAGTTGTTCGTGTGAAAAATCTCCTGCCTCGCCAATTTGCTCGAAGGGGGTGGGTAGTTTTGTAAGCTGCAAGTACTTGATGTAATATTATTAAAGAAATATACATCAATCAGTTTTGTTTTATTTCTACGGTCTTATTGATATCGATCTTATCAATCAGTATATTGCTTACATACATCGAAAATAGAACCTCCTTAAAACACCTTTTGATTTTATATCTACAGCTGTATGTACAAGATGTATGGTGAGAAGTGAGGTTCAGCCTCACCTGAGTCTATTCATGAAAAAACTCGGTGGGTTTGCCGAAAATGTCTTTACTAACCCATATACTATTTACCAATGAACACGAGAACGTTCGCTACATTTCATGAAACGAATTCAAAAGTCGTTATCTTAGTAACTGTACATCTAAAACACGAATCCAATTAACAAAGTAATTAATCCAACACATTTCCCAATTGTTCCGAATTCTTCGCTGTCGACAACATTATATCTGCAGCTATTGTGAAGAGAAATATGATGTTTTTAGAACTGTGGGCAAAATGAGAATATTAATCGTATTCTGTTCATTGATTTTGTCGAGTCTGGAGAAAAATGAGGTATATGTGATGCAGACCATCAGCAACATAATCGGTGATATGGTGCTAGAGTGTCAGACTGAGGTAGGTGTATAAGTCAAATATGTTTGTAGGTTTACACAAAAAGAGGATTGTAGAAAGCTCTACAAGGGGGCGGGACAAAAAACTAACTTGACGAGCGGTGACGTCTCTTACACGACTCCGCTCGTCCGCGTGATCTTACGGAGCTGGGTAAGATTTGTGGAGTTGCGCCGCGCAGAGAGGCGGTGAGCGCCGCTCGTCCGCGCGGTCGAGCGGTGTACGTGTGTTGCATTAGGCATCAACGGATTTGAAACAAGCCAATGCGACGTGAGATCCGCTTCACCGCCCGACGGACGACGGGCGGACGAGCGGTCGTGTTTCTTAAGTAAATTATCTTAATAATAAAGTGATTAGCTAAATAAGAACATTTTAAAGCTAAATAACAACGTTTGAAATCTACATACATCATTTAATTACTAGCTTAATATTAAATCTTCGCTTTCGTTTTCTTATCCTTATCCCGTCTACGTAAATACATAATATTATAAGCTGAAATGTATCTAATATCCGTCATACTACATTCCTTCGTCTCCTGTTATTAAAGGCGGCCACCAGACAAAAACTTAATATCTAAGTTTTGGTGAAAGCACATCTTTATTTAGAGGTGTTCATTATACAAGGTGTTGTTTTGCATCCTCGTCAAAATTCAGGATGTTGTCACTAAAGACATAAATAATCAAAATAAATTACGGTATCGAGTAAATTATTAAAAAACACTGCGTTATTTTGTTGTTTAATTTTTTTAATATTTCAGAATAACCTCCTTATCGTGGTTTAGGGATTATAAAATTATCGAAAAAACGTTTGAGGTTTTTTGTTTGTGTGTAAGCGACGTTATAAAGCGGGGATCAGACGGCCCGTGTTTAAAACACGGGTGGTTCACAGTTACCGATTTCAGTAAATAAATAAAAAAAAGAAAATTACCAACTCATTTTATTATTGATTCGGGTCGAGAATCATTAGCATAGTTACCTCCTAGAATTTGACAAGGTTGCAAACCAACACCTTGTATAAGTAAATCAATGTCTTCATCATCAATATCCTCAGTTGGAGTTCACAAATGACGTTATTCGAGATCTACTAGACTTTTGGAATGAGAAGAACAACCTGAAAAGTCAGGACCTGGGCTGTGCGCTGGTCTGCGTGTTCGAGAAGAATGAGTTCCTGAATGAGGAGGGCAGCCAGGTGGTGCCGGGCAATGCTAATGCGTTCTACCAGGCTTGCGGCGCTGGTAATGTTCTCTTTTGTTTACATTCACTCTTTACCTCAGTGAGTTCATTTTGTCATTAACGCATATGTGCAAGTCACATGAGTATGTTCCAGGTGGATTAGTCTAATTGGCTGTATGCTTCGTCGGCAACCATTTACAAAAACGTTGAAATCGTTGCTGTCCAAGAATACATATTGATGGCGATATTTGCATCTCGTATTATGACAAGGTTCTTACTATGGAAAAGGTTTTAGATAGTCAACCGTACACAATGTCCAATACGTTTATAAATCAGTTATTTGTCAGCATTCATTTGCAAAAATAATTACCCAATTCCAGACGAAATAATGTCACGGAAGTTGGTGGAACTGCTCGAACTGTGCAAGAACTCGACAAGAAGTATCAGCAGCCTCTGCGACAATGCGCTGGAGATGGCAAAGTGCTTCCGGTACGGCATCTTCATGATGCACTGGGCGCCGAAGCCGGACTACTGGAGGAACCAGACCGAGCTTCCACCTGGCTACGAACCCGAACAGGTCTCAGGTGATCAAAGCTCGGACCCGGCTGTATTAACGGAAATGAATCAAAGAAAACTGTTTTCTGCTCTTTTCAGAAGTTGTCGGAAATAAATGTATGAAAAACTATTAGGTTATCATTTTTACCTGATACCGGCTTGTAATGTGTTCCCACGGCTGAGCATGTCAGAAGCAGTGATATCCTAGAGATGGGACCGTCGGACTGCCAAGTCGTAGGTCTCGAGTTCAAACTCAAGACACGCACCTCTGATTTTTTCGATTCTTGTGAATATTTTATCATTATCACTTACTTACTTCGGTGAAGGAAAACATGGTCAAGGAACTAGAATGTCTGAGAGATATTTCTCGAAGGCATCGAAAGCCAAGGCAAAGGCCCATGGGTGGCATAAAAACTGTCGAGACCAGTTTAGGCACCAACCAAACGATAAAGAAAGAAAGCCGGCTGGGGCACCGTGTTTACGGAGTGGCTCGTAGTGGATGGCACGGCTTCAATGTTTTGTTTGTATTACAAGCCGATACCTGATCTATCAGAGCTTGAGCACGAGCTCGTGGCTAAATCAAAACAGCCGCTCGGGTCGATCTTCGGGTTAAGTCGCGCTTGTCTAGGTTGATCCGTAGATCTATGACAGTAGTTGCAGGTTGTCAGTGGTTAGCTATGCCCCGCTTGGGCTGAGCATCGCCGTGTCCTCGTAGCGGCGATTGGCGGCAGCGACCTCTCGCATCTGGCCCTGGTTCAATCCATGGTCCGGAGCGAGAGGGAATGGGAAGCCGTCGCCTCCTTCTGCGAAGCAGTCACCTCCTTCGCTGGCGAAGGAGGTGGCGGAACGTGAGAGGGAGAGTCAGTCGCCGCGGGAGACGCCTCGGGCGTCGGGGGGCAGCCAGTGGCCCTCGGCCACCGTAGGCGCGGGCCTGTGGAGGTGAGTAATGGGCTAGCTCACCGTCCGTCCGTCTTATGACGACAGGCCGTGCCGACGGCGCGTTCGTGTTCCACGCGCGCCACAAGGAGATGTCAGCAAATCGGAAGGGGTCCGAGAGGGCCGATGCCTGCCAGGGCTGCGGGCTGTTCGCGCGTTCTGCGGGCAGATATTGTAAATATCACTACTATTCACTAGATTTAATTGAACACAATGCATAACTCGCCATCCCTACGAACACCTACCGCGAAATTGCGCGAACGCGTTAACTCTTTAATAACCCATCATTAGCTGTCAACAAGTGCTAAACCCCCTGAACATCATCACACTGATTACTAACTGGTGTCCACAATTACACACGATCGACAACCAATCTACTAATTACTGGTGAATATATAAAGGACAAAGTAACACTTCTCACTTGGAGAGACTTTGTCTGAAATGGGATCGTATAACGTTTTTCTCGCGCTTGTGGTGATGGCTGTAATAGTGAGGGAGATAGAACCATCGAAGGATGCCATGAAATATATCACTTCAGGATTCGTTAAGGTCTTAGACGAGTGTAAGCATGAGGTAAGCGTCGTTGACATTACAATATTCATAAAGTAATCTTTGACTGGAGAAAAAAAACAGAAGTTTCCAGAAAGTTTTATACCCGTTTGCTATTAAGTGCCAGATTTTACCGCATCTCAGAATCCTATCACTAAATCGTCTAAAAACTGATGATTTTCTATACACATCTTGAGACGGAAACGCAGCGGTATCTGCAAAATCTCAAATCCCCTCATTATTTATTTAGTTATCCCTCTGTCTCCAATTCTTCTAGCTAAACATGAACGACCAGATCATAGCCGACCTGTTCCACTTCTGGAAGCTGGACTACACGCTACTGAACCGCAACACCGGTTGCGCCATCATCTGCATGAGCAAGAAGCTGGATCTTCTGGATGACAACGGAAGGATGCACCATGGCAACGCGCAGGAGTTCGCACTCAAACATGGCGCTGGTACGCAACATCTTTATATTTTTTTTTTTTTTTGGGAATCTACAATCTCTGACTTAGCTTCCTCCTCGGCTGCTGTTCTGATTCATTTCGTGGCCAAGACACTCGTTTTTCTGAGATTCGTGAAGTTTCATTGCCTTGGGCGTCGGTGATTTTCTTGTTGTCGCAACTATGTTTCTGGTGCACAGGAGCTGCAGTGGTTGGGAAAGGCGTGGCGGCCTTTTTTTGCCAAAAAATATTGCAAAACTATCAACTAAATCTAGAGAAAATTAAAAACAAAAAGTTAGGTTCTAAATTTACAAAATTAAACAAAAATAACATTACAGGAGAGGAAGTAGCATCAAAGATAGTGACAATAATCCACGATTGCGAGAAAAAGTTTGAGCGAGACGACGACGAGTGTCTCCGGGTCCTGGACGTGGCCAAGTGCTTCCGCACCGGCATCCACGAGCTCGACTGGCAGCCCAAGGTCGAGGTCATCGTCAGTGAGGTCATGACCGACATCTAGGCAATAAACCTGGATAGTACTCGTATCATGTATGTTTTATTTCGTCTTTTCCTACTAAGTTTGAATGAAGTTCTGTATTCGTCTCTTGGTATATAATGCTCGATATAATGATATTGTTGAAAAGAAAAAAAATTGGAACATTGCTCTTCTCTTTTCATTTTTATTATTAAATATTCTAGGAAATGTATTGATTGTTATAATAATATTTTCTGTAATGCATTTCCGTGAAGACCGTCAAAATAGACTTTAATTGGTTATCTGCTTTATTCTGTTTCGTATGTAAAGTCTATGTTCTACCTTTCCTATTATTTATTCTCGTTGACCCTGCAAGAACAGAGTTATTCTTAAATTTCCTCTCACTCGCATACCTGATGAATGTGAGAATGGACACTTACTTACTCAGAAATAGCAATTGGATTCGTGTTAAATAATGTCAAGGAATCACTTTATTTTGTTCCTACAATGAAAACCTCTCAAGCCAAGTGTCCGGAATAAGTGCTGTGAATATACGAGTACAAAGCAGTGTCTGCCGTTTATTACTCCGTAGAAGGCGAGGAGTTAACCTTTCTCTTGTACATCGCTATGTACTGCGTAATGGAAATCAATGTGATCGGTGGACTGTTCACCATGTATCGAACGGAGAAAAGAGAAATATGATAACACTTTACATTTGAATACGTCTCTTGGCTTTTATGTCCGCGCGTGGCTTTTGTCACTAACATGTTTTACTTATTAAAATATATTTAAATGGTGACAATGTTCGTGATGTACCGTGTACACAAGTTTTCAGCAAGGGCAATGGCCTTTTAGATGCAGATATGAGCGTCTACTCGCTCGTGCTCGCTGCGAGCGCCCAATTTTGAAACGAACCCTTAGAAGATACAAAGAACTCACAAGTGTGCTGTTTCTTTAAGGTTTACAGTACCCTAAAAACCACTTAGCTCTCAGCAACCCTACACCTACACTGCCTAACCTTCCATCAACCCTAAACAATAAACCCATCCACGTAAATCGCTTCACACGGTTAACCCTGCCTGTGCCGCCACGTGAGAATCGGCGCGGTTAATTGCGCCATAACTCCGGCCTATCGCCGCCACTACGCGACAGCACAATCGCGGCGTGCGCCGGCGCAGCATGCACTGCAGGCTGTAGAACCGGGGATAAATGTGATCAGAAGGATGATGGCATGAGGGGTTGGAGCTGTGCGTGAGGAATCTGATGTGTAGTCTAAACTAATATTATAAAGAGGAAAGATTTGATTGTTTGTTTGTTCTGATGATGGATCCTGCAAAAGAACCACGTGCAACCCACTCACAATCCCAATCCTATTCAATTTGATCGTTCAACAATATTCATTGCGTTATTTGAGTCGTCGAATAGATGATGTTTTGGAACAAATGAAGGGACGGTTAAGGAATTTCCTAATTTCGGATTGTGGAAGAAAAATTTAGTGTGTTACGTACGCAGTATGTTAGATAGGTCAAATGTATTCCATTATTCAAAGGTTTTGAATGTCGAAGGGAGCGATTCGTAAGTTCGACTGAGTACCAATGACTGCCTGAAAATGTTTATCTTTAACGATACCTTCCGCAGCTAACAGTGATTTATCACAATATGTTTAACTAGCTGATGCCCGCGACTTCGTTCGCGCGGAAATTTTAAGGTGTATGTGTGAGACTGCCTCGTTGGTAGAGTGGTCGCAAGCACGACTGCTGAGCTTGAGGTCCCGGGTTCGATTCTCGGATCGGGCAAAGTGTTATTGGGTTATTCCATCAGGACTTTCTCAGTAGCAGCCACGAAGTCTGGATTTAATGTCGGGCCCGGTTGATGGGGCTCGCCCCCTATAACATAGAGTTTCAACATTACTGGCGAAATGTGGATGTACGATTAGACGAAATGTGGCGTGATGTATTGTTGTTATGTGTGAGAACTGACGGTCTGATCGTAATGTGATTATGTGGGTGATGACTACAAAGGGCGTGCTTTAGGGTGGTGTAATTCTGGGCGGCAGAGGTCCGAAACAAAATTAAAAGGCGTTGAAGCGACACTATAATATGGCTTAAAAGTCGGAACATATTTTTTTCTAAGTGAACAGTACGGAGCATTGTTGGGCACTATTTATTTATTTTTTCCAATAGTTTTGTATACAATAAAAAATGTCGTAACAAAGACCGTCACCACGTGCAAGTTTTGGCTTCATGAAACACGTGAACAATCAACAAATAATTGACCGTCTGAGAAGCATGGAGTAGGTACCCAAAAGAATGCCTGCTACTTTTTAGGTATGGCCCTGACATTTGTTGATCGTCATTGCAAAAGCTTATTTTAAGGGAAATTACTACCTGTTAATTAAAATTGGAATGGCAAGTTAGTTAGAATATTTGGCATGCGTCGAATTATGCTCTCTCCTTTAGCAACTCCTGTAATGATGGTGGTTTAGGGGTATGAGGAACAGGGTGTAAAGTTCCTCAATACTCCATTGAAAAGGGGAGGATCCTCCGACCAGACAGGTGTTGTGTCTGGTGGGCAACTGCCCGACAGTTGTTTGTCGGGTTTCTCTATATAGTCTTAAGTCGATGTAAACTTTGCTTGCGAGATGTAGGCAATTGATGTTAGTTATTCCGTCGCGTCATAGATGGCGCTGTAGTACTTTTTGTAGGTCGCTACATCACTCTCCTCCGGAGACCAGAGTTGATAGTCGAATGAGTCAGCTTGTAGTATTATGCCGTGTCAGTTGAAATTTTGTAGCCGCATTGTTCACAGTGAGTCGGAACAGACTGCGGTGGTGAGGCGAACCCCAGTGAGTCGGGGCCGGCGCTGCGTTTGCTCCAGTGCGTCAGACGTAGTGCAGCGCCGCGATGTGGCAGACAGCTTGAGAGGTGTCGACCGGGAGGCAGAAGCTCTCGACTGGCCGAAAATGCAGTGTGCTGTGCCAACGTCGCTTGATGAGAGGCTGAGGGTGCTGACCAAGAATGCGCTCCGGTTGTATGCTGGTGGTCAGGAATACCCATTTGAAGCTGGCTGGCTGTGAGACCGCTGCTCGAAAGCTTGAGAGAAGTGATGATGATGACGTCACGTTGCTCGAAGTCTGCGCTGACGTCCATTTTGGTGTCACCAGTTTAGGGGTATGAGGAACAGGGTGTAAAGTTCCTCAATACTCCATTGAAACGGGAGGATCCTCCAATCAGATAGGTATTGTATAAACTGGTACTGGTGGTATTGGTATTGTTTAAACTTTGCTTGCGAAATGTAGGCAATTGATGTTAGTTCTTCAGTCGCGTCATAGATGGCACTGTAGTACTTTTTGTAGTAAGTTGCTTTTTGTAGGTCGCTACAGTGGCTTTTTAATATTACTGCTAAGCTTTGTGATACGAAGCCTGGTGCCGTTGCACAATCTGGGTTCATCAAAGTTTCGCATCACAGAAATAAAACGCCAAGTTTATGCTTCATCTTATGGGAACGGCACGCCCGTTAGCTCCAGGGAGTTGAAAAATTCAACGGGGTGTGCAGGACTACCGTCATTAGTCATCACAGTGTCTACGGATGTGTATACTTTAAAATCTCCGACGATCATGTCTTAAATTTCGTTTTGTTTATGACCCACTCGTTCTTTAATCACTATTTATTTTGAATGGTTAAAAAAACGAAAACTATTTTGTAAAGATTTGAAAATCATAAAGCATTAAAATAAAATAAAATACCTAGTTACAAAAAGTGAACACCGGTTGGGGATCGAACTCGCGTTGTTTTGGAAAACTTACAGCATTAAAAAATTATCACAAAAAGTGCATACTGACTGCGGATACGAACTTGATACCTTTTGCATGGCAGGGCGGTCATAGACCCGCCAGGCTACTTACTTTGATGACAAATGGTTTAAAATAGCCGGTTTATTCTAATGCTTGTCATGACTGTTGTCAGTTGTCAAACAGTTGAGAAATGTGGACTTAATGCAATATTGCTCATCCCCCTAAGTTATTAGCGTGATAATATATAGCCTATGTTACTCGGTAGAGATGTAGCTTTCTAATGGTGAAAGAATTTTTAAAATCGGTCTAGTAGTTTTTGAGTTTATTCGTTACATACAAAAATACAAAAATACAAATCTTTCCTCTTTATAATATTAGTGTAGATTAAATGTGCCTTCTGTCTCTTCGTTACTAGTTGTCCACTAAGCATGCAGCGTTAATCGAGCTCTGATGTAGTGATAACGGCGTGAACAGATTTACTTAGTGTTCCGATAGTTTCGTCTCTACAGCACTAGAGGGCAGCTCTTTAGTGCTGTAGTGTGCTGTGGTGACGCTTTGAAAGGTGATGGAGTTCGTTCACCTTGTTAGTTTTCTGGAGACGAGACGGGAAGAGTTTTTAAATCTGGATTTATGTCAGGCTTATTATCGATATTTTCTAAGTTATATTACATTGCCGGACATACGAGGTTTTTTTTCTATTGAAATTATCTACCTACATGAAAATTAATCAAATGAAACTGACGTTCTACATTCTTTTGAGGTTCTGAACCTGAATGTTATGAATACAGTACCTACTAGAAAGTCAGTTTTAAAAGAGCGCTGTCCATGAATCAACGGCTTGTTTTCTATTTAAATCATTCAATTTTACAAGCCTGCAATAAAATGGCGGCAATCTGGACCAGTCTGAAGAAGCACACTTTCCGTTAGCCGCGAATCCCGTATACAGCTCGACAAACAATACGTGCTCGGCGCAGTTAAATCTATTTGAACGCGCACCACCTGAGACCGACGCGTTATTTACTTTTATTGCTGAACCCAAACAGAACACACTGGGGAATTATGCTCAGAAGTGTGAGAGATTTTTTGCGAGCATATTTGTTAAACAAAATCGTGTTTGAATAAGTATAATTATGTAGATACTAAGTGAGAGTTGTGATCTGTTGTTTTGTAGGAAAATATAAGATTTTTTTAGCTGGTTTTGTACCCTATGGTAAATGAAAAACGACACATATTTAAGTGATGAGAAACAAAAAAAAAAGAGTTCTTATTTTCTTTGCATCTCATTGGATTATTAGACAAACTCTCCTTGCCAAGAAGAATATGAGGATAGTATTTTTTATGATTTAATTTTTTGAAGAGCTGCTAAGCAATTAATGATGTTGATGCAGACATACATTATTCTAATACTGGATCAGTTCAGTATCGCACTCAAGTAAACCTTTTGTATTCCCCTCTTTTCACTGTGGAGATGTGACTAGAATGCGATACTTTTCCTTATTTATAATTTTATTAGTATTTGTCGTCGAAAATGTTGGTTGTATCGATACGATACAAGACGCAGCGCAGGTGCAAGGTTTTATCACCGATTCTCAAGACGTGCCGGCTTATTGAATCGTGAGTGTTATGCTTGTTTAGGAGCGACTTTTACGTAATCTGTTCAATAGTTCTGTACTACATACATTACATCATGAAGTGAGGTGCTTCGGAACTGATTACATGTCTAAGAACGTATAGTTTTTGTTCTTGCCGTGATTAAGGATGACGGAGGTTGTGGTGTCCTGCGCAATCATTATCATCTGCATAGCGTTTCGCTACTATATATTTTGGGGTTCGCTTCCAGTCTGATCAGATTAGAAAACAGTATTTTACATTGATCAACTGCATATCTGACCTCCACAACCCTATTACTTTACACGAATCACTTGGTAAGACTAGTTGTCAGACTTTCAGACTTCTGACTACCCGTAACAACTGTCAAACATTTATAAGTATAAGTAACATTGTGTTACATCCGATAAAAGATTGTACTCGATTCTATGGGACACATTTCTTGAGAACCTGGTAAACGCTGGTGCGGGTGTAAACCCCACCTTAAGCCGTGATTTATTTCGTCGTTCTCAGTATTAAGGAAAACATCAGGAGTTATTGGAAAGAGTGATAGCTTTACAGCTTATACGATTGGACGAGTAGGATTGCCCAGTATTGGGCGAGGAACAATGGGACATTGGGATGATGATGTCGGTTCTAGATGTTGCAAGTTAACTGAGAGTGAAAATGCTTTTCGTTATTTTATTTCTCTAAAGATATTTGGGTAAGGTGGGGTCGCGTATTAGGTTTATCATCATGATTATCAGTGCCAAAACCAATCAAAGTTCTTAATAAGTATACCCAAATCACAAATGGAGTTGCACGTGGGTGTTTTGGCGTGCCTTTCATCGGAATTAGTTCCGAAATTTTCTTTTTTTCATTTCAGTTTTCACAAATATAATATAAAATCATGCGATCAACCACAAATAAACCACAAAATAGTGCAAACAAGGAATAGATACTTTATTGAAATAGAACAAATCTAACACCTTTTATTAATAACTTAATATCAAGAAAACTGCCATTTTATGCGAGATGTTAGTAGATAAAATTTAAAGAAAATCCATAAAAAAAAACAAAAACCTACACCTTTCAGGGTCCCTGGAGGTTAGAATCTCATTATATCTTATACTAAGGGCACTGCTGGAATTAGGCCCTCTTGAGAGGTTTGTTTTATTGTTAGTTCTTAAGTTTAAACAATTAAATAACAACCAACTCAGCCCTTTCCCAATATACTTAGCCTTATCCACTGCATTTTCATCTAACATATGCTCCCTATTTGAAAAAATTTAAAGCAATCTAATCTAAATGATGAATCTTTTTTCTTTGGTTTTATTCCCAAACGGTCTGTCTTTTATCATCCTCACTTTCCCGTCCCCTTCCCCCCCTGGTCGCCTACACAGCAGTCATCACCTCCTCCATAATGACTTCCATGCTGGGTGCCCAATTCAGCTCGTGTATCTTGGAGCGGAAGCACTTGGACACCTCCAGCACTCGCGCGCAGGCGTCCTCGATGCCCTGGTGCTGGGTTTCACAGTCGTGGATGATACCGACCAGCTGTTTGGCTAGGGCGTCGTCTGTGGAGGAGGACATGGGGTGAAGAATTGAATATTGTTTTTGATTTTTCGAGATTTGAAAATCTCGTTACAGTTGGAAAAAAAATCTTGCTCTTAATGACGAAGTTTACATACAATGGCCTTCCTTCTACTCAGTTTGTAGTGGTCCGAGGGCTCTAAATATTCTACAGCGAATTTCAACAAGAGACTACAAAACCTGTTGAAACAGGTTTTGTAGTTATTCCAAACCATTCTTCCTGACTCTTGGAAGCCAGAATCAACCGTGGCGACCGCCAGAAAAGCGCTGAGACCATGAAGGCCGACGAAGTCCCAGAGAGACAATTTGTCTGTCTTAGATCCCACAACGAAATTAATAAAAAAAGAAGAAGAAGCGGAGGAGTAAGAAAAACATGATTGCCACTTATCTAGTTTCATCATTCCATTTAAAAGATACATACCAGCTCCATGACTCTTGGCGAACTCCTCAGCCTTCCCATGGTGCATTTTCTGGTCTTCGCCTATGAGCTCCAGCTTGTTAGCCATGCACAACACCATGCAGCCGAGATCGCGGTTCACCAACTCGTACTCCTCGCGCCAGAAGTTGTACATGTCCTGCATGATGTGCTCGCCCACGTTCAGCTGGAAGAAAAGATACAGAATAATCAGCCGGTAACATTACCAGTCCTGGGACACAGGCCTTCTCTCTGTGATAGGGAAACGAGGAAGAGATGATATGAGTTATGACAGCAGTGCTGGATGTCAATACAACCATTATCTAGGTTTGTCCCCAACATCACGTAGCCGCCATCTAACAATAAAATTATGACCATCGCACCAGCGCAGCGTATCTCCTATACTGCTTGTACTATGGGAAGAAAGGAGGTGTCTGATGAGAAGGCCAGTAATATTATGTCTACATCAAATAAATTGGTATATTAAAAATATACGATATCTTGAATTACCCTTTATACAAAAGCCATACCTCAGTTTTACACTGATCCACAACCTTCGTGAACCCTGAGCTCATCTTCGAGATGAGCTCCTTGGACGCCATGACCGAACTTGTCATAAACAAGACGCAGACGAAGCACGCGAGCCGCCATCTTGAATCTGCCATTTTGAATGCTGTAGTGATCGTTGTCTTCGATGCCTTTTATATCTGAGGCTTGATTAATTGTTTTGATTGTCACTCAGATTTAATTAGCAGGTGAATGTTAGTTAATTACCGAATGTGCGTTATGATTTGTCATGAAGTTTTTGTTCTGTGCTCATGTCATCATTGCAGTGCAGGGAATGGTCATTAGAATTAATTTGCCAGTCACGAGTCACGACAGGTTTCATTTACCCGATTGTTCTTGGAACTTGTTTGTGTTTTGTCGGAAAATGAAATGGATTAGATAAGGGTGTACTACACCTATCGTTAGAATAGTACGGGGAATCTAGCAGCGTTCGTATGCACTAGGTATTCGGTCAACAGAACAACATTTATTTTAGCTTTGTTCATACTTTCCATACTGTATAGATAATGCAAAAGTAACTTTGTCTGTCTGTTTGACCTTTTCACACCTAAACAGCTCAACGGAATTTGATGAAAATAATTACACAAGAAGATCTTATTAATACCCTTAGTACGTTGCCACGGAATAATACCTAATTTCCGACATCCACCCTGGCGAAGCCGTAGGTTTAAGCTAGTCTCCAATGAGTACTCAAGTATACTAGAATATCCATCGACTTGTACATTACAGGTTCATTACGAATGCGCAGGTCGTGCGCGTGTAACATAGCGGATGTGCGACGCCCTTGTGTCGACGACCCGCGCTCCGGAGAAGTTCTTATTAATAGCTAGGTTGCAGGAATGGGTCACTGATTTAACAGGCTTTTCCTTTTTAGTTTGGGGGTTTCAATTTTCATTCGTGGTAAGGCATACCGTCTTAGTCTAAGAAAGTCTGCCCTAAGTGCCTACGACCGCCATTCTATTATTGCCATCAAGTAGTTACCGTTATGTTGTAATGTTACCTAAGATTTGAAGACTATCTTTGAGTGCTGTCGAAAGCACACGCATAAGAAACAACAATATTCATATTTACAAGAGAGAGGAAGCTGGCTGGCAGTGCAGTGTTGCTGCTGTTTAAACGGTAATCAATTTTGCGGGTAATAATTAAACCTTTAACAAGTAGAAAACAATCATCTGAGCGAACCCAAACCATGCATCCGACTAAACCTAATTAAAATAAACAATGCTGAAATAACTCGTAACTTCGTAAAAGTTATTAATCCTCATACCGGTGATGTATATGGCTAATTACACATAGAGAGCGACACGGCTCTGTGTTTAGACGCACATTAGCTTGATAGCTGCTGCCTGCGGACTCCCCGCTGCGGGGCGCGGTTGCATGAGACGCGGATATTCTAGAACGTCATTTTCTACGAACATTTTTTACCCGTATATATCTAGATTTTGAACCTTAAAAGTGATTGAAAATCTAGTTGGAATCAGCCTAGTCATGAATGAGCGCATGTTGTTTGTCGAATTCCCGTTGACAGGATCCAGCCTTGGGATTTTGCATTCATCATCATTTCATGCGAAACACGTCCACTGCTGGACATAGGCCTCCCCCAAGTTTCGCCAAATTGAAATAACATGGGGGGTTTTGCCATAATCGCCACGCTTGGCAGGCGGGTTGGCGATCGCAGTACCGTTGTCACAAAAGCACAGAGAACGCTGTTGCCCATTATCTGGCAAGTCCCTTAGTCGCCTCCTACGACACCCACGGGAAGATATGGGATAGTGCTATTCTTTATGTCCGACACCATACAGAGATTTGGCATTAAACACCACTTTTCATAAGCTTGGTGATTTTGTCGACAGTTTTCTGTTGGGCGTTAATATTATATCGCGCTTACTTTCATCTGAATGTTTAGGCAGAGGTAAAGCTGCCATCATGCATAGTTTCTCAGGCATCTCTTACAACACCTGAGAGTAATAACTAAATAAGGCAGGTATTTTATGCTTTCTGGCTACTAAATAGCGTCTTGTTATTCAAATATTCAGATTTTTTTAAATAAGTCGTATCGTCCACAACAATGTACCCGCACCCTCCGTAAGTCAACTTCGCTAATCTGGTCACAAATAACTCTTCATTAAACAGCGCTACGTCTGCTGTGACCAAGTATATCGAGTATGTGTTTATGTGTCATACGGCATAAGTTTCAGTCAGCTTGTTAAAGCTTGGAATTACTATAATTTTCTAGTACTTTTCGCGTGGTATTAAGATAATAATTAACTATGAAATATTATATCAGGTTTTGCATTTGCAAATATAGTGATCAACGGCATAATAAAATACCGTACGTAGATGTGTTATGTCCAGAGGTCGGAATTAGGTAGAGTTATTTAAGTACTTACACTGATTTCATACAGCGAAAGAATAAAGTGGATATGTCTCAAATCCCGAAATTAATTTTAAAGAGCAGCAAAATCCCGTGATTTATTAAATAAAGTAGTTAATTACTTTTACACAATTTAAATTATCCGACATCGGATGTCCGAAGTTGTAAAATTCCAATGCACATACGCAAGGGAAGATCCATATTAATACAACATTTCGATGCAAGTACAAAAATAACTCTACCTAATTCCAACCTCTGGTTATGTCGTTACACATTGACCATTTGTTGACCATCTGTTAATTTCTGCATCAAAATGTAAATAAACTTGTCTTAACACATCAGAACTAACTCTCCTACACTCATTTAACTGCTGCGTCACATTTCCTCCAACATTATGAAGTGTGCAGGCTCTGCAGTATCAGTTTGCGGTTCAATTGTAAATAATCCTCCCTCCCTAAAGTTGGTCTTGAACTTCTATTACCTACCAACATGTCCCATAGACAGCAAATGTACGTGTACCATAGAGCATAGACTTGCATTACACACGATTGATTCCGCAGACTGATTTATGTGCTGGTTTTGGCACAAAAGCCGCGGTTTTAGCAAACGTTAGCGTGCCAGGATATATTGCTGGACAGATGAACGTATCTAGATCCAATTCGAAATTATTTTTAACTATCAAATACCAGTGCTGGATATTTGTCCCCTAATTCACAAATGTTGTTTGAAATAAGATTCGTATATTTGTTATGACGTCGTATGTGCAACATAATTAAATATTTTTTTATTTGTTTCAGGTAAGATTTGAATGAAATTACACTGCGCGATGAAGAAATCCAGAAGGCAGTACTTGTAACATTCTCTGGCGCCAGTAATGCACATACTGGTAGGATAACTATTTCCTCTAATTTAACGATTAAAATCATGTGGCATTTATCTTGTCAATGAAGTAAGTAGCAATGTGCACTGTCACCAATATTCTAGTAGATAATAGATATATGCGTCTGTTCAAAGCGAGAAGAAAAAGAGCTTGCTCATTTAGTTAGCTTTTAGTACTCCGATTTAAATGACTTTCAGGCTTGATTATAAACGTTAAGACATTAACTTTGCATGCACTGCCCACCTACAGCTTTAAATCTAATCTCCTTCAATGAACTCAATCACAGCAAATCCTCTGAATCCCCATCTACGTTTATCGCCGATAAATCCATAGAATTAGCGACATAACGCGCTGTCCACCTGGCGATGCCCCGGGGTTAATCCCGCGGGATCCCGGACGATCCCGCGCTGATCCCGGCCGGGATTGAGACAGCTGCACGAAACGGTTGCTCACTGACTGATCGCGGGCGATTTGTCTAACTGACCCTTAAGAACTTCAGCAATAGAGCTAGGAGTCCAGTGAAGACATTGTACTACGTTTGATCATTTCAGAAACAATTGCAATTTTTGATAACACTATTGACAGATGTATGAAGTTGCCAACAATACAACACATTACTCTTTTGTTCGACTTTTAATCAGTCTACAATTTACGATTAACTAATGCCCCGTTTCATTCTCTAATTTGAAACTTGACAAAGTCTACTTTAATATTCCTCAAGCCTATAAAATTCAAAATGATGCATGTAAAACAAAGTAAGTTCTGAATTTCAATGAAATCATCTTACATTCGAAGAATTTTCAAATGTAACTAGTGAAAGTAATTCCAAAACAATAATTAAATCTGTGGAGTAGACCAAATAAACCAACTGTAAACATTCTTAAGACAAGAAAATTTGAAACCAAAAATATTTTCAGTTCCCCTTCTGTCGCGTTCCCCTGTCTACATCAATAAATTGTTCCTTAAACTTAGTGAACGTCTTACTATTATCTGTAATAGCGGTGCTGTCGGACAGCCGGACAGCCGGACACCGGGCGGCGGACACCCGGATTAGTGTCCGGGGGCCGCTCTCGCTGAAGATGGCTGATAGGGTTATGAGATTACCCTCTTAAGTTTAAGGTAGTAGGTTAGGTAGTAGGGTTAATAAGGAGCGTTGTGTTATATTCTCGATACAAGGATAAGCGTAAATTTGTGTTTTATTGGTCATCAAAGAATGTTACCATAACTATAAGGCTTTTAGTCTAAAAAATAATGCACCGGTTTTGGAAGTTGATGCCTCAATAAATAGAATTTTCAACTTTCAGCATTAATTAAGATGTCGCATAGTGTTACTGAAACGGGTATCAGTAACAGTACATAGCGCTGTGTACATAACTAAAATGGAAATACAATTCGAACACGCTATCCTACAATACGCGGTATTAACTATTAGTTTATTTACCTAAATACCATGTGGACAC